>JAVIWC010000324.1:0-1200000 GCA_031894815.1 Creontiades dilutus
TTTCGGGGTGCTGAACACGAATCTGAAGTCCTTTTTTCGATAAAACGCTTCCTTCATGGTTATTTTCGCGTTTTTTCATCAAAATTGCTCAAAAATAAACTCTGTTTAATCGCTTTCAAACCTACTCTCTAAGGGGTTTTTCGGGGTGCTGAACACGAATCTGAAGTCCGTTTTTCGATAAAACGCTTCCTTCATGGTTATTTTCGCGTTTTTTCATCAAAATTGCTCAAAAATAAACTCTGTTTAATCGCTTTCAAACCTACTCTCTAAGGGGTTTTTCGGGGTGCTGAACACGAATCTGAAGTCCTTTTTTCGATAAAACGCTTCCTTCATGGTTATTTTCGCGTTTTTTCATCAAAATTGCTCAAAAATAAACTCTGTTTAATCGCTTTCAAACCTACTCTCTAAGGGGTTTTTCGGGGTGCTGAACACGAATCTGAAGTCCTTTTTTCGATAAAACGCTTCCTTCATGGTTATTTTCGCGTTTTTTCATCAAAATTGCTCAAAAATAAACTCTGTTTAATCGCTTTCAAACCTACTCTCTAAGGGGTTTTCGGGGTGC
Source organism: Creontiades dilutus (assembly GCA_031894815.1). Lineage (NCBI taxonomy): Eukaryota > Metazoa > Arthropoda > Insecta > Hemiptera > Miridae > Creontiades > Creontiades dilutus. Next base: position 563 of record JAVIWC010000324.1, read on the forward strand.
TGAACACGAATCTGAAGTCCGTTTTTCGATAAAACGCTTCCTTCATGGTTATTTTCGCGTTTTTTCATCAAAATTGCTCAAAAATAAACTCTGTTTAATCGCTTTCAAACCTACTCTCTAAGGGGTTTTCGGGGTGCTGAACACGAATCTGAAGTCCTTTTTTCGATAAAACGCTTCCTTCATGGTTATTTTCGCGTTTTTTCATCAAAATTGCTCAAAAATAAACTCTGTTTAATCGCTTTCAAACCTACTCTCTAAGGGGTTTTTCGGGGTGCTGAACACGAATCTGAAGTCCGTTTTTCGATAAAACGCTTCCTTCATGGTTATTTTCGCGTTTTTTCATCAAAATTGCTCAAAAATTAACTCTGTTTAATCGCTTTCAAACCTACTCTCTAAAGGGTTTTTCGGGGTGCTGAACACGAATCTGAAGTCTTTTTTCGATAAAACGCTTCCTTCATGGTTATTTTCGCGTTTTTTCATCAAAATTGCTCAAAAATAAACTCTGTTTAATCGCTTTCAAACCTACTCTCTAAGGGGTTTTTCGGGGTGCTGAACACGAATCTGAAGTCCGTTTTTCGATATTTTGATGAAACATCGCGAAAATAACCGTGAAGGAAGCGTTTTATCGAAAAACGGACTTCAGATTCGTGTTCAGCACCCCGAAAAACCCCTAAGAGAGTTGGTTTGAAAGGGATTAAACAGAGTTTATTTTTGAGCAATTTTAATGAAAAAATTTCGAAAATAACCATGAAGGAAGCGTTTTATCGAAAAACGGACTTCAGATTCGTGTTCAGCACCCCGAAAACCCCTTAGAGAGTAGGTTTGAAAGCGATTAAACAGAGTTTATTTTTGAGCAATTTTGATGAAAAACGCGAAAATAACCATGAAGGAAGCGTTTTATCGAAAAACGGACTTCAGGTTCGTGTTCAGCACCCCGAAAAACCCCTGAGAGAGTAGGTTTGAAAGCGATTAAACAGAGTTTATTTTTGAGCAATATTGATGAAAAAACGCGAAAATTACCATGAAGGCAGCGTTTTATCGAAAAAAGGACTTCAGATTCATGTTCAGCACCCCGAAAACCCCTTAGAGAGTAGGTTTGAAAGGGATTAAACAGAGTTTATTTTTGAGCAATTTTGATGAAAAAACGCGAAAATAACCATGAAGGAAGCGTTTTATCGAAAAACGGACTTCAGATTCGTGTTCAGCACCCCGAAAACCCCTTAGAGAGTAGGTTTGAAAGCGATTAAACAGAGTTTATTTTTGAGCAATTTTGATGAAAAATCGCGAAGATAACCATGAAGGAAGCGTTTTATCGAAAAAGGACTTCAGATTCGTGTTCAGCACCCCGAAAAACCCCTTAGAGAGTAGGTTTGAAAGCGATTAAACAGAGTTTATTTTTGAGCAATTTTGATGAAAAATCGCGAAAATAACCATGAAGGAAGCGTTTTATCGAAAAAAGGACTTCAGATTCGTGTTCAGCACCCCGAAAACCCCTTAGAGAGTAGGTTTGAAAGCGATTAAACAGAGTTTATTTTTGAGCAATTTTGATGAAAAATCGCGAAAATAACCATGAAGGAAGCGTTTTATCGAAAAAAGGACTTCAGATTCGTGTTCAGCACCCCGAAAAACCCCTTAGAGAGTAGGTTTGAAAGCGATTAAACAGAGTTTATTTTTGAGCAATTTTGATGAAAACGCGAAAATAACCATGAAGGAAGCGTTTTATCGAAAAACGGACTTCAGATTCGTGTTCAGCACCCCGAAAAACCCCTTAGAGAGTAGGTTTGAAAGGGATTAAACAGAGTTTATTTTTGAGCAATTTTGATGAAAAATCGCGAAAATAACCATGAAGGAAGCGTTTTATCGAAAAACGGACTTCAGATTCGTGTTCAGCACCCCGAAAACCCCTGAGAGAGTAGGTTTGTAAGGGATTAAACAGAGTTTATTTTTGAGCAATTTAGATGAAAAATCGCGAAAATAACCATGAAGTAAGCGTTTTATCGAAAAACGGCCTTCAGATTCGTGTTCAGCACCCCGAGAAACCCCTTAGAGTGTAGGACGTTAGTAAATATATTCTTTGTTTGTTAAACTCCAAAAATGTCGAAATCCCCATACCCTAAGCTGCAATTTTCACAGACGTATCCCGTCCTTTTTTAGAATCTGCCCTAAAAAAGCAAGACACCGAGGTTTTCGAGGTATTTATTTATCCCAAGTCAACGAGAACGAATAAACAAGCGCTGTCAGGAACCACTTGTTTTGGAGGGCGAGCCCATAGAACAGGTGGATTCCAGTGGGAGTATGGTTTCAGGGAACGGTGGTTCCACAGAAGACGTGAAGAGTCGAATAAGAAAAGCAAATAGGGCATTCGTCCATCTCTGTCCGATATGGAAGAATAGGAAATTGTCCCAGCAAATGAAATTGAGGCTTTTCAACTCCAACGTCAAATTCCTTTTGTTGTACGGCAGTGAAACGTGGAAGGGTACTGAAACCATCACCCGTCAACTGCAAACCTTCGAGAACCGCTGCCTGCGAAGAATCTCGGAAATTTGGTGGCCAAATGTGATCCTCAATGAAGACAGACCTATGGAAAACCACTGACCAGCTCCCTATTGGGGAAGATATATTGAGAACGAAATGGAAGTGGATTGGTCTCACATTTCGTAAACCGGACGACGTACTTAATTGAAAAGGTAGCCCTTCAATGGAACCCACAGGGGGACGGACGACGGAAACCTGGAGGAGTTCGACTATAAGGAACTTCGCTGGGTTGGGAAAAGTTGGAACGAAGCAAAGAGAATCGCGGCCAATCGAACAGACTCGAGGGATCTTGTTTCTGCCCTATGCTCCCATTTGAGTTCAAGGACATAAGTCAAGCCAAGTCAAGTCAAACGAGAACAACCCCTATCCCAAGTTCCATAAGACCAATATTGAGTGTTTGACTAAAAATCGTAATTTTCCTTGAGATTATGCATTCTAGAGACATGGGACCAGTTGCATTCAACTAAACGTGAAAAAATACTTGGACAACGATACCTCACATGCCAGTATTATCATAGATCGAGTTTTTGGACGACTAAATTGTGAATTTGGACTCCTGCTCTGGGGCCAATCGGGCTGGCCAACAAAGTTGACTTGTTGATTGCCAAGATTGATTTTCTGGCGTTGGAACGAAATTTTTAGTTCCAAGAACCGAAGTTATTGAGTTTTTTTCGTTTTTTGTTCAATTTGCCACACTGGTATGGGCTAAAACTGGTCAAAAACTCGATTTGTCGAGGTTTTTACTGACATAGGCAAGGTGTCATTTCCCTGTAATTTTTGACGGTGAATGCTGTCCCTATAAGGATGGGTACTAGAAACACAGGTACAAAAAGTCTTTCTCCACATCAAAACCTGAACGTCAAATTAAGCCCTATGAACGGTCCTCTCTTGTCAATATTTGGCAAAACCAGTGAAAATCACGTCGTTCATCTCGTCATAAAATAGATCACTGCTCGATAAACAGAGCTTGCTTTCTCTTCGTCAGCTTACCCCTTTTTCATTTTCGGCCTCTAGAAGTGGACTTTTGGGCAACCCCATGAATTATTTTGTTCACTTTTGAATAATTACAGTTACAGTTAGTTGTTGTGCAAGAGTAATAAACAGTTCAGTTGTAGAATTTCCAAAAATCGTTTTTCCAATCTGCTAGTAATATAAAACTCGACTTAGCATTACATACTGACCAGTTTCAGAGGGATTTGGATCCCCAGTGTACGCTTACAAACGAAGGTTTCAAGGAAGTAAGGCCATGCGGAATGGGAATATATTTTTTTCGTTTATAACGATGGTCCGTAGGGTGTAATTCTTATTCTGAAGTACTTCAAACGACTGCCACCTATCCTGGCTCTTGGATGTGATGAGCGTATCCTTGTTGGAACAAGCCGTGAAAAATTGGGTCACACTATCAACGGACTGTTCCAACAATTTTTTGTTTGTGGAGGCCCATCGATATGAAGCAGTAAATTGTTGAAGTGAAGCCGAAGGAAATACTCGTACAGCGTATTAACCTATTCAGGATTTCTGGCCTTCGACCATTTCACCTATAAATCCACAACGCTGTACATAAATGGCAATTTATCAATTATTTTTTCGTTTTCGCTTGAATAAAAATTTCGTTTTTGCAGCTGGAAATTTTGCGCGGTAGTTAGCGTGGAGGTGCAGTAAATTTTGCGTGCGCTCAGATTGTTTTTGCCAAACACTCCCGCGTGCAAGCCTCTTATTTTTGCGTGAGCTTCAATATTCCTAAACTTTATTCATTTTTTACAATACTAACTGCAATCTTCATTTATTGAAAAATATTTATTCATTTTTTACTTTTATTTTTTGTAATCGCGATTGTTATGAAAAAACTGAATAGATGATTCTACAAGAAGTTTGACTGTGGAACCTGTCCACTTTTCACTTACGTATTGATTGCGTTGTTTTCACACATTTGATATTGATTTGTTAATAATGTAGGAAGTTTCGTTCTTTTTCAAAACCCATTTAATAATATTTTATAAGGAAATCTCATCTAGCAGAGTTTTATATTGATTGCTCATTTGTTAACGAAAAAAATAACACCTTCAATCATAAAGAAAGTGAGAGAGACATTGGGACTCTGTGGAGTGAGCGAGGGGTTCCCAATCCTCCATATTTCTACTCCTGCTGGTGGGAGCAGACACTTGGCGCTTCATCATTCTTCACCGTCACTAACAGGTATCCTAACCCCATAAATAACGGACATTTTTTCGCCAACCTGCTTTCCCAATGACCTTTGTCCGGCCGTGAAATATATTTCCTAACAGGGTTGGTTTGGTTTGATTATTGTTCGAGGTTAGAAGGTAGCTCGCCAGGGAGGCAAGTCGTGTCGAACCGTTTGGTGTGGTGATGCGAGGGGAAATCCACGTGCTTGGGATGTCTGGCAGCGTTGTCTAAAACGCCTTCGTCCCGCTAGAATTGAACGGTGCTCATATATTAGGAGTAATCATTTCCAAACTAGAAGAAGACGAAGAAAATACGTGTGAAAGGCACCTATAGGGAAAAGCCCCATCATCTCCAAAAAGCTGGCTTCTAGAAAGACGCAATTGAAAGTTTAGGGATGAGAAAGTAGTGAACCATGGCCGAAAAAATTAAGGTTGCAATTTGACAATACTGTACCACAATAATCTAAAACACTGGTGATTAAATATATCGATTAACGTTGAATATCAAAAGTATTCTCTCATCTTTTTGTCTGTTTTGTACGCTCTGATCATGCGCTAACGTGAAATTCTTGAAACTTTCACAATTTTGCTTCAATTTAGCTCATATGATCAGGGACGTAACTATGGGGGGGGGGGGGGCTGCCCCGGGCGCCAAAGTTAGAGGGGCGCCAAATAGGCAAGAAAGTGACATTTTAGCAAGTTTGAATTACGGTTGAATTTGTTGTTCTCTCCTGCTTTTGGTATAAACAGTTAGGCCGGATTGACATTGTCAACAAGCTTCAACAAAAGGAGGACATCGCTGTTGATAAATCGGCAAGACACATTAGTCGATTGATCAGAGAATTTGAATCTCTATGATCAAATTGTTCGGCAGATGCAGTGAACGGTGCCAAACGTATCTCTGCAAACCTTTTCAAAAATGACACATGTCGAATCCAAATATCGAGCAATGCTTTCAGAAGAACAGTTAAAAAATTTGCTTCCGATTGGAACAACGAACTATTTCGAAGTGGAAAGACATTGCAAGCACACATCACATTAGATTGGTTTTCCAAGAATTTTGAATGTAAATAATTTTAAATAAATTAATACAAAGTATATTTCTTATATACAAATAAGTTTTGTTTCCTATATTGGGCCTAATTTTCAATTTGTCAAATTCGTCTAGGAGTGCTTAAAACATTAATTTCAACTGTCTGACTTGCAAAATTTTCCATTCCTGAAAATTCAATGGTTAACATTTTTATTGAACAACGAAAAAGAAATCATGGAATTGAAAAAATACATTTAATCACTAAAAACTAAGTTTGTGTTCCTATATTAATCCCAATTTGAATTTATCAAACTCGTCTAGGAGTGCTTAAAAACACTGTTTTCAAGTGTCTCATTTTTCAAATTTTCCGGCGGAAGCCCCCCGTACCCCCCCCCCCCCTTCAGCTGGGTCCTATTCCCCCAGACCCCCCTGTTGGCCCTTGGGGCAAATATTTAGGCGACCCCTGGTCTATAGGACGGGTATCCACCCTGATCATAGAAGCCGTATCCCTTAGTCACGAACTGCAACATCCTCGAATATTCAGGTCCCAAAACTTAATTCTCATAACGAAGTATTACGCTTCCTCTATGCCTGTAAAATTAAACCTGAGGATTCTGGTGATTTAGGGAAGGCGATTTTGAGTAAATCTAAAGAATTTATGAAATGAATGTACTTAAATATTTTATTTAGCTTCTGCCAAGATGTTTGGTGATATTTAGTCGTTTTTTTCTCTCTGGGAATAGCTCTACCAGCCGCCACAAGTTCGCCCCATCGAAGTAGAGTGCCCGAGTACTAGGGAGCTGTCTTGGCCGAGCACTCGGTAGGTGTGATTGGGACTTAAGAATTCAGTAGGTTGGTGGACAGAAGAAAGAATTCTTATGTTATTACTGTCATTTTTGTGATTTATTCATTTTTTTCTCTCTCTCTGTCAAATTGATATTTTATTCTACTCTATTCATTGTTGGAAATGATTAACCAAAACCGAATCGGTGGATCGATAGTTTCGTCTGAGATCTCTTAAGAACGACTCACGAAATCGCTGGCGATGCATAACTTACTAAAAGTGGAGGAGGCTGCTTTTCTCAGATGATCCGGGACCGCAATCCCCATTTGATATTCATTTCGCCGGCCCCTGTCGGTTTGCCTCCGTAAAGTCGATCGGGACCTCGACACAACTTCTCATTCCACATGATCTGGTTTCTGCTTCTACTTCGCTCGTTTCCCCAAATTATTCGAATTCTGCGGACGAGACAATTTTTTTTCCTCTTCCCAATTGAATATCAAATTATCGTTCCCGGAAGCCATCTCAACCATCACCTTCGGTCTCTGAATAAATCGATGATGTCACTGTTCTAACTTGGAAAACGTTACTTGTTACTTAGTAATTTTCGATACGCTGTCTATAATGTTCCATCTCATTAAGAAAGAAGAAGTGGGGAATTAGTTTGAGTGTAAGCCCTATCATGTTTCGTTCCAAAAGGTAAGAGTAATCGTTACATTCAATGTGATATTCAATTAACCAACTGGGGTTCGTAGCTCATAATATTCCGAAGTGTGTTTCGGGGAAAGATACTGACGTTTGATAAATATCCTCTTAGTTATGTTTCCTCTTGCGTTTTCCCTACAATGCTCTTAACAACGTAATTTGTTCCATCCAAAATCAGAAACTTCGACCTTGGAATCCTTACAACATCGATGAGCAAGGAAGGCGGTTGTGTTCACATCTTGCTCAAACGAATCAACTCCTTTTGTTTGATTATAAGACTGAATGATTTCGGGTTTTCGTGTTCCCGAGTTGATCGTGTCGAGGTCGTGCATCGTTCACATGACTGTCATCAGCTTTTTCTATTCGAGCTCAAAAGATAATGCTGTGAGGTTTTCCGAAAACAGGAATAACGACAAGCTTGGTCTGCGACTTTGAAATTTCGGATCGACAAACTCTTTCGGTATTTCGCTTTTATTGCTTCCGAGTCTGCGAAGCAGCGGAAGCCTTGTGTTCACTTTCGGGAGCCAAGAAATTTTAGTTGTCCGAATTCAAAATTTCCACTCGCATTTCGCGTTTCATAGCCTACAGACCAAATTTGGTGCCGTGTCTGTCAGTCTGTCTGTCCGCATTTCCTGGTTACAGCCACAATTTAGAATGAATTTAGCTCATATTTTGAGGTACTATGCGGATAAGGCCTCTTGAGGTCTCATAGGAATTTCATATCAATATAATCAGCGGTACGCTCTGCGCATGCGCTAACGTGAAATTCTTGAAACAGGTATAACTTTCACAAATTCCATTCAATTTAGGTCGTATGATGAAGGATGTAACGAGGAAGCTGCTGTGCCATTTCCTTGGCAGTGTATTTCTGATTATTCCAACAGTGGTTAGCTTGTTGTTCAGAAGATTTTTCGCCAAAGGTATGCTTGTGAACCAGTGGTCGGTTGTGGCATTGTGTCCACTGTTTTCCAGTTTCTCTCAGAGTTTCTCCACAAAGTAGTCAGCTGATGGCTTTCCTACAGTCCATTCCTGCCTTTTTCGAGGCATGAATGGCATTACACATGTAATATGTGCCATGACTGCACATCATTACGATTATCATTCCGTACTTTGTACACTTCAGAGACACCTTATTAGTACTCTAGGGTTAAGAAGAAAATACTTTCAATTCTGTCAAATCAGATGTTTATGTGATTTTAAGTGTTAAGTAAGCTTTTGCATTCGATGGCTTACTGTTTCTCTACTTGCATCCAACTATTGTTAGGCCTGTCAAACATTTTATATGCTGAACTTTGATGTAGATTTATCAATTTGTGAGTTCCATAATTCGAAAACCCAAGTATAACATCTCACTCTCTCCCTCTTGGTTACATTCGGATCAGATATTTGTTTGTATAAAACTTCTGCTTTGACAGTTTCCTAGGTACTGGTTGTTGAGTATTTCCAGCCCAAGTTTGCTTCTTTAAGTTTCTCATTGATAATCTCTTTGTGCCTTATTCCGCCAATTATTGTGCAGTTCTCGCCTTTGTTAGTATGTCATTTTCTTCTATTTGTCTACATCCTTTTCGTTCCATTTTGTCTGTTTCTCAGCCTGCATCTTGGCAACAGAATGTCGTTTCTAATCCTCTCTCTTCTAGGCCATTTTACTCATCTAGATCTCTTCATTTCTTTGCCATCTTGTGCTCTAAACCAAATATGGGAGGAATTCACGCATGTTCGATAGAATTAATTATGTTAAATTATATAGGATGAATGAATCCCTGAACATTGAATGTTCTATCCACCCTGGAAGATGTTTAGCCACGGTTGAGAGAAACGCGATAGGGAGGATTTCACGTTCTGATACCACTTATGAGACTCTAGTGGAATGTTGGAGTTTGATGAAAAAAAAGTGCGTAGCTTAAATAAACTTTGAAGAAAGAAGGGAATTTCCATTACGTGTTTGAAGTTTCGAATTCCGCAGTGGGGAAAAGTCGGTTATGAGCAACATCACCTCCAGAACACCAACCTCACGGGACAACCAGGCTTTTACGATAAACAGGTTTGCATGGTTCCAAGACCACCCGATGACCAGAAGTGCCCACCTCAGCCCTTAGCTAAACACATTAGGGACGCCAACTGCATTTAGGTGGGAGGTAATAAAATCGGTATTTGCGTAATGGGGTGTATAAGCGATTTTTTAAATACATTTTCTTTGTATTGCAAGCTTGAGTCAAATGTAGGCTATTGATTAAAATCGCTAGCCTACCCTGGGTATAGTCAATAGATTACCATAGCGAACTTTCAAAGTTACTCTTTTGTATTCCCGACTATTGGAATGGCTGTCAACAGTCAAGACAATAAAAAATGCACTAACAGAACACTGGTAAAGGAAAAGCAAACGATGTGCTTCGAAAAATTCCTAGGTTCGACACTAGCGAACATGATGGTGATCCCCCGTACTACTATTTCGAGTTAATGTTCAAGCGTCAAATATTAAAAAGTTGATGATCCTCAAACCCTCTCCTGTTTTCTGTAGAGGATCAACACTCGTTTAAACTAGATAAACACTAGTATTTGATGCTTCTGAAAAAATAGGGAAACAGGAATTTTCCTCTACACTTTCACACCCCATTATGAAATTCATCAAGGTGAGAATTTTGTCCTAGACTAGGTTAACTTTTAACGATTGCGCTAATCACGTTATTTTTTCTCAAATACACCAATTGTAAATTTAAGGGGACATCAAATTTGAACGGATGAAAATGTGGTGCGGGGTTGTCGAATTTTTAACTTGTGAAGTAATTCAGGATTGTAAAATTTGGATAATAAACAGGTACTTGAACATGATAGTGATCTACGAATTTCTCTGAACGGGTGACTACAGACTGGAGCTGCGATTGTTAAGCTTATGAACATAAGGAATAATCAGAGACAAAACTGAGGGTACTGGGGATTCAAGACGACTGTATTTTTCATCGAGTGACGTAATCAACTCACAGCCATATGTATATACATAAGGCTGTTTCAAATTAGTAAATACAATATAATTAGTGTAGTTAGTAGAATTAGTAAATTGAATACATATTAAATTCTAATAAATATAATATACATATTTATTCTATAATACAACAGCGATAAGAGCGAGGAAAGAGAGCCAAGAGAAGAGCGAAGAGAGCAGAGTTGGCCAATTCTGAGTGGAGCGATAATGAGAGAGTCAGTGTGGTTCAAATCCTTCTCGACGATGACCATTTCTTTACGGAAAACCCGTCATTGAGAATTTTGTATTTAAAAAATCGGATACTCGACAGTGAATTAGTGGGTTAATCCCCCCCTTACCGTACTATATTGGAAGACCTGGGAACTTGTGCTCACCTTCATCTGATTGGTGCAAACTGCATTCCAGAGCCCTGAAGGTATATTTCGATCGTAGGTTCAAAAAAGGGTGAGTCTTGTTTCATTAGCTTCGACGGTTGTTTGTTATCAAATTGGTTGACTTGTTTGGTTGTGGACATGCTCCTATGCTCCTTTTAGCAGCCCCCTCTGAGCGAAATTTAAAGAAATTGCCAGGTGACTAAATTCTGTATCTAACCCTCTTTTGTCGATTTTCACAATGTGGTACGCTCACGCATCGATTTTAGCTCTCAATTTCACGGATCAGGAATGCAGTTCTCTTGCTCCAAAGACTGGAATTATATTAAACAAGGGTACATATATACAATCGAGGAATCATTTCAGAATGCTTTAAGAAGGATTTCGATGGAGAAATTCTTCAAAAATATTTATTTTAAACTGATAATTCACTGAAATAGAGTTGAAAAATGGTGGTCGTTCATTCACTGATTAGGTGAGTATTACCTGCTTGACCTAGTATCCTCATGTTCGGAATTGATCGACATATTTAGCGGCCGGTGTGAGAATTATATTAAAGTCTTCTCGCTCTGGTGCGAAGTCAGCTAAATCTTACAACTGGGAGACGTACATTCGAAGCTAAATGAAATGGAGAACTCACAGACGGGGCTTTACGTTATCTCTTTGGGAACCGTGCCTGTCCCTTGCCAGGACTTTTGATAAGCCCTAAGCCGCAACGTCTGATAAGCTGGTCGGAGAAAATTAGGCTACTCGGAGAGTGATTCGCAAGTTTTACTAGGACTCCAGATCTCATTACAGACAACCCTCGCCTTTTGAGGTCGACCTAGTGGATGGTTCGAGGGAGTGGAACTTTTCTGCGGAGCCACACTTTATACGAACGTTAGAGATTCACCGCGTTCTCTACTATCGTTGAATTTACTCTTCAAAGTACTCTACGAAAATAAAATCTTCACCTTACCATCAACGCTCATAAATGAAAAGTTCCAGCTTTGAAGCATGACAATTCGGACGAAATTTCGAAGTGATAACTCCTTTAGGAGCATTGAACACTTTTGTTTGGAGAAAAATCATTGAATCACAGGGTGTCCCGTCTATATGGGCCCAAATTACAGCCATACGGTGCGAGCTATCAAAAAATTGAACCGGACCTTTTCTATAGTATTTTCACTCTGCTTGAAGGTGGTGGAACCCGCCTTTCATTTATTTATGTTTTAGTGCCTCAAAACTTCGTTTGAAACTTAAGGTTACTTCTTGACCCCCTTTTTTTATTTTAGTATTCAATTCTCAAGAAAATGCATCGATGAAATTTTTTTTTAGAGACTTCCTTTCAGAGTTATTTCACTTTTTGCAAACAACTAAACATGACGAATTCTTATTTAAAAGAAAAAAAAACACTTTTCTCCTATTATCTTCAATATTTTCTAGGTTTTGACCACATTTTCGAAATCAGCATCAAATTGTCTATCAACAGAAGCTAATTTCCAAATGTCAACAATCATCATCATAGGATTGACATTTCAATTTTTGCATCAAGTGGTGGTAAATAAGTAGTACACATACAAATTTTACTAGACAAGTTCTATTGGCAGAAGCAAGGAGGTCTATTTGAAACGTAGGTGATTTCAGTAGAATAAAAAGTGCCAGTCAAACTTGTCTAGTAAAATTTGTGTTTACTACTGACTTCTGTTGATAGGAAATGTAATGCTGATTTCAAAAATAAAGTCAAAATCTGAATATTTTTGAAGATAATTGGGAAAAAGCTTTTTTTCTGAAAGAATTTAATCGGTTTTTGTTGTTCACAAAAAATGAAATAACTCTGAAACGGAGTCTTTAGAAAAAATTTCAACGATGCATTTTCTCTTCCCAATTCAAGGTAGAACCGAAGACTAAAATAAAAAAGGGGGCTCAAGAGGTAACCTCAAGTATCAATCGAAGATTTGAGGCACTAAAACATAAATAAATGAAAAACGTGTTCCAGCACCTTCAAGCAGAATGAAAATACTATAGAAAAGGTCCGGTTTAATTTTTTGATAGCTCGCATCGTACGAAAATGTGAGCTTCTTTAGTTCCATGTTCAATCCCATCCTCGGAGGTACAAAGTTCATTTTTCTCAGTGAATTGTCTTGCTCTGGATCAGTCAAGATGTACAGTGAACCCAATGTTAGAAGGAGAAAAAAAGCCTTCATTTGTTGACTAGACTAGACTAGATTCGGTTTTTCGTCCCACTGTGTTTTGGAGGGACTTGACATTAGCGACCCTTGGATGGGGCGGACCAACAGGAAAACACGCTTATCAGCAACAGACCCCGAGCCACAGGTCTTCCAACCTCTGGCGCAGGCTGGGAACGAAGGAAAACATGCGGACACAATCCAGTAGCAGTCGATCGTGGACAGCTGCGGCGATTAAAGAGGAACAAAGCTCCATTTCCCTACATCGTTTGCTCTCATAATTAACGAGGTAAAGCGGCGAGCAGATAGATCGGGTGGCCCGAGGAGGACGGATAACCGCGTCCGGCCGATTCAGTTTATTCACCGTCGCTGGCGGGGACCACACATTCATTTCCTCGGCTCCTGAACTCCCCTGGAGCCAGCGACCCGAAGGTGCCTGCGGTAGGCTTATGCCCCCGTGGTTGACCGATGCCCGGGCATGGCATTCCAGAGAACTCGAGAAGACTCTACTGAAATCAGGAAGCTTTTGGAAGAGGCTTTGAAACCGAACTACAACTGTATATAGAGAAAAGTTGTGCACTAAGGTACAGAATTCAAATCCATTTGAACAACTCTGCAAATTATTACCTACAGAGAGGTTTATTATTTCTGTATCGGATAGCCCTTCTACATAAATCACACATACATCTACACATGCATGTATCTGTAAAGAAGGATTTATCTCCATAAAGGGCACGATTACATGAATAGCAGGTATCTGACAAATAACAATACTTCAAAGAAAAAATGAACAAAGAAGAGAAAAAAACGAGATAGTTCAAGTAAAAATTAGGAAGTAGGTACATGGGTTGAGGTACACAACCATCTCTGAGAGGATTCTTACATGAAGGGAAGATGGAAGGGAAGATGGAAGTTAACAGCTACGACAAAATAAGCTACCCTATGTTCAGGGCAGTTGTTGCCCTGTCATTACTTAGCTGTCTAAAGCTAAATGTAATCGAACTGTACATATAATCTAAGCGCGACACCTCCTTAGTAATGCGTCATAAACTATAAACTGTAATTGCATTCAAGATGGAAATACTTGAGCGGTCGCCGATTTTCATCAACCGAAGATGAGGTTTTTCCAATCTGATTGGATTTTTCAATTTGATTGGTTCAGAAAACTGGGATCGAAAGAAACGAGGATCATGAAAATCGGTTGAGAATTACAATTTGAGTAACGAATCATGAACTCACTGTCACGCAGGTGGGGAAAAACAAAAACCACTTTTCCACCCATTTTTTGTTTTAATAAAATACGGCCAGAACCCAATACAAAAATTTCAAATAGTCGGGAAAGAATAATTGTACAGGGTGTACCAGATAATGTGCGGAGAACTTCATCCACGTGTTTTACCACCTATTTCCAACAAAAAGTCATTTGAATGCACAAATGTTTCATGTTATGTTTTTTCAACAGCCATTCGAAGCTTTCGTCGGTTTTATTTCATTTGATCTCCGCAATCCATTATTCTTTTAATGAGATGATCTCTCGAATCAATCCTGATGATACGCGCCTGGTGGAGAGAATGAATTTCTGGTTTCAAATGAACGGGTGTCCGGCCCACACAACTCTAACAGTAACGGAATCGATGAACATCAACTTTGAAAACAGGTCACAAACTGGAACTGTCATAATGCACACTAAAAGAAAAATATTTTTCCACTCAACGCGAAGAAAAATACGTTGAACGATTTTTTTAAAGCATTCATTTAACTTTCAAATTTCTCGTAGGTGGATCGGTCAGTATGAACCGTAAAGATTGGAAATGATATATCAAACGGCGCGATGGGGCGGACAACATAGAAGGGATAATAGCGGAACCAAGAGTGTGGTACCGACGGAGAACAATTAATACGGTATAGGACAATTGAGAACAAGAGAAACAATTAACGAGGGAGGAATCCTTTGTCTTGACCTAGGAGATTGTTAGAAGGGAGAGTCGCAGAGGTGAGCTCAGGGAGCAAAAGGGCCATGGAGCTGGATTAATTATTTTCTCTTGATCGTCTCATCCTGGATGGATGCTTGAGAGCACCTTAAGACCCACCTCAAGCCTCCTCACAAACCTTCAGCGTCCAATTTAATTCAGCATGACCTTCTTATTGGAAGTATCGAATAACCAACTCGAATTGAATCAAATATCCCTCGAGCTCCATCTGTATCTCGATATTAAATGTCAATTAGGGGAGAAATTAGTCCCAAGGGCTCGTTCAACGGACCAGTACGACTATCAATACCTTCTAATTGTAGTTACACATTTCCAAAGGAACTCAATTTCAAATTTCAGTAACGTAGGTTGAGTAGAGAAGATCTCATGTAGCCATAATGATTTTCTTAACTCCTCATTATATTGTAAACATAATTATTTTCATAAGGTAATGTAGCAGTATTTGACACCATTTTGACAGGTATTATTCCCACCACCTACCTAAATAAGCTTCCCCAAATCATTACATTCTTCTTCTTCTTCATTATCCATCATGAGGTTAAACTGAAAATTTTGGTGACGTTTGAGTTTAATACTGAGAAATTTATATTTTTCCAATGTTTTATTTTGTTCTAACAGTAGATAAGGGAAAACAATTGTTTTCTCTGAAGTTTTTGTGCTACGGCCCAAAATTGTTAATACCCCTCTCCGAGTTCGAACTCGTCTCGTGCCCTTAATGACATGGAAGTTATAACTGTAACAAGGAAATGCGGACAGACAGACCGACAGATACCGAACCAAATTTGTTCAGCAGGCTATGAAATGCAAGATGCAAGTGGAAATTTTGAATTCGGATAACAAAAATTGTTTGGCTCCCGAAAGTGAACACAAGGCTTTCTTTGCATCGCAGACTCGGAAGCAATAAACTTTACCCAACAAAATGATCAACATGAATTTCATTTTCGAAGTATTTGTTCACGCTGAGTCCAGCTACTGGTCCCAGACTTATGTCTACCTTGTGACACGATGTCTAACTTGTGAAAAATGTACTAAATTGTAGCAAAAAAAATCGGGGAAATTAATTTTTAAAGGGCATGTGTAGTACCATTTTAGTAGTATCTACATATTTTTTCCAGGTTTAGCAAAAACAATCCCCATATCGGAGGTTTGTGTCATTTGGAAGAATTTTAATGGTGTTCCTGAAACTCGTCTTGGTGCCAAAATTAATTTAAGTCGTACTTTTTTCGTCTCATGTTGATCTTAATGAACTATAAACCTGTTTGCCAATGTTTTATGATTCAACTTTATCCTAAAGAGCATTCAAAGATAATGCGTTCATTAATCCTTAGACTCCTTGTAACTGAGGAGCAAGGTGCCGAGATTACTAACACGTCCCGGATCAATTTTGGATTTTTGAGCAAAATTTTGTAAAATTTGGTCCTCCAGTTTCAGAGAAAAGCTTTTAACAGGACGGATTTTTATTAATTCAATTTTTGAAATCTGTATCGTAAAACGCAACATAACAACTTTTGAGGGCTGTTGAATTTTTCTTTTCTGGATCGATTACAAAGGTTCAGTATTGAAAATGATCCGTCTGCCGATGGAAGCTTTCCTCTGCTAGGTGGGTTAAAATTTGTTCCCATGGTCACCTGAGAGGAATCTATATTTAAAATAGGTAATAACCAAAAAAGTGTTATTGAATTATTGCCATAATATCCTAAGTTCAATATTATTGTTGTATCCTATAGAGTATTCATGTTGTGATAATGCTGGGGGCAATTTTGGTCTTGCATTGTTGGTAGTTCTGCGAAACTGACTCCCGTGTCTAGGAGAACCAAGCCCAAAATTCATCTCCTATCAGTTTACAACGGATATAAAGGTTACAGCATTAAGCTGCGGAAAAGTAGAGAGGGGGTTCGAATCCAATCATTAGTGGTACATTTTTTCCCCCTTCAGGCTTTCAGATACAACACTTTTTAATTTTTAGATGGGACTCCGTCCAGTAAATTAAACAGAACACTTCATAACAAGTTCATAATTACATTTGGATCAACTTCATAAATTAGAGGAGCGTCGATGGCGAAGTGAGTCATAGAAACATACACGTTGAGAGCTCTGGAGTGAGCCGCTGGCTTCTTCTCTACTTCCCCTTCTCTCCATGCGTGTTCTCTGTTGCCTACCTCATTCGAAGGTTCGATTCTAGTTCACAATGTAATATATAAGTTTATTTTTCTACAGTCTTATTTATTTCTCTTGTCACTCGAACCTATCTACCAGAAGGCTGTAGCCTACTCTTATCGGATGTAATTCCAGCGGTAGCGAACCACCAAACCTAATCAACAAATAATGGGTTCAAGATTCGCTCTCAACATCACATCTCCAACGATAGACACTCCCAATTCCCCAAGTAAGTAAGTAAGTAAGGGAGAGCGGGGAGGGTTTGGACGCGGAAGCCTTTGGACAGTAACACTTATTGTGCCTACCATAACAAAATTCAGCTGAGAAAACTATGCAGTAACACAAACCATAAAAGTTGAAGAAGATGTATGGATGTTATATTATTTTGTAGGTTTCTTCAGGCACAGTTAGGATGTTAGTGATTAGAAGTCAGCCGATGTTAGTTTTGCTCTGTGGATTTGATGAGATTGTGGTGTTATTGAAGGCTAATTTTGACGTTTATTGAGTGCTGGGGTTGCGGAACTTATAAACATAATTGAAAACTTCTTTAGAAGAGGATGTGTCATTAATAAACTAGTACTTAGCGAGGGTTTGAGCGCTGGTGTCTAAAGGTCCCCCCTCTGTTAAGAATGTCTCTTCTAATTAGAGAGGGTTCAGATACCCCATTCTTCTGCAAGGTTTATTTGCAAGATAGCATAAGAGAATGCTTGAGAGAGATTCCAAAATACAAAAAGTCAGGACTTTTATATTTATGTGATGAAAAGTCTCATGGAAATTGAGGTAACGAAAGGGTTTTTCTTTTTGCTGTTCGTGGGAGACAACTGGGAGTCAGTTTTTGAAAACTCTCTGTTGGGGCTTGACAAGATGAATCAGTGGCTTCGATATAGTTGCCTAACGTTGAACGTCAGCAAAACCAAATACACGACCGTTGGAAACAATGCTGAGCCGGATTTATCTCGGAGAATCGTGCTCCATTCTTGTCAAAATCATACATATAGGTAGAGTTGAAGCGTTCAAGTACTTAGGGATAATAATACATAAAAATTTGTCATGGAAAGATCACGTAAGTTATTTACACTCTAAGTTGAAAAAATTCCCATCTTTATTTTATAATGTCCGAAATGTATTTGGTTTTAGCCAACTTCGCTTAATATAATATATGTAATATTATTACAGTCTGGTGCAGTCGGTTCTCCAATATGGATTAATTGTTTGGGGTGGAACTTGTCCCGCAACTTTGGAAAAACTGTTGGTACTCCAAAACTCTATCATTAAAACCATGTACAACAAACCTAGTCTTTATTCGAGTGAATCTGTTTTCAATGATTCGAAGTTATTTTCTTTACGTCACCTCTTCTTGAAGATTCTGTTATTTTACTACCATAAGGACCCTTCACTAATTAATACTTCCTCAAGTCATGATTATTTTAAACGTTTTAAATCGGCGGGAAATACTGTAACTCCTCTTAGTCGATCAGTCCTAAAATCAAAGAGCCACCATAATATTCTCCATGTGCTTCACAATAAATTAACTGCAGAGTTAAAGTTTCCTTCTGAAAGTTCGAAGCTTGAATATAGGAATAGGGTGCTCAAATATTTGATTTCCCTGAAGCTTGATTCAGTTCTTTTGATGATGAAGAGTATATATGTATGTTAGTTTCTCTTTTATTTCCCCATCTCCAAATGTATTTATATATATAAATATGCACATTTTGTTTACTATTATTATATTTTCATGATTTCATGTCTTCTCTTTTTAGTAGCTCCTATGTATAGGTAGAGCTGGGTTTCTACTCTTGACCCGTCGTTACGGCCTTAGCCTTTGACGGGCAATATTTGTTCGGCAATTTATATATTTGTAATTTATACCTATGCAATATTTCATGAATAAAAATTATTGATTGATTGATTGTATGATGTAGGTGCCTGCTATAACTTGGGCAAATATTATGATGTAGTGCCATATTTTACCACTTCAGAATTACGCTGTGATGAACATGAGACTGTATTTTTTGTTTTCAACTCATTAAAGGTGTTAAAACACACTATTTTCTTGTTGTTCCCGTGCCTCATCCAGAGGGTCCCGACTCTGGGAGACATAGGACAAAATTGGGGGTCTGGAAAAATTCAAATTGTGACTAGGTGGTTGTTGGCAAATATATATCTTTGGCGTTTTTACATAGTGTGGACATTCATCGTCTTCGTGCAGAAAATATATTTTAACTATGAATAGGGGCTTTATATTTCAAATTGATCTGAAACGTCCAAACCCTCCCCTACTAACTCCACCATTTCAGTCAGCTGATCCATTGTCAAGATGGGTCTACCGTTGTCGCTTTAGTCCAACTCAAGGCCTTTTGAGCTCAACCATTGTCCTTTGTCCGTGTCAACTGAACAGCATAGCCACACACTCCATCCGGCCTTTATTGCTAACGACTGCCGCTCCTACACCTATTTTGGCATAGTTGCCAACTTACCCTCATACATAATTACGTTATACAGGGTATTACGTTATATCACCTAACATGAACACCCCTTTTATTTTCAATACGAACAGTATATTTGAAAATCCAAAAAATACGTGTCCATTGATTTTTGACGAGGATTTAAAAAATAATGTGTGTACACTTTCACGCACGTGCGCAGTGTGCGCAGTTCACACTAACTTCCTTCTTTAAAATGAGAACTCCTATTTTTTTATTCCAGAATCGGATTCTACTCCAAATTTCAAGAAAATTTGATCGCTCAACCGATTTTTTTCATAGCGCAAAACCGGTTCAGCGAGCACGCAAACTTGCGCAACCCCGAATTTATCAAATAGTGGATGATGGTAAACTGTAAAGTGTGGCATATTAATTTTTATTGTTTTTTAACGCTGATTCACGTGATGTTAGCTGTTTTTCGATTTGACTCAATTTTTGCGGAATAATGACCAAAATTTGTTTATTTTGCGTGAAAAATCATCATTTATGCCGACTCTTGACTCTCAGATTAAGATGATTTCTCCTTGGTCACTGAAGAATGTTCCAATCTCCAATTATTACATTCTTCAACCAGACCTTGAAATTAATCCCCAGTAAAAATCTGAAAATAGGAGTCTAGAATAAAAAAACGGACACGAAATAAACGAATTTCCGTCATCATTCCGCCAAAATTGAGTCAAATCAAAAAACGGATAGCATCACGTGAATCGGCGTTAACAAAAATTAAAATTCATATGCCACGCTTTACACTTTTCCATCATCCACTAGGCATTTGATAAATTTGCGGTTGCGCAAGTTTGCGTGCTCGCTGAACCGGTTACGCGCTATACAAAAAAAATGGTTGAGGGGTCAAATTTTTATGAAATGGAGGATTTTGAAAAAATGGAGGATCTCATTTGAAATAAGGAAGTTAGTATAGACTGCGCACACTGCGCACGCGCGCAAAAGTGCTCACACATTATTCGCCAAATATACTGTTTGTATTGAAAATAAAAGAGGTGTTCCCGTTAGGTGGATCACCCTGTATAGAAGGTAGGTATATTTGACATCCCACAACACTGAATCCCACACTGTTAAAATCGATACGCAATCTCTTGCAATGGGGTGGACTCTGAAGAGATTGAAAACCTATTAACTACTGAAGACCCTATTCTCCGAATGTTACATCCTTCTTTCCATCCACAAGTTTTCCTGTATAGCCCTTATACATTGAATCAAGCTGATAGAGTAAAACATCCATGCAACTTTTTCGTCTGTGATTGTGCCTGATGAGGGCGGCCACCATGGTGCTGAAATATTACATACATTAAAATAAAGACAGAAACAAAGACTGGTCTGGTCAATTTAAACCTAAACCTTATGATCGGAAATGATCAACCAAAAGTAAACAAACTTCAGGACACGGTTAGTTAAAGGCTTCTAGAGTTCTAATCTTAGAATTTCCAACGGCGTTTCCTATTGCTCGGGCACAAGATTTGTGTTGTACACATTACACTCTAATGTGTTGTAACACATTTGATCGGGCATGTTCATTCTAGGAAGCGACTTTGTCCGACTAAAGTTGTATCTCATACGTCTGCGGTACGAAAACGGTCCGAACTTTTCGTGTCCAATAAGGAGGTCATCAACGACGAGATCACGAGGGAGAAGGTTTTTCAATTTTATTCCGGCTGAGGTCAGAGCAGATCAAAAGGAGGAGGACCAAATCGGCCGTCCGGTCGAGATTATTAGTTGGCAAGAAGCTTTGGGGTTTAATTTAATTTTCATGTTCACCCCTGAAAAGAGTAATTAATTTTTTTTTCTTTCAGAGGCGCAACGCTGATGAATATCACATTTCACGGCCGTCACTTAGCGGGGCTCCGGAGACCGAAGTTCTGGGCATTAAAACCGCGAGAGCTCTGAGTGAAAATGTCAAATCCGCAATGTACATTTGAAGAGGGTGTCCCATTACAACGTTTCTTAGTGGATATGACTTGTAAAGGTTGCGGAATACGGCTGCCCATTCATTTCCTAATGAGACGTCAATTGAATGTTAGAAACCTTAATTGTGATGTTGGCATGAGATGTTGTCAAGAAGAACGTACACCACCCGCAACTGGAGTTGTTCTTCACCGTCAGCTGAGTTGCAGAGGTGAGGCTAAGGACAGAACGGTGTGGCCATGCCATCGCTCTTACCAAATAAATTACAAATGAAAAAGGATACATCGATGTTAGGAGAAGCTCCAACAATTGTAGTCTAGCACGTGGCTAACAATAGACCGACGAACTAACAATAGCTACCTCAAAAATCGAACCCTGGTCTATGAGACAGCCCAAGGAGAAAGAGAGAAAGAGATCACTGCAGGAACCGCCCAGGGATCAGTCTTGGGTCCTCAGCTCTGGAATGCATCATACGACAGTGTCCTAAAATTGGAGATGCCTGAAAACCGCTACCTCATTGGATATGCAGATGATATTGCGGCGGTGATTTTGGCTAGAACCACAGAAATGGCCCAGAGTAAACTGAACCAAGTCATGACGAAAATCACCAGGTGGATGGAGGATCATATGTTGACTTTAGCAGCTGTCAAAACGGAAGTAGTTGTTTTTACTAGAAAGCGAATCCCCACTATTATCCCAGTGCAAATCGAGGGCACAGAGGTCACTAGCAAACAAACTGTTACATATCTAGGAGTTACATTAGATACAAAAATTACATTCTGGGAACAAATTAAAAAAGCAGCGGACAAAGCAGCGCAGAAAACTACAGCTCTCAGTCACCTTATGCGAAACATGAATGGGCCAAGACCATGCAAGCGTCGTCTGATGATGAGCGTGGTCCAATCTATTCTCTTGTATGGCGCGGAGGTGTGGGCAGACGCCTTGAACATCGCCTATTACCGTAAGAGAATGGTAGCAGTACAACGAAGAGGAGCACTACGGATCGCCTGTGCATACAGGACTGTGTCGGAACCAGCCATACTTGTTATTGCGGGAGTCATCCCAATACAACTCATGGCGCAGGAACGGAAGCGTAAGTTCGACAGAAAAGGGGAAATAAATAAAAGTACAGTTGCCGAGGAAGAGCGGCAGCGCACGATGGCTAACTGGCAGGAGATGTGGATAGTAGAACACCGAGGAAGATGGACTGCACGCTTAATACCCTGTATCGACACGTGGATGAACAGATCGCATGGGGAGGTGAACTTTTTCCTGACTCAGTTCCTCTCAGGCCATGGACTCTTCTACGCCTACTTGCATAGGATGGGGAAAGTGGATGACCCAGCGTGCCCGTGCTGCAAGGAACAGGATGATGACGATGTGTTCCATACTTTCTTCAAATGTGAATACTGGGCTGCCAACAGAAGTTGGCTTCAGCAGACACTGGAGATATCACCTCAGGACATGAGACCAGAATGTATTCTAAGTTAAATGCTTGAGCGTGAACAGAACTGGACCGCCGTTGCATCCTTTTCTGAAAAGATCCTAAAAATAAAGGCTGTGAAAGAACGGGAGAGGCAGAGTAGAGAGGACACGGACCGAGAGGAGTAACATATCCCTCCCTAGAACCAGCTTGAAGTAATGAGTCAAACAGTTCCAGGCTGAGTTCCGTCGTGGGAAATGGAAGGTGAGGTTTTAGTGGGTTTGAATCCCACATAACCCAAAGTGCGGTCCCTTTTGGGTATCTTAGGAGATCCGATTTCCACCTAAGGATCTCAAAGATTTCCTCACCTGCCACCGAAAAAAAAAAAAAAAAAAAAAAAAAAAAAATAGACCGACGAAGGACGACTCAAAAGCGGAGGATTATGGGTTTTTCCCGGTCATGGTGGAAGAGATGGGGGATCAGAACACCCGTATAAATAAGCCCTTTCCAGAGATATCCCCAACTTTTACTTTACACAATACAGTATGTGAGTTATAGCAGTTTTCTGAGACAAGGTCGGAAACACGAAAAAAGTCTGAGAAGTGGAATGACTCAAAAACCAAGAGAGATGAAAAAAAATCGATCAGAGGCACTTTTGTTGGAAATTGGTTGTAAAATACGAGGGTGAAGTACTGCGCACCTTATCTGATACAACCTGTATATAAAACTACCACCATTTTCCATTTACCATTCTTAGCATTAATGTTTTCTGAGTACCCAGTTCCAATGTATCTGCTTTTCATTTTGATAGGAGTGTTAGATGAGCTTGGCTGCTTTTGTTCAGACATATCATCCAATTCGTAGCGTCAAGCTCGCTGTGGGCTACCAGATCTTCAGCGTCATTGTGAGACGCATTTCCGTCGTCCCAACCGACTGGGAGAGACGATCTCGCGATTAGGATTTCTCGACCTCATTGAAGTGGCTCACAGAATACGCAAACGCGCGAAGAAACAGTTTCACATTAAAGTCGGAACAAAACTGAAGTCCGAGAGGAAGGGGACGGAGTCATCGTGTGTAGGAGATCGTAGCAGGAGTCAAATTAGGGGGGAAGAGGCCTTCCACCTTCTTATTCTGTAATTATTATTATTTATTATTTCATTTTCCTGCTGCAGGTGAACGCAGTGCTCCTAGCCTCACATACGCTTAAAAAAAACTGTCATGGAAGCACGCCAGTGTGATTATGATCCTCGAACCAGATAAGGCAGACAATGACTTAGATTCCTATAGACCGATCAGTTTACTCTCTCCGCTCTCAAAAATTGTTTAACGCCTCCTACTCCCGCGCTTTCTGAACTTTACCGGACCAGCAGTTTGGCTTCAGAGAATCACTGTCATGTCCGCTACAACTTCAACGCATCACTTCCTACATAAAATCAGCCCATCAAAACAACCATGTATGCAGCGCAATATACTTCGACACCGAACAGGCCTTTGACAGGCTGTGGCACGACTGGCTCCTCAATAAATTGAGACCACATTTGCCAAACAACTTATTCAGCGTGATGACACACTACTTGACTGGTCGAACGTTTCAAGTGTCTGTTCAAGGTCAATCCTCCACGATTAGACCCACACGTGCAGGGGTTCCCCAGGGAGGTTGTCTTTCACCACACCTGTATACGCTGAATTGCCAAGATCTGCCGCTCCTTGATTCGCCTGATTTCTCCGCACTCTATGCTGACGATTTAGTGTATTCTGTTAGCTACCCAGACTCTGAATCAGCAACGGCTCGATTACAACAGTTTATTGAGAATCTTAGCCAGTGGTGCGCCGAGTGGCGGCTCAAAATGAACCCTAACAAATAAAAATCCGTAACATATGCCTATAAAAAGTTTTTTACAAATTACCCCTTGACATATCTCAACGAAACCATCCCCTCATCTACTTCTCACCGCTATCTTGGCCTAATATTGGATCAACGTCTAACTTTCCACGACCACATCACTCTGATAATCCGAAAATTAAAAATCCGAACGAACCAGCTAAAGTCAATAATAGATAACCCTAACGTACAAATCCACAACGAAGTTAGCATATATTTGTCCCTTATTCGCCCTATATGGACACGCCCTTCCAATTTGGGGGACATGTTCAAAATCAGAATTCCGTCGAATTGAACAACAAAAAAACGCAAACCTCCAGCATCGAATTATTCACACTCGACCTTACGTCAGAAATAAAACAATTTATGATGACTTCAACATCTCCTCACCCAACGAACTACTCACCAAGCATACTACCAACTTCATCCGAAACAACCGTGACCATATCAACCCATTAGCTTCAGAAGGTCTTTCTCTTCAATAAAAACGGAATAAGATAGAACGTTGTCTATATTTCCACGAAAGTAAAGATTTACACTGTTAAATCGATTTCGGATTTCGAATCGGATAGGTCATCATCACCAACAAACACGAACTGAAAGTACATCACAGAAAGCATATTTTATATAGGATCATGTGAGAGGAGATTGAATCCCATTGGCTCAAGGGAGTGAAAGGGGCGGGGAGGACCAATCAATGCCACTCAAGGCTTACAAAGTGAAAGGGGCACGAACAGTATCATCATGGAGAGGCGGAGCCAAACTTATTGCAAGAAAGAACCCAATAATGATGAAATATTTTGACAAAATCGAAATCGATTTAGCTGTGTAACTCTTTACTTTCGTGGAAATATAGACAGCGTTCTATCTTACTCCGTTTTCATTGAAATGGGTTTCCACAACTTCGTCGCGAGTGACTTAGTCCGTGTCTTTCTCTTCCTCCTACAATGCCTCGATTAAAACCTCCGCGCTTTATTTTTGGTAAGTTCCTTATTCATGAATAGTAAACATGATCCGTAATTAATACGTCCAATTCATTAATTTAAAATAACAAAACCGACCTGAAATGATTGTAATCTCCCCCTGATGAACTTCCTAAAATTAAGTTCTATAAGTTGTAAATTACGTGTATAATACTTTGTCAATATGGTATGTTATGTAATATAACGGTAATAAATAAATGAATGTATATGAATGTAAAACGGTTGAAATCCACAATTTTACTTTAAAAAAGTTAATTGGCTATCAGATTTATAATTAATATTATATCTGTCCCCGAAAGCACTCAAATTTCAACAAAATTTAACATAAATTTAACGCGATAACGACTGGAACTGTTTTCCGCCCCGACATTTTGCCGTTTTGATTGGTGAGTTACAATATGGATCGACTATACTGCCTGTTCTTCTGATTTCTTTTTATTTGATGACTTCTTCATCTCCAAAGGTCATCGATCCAAGTAAGTTATTCAACATTTACAGCCATAAAATATTCGTGCGAACGGCCCCTTGCCCTCCGAAGAAAGGGTTCTGGACCCATC
This sequence comes from Creontiades dilutus, assembly GCA_031894815.1. Classification (NCBI taxonomy): domain Eukaryota; kingdom Metazoa; phylum Arthropoda; class Insecta; order Hemiptera; family Miridae; genus Creontiades; species Creontiades dilutus. The sequence goes on from JAVIWC010000324.1 coordinate 26,715, forward strand.
GAGCTCAGACTTGCAATATTTCCTATTCTTTTCTTTACAGCTCTCCTTCCACGAAGCAAAAACGCTCGAAGCCGATTCTATCGTGTGCTGGGCCTCCGTGAGGACCGTTTTCGGCAAATTTTGTAGGAAGATGAAGGAAAACTTGTTTTATCAAAATCTGTATTGATGCACTCTGAAATTATTAATGGATTTTAGTGGATCCCACAAGTTGTTCCCACAAATCGTCAAATTGGGAGTAAATAAACATTTTTTTTTAATCTCGATATTTTTTTCCAAGGATCTCAAATATCATATTCGCGCACTCAGCGAAAATGAGCAACCATGCGCAATAGACACTAACTTTCTTATTTTGAATGAGAACCCCATTTTTTATTGCAGATTCGGATTTTACCCTAGATTTCATGAAAATTTGACCCCTCAAACTTGAACACACTGGCTCCCCTTCAGCGCGAGCAACACACTCTGCTTCTGAAAAAGATTTTGCTACAGTGTTTTGTTCTTAAAACCTTTTATTCAACTTGCAATGTATGTATGTATGTTTCGGTAGAATCTTGTGACCCGATTTTGAAGCAGATACTCTCAACGGATTAAGCTGAAATTTTGTATGCACGTTTAGATTGGATGACAATACATTTTTTTTAGAGAGAGAGAGAGAGAGAGAGAGAGAGAGAGAGAGAGAGAGAGAGAGAGAGAGAGAGAGAGAGAGAGAGAGAGAGAGAGAGAGAGAGAGAGAGAGAGAGAGAGAGAGAGAGAGAGAGAGAGAGAGAGAGAGAGAGAGAGAGAGAGAGAGAGAGAGAGAGAGAGAGAGAGAGAGAGAGAGAGAGAGAGAGAGAGAGAGAGAGAGAGAGAGAGAGAGAGAGAGAGAGAGAGAGAGAGAGAGAGAGAGAGAGAGAGAGAGAGAGAGAGAGAGAGAGAGAGAGAGAGAGAGAGAGAGAGAGAGAGAGAGAGAGAGAGAGAGAGAGAGAGAGAGAGAGAGAGAGAGAGAGAGAGAGAGAGAGAGAGAGAGAGAGAGAGAGAGAGAGAGAGAGAGAGAGAGAGAGAAGCATTTATTGACCATTTTATGGGGTGGAATGTTGTATTAGTTGGGTTTGTGAAATTGATATGCCAAAAGCTCGAAGTGGTATGCCACAAGTTGAAATTGAGTTACTAATAAGTAATAAATAAACCAAAGAAAAAACCTTTTTAAGGAAGCCTTTATTTTAATGCCCTAAAAAGAAGGAAATAAATTTTTTCTTACAAATTTTAACTGCACAAACGGCGTTTGCGAAAGTAGGTACTAGATAGGTAAGTATTTACCTAATTAAACTGAAATAAAAATGAACTTATCGGAATAAGTTGGTAAATGAAATAGGTACCTAGGAACTAGTTAATTTACACAAGCCTAAATCTCGCGACAACCTTTTATGATTTTATGAATTGTGTATGTAGGCTATAAGTAGGCAGTTAAAATATGTAAGTAAAAATTTATTTCCTTCTTTTTAGGGCGTTTAAATAAAAGCTTTCTTGAAAAGGTTTTTTTCCAAACCAATTTCAGAAGTTTCAAAAACCTATTGCAGAATTTTCCAAGCCGAATTCAAAATTTCCCATCCCAATTTCAGAATACCTTTTAAGAGAACGAATCGTCGGAGCTCGAACTCCGGGGAACCTTCTGACGAGGTATCGGGGAGTTGGAGTCCTGGGATATCGAAATGGACTTCCTACCGACTGCAACTCGTGCGAAGCTCATACCGGTCACACAGAACAATTAAAAAAACATGCGCGTATTTTATCTGTTTCGATGAAACAGTTCCTTCTCACCTCTCGTTGTGATCATTTTTCAATATTGTTAACAAATGTTGTGTGCTACTTACTTATTTCCTTCTCTTTATCCCACTTTTTACGCTCCCACGACGATATTGATCACATTCTGAAATTGAAATGGAGAATTCTGGAATTGAATTGGAAAATTCTGAATTTGGCTTGGAAATTTCTGAAATTGGTTTGGAAATTTCCGAATCTGACTTGGAAAAGCTATAGTTGGTGACATTCTACTTTATTCTGAATAAAGTTGGGCCAATAATTTCAAAAACAAACACGGATTTTCGTAAAGCTATTCCGGCGCAAGAAAGGATCGCGTTGACCATGCAATTTCTGGCCACCGGTGATTCATACACAAGCCTTCAATATTTATTCAAAGTGTCGAAGCAGGCCGTCAGTGGAATCGTCCCTGAAGTATGTAGAGCCTTAGAGGACGTGTTACCTACTTGAAGACCGCATGAAGAAGTTAGGCCACACTTTTACCCTACTCCCCCTCTGTGCAGAATAGAATACCCAGGGGGGAGGGGGGGGGATTTGCATGCCTGTCAGAACTATTTTAAGGATTCGATTAATAAATTATCAATTTCATGTAGGTATATAAACATTTTGTTTTTAGATAACACGCCATGCGAGAAAAAAGTACCTGCGAGCGCATACCTACATTTTGGTAGGACAAATCTGGAGAAAATTCCAGAGTTATTCATCTCTTGAAGACCAAGATTCATAGGGAGCACGAAAATTAATGCAACAAAAGTAACGATCGTTTTTAATTAGGTATTGCAAATTAACTATTAGGTAGAAAATGAATCAAATAGTTACTCAGTTTGTTACGGAACGGAGGAACGGAACGCCAGACAGTGGTTGGAAATGGCCTAAAAACAGGAAAAACCCCCGACACGCTCTATTTATCGCTTTGAAAATTTCGTCCTTGCGCTAAAAAAAAATCGGTACAGCAATCAACTGGTGAGGTTCGTTGGCCAGCCCAATTGGCTGGGAATTCGTGGTCCAAATTTACAATTTATCGGTTAAAAAATGCCCTAAAATTCATTTTTAAGGTGGGCATGTGGGGTGTTGTGAAACATGGTTTTTCGGGTGCTGAGTCGAATGAGACCATTTTCAGTCCGATCCACTGCCATCCACCGTGCTAAATTTAGAAAAAGGTGTAAAAAACGCTTAAAAATAGGGTAGTTTTTTTTTTTTTAATTGGCAAGTTAGGTGTCATTAAACATACTTTCTTGTGTGCTGAGTCACTTGGATCTAGGTTCAGCCTGATCCGCCACCACCCAGTGTGCGTAATTTTCAAAAAAGTGTCTCAAATATCAAAAACCACATTTCTGTTGTTCTTAACTCAATTATCGGCATGCCGGTTTTTTTAAGATTATTATTTCAGTGATTTTGACGGATTCCAGACCTCCAAGCTGTACAATTGCGGAAAACACTGCATGACCAAGCAATTGTTGCTAGTGAAACAGAACATCATCCTGACGAATTTAAACTTTGAACGGGTAAAAATAGGTTCGCGCAATTTTTCAGCGAAAAATCATTATTACATTTTGATTCTACAGGATGTTAACTTTCGGAAACGTGCTTCGAATCATTAAAATCTTGCATTTGGAAAACTGTGGTTTTTTCCGCGTTTCAACTACCGTGCGCCAGTTTTACAGGTCTGTACGCGCCTTAACACAGGCACGAGCGGAGAAAAACTGAATGTATTTATCTGGGGAGCCTACATCCCAGATTTTTGTTGAGTATTGCGCAGGGCATTCTGGGCATCCATCAAGGATGGACTTAAGTCGAGTTCGTTACAATTTAGAGAGTTTGGGCTTTCCGTATCCAGGCAGCAGGTATACGCTTCCAAGAAGGAGGGTAGAACAGGCCATCACGGCTGATGAGAAGACAAAAGGAATTCGGAGTATTGGATCTTCTATCTCACATTTGCCTTCTACTTTTTACAGGGGATGTTGGAAACATCAGACACAGAATTCAAGGAGTCGAGGCCCGGCCTGAACTTGACTGTCATCAGAGTTCCCTGACATCCGCCACAAAAGGTAGCAAACTACGAAATTCTGCGAATCAGTTTTTTTCTCTTTCAAGTTTGGAAGAAGATTATCCAGTACAGCCCAAGTTCTTGGAAATGTGTATTTCTAAAGCCGAAAGGTGTCAATAACAAATATGAGTTTTCCAAGAAGATGTCAGAATAATTCATTATGAAGGTGATGGGTAAAATAAATAAAAGAAGCAAGGAACGATTTTAGTTGTAATTAGAATATTCGAGGAAGGAGGAGATCGAGATTGTGAGTGCGTGTAAAATCTGTGTAAACAAGTAAAAGTAAAAGCAAGTCGAATCGGGCAGAAATTAGCCGAATAAATCTGGGGCGCATCTAGTTAGAATGTGCAGTAATCATGAGAAAACAAAAATTACAAATGACAACCGGCAGCCCTAAATGCTATTCCTGAATTTTTTCCATGCCTGGAAAAAACCGATATGTACGATCTCAAACTTTTAGTTTCTCGTTTCAACTATGTGAACACATTCACAAAACGATATATTTTATTGGCACGTGGAGAGGAGATATGCAGCTATCAACTGATGTAGTATCATGATAATGGCATAAGTGTGAATTTTTACACAGCCAAAACTATAGTCAGTAACACACTTGTCACGCAGTAACACTCTTGACGACTTGGTCTCATTCATGTTGAACACTACCTCACTTTCGCACGTTGTAATTTGAAATTTTCACAATGCTAGGATTATTTAGGATGGAGAATATTTATTCAAAGGTTCCGAACGATACGCCCTTATCATCTATTTGGAATAAGTTTTGGTCAGGCGTCGACTCGGGTGAACCAGGAGGTTTTAGGTGATGATCATGGGCTGATTTCCACTCCTTCCTTTTCAAACTATGGTAACGCCAATAGGCCTCATCTTTCTGTGTTCTCTGGGTGTCACGTCCTCTATTCTTTTCCTCTTTGAATTTGTAAGATCAAAAGAAAATGCTAATAATAAGCAATCATTATTTTAAAACCCACCTTTTAAACCCATTCCTAAACTACCCATCTACTTCTTATATCAGATACAAATAAGATGAGTTATAAATACTGTTATAATCCTACTACTCTACCAACCTTAGCTTGTGTTTCTCTTTGTAAGCTACATCTCGAGCTGGGTCATTCCTTCTTTTCACACGCGAACGCCTTCGTTTTTCTGAGTTGGTCAGTCCCTAGTTATTTAAAAAATTCATCACAGTGAGAAATGGTTGTGATTTAGGCAGCAGTACACTCAGAATATTATTAAATTAGATAGGGAACAACACTGTTACTTACAGTACAAGAGTTTTACATCGTTAAAACATGGTTTTTTAACCTTTTCTGGTTGATTTGGTAGCATTCATACTCACTTAGAAAAGCATTAGTATCACCTTCCCTATTCTCATACATTCGGAAATTATCTCACCTGTTGTGAGCAACAGGGAGAAGAGATCAAGAACCAAGTAACCTTCCCCAAGGTTAACAGCGAAGTAGCGGAAACGTTGTGTTCACTTTCGGGAGAAAACAAATTTTTGTTGTCCGAATTCAAAATTTCCACTTGCATTTTGCGTTTCACAAACTACTAAACAAGTTTGGTTCCGCGTCTGTCGGTCTGTCTGTCCGCATTTCCTTGTTACAGCCATAACTTCCACAATTTTGAATGAATTTAGCTCAAATTTTGAGGGACTATGCGGATAAGGCCTCTCGAAGTGCTATACGAATTTCATCCCAATACAATCAGCGGTACGCTCTGCGCATGCACAAACTTGGAATTCTTGAAACAGGTATAACTTTCACAATTTTGACTCAATTTAGCTCATATGATAAAGGATGTAACGAGGAAGCTGCTGTGCTTGGCCGGTTTTTGGAAGCTATAGCAGTATGATATTTTATTACCTAAACATAGTTTTGCTTCCGAGTCTACCAAGGTAGCGGAAGCATTGTTTTCACTTTCAGAATGTGAAAATTTTTTGTCTCCAAAATCAAAAATTCCACTCGCATTTTGCGTTTTAGACCTTTCTGAACAATTTTGGTTTCGTGTCTGTCTGTGTGTCTGTCTGTCTGTCAGCAAATCCTTGTTACGGGCAAAACTACATGAAGTTATAGTCCGATTTTGATGAAATTTTCAGAGATTGTGTGGGTTGGGGTGTAGATGGTCCCCTATAAGTTTCATGACCTCCGGATCAATAGTAGCCTCTGTGCATGCATGTTACGCGCATAACTCCGGGAGTTCTTGATCAATTTCGATTAAATTTTCAGGGATTGTTTGGTTTGACGTGTAGATGGTCCCCTATGAGTTCCATGACCCCGGATCAATAGTAGCCTCTGTGCATGCATGTTACGCGCATAACTCCGGGAGTTCTTGATCAATTTCGATCAAATTTTCAGGGATTGTTTGGTTTGATATGTACATGGTCCCCTATAAGTTTCATGACCCCCGGATCAATAGTAGCCTCTGCGCATGCGCAAACGTGAAATCCTTGCCACTAGCATAACTTCGGGAGTTCTTCACCGATTTCGGTGAAATTTTCAGGGGTTGTTCGGACTTATTAGGTATATTTTATAGTTTGTTCAATAGTTGAACATACCTACCTTTATTTTCTAAAGTTATGCTCCTGCATAACAATAAATTTACCCTAATTCAATATTTACTTCGCCTAATTGAACGAAGTTCTTTAGTCAATAATAATTTTCAATGATCTATACAGTCATGTTATGGATACGAGGAAGCTATGTGCCACACCCACTTGGCAGACGTTTTTGACAATATCTTCGGTTTCAATCCATCAAATTAGACGTACGCAGTCTGATTTTCTTCGTAAAAATGAGAACTTAAGTTATCTCGTCCGACTGCAACAAGGCGTATTGAAGTTATGAGTCAGGTCATCGCAGATAAACTGAAACATGATACCTATTTATTTATTTATTTATAAGATGGGCAAGCCCAATACAACATGATTAGATACGTTTAACATCAATGTTATCAGAAAAGAAAAAAATAAGTAACTTGAACTAAGTAAATTGAATAAATTAAATAAGGCTCTTCACTTTATTAATAAATACTAGTTCCGATTGGCAGAAGGGATCGGCTTCACGGCTCTCATTCATTAGTTGATTGAATAAGGGGGGATCCTGGAGCGTGGACGATGCTAGAGATAGTTAGTGGTTGAGAAGGGAATCCAAAAGAGGCTCTCTGATCGGGAACCAGATCGAGGGACAAGGAAATTGAGCTTGCCAAGGAGTGCCATTGAATCCACATCTCCCCGGATCAATCAGACCGCACCTCCTGCCTAGTACATCACAATCCAATCCCTCCTGGGTTATGCGTAGCTTGAATGCCATATGTCGAAGAAACCTTCGGTGGATCCTCTCAATTTGTTGAATGTGGCATTGGTAAAAGGGGCTCCACACTACAGAGACGTACTCTATGATAGGCAATACCAATGACTTGTAAATGGTGATGAGGGCTGGCAGATAATTAAATTCTGGAGCATTCCTCTTCAAAAGCCAATAGGGATAGATTAGTGGAATCATATCATGGAAAGTACATAATTTTCTTTACAGTTCGACGAATCCACCGATATTACAGACACTGCCCAGCTGTGTATTTTTATTCGGATGGTTTTCAATGACATGTTGGCTAAGGAAGAATTTTTGACAATAATTCTTCTGAAGGGGTAGAGCCGTGGCGAGGATATATATGACGATTTCTTCTTCAATTTTGTAAAAAACAACAATCTACCAATATATAAATTAGTGTGCATTACAACTGAAGGAGCACCAGCAACGACTGGAAACGAGAACGGTTTTGTAGCATTGTGTCGAGCTAATAAAGAATTCCCTTCATTTTTTTCATTCCATTGAATTATACATTAACAAGTTTTGTGCGCCAAAGTTTTAAACACGGAGGGAATTTTGGGCATTGCAACAAAAATTGTAAATTCCATCCGTGCACCTAGCCTTGCAACGGCGGCTCTTTAAGTTGCACTTGGAAGATAGGGAGTCAGCTGAACACACTGATTTAGTTCTTCACACGGACGTCGGATGGTTGGGTCGCGGAAAATTCCTAGAAAGGTTTCAAGAATTGTTGCCCGAAATAACAGCTTTTCTAGACGAAAGAGGTGATGACACTGAGATGCTGAAAAAGGAAAAATGGCTGGCTGATTTGGCATTTTTGACTGACATCACGATTCACTTAAACACCATTAACTTGAAGCTTCAAGGTAAAGGAAAAACCATTATCTATTGAGATGATTAGCGCAGTAAACGCATTCAAAAGTAAATTGTAACTTATGATAGATCAACTGAAAAGAAAGGATCTGAAAAATTTTCCGTCTTTGAAAGCAAGGATTCCTCAGTTGAATTACGATACGTATGAGGCTGAATTATCGAATATTTTGGGACAATTCGAAATGCGTTTTTATAATTTCAGTAAATTGGTTAATATAGCATCATTTATGTGTTATCCTTTTTCATGTAAAAATATTGAGGAATTAGCTACTGAAGTAGCAAGTCATGTTCTGTTGAAAATGAGTTGGTGCAGATTGTATCAGGTATACATTTCAATGCTACAACTCTGATACAAATTTCTGGTGTTTTATATCTGAAGATAAATATCCGGATCTAAGACAAATCGCCCTCCAACTGACGGCAATGTTTGGGTCAACTTACTCGTGCGAGTCTGCATTTTCTAAAATGAAGATAATTAAGTCAAAATATCTCAATCGACTAACTGACGATCATATGTCATCATGCTTACGATTAGCACTCAGTGGTTACGCACCATCTTATGAAAAGTATGCTGAGGACATGCAGTGCCACGCTTCAACATCCAAAGTCACTCCTTAGTTAAGTTTAACACCTTATGTAACTCTTTTGTTTTGTAACAACGAATAAACTCGCAATTTTGAATAACTAGGAGTTTTTTCATTGATATTGTAGAGAAGAACTTGAGTAAACCCAAACCTTGACTAAAATAATGTAAATTGTGCGGAAAGCTAATATCTATATACGCTACCTTGGTAGGTGGGGTGTACCGTGTATGTACGACAACCCTGCATCACACATACTTGCAGCTAAAAATGTTGAGGTAGATCGCCAGCAGTTCAAGTTTGAGCAGCCCTGAACTACACCAAGTATGAACAAAATCGGAGGGGTCTGTACATTTCGAGTCTGTCTGGGTATGGCCCTGCTGAATTTCACATTGTTTTTGCTTTATAAAAATGCCGAAAAAGCAAAAACATTTTAAGTACTTATATAAATCTTGTTTAATTTTAGATAAAATAAGGGAGGCTTACAAGTATTTTTTACTTACATGAGCTTGAGGGGGTTGGGCACCCCTGATATATGTATGTTACCTTCAATTTGTTTTTAGGAATAATGTTTGTATTCAATGAATAGAATGAGCCCACCCGGACCGCTTGTTGTTCATTCGTTCACGCTCTCTGAGTACTCAAGTTTTGACATCATACTGAATCGTTATGAATATTTGACATAAACGTAATGCGATAATTTTGGAAAATTCTCTCATGAGATCATGCTGCATGACTGGAGCTTTTTTTCTCGTATAATTCGGATGTAATGTGATATGAATGAATGATGGGGGGCGAAAGGGGGGTGATGGGGGTGCGCGTGCGTTGGGGGTTGAATATAAAAGGGCGGCGGAGGGCGGGGGCGTTCAGTCCGGTGGTGTCGTCGGAGGGTGCACGTGTGTTTGTCGGAGTCAGGCGCCGCTCCACGTGTTCTCACGACAACGGTGACAACGCTCTCCGGTCGACGACGTCCCGCGATCATCGTCGACTTCGACCGATCGACGACGATGCGAGTGACCGTCACCCTCCTCGTCTACCTGGCCCTGACGTCCGGCTGGGCCTCGGGCTGGATCAGTCAAATACGACACGGACGCTCTCGCACTCGGCTGACTCGGCAGATGAAAAGGAGCGACAGCTTCCTCGAGACGACCACCGAGGAGGTGACGACGACTTCCGAACCGCCGACGACGGTGGGCGACGAGTCGTCGACAACCGTTGGGACGCGAGCCCCGACGCGGACGCCTTCGCAACAAACCTACGATCTCCAAGGCGACATCGTCACAAGGTTTCTAAGGATCGTCGAGAGTCAACAGCAGCTCGGAGAAAACTGCACGGCGGGTACAGATTTGAACCTCGGCGAAGGCGTCGTCGATAAATACGCTCAGGTAACCCCCCCCCCCTCCTCCCCTTTAATCTTACTTAAATTCTCTCTCATCATCATTAAATTCCACCCCCCTCATCATTGAATTTCCCTCTCATCATTGAATCCTGCCCGCCTTCCTCCTCATAAAAGTGATTATGCCCCATCTCGGGTTTCAGCTCCGACTAAACACCTTCAAACGGTTCACGCTCCACAGCCGATAACAATTTTACGATCCCACGCTTTTATGTCACCATTAATTATAAGAATTAGAAACAATAAAAAAAAAAAAAAAAAAAAATAAAAAATAAAAAAAAAATAAAGGTTTTGCATCATAGCATTCCAAGTCAAATCCAACCTTTTCCAATTCAAATTCAACACCATTATTAGGGAAATGACGAAAAAGTCGCACAAGCCCTGAACCAAACGCAGTAGGTAGGTAGGTAGGGAGGGACCTATACGTCAAACAAAAATCATGTTTTATATTTTTTAAATCAACAAAAAATATAATTCATAGCATTTCTAAGTCAAATTTGACCTTTTTCTAGAAGCAGTTTTTAAAAATGTAGTCTATTAATTCGAATTTTTAAAAGACACTTATGTCGTGATTCACCAACTTTACAGGAGACGATTTTTTCGTTTTAAATGAAATAACCAGGTCATATAGTGAAAGTTGATAATGGATTGGACTCCCAGAGACGCTTCCTATAGTTACACGAATGGAAGTAGTGTGGTATTTCACAACCATATGAGATAATTGACTTGAATGAATTTGATTATTGACTTAAGTGGTTATTACCCTGATCTCTAATTTGACGAAATCGAGATTCACACTGCAAAGCCGTCAAACGCAACTCATCTAAGTACAACATTCCTCCACTTGCAGAAGAACCACAAATATCAACAGAGGGGGTTACTATGTTGCTATTTAAAAAAATTATCAAATTAATAATAATAATAATAATAGTTAAAATTGCATTCCCAATCTTGTGGTAAGTACCAGTCATTATTATTTATTTGAAAGGTGTCTAGAGAGGGGCTAGTAAATTTTCCTAAATTTCTTTTTCCGATAATTTTCATTGTTGCTCTATCAATCAAAATTATTTTTCGTTAATTTTTTTCATTAAAAGACGTTTATTCGAAAAACAAAAATGACGAAGGAACTTCAATTGAGGTGTTACTACTTTTATTAAAATATTTAATAAAAACACTCAGTTATAAAATAATGATGACCAGAAAAAATTCGTACCTATAAATAGAACCTGTCCAATTTAAAATATCGATTGAGATTCCTAAGTAATGTTCAGAAAGTTCAACTAAATCGGGGTCTATATCCTCGGTTTAGATTTTCGTTAAACCCGTGGAACATGTAAAATGTTAAGACCAGTGGTCTTTTAAATTATCGGAGCTAATCCTGCAGGGAAATTCCATGAACGTATGTCCATTAGCTACTTTCTTCATTTCGATCGGCTGCATCGGTTCCTACAAGTAATGAAAACATTTTCTCCAAGTAATGAAAACATCTTCACTGTTCTGGGGTTCAAATGCTATTTAAAAACTTTGTTGAAATGATTCATAATGAACGAGATCGGAGGTCTGGAGAGCGAATGACCATGTCAACAGTTATGATGATCGTGTAAACAACTGTATGAAGCCAAAGTGTTAAAAGCTAGAAGGGAATGATTTTTTGATGATTTTGGGATCCTTGATTCGGCCGCATAAGTCTGGGAGGTCGCCGTTTCTTACCCGATAAAAACAACATGAGTCGACTTATGTACGTTTTCTCGAAAATTGTTTGGTCCAAACGACTTACGTCGTTGTAATCAATGCGTCATGGCGCTTTTTGGAGAGGCGTTCGGATGTGAGAATGCTATCAGAATGTACGCTATTATCAGACCTCCCATATACCGTTAAAAACTGAAAAAGTGATTTCTCGGACTTGAGTGGTTTTTTCCTGAAGCCAGAGAATTGTTTCTAAAGTTATTCATTTGTGCTCCACTAATATGGAAATCCCTAGCGGGTGGTCAGATGGTTGACGGCATGAGGCTCAAGAAATATGGGGCGTTGGATAGCTTATATTTGCAACCCGTCAGAATGAAAGGTATGTTCCGTTCGGTTATCGAAAAACCGCTGTTCGTGGTATCATGATTGAGCCACGCCAAACTCGCGGTCTGCGCGATATGATTCCACGGGCTAGGTCAACAATTAAGCTACAGACCGTACTAAGAAAAAGAAGAAGAAAGAAGAAACATGACTTTATTTTTTTTAAATAAGAGTAACAACGTCACAAGACGAGCCATGTAATAATCATGGTCAAGATGACCGTCTGATGAGTTCCCCTACCTACATGATTTTAACGATACATACCATACAACCGTCCTAAAATAATGATTTTTCTTATCTAGAAGTATTCTTATATACAGGGTGGATGCGGATAAGTGACGAAAAATTTTTCTCACTTTTCTATCTCACCCCTTTCTCTTATTATCATTTAATAAAAAAAAACGTCTTTTGACATAAAAACCCACGTTCCTCCTCTTTAAAACAACTGTTGACCACATTTTCGGATTCAGCGTGAAATTTCCTTTGCGACCAATGCACATTCATAATCATAACAGAACCCCTACTGACCGCAATTGCAGTTCAAACGTTGATAATTGAAAAAAAAGGCTAATTTTTGAATTACTTCCATTTTTAATTCACTTCCAAAAAAACGTGCTGGAACTTGTCGAACCTCATGAAAACTTGCAAATTTACGAATCCGTGTCGATCTCATCAAGAAATTACAGTTTGAAGGCAAAAAAACGTTAGGTACTTTTTAATCGAGGAATCCCAGGGATAAAAGAAACAGTTCGCGTTATGAATTGGGAAAATTATTAAATCTGCAAAATAGATAGGTTACAAAAAGAAAGTGATACTACTTTTCTAGTATTCAGACTAGTAAAGTTCAAATAAATGTCTAGTATTCAGACCAGTTGGTAAAATTAAAAGGAGTCGCGCTCACAATGTGTTTTCATGACCACCATTGTTTCTTATGCAGGTTCTCGTTCTTTTCCGCATGGCTCCAATTGTTGTGTCGTGACTATCTCGCAATTTTGCGGCTGCCTATATGATCCTGTCCCATAGAAAATGTCCTTATATTCCTCATTTGTGATGCCCACCATGATTTTAACGTAACTGAACACTTTCGTGACGTTGTGTCGACTCGACTCGCTTTCACGCTTGAACTAGTCTTGAAAACATGAATATCCTCCTTTTAAGACCTGAAGGTGCCTAACGTTTTTTCGCCGTTAAACTGGAATTTATCCATGTTTGAACTGCAATTGAGGTCCTTAGGGGTTCGTTTATGATTATGAATGTTCATTGGTCGTAAAAGAAATTTTACTCTTAATCCTGTGATGGATATGGTTAGTTGGCCCTTTCCCGATTTTAGAATCTGTCGCCTTGGAAGATGAGTCGGACGCCTGAAAGCGTCTGGGTCATCCTCTGAGCGTGGCGGAGCATAATTGATGCATCCACCTCCTCGGAAGGGGCGACTATACCATTCCATCACCCTCACAATCCGAAAATGTGGTCAAAAGTAGACAAAAATTGTTTTAAAGTGGATGAACGTGGGTTTTTATGTCAAAAAACGTGGTTTTCTAAAGAAAACCTTTAAACAATTATATCTAGAGAACTGGTTGAGATAGAAAAGTGAGGTTGGCGGGGCTTTACTAGGTACATTTTTGATGCAGATTAACAGAAAAAATTGTTCGTCACTAATCCGCTGCTACCCTGTATATTGAATTTTGAAATTGTCAACCCTTAAGTTGCATTCAGCTCAAGGCTTGAGCATGCCCAGAGGGTTCATTGGTTTTATCAGAACGGCTATTTTGAACTTCTACTCTCAATTTTGAAAGATGAGTGATACGAGTGTTGAAAGCTTCCCCACGATTCATATTGGGGGAAAAAACAAAAATTCCATTTAGATGAGTCAGTGCTATCTTAGTGGGTGAGAGACAGTAGAGCCTACAAACATACGCATTTATGTGTAAATATCCTGAGTTGTATCCATGTCCGAAATTTGGGATGTCCACGAACTAGTCATCGGAGAGATGTTAGCTCCCAACTCGATACGTTAAAAGTACGTCTGCACTTCACTAAAATAATTAGTCATCAGTTAAAATATGAATGTGTTCACCAGGTACCTATTTTGCTTCCGAATCTGCGAAGTGGCGGAAACCTTGTGTTCATTTTCGGGAGCCAAAAAATTGTTGTCTGAATTCAAAATTTCCACTCGCATTTTTCGTTTCATAGCCTACTGAACAAATTTGGTTCCGTGTCTTCGGTCTGTCTGTCCGCATTTCCTTGTTCGCCATAACTTTCACAATTTCGAATGAATTTAGTTCATATTTTGAGGGACTATGAGGAGAAGGCCTCTTGATGCCCCATATGAATTTCATCTCAATATAATCAGCGGTACGCTGATCAATAGTTGACGACGAGTGCCCGCACACGAGGACGTAAAAAATGTATTATGCTGCCAGAAGACGGATTGCCCGAAACTGCCGAAAACTTTCAAGGCGTGGGGAACAAAAACTCAGTTCAAGTAGGCACGTCATGTTTGCGCAATGATCACCTAGTTGATGATTATTCATTGAAATGAGGGTTTGCGATTTCGTGGTTCATTTATGAGGAAATCAATACTCAGGAGTTCAATCAAGTTTTGTGAAGGACGTTTCGCAATCAACTAAACTTCTCATTTCGCCGGGATGTTTAGGAGCCCATTCGGAGTAATGAGAAAACCTCCCCCTGGGGAACGCAACATTGCTGATGCACCCAGTGGCGAGATCATTTCCCCTAACGCTCTCAGACCAGCAGACCTCGTTCGAAAGTCTGTTTCATATCTAAGAGGCAGTCGTTTAATTTTCAAATTTCATTGGCATTGCACGCTGTATACATCCGTATATGAATGCATACGTTTAAAAAGCCATAATTTTACTGGTACATGTTTTTCCTAGCTTTAGGTAGTAGTTTGAGAGAAGAATAATTTGAATCACGTTAATGTGTACACTTGGTTGGATTCTTTAGTCAAATTTCGCCAAATGCAGCATTATAGTTACAAAGAAAAGTTTCGGACGGTGGAAATGCGGTAGTAACCACCAGCCGGACTTTTCTATCTCAACCCGTTCTCTAGAAATAAGTTTTCAAAGGTCTTTTTTTTTTAAATCAGAAAACCACGTTTTTTACATAAAAACCCACGTTTCCCCACTTTAAAACAATTTTTGTCTAGTTTGACCACATTTTCGGATTCAGCGTAAAATTTCCCTTAAGACCAATGCACATTCATAATCATAAACGAACCCCTATGAACCGCCATTGCAGTTCAAACATTGAAAATTTAAAAACAAAAATGCTATTTTCTGAATTACTTTTATTTTTACTGCTTCCGAAAAAAAGTGCTGGAACTTGTTAACCTCAGGAAAACTTGCAAATTTAATCAGCTTTCTAATGATATGGTCAACTTTGTGATTCCGCGTCGATCTCATGGCGAAATTCCAGTTTGAAGGCGAAAAAACGTTAGGCACCTTCCCTTCTTAAAATAAGGGTATTCATGTTTTCTCTTGCCATGCGAAAAAGCCGATGTGTCAAGACTAGTTCAAGCGTTAAAGCAAGTTGAGTCGACAAAACGTCATGAAAGTGTTCAGTTATGATAAAACCATGGCAGGCATCACAAATGAGGAATACGCGGACATTTTCTATGGGACAGGATCATATAGGCAGCCGCAACATTGCGACATAACGTTGGGGTCATGCGGAAAAGAACGAGAGCCTGCATAAGAAACAATGGTGGTCATGAGAACATATTGTGAGAGCGACTTCTTTTAATTTTACTAGTCTGATTTATTTACACTTTACTAGTCTGAATAGTAGAAATGTTTTCGATCATTTTTCTTGTTGATGTTGTTTCCGATCATTTTTCTAGAAAAGTAGTATCACTTTATTTGTTAACTAAGGTTAACAGCTATATTGCGGATTTAATCATTTTCCCAATTCATACCGCGAACTGTTTCTTTTATCCCTGGGATTCCTC
This sequence comes from Creontiades dilutus, assembly GCA_031894815.1. Classification (NCBI taxonomy): domain Eukaryota; kingdom Metazoa; phylum Arthropoda; class Insecta; order Hemiptera; family Miridae; genus Creontiades; species Creontiades dilutus. Next base: position 42,787 of record JAVIWC010000324.1, read on the forward strand.
GATTGCTGTTTAAAAAGTGCCTAACGTTTTTTTTTGCCTTCAAACTGGAATTTCTCCATGAGATCGACGCGGATTCGCAAAGTTGACCATACCATTAGAAAGCTGATTAAATTTGCAAGTTCTCGTGAGGTTCGAAAGTTCCAGCACGTTTTTTGGAAGTGCAGTAAAAATGAAAGTAATTCAGAAAATAGCATTTTTTTATTTTCAATGTTTGAACTGCAATTGCGGTCCATAGAGGTTCGTTTATTATCATGAATGTGCATTGGTCGTAAGGGAAGTTTTACGCTGAATCCGAAAATGTGGTCAAACTAGACAAAAATTGTTTTAAAGTGGGGAAACGTGGGTCTTTATGTCAAAAAACGTGGTTTTCTGATTAAAAAAAACCTTTGAAAATTATTTCTAGAGAACGGGTTGAGATAGAAAAGTGCGGTTTGCGGGGTTTTACTACATTTTTGATGCAGATTATTACAAAAAATTGTTCGTCACTTGTCCGCTCCTACCCTGTATCACCTTAAAAAACTCAGTAATCTGACTCGACAGTCGAAGATGAGTCACCAGGACTCTTGCTATCTTCTATTTCCAATTTTTGCAGTTGTTCAGGAAGAAATGTGCAATACAACAAACCGATAATTAGTTTGCGATAATTAGCCACACCAGGGTCCGAAGAAACTAAAAGTTAAGGTAAAAGGTCCTAGTTGGTGGATTTTCATTAATTTTTTCTGGTAAGATGTTCTTGAAAATCAAGCCAGTCTTTGTTTCGTACCTCTTGGTCCTCTTGCGTCAACTGGCCGATTGCCACCAAATGATGAAGAATTAATCGAGTAACTAGGTATGCTCCAATGTTTTGTGAACAGTTTGACCAAGAATACAGACTTCTAAGGAGGTATTCCCTCGCAATATTTCTCAAACTTTCCGCAATCTATTTCATACTCGCAGGACATAGTTTGAAGGATCACTCTAAATTCAGCGATCAGGGTTTCGGAAATACATACCAGTAATTTGGTCCTTGTGGTCTGGAGCACACTTTCCAATACAACCACCTGTTAAAATCAATGCCAGTCAATCAATACTGTAAAAAAAGGCAATGAAAATTAGAAACTAGGAAACGCAAGGAGTCGAGAAAAAATAGCTGGGAACCTTCTGGTGTAACATTAATTTTACCTGTCTCCATTATATCCAACTGGTAGAGAAGAAGTTACTTTAAAGAGGAGAGGAACGAAACGAAAATAACAACCCGATACACCTACATTCGACTTCACTACGATTTACCTGTTGCTTCTTGAAACGAGCAATGTTCATTAGTTGTACACTCCTCAAGTATTTTCCCACAGCTTTATCGAGTAAATATATATGTTCCGGCGATCCCTAACTTGTCTAAAGCCATTCTTTCTATAGAAATCTATAGAATTTTGACATGAATTTTTTCCACCTAAATTCTCACACTATACGGGAATAAAGCCATCCTAATATTCACACCCACAAACCATTAGGTCAGTGAAAATGTCGGGGTCTGATACGGACTAAGTCACTCTCGACGAAGTTGTGGAAACCCATTACAATAAAAACGGAATTGTAAAGAGTGATAGGTCAGGAAAATGTTTGTGCCCCTTTCACTTTGTAAGCCTCAAGTTGCACTGGTTGGTCCTCCCCGCCCCTTTCACTTCCCTGAGCCAATAGGATCCAATCTCCTTTCACTTGATATGCTTTCTGTGATGTACCTTCAGTTCTTGTTCGTTACTGATCATGACCTGACCGTAGAAATCGATTTAACTGTGTAACTCTTTACTTGCGGGGAAATATAGACAACGTTCTACCTTACTCCGTTTTTATTTTTTATTTTTTTATTTTTTTTTTTTTTCTTTGTTGGGGCCTGGTTGAGTTGGGAACCCACCAGTGATTTTCGGCTGAACAACTTTCAAGTTGGGATGCTCGAAGATGTATCAGAGCGATTCGAGATGTGGCTGATTATTCCTTCTGAAATCCCTCACTCCTCGGTCCTTCACAAAAGAAACACTTCAGTCGGAGAAAGTAGCGGCGGCCCTGAGATTTGATGGGGTGTCTTGGCTCCTTTCCGTCAAAAGCCCCTGGGACCCGCGTAAAGCTACAACAGGCTCAGGGTCGGACCGTCAGCTCGATTTGTATGCCTCCCTTTGGCAGATTCCATCTGCCGGGCTGCGGAAATCCCAGTTTCCGTTGAATAATAAATTGAAATTGTTCTGAACGCTGCACATTTGTTTGTAATTTACGTTCATTCGGTATTGAAATGAATGAATGAATTGCATGTTTATCGGTAACAATTCCAACTATTTTATGGATAAGATGCTCCTGCTCCCTCAATCGTCAGTTTGGCAGCCTCTCCACTGATGTCATATTTTTTGTCAATTTATTACAAGTACCTACTCGTATTTCACAAAAATACCTACCTGTACTCTTTTTTACAAGCAAGAATTTTAATTTTAATACTCTTAAAATATTAATTATGTGATGAAAAAAGTCTAGAGTATACTCAACCACAAAATGCTCTACTGACTCGTTACCGGCAAGTTTCACAGTGAGCACTAGAAACTATTATGTTTGCGTACCCATGGTTGCCAGTTGAGGTCCGGGAATTCTCCCCGGCACCTGGTTGTCATCGTCGTGGGGCTTTTCTGTAAGATGTACTCCATCTTCCAGTCTAGGTGCCTATAAATCTGGTGGTACTGGGCTGGCCGGTGTCCTCCTTGTGAGATGAGAGGCATGGCAGAGATGGGCAGCTGATAGGGTTATAGGTAGCTACCATAGGCCGCTAGTGGTCTATTTTCCTCCACAAATATTGCAGCCAACCAGCCAATGTTTGCTGATGCTATAATACCCGTACTGTGGGAGAGGCATGTGCGGCAACAGACTGTGTGAGATAAGCGTAATTCCAGCCCTACCCAGTGGGCTTAGGAAGCCCAATAGTGGAGCTGCCAACTGGGTAAACAAAACACCGGGAACTGCAGTTCTTGGCTGGTGTTTGAGCCAGAGGTGGTCATGACCAAATCTGGGTAACCCCCATAGTCTCCCATCCTCGATGATCCATTATGACTGGACCTCACTACGGTGGTGTTAAGGATGAAGTGTCAGTTACAGGGTCCCGTTTCCTGTAACGGGTCAGCGACCGTTCTGTCTTCTGGTGTCTGGGAAGCCCAGTTTGATGGTGAATTTCCTGCACAATATCTGTACCACGGGCGGGGGAAGCCCAAGACAACCGACGCAACGCAAAGCGTCACCTGTCTAATCCCCCCCAAATCAGTTGCCTTCATTTTGGCAGTGGTTGATTACCCAGGCTGGAAGGCTAAGCTTGAAAGCTGAGGGGCAGGTGCTCTTCTGATGGACTCGTCTTCCAAAACAGTGCCAGCATGTGAGTTATGTGGCTCGAGAATAACTCGAGCAACAACCTGCTCAGCTGGTAGGACAGCCTACACCTGAAGTGGCTCGAGCAAACAGGTACTTGTGTCTCTGATACAGGGCCCTTAACTGTAGGTTGAATAGTCTTCGGCGGTGTTCTACTAGGATTTTCCGCTCTGCTTGAAAAGAGGGAAGGAGAACGCAAGCACAGTGTTCTGGAACACTCCCTTATAAATTAACCCTGGGATTCGTAAATCCCTGGGGTGAACATATTCAAAATATCTGTCATGACAGTCTGCAGAAAATCGACCCACTGAACCACCCGAATGGATTTCATCAATCCTTCAATGCTCGTCGGGTAGAAGAATGTAGTGGTGGGCAATTGTGACACTTCAGATATCATTTCTCTGTATATAGTCGCCAAGCCAGTATTCTGAAGTATAAATTGATGAGCTGTCGTTTTGATGTACCTGCTATCTAGCTGCCTTAAAACGTGTAATAAAAACTTCTTGTTGAGTTCGATGGTTTGCAGAAAGACTGACTTTTGCTTCGTATCATTATAAGCGATGTACTTGGAATCAATTCGATATTATGGTGACACGGAAATTCACACTTTTCATCTCAATTAAAAGATCGCCTTCTTCACCCTGTAATTTTATTGGTAAGCTCAATAGCCATGTTAGTTCCATCATGGGGTTGATAAAAGACGTCTCACGACACTAACCTTTCCAAGTAAAATTCACCCCTTATTCATATCCATTTTAGGAAACAATTAACAGCTCCGGCGTCAGGGTTGTGCCACCCGCGGCGGCTCATCCGTTCATTTCCACCCCTTTGTCAGCCGCCTCCGAACTGGTTTCATCACGAAACAGCCGGAAATGAGCATCCGTGACTCTCAGGATCAGAGCAATCCGAACGATAGAATCATTTAAAACATGTTCCAATTGATGATCCTGGTCGGATATTACAATAGTCTGAAAATTGTAATGCGTGAAAACACAATCGATCAATTACTACAATGGCATCAATTATTACATAATGGTTTATTATTTCTGTATAAGATAGCTCTCCTGGATGATTCTCACTAGGGACGATCGGCGTTTTCAATTCTCGCTCTCTAAGGGGCAATCGAGGTTTTGATTCTTCCTAAAATATTTTGTTCTCTTAAATTTATGATTTTTTTATTATACAATCTAGATGTTACTCTAATGGTATAGTGATGTACAAGCACGCATGATTTTCGTTTGTTTCCTCAAAATTCAGGTTTTAAAATTTTATAGAACACTGAAAATGATGCGTATCCATGACAATGAGCTTTGTCAACCAAATAACGGTAGAATTATGAAAAAGATGTTTAGGTAAGGTTGAATGAGACAGATATTTAAACCAGAAACATTTTAATTCCTAGTTGAAGCAAGATGGTCTATTCAGTTAGTTACTAGGTACCACCCAATATTAAAAGTATCAGAATAATCACGGTTCACAAAAGTGTAGGTGGGTGGGAAACTGATTTCAGTTTTTCCTGACTTTGTGCTAGAACAAGTATCACATTTTAATATTAGTATTTATTTAGTATCAAATACTAAACTTGAAAAAAAAATTGTTTCAAACAGCCATGACGGCTTTTATGGTAGCCACAACAATAAAGTTTAAAATCGCCACGACAATGAGAAATCAACATTAACCTTCTGCAATTAGGAGTCTAATGCACACCTATAGAAATTGAAACTTGCATTAAATAGAGTTTTTACATCTCTGTACCAAAATGAATGCTAAACAAATCAATAAGATTGATTAAGAGTGATTCTCGAACCGATTACAATGAGATGTATGAAACGTACATGTACGTATGTACCTTAGGTATGTATACCTGTTTTAGAAACGGCTAACTTCATTTTAAAGCTCCAACTGTATGGCGGAAGCATGGTGTTTCCTAAAAGGGCAGAGTTACCAAAGCTGAAAAAACTTTGAATTGCCAAAAAATGCCCTCATTTGAGAGAGCTGCGATGATTTCCTTCAAACCCATGACAATGAGACACAAGGTTTGTAATCTAAAAGTTAGTCCCTCTTGTAAGCGCACTAACATCCAGTAGCTAATTCTAACAAAAAAATACTAATTAAAATGTTCCCGGTAAAACGTACTTTGAGCGGATAAGATTTCGGATTAAGTTCCAATTCTGACTCACGGACAGACCATGACAATGAGATTAGAAGTATATTTCGATCAATTACCGGTATGTAAAATAAAGAGTAGCCGAACTTGATGACAGCCATAAGTAGGCCTAGTTACCACATAAAATCTACAAAAATAATTTTTGGAAAAAGTTGAACAGAAAATTATTTATTAGTGAAGGACAGCGATTGTCGCGTAAAATAGGAATCACCCTCCTGCGTGGACTACCAGAAGTCGACTCGACAATCCAAAGATGAATTTTTAGATTTTCTACTTGAAAGATGAATATTAAAAATGCTGCGAATCGTTATCATTTTGTGAGTTGCCCAGACCGGGAGGAAATTACTGAGGGTGATCGAGAGTATAGGATTCAATGTGAAAAAATACGTAAAATTCAATGTCAAACTCATTTTTTCATGACGAGTTATTTTTCGGTCTGTAACGTCGATTTTACCACGTGAAACTACGTTTTTAAAAGCTTTTATTTAACTTGCAATGTATGTATGTACGGATGTTCGGGTGAAATCTTGCGACACGATTTTGAAGCAGATACTCTCAACCGATGAAGCTGCAGTTTTGTATGCACGTTTTGATTGGATTCTATTTTTTATTTCAGTTTAATGAATGTGTATATACATTCATAAAATCATAAAAGTTACCTAGGAAAAACTTATCGGAATGAAATACTCGTAGTTACCTAGGAACTAGTTAATTTACACAAGCCTAAATCTCGTGACAAGCTTTTATGATTTTTTGAATTGTGTTTATAGGATATAAGTAGACAGTTAAAATTGGTAAGCGAAAATTAATTTCCCTCTTTTTAGGGCATTTAAATAAAAGCTTTCATAAGAAAAGGTTTTTTTGTTTAATTTATTTTCTGAACTCAAACGCAACTTTCTCCTCTAATCAGCTGAGTAAAATCAACATTGATGGTACCATTGGAAAGCTGTGATTTTGCCGCAGTTTTTAGGCTGACCGATAGTAGTTCGTTATCTCGAATTATTTGGAGATTATGGGCTTTGAAAAGTTGCTATGTTCACTTTTCAAGTTGCTTCATTCCCCGTAAAATTATCTAAAAACCTGTTATTTGGTATGAGATATATGGGACACTTTACGGTCTTTCCAAAGGTTTCTTCAAATTTGAGAAATGAGGGAACTGAATTCGTTGTCATGAAGTAAGGTCGATAACACGAGAAAAAATCTCAAATTGTCTCTCAAAAATCTCTGAATACAAGAGTTAAAAAAAAAAAGAATACAAGAGGCATTGTTTGTTGCAAATTAATTGTTGAATCGATCCCTTGAAGGAATGAGACCTGTTTCGTTGACACCCTTTATAATGAAAGCTCTCAGTTTAATTTCTAATTCCCTTTCTTCTCAGTTGTACCTACCTTTCTGTTCCTCATTATCAGATGTCATTAAATATTACTTCACCAAAGTGAAACTTTATTTACAGATAAATAATCTTGAATTACTAGTTAGTACATTTTTTCTTCTCATTAGAATTTCGACAACGTTTCCCCACTTTAACCCTTTATTAGTGATTTTTCGGTTTCGAATTCAGTTTCAATCGATTCAGCGACCCAAAAAACATGGAAACCTAATGATTTTGAGGTTGATTTTTTTTAATTCGAAACAATTAACTAACGAGCGAAAGTCAAATTTGTTTTCGAAAGCAAACTTCATTAGTTGAACGGATTTCCTAATCATACCCATATATTTGACTTGTGTTCAGTGTTCCATACTCATCAGATATCAAATTGCCTCCCCGAATTGGATTCACAACGTTGCTCACATTTGCGATTGATGTTCACAAGTTTATAGGTGTGTACTCAGATTCAGAACTCGTCCCAGAGTTTCACTTGACGGGGTTCCCCCCCGGCTAACGCTCGGATTGCGTTGGGCAGAACCCTCAAGGATGTAGGCGTTTTCTCCCTTAAACGGCAACAATGAAATTCATCTTGTGTAGCGAGTTCCGCAGACCATAAAATTTACTACGCTCTGCGCTTCTCTTCAATCTCCTACCTAACATAGGACGTAAAATAGGCGCATAAAGGGACAGTTACGACTGCCCACTCATATCCACCCGTTTATAGTGTTTCCTCGGTTTCCGTCGTCCTGACACGTACTTTTATATTCATTCTCGTCGCATGATTTATTTTCAATTTTTCTCCTTACCGTTCCCAGTTAGCGCAGAGCGAACTTTCATTGGAAATACCTGATCATCAAAGATAGTAATAAACGTCGTAATTTAGAACAATAGAGCTTTATCTAAATAAAATTAGAATGCAGCAAATGGGAAAAATAAGGCCCTCCCTACAAAAAGATAGTCACTTGGAAATACTGGACAAAATAGATACAGATCCATTGACTATGTCCAATCCGTACGTAATGTTAGAAAATATGAACTTTTATCTACATTTTAAAGTAATCATAAATGATCTTGAGTTTTGGAAAAGAGGCATGCCTCAACATAAACCAGGCTCACTTGTGTGGTACGCAGCTGGCTCCGTGGTGAATGGGGCGGCTGGCCTGGGGATTAGAGGGATAATCACAAATATTGTGGGATAATCACAAAGATTCAATGACATATTGCATCAAAATCGTACACGGTGTAACGATCTAACGATAACATTCAGCGACGCTGTGTACAATGAAGCATCGATTGCTATCGAAGATCTTTGCATTGTCATTACTGACTTATCACTCACTTATTTCGGTGTGAATTTGCCATATAAACTAGAAATAATTTATAAGGCAAAACAACGTTTGCCGCAGCTAGTATAAGTATAAATTGATAAAATAATACATATAAACGAAAATTAATAATAGCCATCCAACATCAGAAATTCAATCTCTGGATAAAACCCTGAACCTTTTGAGTAAATTTTTCGTTGAGTTTTCATGAACTGACTGAGGTAGTTGTCATACGTAAGTTAGAACACGGTCAAAACCTAAGTGGACACAGCTGAAGGGATCGGAGAGTGACACAGGATGTTCGAGGGCTCGTCATTGTTCGGTTATCCCGAATAAATTCGGCGCTTGATTTATTCGGAGACCGGTAAAACGCTCGATGGTCGGAACGCTACTCGAGAGATCCCGGGCTAAATAATTTAGTATTCATTTGGGAAGAGGGAAAAAGTTGTCCCGTCCTCACGACTCGGTGAACCCGACAAACGGGCGGGAATGACATCATGTGGAATGAGAAGTTGTGTTGGGGCTCCGATCGACTTTACAGGGGATAACCGACTGGGCTTGAGAAATGAATTTCAAATGGGGATTGTGCTCGTGGATCATCTGCCGGAGGAGAACTCCTCCCCCCTCACCAACAAGTTGAGCATCGCCGCCACGTTCCCACAGCCGTTCATGTAAACGCTGACAGTCGAATCGAACGACCTGTTTCATTTATCAGTGAATTGCCGACGAAATTGATGTGGTTGAAACGTCTCCAAAAATAAGAAACTTCCCATAAAGAAACATGAAGCCTTTCTAAATTGATTTCTCGTGTTCAACAGTTTTAGCAAAATATCTTGAAAAAAAATGAAGCCAGTGCTAAGTCTCTTAAAATTTCAAAATTGAAATGATTGTTGTGAATTTAAGAAGGAATCAATTTTTTTTCTTATCATTTAAATGATTAACAGGAGTACAATCCAGTTCTTAGCGACCGACCCGACAGTTAACCCCCCCCCCCCCCCCCCGCTCAACACTCCTTCAACTAACCTTCGGCTCGGCTCCTTCCGCCCTTTGTTATCCCGGCATCACCACTTTTCCGTCCGCCCGAGGGGGTCATTCGTGTACCTGCCACCTTGCCCCCCCCCCCTCCCCCGGCCGTACCTTTCATATCTGTTTACTAGCTCATTTCCTCTGAGCTAGAATCCCATATTTGTAGGTTGCATAGGCAATTTTTCATCCACTTGGTCGTGGCTGTGGGATGCTGCGCAATGATGATCGTAGACGCCTCTCACATGTGTCTTTCTTCTGGAGACTAATGCACAGAGAGGTCGACTCCCCTTCGCTCCTGAGCAAGGTGAATCATGTTCCTCGAGCATGCTCACAAACACAAACCGTCTTCACCGCTCCTTTTTCATCCACATATTATTTGTACAACCGCCCGCTGTGTAGATTACCCAGAGAAGTTAACCTCCTAATCACTCAATCCTCACATGTAGACTTTTTCTCGATGCTTCTAATTGAGGAGGTGAGCTGCAAAACTCGCTCGTTCCATTTTTCAAAAAAAAAAAAAAAAAAAAAAAAAAAAAAAAAAAATGAGTTAGCAGTGGATCCTGAAAGTAATTTTTTCCGCTCTTTCCGATCCGAATATGTCATCAGGTTGAAGCAAAACTTGCTCGTTCCAAAGGGCCACGAAAACACATGAAGTGTTGCAGAACTCATTCGTTCCACTGGTCAGCTGGTTTCAAAACTGGCTCGACACAGTTTATGCTGCAAAACACGTTGGTTCCCTCGCAAACCTATCTAAGTAGTAACCTTCTCATCACTGTTTACCCATCCCGAGCACCACAACTCCGACTCTTGGCTTTTTTGAGAGATAATACTTCTTTATCACTTAGTTTAAGTTTGTATTTTATAGTGAAACATTGTGTGAAGCTCAGAGGAAGGAGAATTTCCTTATGAGATTTTAGTGAGTTACTTTTAGTAGGTACACATGATGATAGGAGGAGTAATTTTCCATGTTAAGAGTTTTAATTTTCATTTTTCAACGCCCTGCCGCGATAGTAGCTGATTTCTTCAAAAAGAGTTCATGTTGTTAGTATGATGAAATACCTATGTGATTTGACCATAATGCGATAGTCATAATGTGATGTGATGCCCTCAACGTCCACGTCCTTGTGTGGACCATCAGTCAGTGTTACGGTTGCCTTGAATGAGAGTTTATAATATTTTTTCAGACTTCGAAATGAGTTGATGTTGTTAGTGTGATATTATACCTAAGTATGTGATTTAATTGACCTTAATTTTATAGTCACAATGTTATGTGATGGCAAAAACTTCCACGTCCTTGTGTGGATCATTAGTCAGCGTAATGGTTACCTTAAGTGAACCTTACGATATTTTTTTCAGATGTGAACTTTTTTTTCATAAAAAAATATGCTTGTAAATTGAAGAAACCCTGTGTACTTAATCATTCCCTCTTAAGTCTGGAGGAAAACTTACTCGTTCCTAGATCGTGCGCTGCCAAACTCGTTCTTTGAGCGATTTTGTTGCAAAACTTACTTGCTCTCAACTTCGATCCCTAATTTCTCGGTCATGCTTGGATGGATTTTACTCTTTTCTCCCTTACTTAATCAAGGCTGCAGGACTTTTGAAAGGCAAAAAGAATCACTTTCACCTGATGAGTTACAAAGATGTGAGACGTTTTTCATGATTTCTGAAAATTGAATCTGAAAGGAACGAGCGAATTTTGCTGCTCATCTCCTCAATTCTATTCGCTCTTGCCTTCTTAGTGGTTTGTAAAAGTTGCATCTTATCACAACGTTTTCTCCCCGAGCCTGTTAATGGTTTCAATTGAATATTTTCCTCTATTATCATCTGTGTTACAGTTCACTTTATTATTTTGTCCTTTGTATTCATATACTTTATTCTTCTTGGTGTATTGGGTATTATTAAGTAAATACTCTCAAACATATCTCGTGTCGTCCTTTTCGTTCAATATTTTCGTTTGTTTTTGAAAGATTAGAAGATCAGAAAACCCAATTCTTGTTGTTTATGCGATGCTTCCGTACCCTGGGGAGCGGGGTTTTCCTCCAACGTGGACACATTGATCATATTCTGGGGCACAATAAATCATTTCGGCGTTAGCCGAACCTTAACCGCCCCTTGCGTGAGCACTTTCACGCTGTTAAGGAAGTGAAATTAACTAAGTGAAAGATGAAATTTTTATCACCACTCCTATTCCCCTGCAACCTCTTGGGTTAAGTAGAGAGGACATTAACGCAGCACCTCAATGACCACTTTTACGGTCCGAGTGCTAGAACAGAATGTGATGGCCTGGTCCACTGCCGTCCAGAATCCCTGAAAAACCGCAACAAACCTCATTTATCTGAAGCCTGAGCGTAGAAAAACATGTTGTGCGCATGCGCAAACTAAATTTTTTGTGAGTAGACTAATTTCTACAGGTTTCCTACAGATTTCGATGAGATTGTCAGGGAATTCTCGGGTTAAAACGTAGGTGGTCCCCTTTGTCCAAGTATGATGTAAAGAAGTGATGAACGTTTTTCTTTCTAAGAAATGTTAATTATTTAAATTATATTTATTGTTACTTTCTTTTTACTAAAACATGATTTTGTTATAAATATGTGTACTTAACTATGTACTGCGTTTGGAGTATTGTTTACATCCCAGTCCCCAATCACAAACAAGCATTCGGTACTACATTCAGGGCTTGTGCGTATTTTTCGTAATTTCCCTAATAATGGTGAAAAGGTTGTATTTGATTCGGAAATGCTATAAATGTCGACTAATCCTTTGAATTCTTAAATTACATGCCCAGCGACATTTGTGTCCCGTCAATCGTTGTAACAAGCTTATATCCCTCTCTCAAAATTAACTTAAATATTTCAAGAGATCCGCACGGTCATCTCGTTTAGACGAATAAGTTACAGATCAGAATTGCAGATCATCCGAAATCGTGGGTGAACGCAATGATTGGTTCGAGTTCGAGGAGGCAAGCGACGAACTACCTAACGGCGATCTTCGCTTCGTTGTGGACTTGGGGCTTGAGACTCAGCTGCTCCCATCAAAAGTGAAAGTCATTAGTTCCCAATATCCAACGGAAGAGCAGGACTGTCGAAGAGAAGCACAAGATGTTCATCAAGTGCAAGTTGCTGAAGAGAAAAAAGAAGGTCGACCGAACTGAGACACCAACTTGAATGATTGATAATGATAGGTCGGCTCTCAGTGGCGAATTCCTGAACTCTTCTCAACTGGGAGGGATCGTCCCTAAGTGTTCCAGAACTATAGGAATCGCTTTCAGAACTGCTAACGGTATTTAAACTCTGCTGAACAACGTACTCATGGTACGGACGTTTAGGTTGTAGCAGTTCCAGGAACTGCTACGCGAACGCGGACCGATACTTCATCGGCTCCGCCTCCGCGGGCTCTCCCCCAAGAGGCACGTTCCATATTTGCGGTTCCCTTAACATAACCAAAATTCTCTCTTGATTTCATATCGGACCTATATCAGATTCAATAAATCTATACAAAACTCCAATCCGATTTGTTATTCATAAAATACCCAATTCACCATTCCTTTCTATTTTCAAGTTTAAATTGTTGAAATAGTAAATTAGGTTTTTGGGTAGAAATAAGTGTCAATTAACAATTGCAACACTATTTCAAGGTTCTGAGTTCTGAAATTTCAGAACTGCCGGCTTCTCGCAGTTCACCAAACATCGAAAACAACCGTTCTCATTTTCGTCCTGATTCCCGATTACTGTACTTCAGTACTTCACTTTCTCTAATACGTGTTTTCTATGTTTGGTAATAGTTCATAGATCCTCATGTTTCTATATCCTTAACAGTCGCTGGTGTATTCAATGAATCATTCAGTGAATCTTTCAATTTGTTCCAAGGCCGACAAAACAGTAGTTTGCAAGTCGGTACCTTGCCTCGAAATCAATATCGTTCAGCTCGAAATCTGCCGTCCTCTCGCTCTTATCCATCGTTTTGAAGTCCAGTTTGGCGTGAAACGTCGATAGATGTTGTACTTTATCTCATTACATTTCAGTAGTTCCATTCTTGGGTTTCTGTATTTGCGTTCTGCACCATTCTTGATATTATGATATCAGCTTTTGTAGGGTAGAGAGCGACTAGTAAAGTGTTGGACTATGAATACATATTTATGACTAGAGCCTACAATTTTGCATATTCGCATATCTGTGATTTAGTAAATTTAGTAAGTATATCGTTGGAATTTGATATTCTGGATCATTTCCGCCCAAATGTGGTTGACAATGAGGAAAAATGCATCAGATTGCATTTTGAGTAGCTTCCCATATTAATCAAGTGCCTGGAAACACGAGGGGTGAAACTTTAGGTCGCAGTAAGTGTATTGAAAGAGTTTCAGAAGAACAGCTCCGACTGGCCGGGTGAAATCGGAGAGGCCCTAAAGTCGAAGTTGGCAGAGCCCTTGAGAAGAACCCAGGCTGGTCAGCCACCGTCAACCACGGGAAAGTTCGCCAGTTGGCGGACGGACGAGATTTCCACTTCGCCAGTGGGATTTTCACCTAACGATATTGAAGCTGTGAGTCTTCCTATCATCTTAGTCGACATAGAATGCTCATTTTCAAGATTGAAGGCTCTTCTTTCAGACAAAAAACGGTCTCTAACACCTGAGCATCTTGAGCAGCACGTGGTTGTTGATTTAATGAAGTTAGGTTAATTTTGATTGGACTTGTTCAGACTAAATGGTGTGAATAATAAAGACATAAGCACCTGCGCAGTGCCTAATTTGATTGTCTGGATCACGGGTTCAAACTATTTGCCCCAAGGGCCATATCATAATGTGGAGGTGGTGGGGCGGGCCAAAGGGGGTCTGGGGGGCTAGGCCCCCAGCTGAAGGGGGGTACGGGGGCTTCCGTCGGAAAATTTTAAAAACTAGACACTTGAAAACAGTAAAAACACAAAAAAATTGTAACCATTGCATTTTCAGGAATGGAAAACTTAGCAATTAGGGTTTTTAAGCACTCCTATTCGAATTTGACAAATAAAAAATTAGGCCCAATATAGGAAACCACACTTATTTGTATATAGGAAATATATTTTGTATTAATTTATTTAAAAATTATTGACATTCAGAAAAATACTTTTGGGAAACCAATCTAATGTGATGTGTGCAATTGTTGTTTGCTTACAATGTCTTTCCACTTAGGATCATAGTTTCTTGTTCCAATCGTAAGCAAATTTGTTAAGCGTTCTTCTGAAAGGATTGCTCGATATTTGGATTTGACATGTGTCATTTTTGAAAAGGTTTGATACGTTGAGCCAAAAATTGATATCATTTGTCTGGCAAAACTCATGATTCCCTTGAAGTCATCACGTTCTGGCAATAGCCTAATTTTTTCCATCCATCCATGTTTTTCCGCGGGCTCCATGGATTTCCGTAATTTGGAGATCCCTGGTCTAGATCTAGGAATTTAGACACAGTAATTCTTTTCTAAACTTTGAAGGTGCTGAAATGTTAATCGCGCAGTTTCTAAACGACCTAGATTATATGTACTACTAGTTTAAAGGCCCAACTTGTGAATAACACAAAGTAAAAAGATCGTATATTCCAAGTCCCCGAGAAGGGGAGCATGCCGGTTGCCCTGGGAGACGCTCCGCCCCGCTGGGGCCCTCTCCCCTTCACCGGCGGAGTCGGCGGAGGGGGGTTCTGGGGGGTGAATTCCATCCACCCAGCGTCACCACGCCCTGAAAAACGAATATACCTACCTACGTACTCCGATATTTTCATCTTAATATAGGCATACGATATCAACGTGTGGAGACACGAGTTTAGGTTATGTACCACATACTGCAATAATTAAACATACGTGAGTGATTTAGGTAGAACAGAACATCTACTACAGAGATACTAAACCTTTCTGTATTAGATTGTAGCGCTCTTCCACGTGTTTACAACAAATTGATCAACTGATGGAAAACCCAATATGAATCGCTTCGCAGTTTGTATTTCTCGTTGACTGCACAATGAGCGCACATTAGCCACCTCTCCCCTTCACGATTGGGAGTTGACCTTTACCTTTTCCGCTCTTCCAAAACATCGAATCCAACCTTCGAGAGATCTTTTAGATTAAGATAGGCTCCTCCACCCGTTAAATGATGGTTCGGCGAGGCGTACATTTGAAGGTTAGCCGATTCCTTCGCCTCTCTCCAGATTTTCCATCCCTCCTCTACTTTTCGACAAACTGCAACCAATTCAATCGCGTTCATAACTCCCTACAACTTGTAGGCTACAAGTCAACTCGTTCACCTCTGCCTGTTACCACATCATCAATACTATACCACAATTCCTCAATTTTTACTCGTAATTATTCTCTCTGTTTCAGTTTTCTGATTAAGAGTAGATACCTTATTGGTATCATCAAATAAATATGCCGTATTTCTATGTCTCTCTCTGACTACCTGCTGGTATTCGAAGCCTTACTTTCAGTTATTTTTAGCTAATAGTAGTTTATTATCACTAGCAGTTCTATATCAAAATCCTTGTGCTTGCGCTACTCACTAGATGAGGAGTTCAAAAAGTGTTGTTCAACGAACTCTTCCTTTCTTGTGGAATGCTGTCAAAAGAACGAAGTCATAACCATATGATACTCATATATGTTTATATGATTGATTTGAAATGTTTATTTCAACATTTTCGCAACACTTTTTGGGAGCGAAAAGATTAAGATAGAGACATTTGACATAAAATCAATAAAAGCGGCAGAAAAATGTCTAAAAACATGAACTAAGGCATTGGAGAACTTATGTTTAAAACTGCACTGAAAAATGTACTTGTTGATGTAAAAGAAGCTAAAAATAGATGAGCACACTAGAAAACATTGTAGAAATTTCTACACCGAAAACTTACTTGGAAAAGGTTTATTTACTATAAAACTTGAAGTGTGGAAGCGTATAAGTGACGAAAATTTTCTTCTGTTAATCTGCATCAAAAATGTAGTAAAACCCCGCCAACCGCACTTTTCTATCTCAACCCGTTCTCTAGATATAATTTTTTAAAGGTTTTTTTTTTCAGAAAACCACATTTTTTGACATAAAAACCAACGTTTCTCCTCTTTAAAACAACTTTTTTCTACTTTTAACCACATTTTTCGGTTCAGCGTGAAATTTCCTTTACGGCTGATGATTGTTGATGCAGATTACCAGAAAAAAATTTTCGTCACTTATCCGCTTCCACTTACAGCCGTATCATAGCTCACAATGTCCTCAAATATACATTCAAGATGAATGTGTACGTGATGTGATAATTTAGAAAACATCGCTCATAAGATCCATGCTGCATTACTTTAGCTTTTCCTTCCTTGTTACCAACGCCATTAAGGTATTGAAACTTTATCAAGTGGCCGCGTAAATAATTGAATAAATGTATCCGCTACCTATTAGCGTTGTAGACTGGGAAGCAAAAGACAGCATAAGCCCGTGGGACTTGGAGGATAGTTAATGCTCCAAGTCCCCCACCGCAGGTTTCGGCCGTCGTTCATACCTGTGTAAAGGGGTACACGTGGAGTTATGATATGAGGTGGAATCATGGACCTGTGAGGGTACTGTAATCTATTTATAGGCCCACGGGGGGAGGGAAAGGACGGAATATGCGTAAAGCGAAATGACCAGGAAGATGGCTTGAGGGAGAGGAATCCGGGTGGTCATTCACAAGGTGCCGAATGCGGCTTCCCCGGAATTACCTCATTCCGCCACCTTCTGGACCAGGAATTCAAAATATGAGGGCGAACTTGATTTTATCAAACCATCTTTTCATGTAAGTATGTTGTTTACCTTTCGTTTTGCAAACCAAATTGAAATGGACTTGAATAACACAGCCCCACAAAAAAAAAGTCCAGATCCGTAAAGTAGAGCAGAGTGTTCCTATGTAGAAGAAGAAAACGAGAAGAAGAAAAAAACTTTATTGTACAAAAACAAATAAAAATAAAATACGCTTCTTATAAACTATAGCTTATAGAGCAATGTAGCTCGTTTGCTCGGAATTCGTCGATAAAATTATATTAGTAATTAAGAAATAAATGGAATTAAAGTTTAAGTTCTAAACAAACATGTAAAACATGTCGGTAAATAATTATATAGGACAAAGTCAGCTTTAATCATAATTAAACTCTGAAATCAGTAATCAATTCATCATTCAGCCTCAGAATTAAACACTCCACCGTTAAAAAATCAGAAAACATGGCAACATTAGACATCTTTTTTGATGTACAGTACAAAGCACCTCCTCGAGCTGTACCAAATTTTGCAAATTTTGTTGCCGGAACCCAAAAAACATTATATTCTGGGAAGTACTTAGAAAAATTGAAAGTTCCTTCACTAAGCATATGCGTTTCAAACAGTAAAATAACATCAAAATCTTAAAAAAAAAGTCTGTGGACATTATTTTATTTGCTAAACCATTTATATTATAAGCCAACATTTTTAATGATGTGTCTTCTTCAGAGGCCTTCCAATTATGCTGTAACTGTCAGTCCTCGATGTGTGAATTGATAGATTTCTCTGCCATCAAAGTCCCAATAACCGAAGTTAGATCATCAGCATCATCATCATCATCAAACTATCTAAAGACGAAAATATCAGAGTGGGTAAGTAGGTAGGTATATCCCCTTTTCAGGGGGTGGTAACGCTGGGCGGGTGGTGTTCTCCCCCTTACCCCCACCCAAACCCATCGGCAGAGCGTCTCCCAGGACTTGGGACGTACGATTTTTTGACTTAGCATATTGTTATTATATTGCATATTGTTGTGTTATTCATCTAGTTCTTTTTAACCTGCGTAGCAGGGCCATTAAACTAGTTTAATATGATTTTTGAAAAGGTTTTCAAACTTTGTTTGGGTCTCCTCCAATGACTTTTAATTCTTTCGGATTTTATTCTATTTTCTTGTGACATCTCTGTGATAATCGAGAGAATTTAAAAGACCCCCAACAAAGTTTGAAAACCTTTTCAAAAATCATATTCCCATTGGAAGAGACCCCAACAAAGTTTGAAAGCTTTTTCGAAAATCATATTCAATTTCAACGAACCTGGGAACACAGAAATCCTTAACTTATTCGACTTGGCGTTAGAACTCAAATTTCAACCCCTAGGAGGGGGTGGCGGGAGGTGATAGAGAGGCAGGTAGTTCCTCCAAGTACTCTCCTTGTTTGAAGTTGAACAAAATGTTGAATTTCACTTAAAAAGATCTAGTTCATCTCAATCTCATGACTCAAAAAGAAGGTTCTGACATCAATTTAAGGGTAGTTTTTTGGCCATAGTTCAAAATTTTGTGGTTCAGGGGATTTTTTGTACTTCGGATTCGAATTCAGTATCGATAAATACATTGGAATACCCTAATCTACTCTAGCTATCATGACTTTTTTTGTGGGGCTGTGTAATGGGAAAATAGCACTCAACTAGATGGGGTTTAAATATATGTTGAGAGTTCAAACGGTCGGGTCAGAATGTGGAAGGTCCAACGCGTCAGCAATAACACAAACTCAGATACAGAGAGAACGGACTTCGTAATATTGCAATGTGGCATAAGACTGAATCAACCTATAGGTCGGTGTCATACATCACTTTCGGGAGATGAACAGAACGTCTGCCAGGATAGATATAGCATTTCTAAACCAAATGAAATATTTTCCAAACCAAATGAAACCTTTTCCAAATCAAATTAAACCTATTACGAAAATTAGTGAAACGAGGCTCCTACACTCAGTAAAAAATGTATCCGTACACCCACTTGCCTTTTCACGAATATTTTAGCTGCGACCCTAGAAAAATCGGATACTAATTTTAACTATGTGTTTATAGAGGTCTTAAATTACGCATTTCAAGTCAAACTATTTCCCAACTAAATAAACCAGGCCAAATTGTCATCAAACGTTCGCGAATTCATTTTTATAAAGTCAAAAAAAGTGTTTGTACTGTCGAAAGACACTATCAAACCGAGCTCAGAAAATGGATTAATAGCTAGTGCCCTCCTTTTTGCTTGATAACTTCCAAAAAATAGGAATTAATCTAATTAAAGAGTTCCTGAGTCATACTAGATGTTAACCAAGAGCACCCATGCCACGCAGGTATCTGGATACATACAATACTTACCATAAAAATACAACTTACTGACAATAACGATAACAAATCATGAAAATTGTTTAAGAATCCTGTTTTTGAAAAGTGTTTAAGAACACTTATAGTTTTTTTTTTCTCATCTTCGGTCATAGGATGATTTGGAACGGATTTGTATTTGATTATTGTGTTTTCTCACGTTTCTATTAACCTCGATCAATTCTATCAGACTTCCCTGTATTGTGAGACGTCCATGACCTTGCACGGCAAAAACGCTGATCCTGTAATTTTTATGATTCCAGTAGACCACTGGTTGTTGCTATTAGGGGGATTGATCCTGTACTAATTCACATGAAATCCAGTTTGTTTGTGGAGACTTTGTTCTTCCCCTTTTCTAAAATAAATAGCTCTTGTGCTAGAGATTCCCAATCAGAAAAGTATATAGTACATGTCCGAATTAGCCTGCCTGTATAATTAAAAAAATTACACATTTCTGAGTGTAGATAGGTAGGTACCACTCACATTCCAAAATTGGCTTGGAAATACTATAGATAGATAGATACTTTTATATTTGTCATCCCACGTACTGCATAAACAATCGACAATGCTATTACAACTTATACCACACAACGATGTGAAATCCATCTCACTCATGAATTGCTTCACAAAGAAAGGGCCTCAGTCCTAAATCGAAAAAACTATCTGCCGTCCATAGATTTTGAAACATATGGCTAGAATAGTCATAATTTGTTACAACCTGTTGCTATGATGTTTCTATCAAGTTTTTGGTGAATATGAACAATGAGGTGTATATTTTTTTCAATTTTTAAAGTGATGGACTGAGGCCTTTTCTTTGTGAAACGATTTTGTCTTACGAGATTCGGGCCTTTTTTTGGTAATAAAATTCATTATGAAACGAAGTAATGTATTTAATTGAAAAAAAAAACATGAGAAGTTGATGGCCAACCATTTTTATAAAAATTCAAATTATGAAATTGCAACGCAGAAACAAAACTTATGTTCTGAAATGTTTAGCATTACAAAAAAATTGCTGTTTATCCATCAATGGCATATCCTTGTGAAGTTGGCCTTGAGCAAAGTCTGTTGAATAACTGTTTACATTTTTGAGGGATATACTGGGAAAGTTTCCTCAGATCATCAATTTTCCTTTGCTTAATAGGTACTTTTCCTGCTGGATATGCAGGAGCGGCTGGGAGTGATGGTGGTTCTCCTTTTGCTGCATTATTAATCAATAGTTCGGTTAGCAATCAGGATCCCTGGATATTTTGAGTCAGAAGAGAAGTGTGAGAAGGATTGGATACCAAAACGAAATTTTTGGCCTTTAGGGACATGTTTCCCTCTGGTTTATTGTGACTAGGGAAACTAGATAACAGCGATCAGTGATCGTTGATATCGATAAAAAATACCTGATAAAAACAATGTGAATAACAGAAAGGGGATAGGGGGTATCCTAACAAACGAGTGGGGGTAGGCGGCGTTGGATTGGTTCGGCGTCACACGCTGATAATTCTCAAAGTAGGGGCCTAAGTCAGGACTCAGGCCCGTCTAACGTAAAACACAGCAAACAAGAGGCTCAAAACTACATGAAAGAAGCGTCGGATTGAGACCCTTTCATTGCAAATCGATGCATCGTACGTGCCAAACCAATAATCGAGGAAAACACCATTTTGCTCTTTCTGTGACTGAGGCCCTTTCTTTGTGAAGCAATTCATATCACAAAACACTAAAATCTAATTTAAGCAATAAAAAAATACGAATTGTACAAATTGAAAGCCGACTGTACGAATGAAAAATAGCCTGATTGACGTACAAGCGACAGGCGAGCCCGAGCCCGACCCACCGGCTACCCGAATTGAACAAAGGAAAATCCATACAGCTACACGTTGAAATAGTGTTGGGATTATCTATGATAATTAACACTTATTTCTACCCCAAAAACGTAATTTACTATTTCAATAACCTAAACTTGAAAATAGAAATTAATGGTGAATTGTGTATTTTTAATTAATAACAAATCGGATTGGAGTTTATATAGATTTATTGAATCTGATATAGGTCCGATATGAAATCAAGAGAGAATTTGGGTTGTATTAAGGAGACCGCAAATAATGGAAAGGGAACTTACCAGTCATGAGACGGCTAGGGATAAACTGGTCTCACAACGCGCCTCTTGGAGGAGCGCCCGCAGAGGTGGGGTCGATGAAGTATGGGCCCGCGTTCGCGTAGCAGTTCCAGGAACTGCTACAACGTTCAAAGAAATTATGTGCACACATCGCATTCATTCACACTACGAGTACTCTGCAAAAAAAAAGTGTTATTGTGTAAAGTATTTTGTTTATACGTTTAAAATAACAACAACTTAAAATGAACGATCACATTAACACCTGATCAAGAAACGAGCACTTTTATAAACATTTCTCGACAGCTGACACATATAAAATACATGAACCGGAAGAATACAACCACTAAATGAAATTATATGAACCATCAATTAACAGTTAACATTTTAATAACAATGTTTAATGAAAAATAATTTTAAAAAATCATGAAAGCTAAAAGGAGCAAGTTCTGCAAATAGTTAATCGTAATCGGTGGTTCGTCGGTAATCGTTTATAATTTTGATTATTAATAAAAATATATAAATGTTATGATAGCTTATCAAACTATCAGAAGATATGGATTCGATAGTTGCGGCACTCAGTCGATAGTTTCTCTTCCTAATAATAGTTCGACTAAAGCCTGTAGTAGGTGTACCAAGTCCAAGTATCTAGCTACACCTTTTTATTACTATTAGTTACTACATCAATTTTGTTGAAACAATAATGAAACCAGAGTAATAACCCACTAATTCTAATTTTTGTTTGGTTGTACAGGTACGTACATTTATGAAGAGGCAGAATGATGTAAGTACGCCGCTAGCCAACTTGCGTAATCATAGCTTATACCGTCATTCTTATGTTTCTAGATACATTTTATATTGGAAATATATTTCACAGATCACTAGCCTTCGATACATTCTTTCTTCTTCTTCTCTCCACGGCACAACAGCCCTTTAGAGGGCCTGGGCCTCCTCCTTCGATACATTATACTTCAAAAATCATTCCTGTTCAGATCAGATATCACGGGCTTGCTGACCGGCTAATCCACTGCCTTGGTGGAGCTAAACACACTCCAGAAGGTAGCATGGCCCTGACATAAAAGGTACAACGAACACAACACCCACTTCAGCACTGAAGGATCATTTACATCTCACACCGAAACACATTCACGTGTAAGAACAGCCTACCGGGGGGCGACCAGAATGCTGGTCTCATTTCGTGAAAGTAGAAGATCCAGGAATACTGGATAAGATTAAGCAACTAGTGACTATGTCAGTTCACGAGGCTACGTTGAAAAACATGAACTTAGACCTTTAGGGTTATCATCAATGATCGTAGACTCTGGTAAAGAGGCTTTCATCTTTTTGGGTCAGGTTCACTAGTGTGGCTCAAGTATGGGTCTGTAATGAATGACGCAGCAAGATTGGGGATTAGGCACTAGTAAATCACTGTACTTCCACTGCCTTAAATTGCATCCGGAATATACAAAAAAGGGGTTCACCATGAAAGCAAACAGATTACCCCATATAACAGCGACGCAGATGTTCGATCGTGGCGTAGGAGGTTTTACGGTACTTAGAGGTCCGCAAGACCCGTTGAGTGTTAACCTGGAATACCCTGCACAAAACAAATCTATAATTCACTAGGTACTTGAGAATATATGGGATTTTCATGGGAGGAAATGCAAGGGCAGAGCTGCAAACACGACTCATTACTTGTGGTACTGCAAGATGAATCATGTTTTATGTGCTCATCCCAACTCAGTCCCTACAATAGAACTAACTCGTTGGATTTTGAAAACGTACATACGTACGTACAGAAGCACGTATAGAACTTCTCCATCTCAACTACCAGCACAGTTTAGAGGAAAGAATAGAGCTGTGCTCACTCTGTAATACAAGAAGTAGAGAAGACACTCACCACATTATTTGTGAACGCCCCCATTCTAACGGAGTTTAGGGTGAAACGGCTTAATGTTGCTGAAATTACGAGGACTGACTTCATTGAAATACGCACTACTCCAGAAAAATGGATGAAATTAATCTTGTATGTGAGGGTATCCAGTGGCGTAACAGTTTTAGCTACCTAAACCCAAAAAATCAACTAAATTTACCTCAAAACTAGACAATAGATTTAGATGACGATTTACAAGCAAACACGTTCATTTGCCAAACTGTGTGCTGTGAATTTGACTCTAAACTCGAGGCCATTAAGCGATAAACCAGAAATATTCGGATAACAAATTAACGACGAACACCTAATTGCGATGATTATCCTCATTTCTGCTCACTATTAAAATAGTTTTAGTTTAATCATATTAAAATTGTTTTGCTCTTAGACATACGCAGTGTACGAAAGTACGAAGTACGGTTGTAGAAATAACATTAATCACAATAAAATCACATTTAAACAATAAAATCGTCATGATTGGCCCTAATTTTACCATCCTTCGCACTTCATGCGAGATCGCCGGTTCTAGCTCGTCATTTCCTGCATTTTCCCTCTAAAATTTTCGTATAGATACTTTACATCAATTATTTGAGAAATTATAAAACTATTTGTATATACTATATGTACGAATTATTTATTTTTTACTGAATATGGTTGTATAGGTGTAGGTAAAAAGGTGGGATACGACCAGTTGTAGCTATGCGATGAATGTGAATTGCTTTACTCTCAGGCAAACGACTTACAAATGCCTTACAGTGACATTATAATTGGCTGCACTAATTAAATTTCCAAATATATCTATTGTACTTTTATTTACTACATAAAAGCATTGTATTTTTATGTAGCTACATTTATCAGGTAGAAACCCATGAAATTGAATTATGAGCATCAGAGGTTGCCAGTAAATAACTTAAAGGTGGACGAATATGCAATGTATATTATACATACTGTCAAACAGGCAGGCAGCACTAAATGCTATTTCTCCCTTATCAATAACCTGAAAGCTGACCCGAAGTTTCCTCACCTCACTCACGGCTGCGGCTCCAGGCGACAAACTAGCATTGCTCTGGGTATGAGGACTTCAGGGAATAGAGGGTAAGGAGGATGCTGATGGCATCGCCTGAACTTCAACTAAGAGTTACGAAGAGTGACATAACTATACCGATCCAGAAATGGGAGGAAAGGCACGGAATATATTGGCAAAAACTCCTGAGCAGAGACAAGCCAAGTAGTTCTATCCAAGCCAAGCCAAGCAGCCATATGTAGGAATCGCTTAACATTTCCATTGTCACTGAGGCAAAACCACTATTACAAACTTGTGGGACTTCTCGCTGGAAACAGTCCCCTAATCAACTACCTTAACAAAATGGGTAAGGCCAAGACAATAGATTGCTGGCTCTGGTGTGAAGAGGAAGAAACAGCAGAACACGTTATCTGTGACTGTCCTGTTGTTGCGTCTACAAGATTTCGGTATTTTGGAAGAGGTAACTCATACCAATATTGCCGAGGAAATACCTGAAAAATTTTTAGATGTTGAAACAAGAGGCCACTAAAAAGATTCGTAACTAAAACAGGGACGGTGTTACAGGGAGCAAACTGGTCTCAGTGACCAGGGGTTTCTGACATCGCTTATCGAAAAGAAGACATTCATGCCTGTTCCAAATTTAGACGATCCGTTTTTCTGGCATTCCTACCTCTTCAGTATGCATTCAAGGTCATGAACTCAATATTCGAGCTTCATCTTAATTCATTTTGATTCCATGTGAAACAAACGGTTTCCTTTTGATTTGGCTTTCACAGGGGGGGGCTAAGAATGATTAACTGAAGCTGGAGGCAGGTTGGAACGTGTCTAATCTTTCAACTAAATGCGCTCAACGATGTTGGTAAACTTCCATTCAAATCGCCTGAGGTGTTGAAATTACAACACTATGGTAATAATAGCTGTGGTTTACACTTTGCAAAACTCGCTAAACTACCGCCGACTGTTTTTGTTGTAATGTTCACGGAGGAGCTCAAGATTTCATAATTCGCAAACCTTTGGACATCATTTTACCGAAGTAGAAGGGTGGGTGTGACGGCATATAACTACTGAATGTAAACACAAGTGCTGTTTCCGTATTAATAACTGCATAAGCATTAATCACTACGCAAATACCACTACACGGAGTTGGAACTTACATCTTCCACCTCAAATATCGTGATACCGGATAGAATAACAATCGATTGAGAGGGAAATCTCGACGCCTCTGGCTTCCGTAATTTTCCCATGCGGACGGAGTTGACTTAATTAAACAGCTGTATCATCAAAATGTGAAATCATTGCTTTCCCTCCTCTCAAAAACAAACATGTTTGTTTTTACTGATGCGTGTAAGTACATTTGTACTGGTGAAATGCGTAGCTGGGCTGATATCTGATACCTAAACAGTAAAACGTTGTGTAATAGTTTGCTTTTCAATCAAAACTATTTTTAAAAGACGTCGAATATAGTTTACCTGTACAGAAAGTCCTGTTTAACCAATCAGATTTCAGTGCAAGATGAAATAAGTAGTAGTATCTGCCAAGTGGGATGTGGCACACAGTTTAGAGAGAGAGAGAGAGAGAGAGAGAGAGAGAGAGAGAGAGAGAGAGAGAGAGAGAGAGAGAGAGAGAGAGAGAGAGAGAGAGAGAGAGAGAGAGAGAGAGAGAGAGAGAAGAGTTACTCACCAAGTATTGGGCCCAATATTATTTGTAATGTATATGAATGATATATTTTCTTTCGTTGGTAGTGGTACTCTTATTGGGTTTGCTGATGATCTGGCTCTGATTGTAGGGTTGAAACACATCAACTTGCTAGTGCTAAAAGCTGTAGAATAATAAAATGGCTTATGCAGAATGCTCTTTCTTTTAATATGTTAAAGACAAATTATTCAACTTTTTCTATCACGAATGCACCCGTATTGATTTCTCTGATGATTCATGATTTCTTTTTAATCCTAATTTTGATTTTTTTCAACACCAGTTCAATTATTTGCCACCTAAATTTTTCACGACTTTACCCAGCTCTCCGAAATACAAAACTACTTACGCACAATTTAAAAGCAGTTTACTGTCGTACTTGAAGAAGGAATCACGTAAAGCTATTTCCGATCGACCACTGTTGGCAAAATTAGGATTGTATTTTAATTAGATATTAATAGCTAATAATTATGCGTTTTTTTATATATGTTTTATTTATGAATTAACAGCTCGTCTCATTCGAAGTCCTGACCTTCCTACAATTTTTATAAATTATGAAGGTCAGTAATACCTATGTGCTGCATTCATAATCATAAGTGACTGAAATAAGTTTCTATTATTTCCTTTCTGTATTACTAAATGTATAAAATAAATAAAGGCATTTAAAAATAAAAAACCTACCTCGCCTGTACGTTTTGCACCAAGCAACGTCGGCAGACTGAAGATGAAACTGTGTGAGCCGCAGTAAGTAGAACTGGGATCGGGTTGGGAGAGGGAGGAAAATGATTAAATTAAATAAATAATAATAATAAAATAAAATATATAAAACCTTTTTTTTATAATTGGTTATATGGTTCCTTGGTGTAGGTGTTTAACCCTGGAGGGCGGGGGGCACCTAGGACCCGTATGTTGGCATCTTCGCTTTCCTCAATGTTTGGGCCAGGTGTGGATGGTGGTAAGCACTGGAGAACTCCCAACCTGGAACATGTGATGGATATGGTTGGTTGGCCCCTTCACGATTTTAGAATCCGTCGCCTTGGGAGATGAATCAGACGCCTTCAAGCCTCCGGGTCATCCTCTGAGCGTGGCGGAGCATTATCAATGCATCCAACTAATTGGAAGGGGCAATTATACCATTCCATCACCTCACGAATAGTAACTCGAACCTGGAAAACCGCGTTGGCTGAGCATTCTACGATCAACAAATGACTACTCACGGAGCTTCAGACTTTGAAATTATGCCACCATCTACTCAGCTGAAGCTCAAGCAGTTATGGAATCTCTGGAATATGTAGTTGATCTTGGGGAACGGTGTAGGTACCAAACTTGTGATCCTTTCGGATTCTCAAACCGTGATGAATAAAATTACTCCCTCCACTCGTATGACCTTTGTAGAAGCTTCCATTGTTGATTGGATGTCAGAACTTCGATCTAAAAATAAGTCAGTCCACCTGATTTGGGTTCGTGGTCACAGAGGCATCAGGGGTAATAATGTGGCGGACAGCAAAGCTAAGTTGGGATTCAACTTACCACAGTATCTGTACCTTCCAGGAAAGTTCAACGGCGCAGACATAAACGGGAAGTTCCCAATGGAAATTATTAAAAAATGGAGAGAAAAGCGTGACAGTTACCCTTTTGTATTGCCCATCATGGCCGCTCCGAGTAGACGATTTTAAATTTGAAATGAACGTAATTCGGAACGTGCAGATCAACTTTCACTCGTTTTTTAATTGTTGTGGAGCGAGCTCCGTCGCAAGCCTCTCGGCACTGGGAAAAAAACCGTTGTGAGGTTATCGCGGCAACAGATTGGGAAAACTCAAACCCGCCGCCACCACTTCCACCTCCGCCACCATCATCTCCTTACCGGTCGACCCTCTGGAAAATATTTCATAACTTCCTGCAGCCTTTTCAACGTTGTTCGATTATTAAACGATAAAATGCTCAGGTTAAAATGCCGTCTCCCACGCTCCCGCCATTTTATTTGAAGGAGGTTCAGACGGGATTTTTCTCGCTCTCCTTTTAATATTTTATAACGTCGTGAGGCTTCTAGCGAGCACTTCAAAATCCCACGGGGGATGAAGCAGCGGCTTGATAACATGAACTAGAACCGTGTGTAACATACACTCGTAATGGGACGCTCGTTAATTCCTTCATCAAATAACGACGACGTAAATATAGTTATATAATAATCTCACTGTCAAGGGGGAGAAAAGAAGGTAATTTTCCTGAGCAAACAGCCACTTGTCACCCTCTTTCAAGTCCCTTGAGTGACCGTTGTCGTAAGTTGAACCGAGATGTAGATGCCAACTTCCATAGCTATTACCAACACCATTTTAGTATTCAATTATTAATTTTTAGTAAGTTTCAGCCATGCAGCATGATCGTCTGGTCAAATTACCCTAAAATTGTTAATCAATCAATCAACACCTATCAAAGCCAGCACAAGAACAAAAACTAGTTTCTTTGGTATCACTTTTCCCTATAATAACGAACAATAATTACAATTCGTTATACGAGGTGTTAATCTGGACTAAAAATGTAGTAAAACCCCACCAACCGCACTTTTCTATCTCAACCCGTTCTCTAGATATAATTTGTTAAAGTTTTTTTTTTTTTTTTTTTTCTCTTTTAAAGAAAACCACGTTTTTTTTAACATAAAAACCCATGTTTCTCCTCTTTAAAACAACTTTTACTCTACTTTTGACCACATTTTTGGATTGAGCGTGAAATTTCCTTTAAGACCAATGCACATTCATAATCACAAACGAACCTCTAAGGACCTCAATTGCAGTTCAAACATTGAAAATAAATTTTAAAAACAACTATTTTCTGAATTACTTTTATTTTTACTGCACTCCCAAAAAACGTGCTGGAACTCGTCAAACCTCAGAAAAACTTGCAAATTTAATCAGCTTTCTAATAGTATGGTCAACATTGAGGTTCCGCGTCGATCTCATGGAGAGATTCCAGTTTCAAGGCGAAAAAATGTTACGTCAATTACCCGCTTCCACCCTGTATATATTCATAATGAAGACCTATTAACTAGCAATTCACATGAAGGAAGACTCACCGTCAGAGGATAGATTTTTGGAATGGGAACGATGCAATATAGGTATGTAGGGGATGTATTTCCGATCCGGGCAGGAATCTCTTACCGTCGTCCTAACAATACAGGCGGTATACAGTCCAACCGAAATAGGCGGGAAATTGCTAGGTAGATTGGTGATAGAGAGTGGTCTGGGTAGATGCAATCACCCCAGTTGTCTGACTTGTGACCTGGTGTTGTAGGATGGGCAATTTTACTCTCCAAAGAACCCGAATGAATGCCAGTTCCGGAATCGCATTTATGAGCTCTTCTGCCGTAATTATGAGGGATTTTATGTTGGGAAGGCAATAACACGCTAAACCTTCCAGTCAATAACCACCGGGCTTCCGGGAAGTGGGTTGACACGCATATGATGTGCACGGTACCACTTTGAATGACTGTTTTTTTTTTTTTTTTTTTTTTTTTTTTTTCCTTTTCTTGATTGGCATTGTACAATTATATACACTCAGCCTTACTAACTCTACAGGGTTTACCTTTTAATACATATTTAAATAAAATAGCAATACAATGATTGTTTTTCAAAAATGTAAAAATTAAATAAGTATTTTCTCAATAGGTCTACTATTCACTTAATTATTTATATTGTTCCGGGATATGAACTCAAGAATGGTCTCGGAGACCTCGATGACTCCACTTGACAGAAGAGAGTCCAAATTGAACGGGTGCAGAATGGATGTGTTGAGTGATTGTAGTTTCCGGATCATATGTTCCCGGCTGTTTGAGTGTGCTGGACAAGCAAGTATTATGCTTTCAAGCGTTTCTTCTTCTTCTGGACAGCTGGGGCAAATAGAGGTGAATTCTTTTGGTATGAGTTTACTAAGATTCGATTTACACAGGCCGTGTCCACATCCAAGTCTATTTTCCCTCTCCCTTCTAAGCGCAAATGGTTTGCAACTATTCAGGAAGCGCATTCCCAAAATTTCCATAAGTCCATAACTAGACTTAAATTTCGAGATTTGGTTGAAAAACGTAAATAAAGAGTACCTATTCAAAACTTTTTCAGTGAACAAGGGAAAACTCATTTTAATCTGAGAGTGAAAAGTCGGTATAAATGATGATTTTTCTCGCGAAATAAACAAATTTCGGTCATTATTCAGCAAAAACTGAATCAAATCAAGAAAAGGACAGCATCACGTGAATCAGCGTTAAAAAACAATGAAAATTCATGTGCCACACTTTAGAGTTCACCATCATCCACTATTTGACAATTTTGGAGTAGCGCAACTTTGCGTGCTCGGTGAACCGGTTACGGGGAATCGAAAAAATTGGTTGAGGGGTCATATTTTCATGAAATCTTGTGTAGAACCCGAATCTTCAATAAAAAATTCGGGTTCTCGAATAAAATAAGGAAGTTAGTGCGCGTTTCGGGCATTTGCGAGCATGCGCGACGGGCAAAAGTGTGATATTTGAATTCCTTGTCAAAAAATAAGGGGGTTTACTTCGACAAGTTTTTTTATTTCTCCACAACCAACGAAATTGAAACTGTGGCACGTTCATTAAGGGCCACCCTGTATAAGAAGGTGGTTTCAGGATTTTGAAATTCGTCGCAAAAGTGTATATTTTGTGACTTTACGTAGGAAATAGTGGTCTCTCTCATCTAGTAATTGAGCAATCTCTGTCCACTTGGATGCAAAGGTGCCCCTGCTAACGCCTATATTGAATTAAGGGCTGATGAGGTCCACGAAGTGATGAGCCTCGCACCTCCACATGGTCCCAAACCATCAGCAAACACTCGCTGCGGAAATTAATTAGAATTTGAGAGATTGCACACTACAGTGTCCACTAGTTCATGCCAACTTGGATTGTGGTTTTCACCGGTCACCGGAGTCTTGTGATTTGGAAGGTGTCAATGACAATCAAATTTGTTTCCGCTGCACCTAGTCAGCTTCACTTGCATCTCTATACCTTATAAATTCCCACAATTTTCGTGTAAAAAATTGCTGCGAAGCGTTTTACCATATCAGTAACCTTTAATGATATATTGTCGCTGAAAATATTTTCGGCAGTTTCTCTCTCTCCCTCCTCAAAACCATGTCCCACCTAAAAATTCCTACCATCAACATTTTCTAGAACGAAGTCCAGTTTTACTTTTGTAAGATTCAGACGTTTCGGCGTTATTGTTGAGGAATCTTCGGCTCTCGTGGTCAGCTTTTGTTGAGTGTGTGGAGCGTCTGATGTTTTTGGAGGAGGAAGGAACATATCTGATCTCCAAGCCTGGTAGACCTTCTCTTGTAGAATATCGATGCAGATATATATCTTGAATTAATAATCGATAGTAGGCACCACTGATAGTATCGACCAAAAAATATCGATAGTTTTAGAAAAATATTGGTTAAAAAGTTGAATAAAATGTATGTATTTAATGCACTTGGTAGACCAGATGCCACAATTGAGTTTGCAGAAGTTCATATTTGATTTAAAAAGAAAAGTTAATTAATACTAATCAATAAATTAGAAATGTACGCCTTTTCTGATTTGAGATAAAAATATGTTTAAATTAACACTATGTTCAGTTTAATGTATTATTATTTTCAATTTTGTTTTACCAATAGTTTTCTAACAAATTATATTGTTCGATAAGCTACCCAAGTTCTCTTAGGGGGGTTCTAGCATTCATGTCCTTCCTTAAATGAATGTAAATACCTATGTTTCGAACCTATGGTTCAAACAACTGAGAATAAACAAAACAGAAGAAAAAAATAATCAACCGCGAACAAGATACATTCTCAAAAAGAAACCTCAACAACAAATTGTTGTCAACAGCCGCAATCTTCCAATTTTTCTATGGAACCTCCAAAACTTTTCTTCCATTTTTATCCTGAGCAGCCAAAACCACTACTTGATATTCTGTGGATAGATATCGATATTCCAGCCAGACGTTTGATTCTCAAATGAAGTGGACCCACCACATTCAAAGTTCGTGTCAACAGCTAAGAAAATGTGCCTATATCCTGCATAGAATCAAATTTCTATCAGAAGAACAAAAGATCAATATTCATCAGGCGCTGTTGGAGTCAATTTTACAGTATGCGATTGTATTGTATGGGGAAGCACCTACAAGTTCCTAATTGACAAAATTTTCAACATTCAAAAAATGACTTCAATGAAATTTTTCTATAAGTCCAGAGGCCATTGCACCGAATCATTATTCCGTGATTTGACCTTGTCAACTGTCCACCAATTGTACACATTGAATATGCTCAAACTAATCCGTAAACACAAAAGTATATGTTTTGCAGATGTGAGACGGCGGCAATCAAAATCATAAAGACTGAAGTTGCCGAGAATTGAAAATATATTTGCTCAAATTACGACAAAATACTGTAAGCCTAAGCCTGTACGCCTGCATGCGAATAGTAAATGAAGATTTTGAAAAAATATTAGAAATCTAATGAAGATAAATAGTGAACAGCTATTCAAAAATTAACTTTTAAACTAATAAGAGATAACCCGTATGAGTATTTATAAACGAAAATTAATGATTTTATAACATTAACAGCAAAATAAATTACGTATCTACTAACACTAATTTCTTAACAGTGATTTTTTAAGGATAACTAAAGAGTGGAAATGAGCCTAAAAAGCAAGTGTTGTCAAATTTTGAAAAAACAATTTTTTTAATGGCCCATTAGTCCCTCTTAATTTTAATGATACGTTTGAGCCTGTAAGCCTAACAAATGCGCGAAACCCTCAGCATTTCAACGGTGTAATTAGCTTTTATTTTTTAGAGGGAACTTTTTTGAGAAAATTAACATTTTGTGCAAAAAACGTGTGTTTTCAAGGACATTTGGGTTTTTTAATTCGCACGAATTGTTCAAAATATCCCCCGTTTTCGCGGACGCAGAGGGTCGCTCGTCTGCAAAGGAGTTGACCGCACAATGAAGGTCACGGTGGTTCTGGCAGATCGGATCCCCGCATGGTGAGTATTAGTGGCTGATATCAAAATTTCCAAATTCCACCGGTTTGGAGGTGTTTTTGATTTATGGACTTGTTACGGATTTGTTATTTCACCTCCTGGACAATGAAATATTTAATTAGCTGGAAGATATGCTCCTGGAACAGAGGAGGGGTCTATGTTTCCAAATGGATGGGTGCCCAGCTCACAAGGTCACAGAGTGGATGAACTCCAACTTTGACAATCAGTAACAATTTTGTTCGTGAATATTTCGAAAAATACTTGATTCAACAGTGATGCTCGCAAACAATAACATCCATGCTCCTCATCCTATTCTCTCATTTATGTAATTTGTTTGATCTGACGGGCTTGTGGTTCACTTTCAGATGGATCGGTCAAAATGGACCAGTCCATTGGCCACGACGCAGTCCTGACCTCACACCCTTGGATTTCTACTTCTGGGGAAACTTGAATTCCAAGGTGTACGAGGTCAGAATTGAGTGGAGGGACCAATTAGTGGACCAAATTCTGGAGTATGGGGATGGTAAAACGAAGACATTTGGTATTCGTATGGTCGAAAACACGAAAAACATCTAAAAGTGAAATAACTCGAAAACGAACCCTCTAAAAAAAAAAAAAAAAAACTCTAAGAGGCACTTTTTGTTGGAAACTAGTTGCAGAACACGTGTGCGAAGTTTTTCGAATCATACGCTGGACACCCTGTATATGAAGTTATCTTTGGAAAAGCATTAATTTGTAGCTAATAACGTTTATTCATATCACGGTGTATGGTTTATACTATTGCCCTCAGCTGTATCTGAGTTGTACATTTGGTATTTAGATGGGGCAGAACCTCATACGTATAAAGGAACAGCGGTCTGGAACATGAGCTCCTTGCCGTGCGAAGAGGAAACGTCAGTTGGCAGCCGTGCGGAGTTCAGATCTTCAAAACATTTGCCGCTCGGAGCTCGACAAATAGAAACTAGATCGAGCCCTGATTCAAGGGATTGGAACAGGTGCTATTTCCGGGCACATTATGGAAATTGGAGGGCAGGGGCAGGCCCTTGGTAAATAGACACCGCGAATCGCACCGCTATTTCCCTCTATTGAGGCCGCAACTCTATAACCCGATTCACCACTAACTTTGTTTTCTCTCGACGGGACGCCACACACATGCGTTTCTCCCGTTCCGTGACAATCAACTGGAGAGTGGACGAAAATCGGCGAAACATCCAACCAAAAGTCTCCAAGTGCTTACAACCCAATTCTAAATTGTAATAACGTGTGAATGAAGATTCAACAATTTCAAAAGACGGTAACTTACAAGTTATAGCTTCGAAGATTAAAAAACACGTTTGCATCAACATAAAACAAACAATTTTCTTTAGTGCCGGGATAGTGGAGACCAGGAGACATTATCGTCATTTTCGAGGCAGTTATGCGTCGCAAGGCGGGCGGACATTGCATTTTTTTAATCTCGACATCTTGAACGTTTCAAAGTGAACCATAAAAAATATAAAAAATGACAAAGCAAAGATGATAAAAGATGACAAATATAATGAAATGCAGAAGCAAAGAGGAGACCATTATGTTGGGAAAAATCTGTTTGGCTTATATTAGAATCCGAGAGTTTTTGGGAAGGCTGGTGGACAATGCCGGTGTATAATGTTTTAAAGATTTTGAGCCATTAAATAGTCAGGTTTTGCAAAGGAATTAGGTAATTAAAATTTGGTATTGATCACTTTTTTGAATATGCTAAAAGAATGTATTTAGATCGCAAGAAGGCATTTGTGCACTTATGTGGTGGGATTTAAATTGTAAACTGATTAAGCTTGGAGAATGGGTTTGTGTTTTGTTTGAATGGGGTGTGTAAAATCTGACATTTGTAAAAATATCTTCTTTTTTTTTTGTAAGTGTATCAATTTATTTTGTTCTGCTTTGTGGGCTGGACGTCATATATTGTACAATACTTATATTTATGCAACAAACCCTTTTGAATCTTGAATCTTAATTCTTCTGTCACACAACAGATACTGAAAGACGTACATAACATTCAAGATGTTCAGAATGGATGTTTTACTTAATCGTGAAATCCAGATGGGTATTTTGATTTGAAGGAGAAAAAAGTTCAGTATCCCAAAAGCGAAAACATCCTTTGGATTAATTTAGGTTTCCTGCGTTTATAGTAATGGATTAATTGTTAATGTGAAGGCTAATGTGGGCCAACTCTAAGAATCCATTAAGGGGAAACTATCCGAATCGCCAGAATTCGTCAAAATCTTATTGATTCCAAAGCATGGAGGTTAAAAAAGAGGGACGGAGAGTGACGGATTCGGAGAAGAAAGGTGAAGGCCCCTTGTTCGCACGTGACCGCCTGATTGCCCTGCCCATATTCGGAGAAGCCAAAACTCCACGTGGAGCCTCCTTGTGACGAAATTAACAGGCCTTTTCGTGGGAGAATCTTTCCCAAAGAAAAAAGACGAAAGAGCGAGAAGCAGCATATTCCTAGAATTTTATTGATTGCACTTGAAGGGTGATTTGGTGATTACGAGATGGTTATTTGTGGAGGACAGTTTTTGAGAAAATAATACTGACGCTGCTTGGCCCCAGCTCCAGGAAGTTTTTTTTCAATAATTTCCACATTTCTCAAATCTAACCTGTCAGGAAGTGACTCAAGAAGACCCAATACATGGAATTTCTTCCGTTTCCACTGCAATGTGACAGGACATCATTTTTACTTTCTAGGAATCTAATTCCCCCATCTACCACTGGAGAAATGAAATTTATTTCCACAATAAATTAAATGACGTACATGTACAAATTAGGCTTCTCGTCCACTGGATCAGGAATGCTGCGAACGCAGTCCGTCAGAAATCGGTCGAATGCCTCTCGTCCATTGCATCAGTATTCGTCCGGGTTCCTAGCAGACGAGAAGGCTCTTCGGAACGGTTTTTCTGATGAAGAGTTCTTTGCTTTGGAGTTGTCACCTTCCGAAACAGTTCGAGCTGTTGTTGAAGGCTCCCCTTCGGTTGGGCTCATCCCAAGGACATGAAGGGGCCAAGAACAATGGAATTTATTTATTCTTGCCCTCAGGGATTCTATAGTTTGATTGGTAGGTACATTTTATCAGACTGAATAACGTACCTACTAAAGAAAAACAATCGAATACACGAAATTAAGGTTACCAGTTGAAAACTATCAAAACCAGGATATTTAGCTTGGAAAAAAAGGACCAAACCAAGGACACTTGTACATATGAAAAATGAGTATTTCACTCATAGCATCAAGTGAATTTATTGGTTACTTCACAATATGAGATCAGGCTCCCAAAATTACATTACATCTAGAAAATAACGACAATAAATAAGGAACTATTGGGCAAAAACAGAAAGATCGAAAGATTTCCTTTCCTGAACTCGCAAAATTAACTTTTCAATGTCCATTTTAATCTTCAGTTTGCAGCTACGACCGCCAACTATCCCAGCAAAAAAGGATCGGTTCGCATTCTGCTACTGTACTTCCGCTGAGTCCGAGAAACTAGGGATTAAGATAATAATTTGAAGATATTTTAGTTTTGTAAAAAGTGGTTTTTTTTTTTTTTTTTTTTTATAACAGAAGAATTTTTTGATCCATCAAGTAATTGAGTATTTATTGGATTTGGAAATTTATTAAAAGCGACTATGCCCTTGTAGAAGTAGTAATTTCTTACTGCTGTCGTATGAAAAGAAGGGAGGGAGAGGAATTTATATGTAATAAGTCTGGTTTTTATTTCATGTTGAGGATGGATGAACAACAGCTCTATTATCACCTGTTTTATATTATTCATTTCTAATAGTTTATTAAAATTTAAAATATCTAATGATTTGAAAAGAGGTTCAGTGTGCGCCAAAAACGGACTCCATTTACGATTCTTATTAAACATTTTTGTGTAACAATTATTGGATTTAACGATGTTGTGTATGCTCCGCCCCCAGAAATTCATTTTCAAATTATATCTTCGACTATAAATTCAAATTAAAGAAAAAAAAAAGCCGTCTTCAAAAAATTTAATTGTGTAATTCACTCACAGATTTCAATGAATCCATTTTTCGAAGCCGGTCAATATCCGAGATCCAATAGGCTTTACTAGAATCAGATTCATCCTTCTTCATATAGATTTTTCCATGCGACGTCCAGATGAATTAATAAGAGAGATTATTATTTAACGCTGTCAATCTCTCGTCGATATAGGGTAACCTGTTGTACCCAGGGCCACTTTTTCTTCAAATCGTAATTGTAGTATCAAAATACTCTTATTTGGTGCTAGTTTTAAATTTTATCGTTTAAGCAACTCTTTATTAACAATTCCCATTTGCTTAATTATTTATCAAGTCACAATTTTTTGTACAACAGCATGTTTTTGAAGAAATAGGAAAGTGGCCCTGGGCACAACACTCCGTTGTACTCAGGGCCCGAGGGTGTTGAACCCAAGGCCACCACAGTTAATCACTAATTTTAGAAGAAAATACGCCAATAACTCGAATAGCCGCTTTATTTATACCTTAAAATAACATATTTAGTATCACATTGATTTTTATACAAGATCTGATGCTCCTTAAAATAACTTTGCAGGTCTTACATCTGAATCACATACTTAGAACACAGAGTGACTTAAGGTCGAATAGATTTTGATTAGGTATAGTTCCAAAATCGTATTAATCGCAGCGCTAGACTTAGAAATGACGAGAATATGCTAAATCCATACAGAGGCATTATAAGTTGAAATTATGGGAAATTCTGAAATTAATGTCCTGTGTAACTAGTTCAATATTACATAAAATCACAGCTTGACTTGGGAACGACAAGAATAGGACTAGAAAGAAATGTTTAGAGAGCTAACATTTTCGGTAGTAACGTTAACCAGAGAGACTATATCGTAGCTAATATAATATACTTAGCTTCAAAATTTCTATAGCTTATAATTTTCAATAATGAACCTTTGTAGTCAACCAGAATATAGCGATAAATTGTGGGCCTTTCTTGGAATACAGGCAACAAAACGTGCGAATACGCATATAGTAGGAAAGAGTGAAAATCAAAATACCACCTTAATGGAATCTGAGATTTGTCAACAAGGTCTATCGAAATAACGTAAATCAAATTACATTTAGACCTTGGAAGTCCACAGAAAACTTCATTGGGCCCCAAATTAGAAAAACTGGATGTGGTAGAGCCTTAAAAATCTGCTCCTTCTTAATTTAATAAACATCTTCCTGTTGAAAAATCTTTCTTTTTCCAATTAAACTTTACGGTTGATTGATCAGAGGGGCGGTGGTGTTTTTTTTTATATTTTCAGGACTTCGTGGCATCTGAAAAAGATCGATTTACTTATAATAATAAAAAAATTGACTATGTTGGTTTACTTTTACACTCCGAATCTGATTTTATACAATATTGTTTCAGACATTGTACCCAGGGCCGGCACCTATTGTTGTACCCAGGATACTAGGGATGTCAATATCGGCGAAGAATATCGATTTTCCGATATATCGATATTTTCTTGACATCCCTACAGGATACCCTGGGTACAACGAATAAACGACTCTGGGTACAAAGATATATCGAAAATTAAAAAGGAGCTTATCTCCTATAATTCTTTATTGAATTCTATAAAGTGATTCAGAATTTATTAAAGAGATATTAAACATAGAGCACTACCATAGAAACATGAATATTTTTAATTGATATGGAATTTTTACATGTGGCTGGAAAAGGCTATGCAGCATGATAGATAAATGACTGTTATGATATTTTCTTCTGCTTCAACTTTTGATTGGCCCTGGGTACACCTGGTTACCGTACAGTTTATGCTCACCAAATGTTGGATGAATATCTTTAGCTGTTATTTCCTTGGAAGCTTTAATTTTTTATATCCAAGATTTTTCCTGAGATCCAGTGGGAAATTTCAAAATGAGTTTCTCCGATGTAGCGTTTTGGGGCTGGTGCTTCAACTTTTGCCGGTAAGCCAAAGTAAAAACCCGATCCTCATTTGGGATTTGTAATTTTTCCTCCACAACTCGTATTATTTCGCTTATATTCTCATTTTTTGTTGATGGTACGCCCTTTAGTTCAATGGACGTATTTAAAGCTGCTTGCTCGATCTCATTTACTTTTGCCTTCATTGATCTTTTTTTCTTTATTCAAGTCATTGTTTTCGTTGCGAAGAGATGCATTTTCCTTCTGTATATCTTTCACAACGTTATTAAATTCAACCATGGTTTTCTTATTTTCATCGAATTTAGAATTGAGGAATTCCATAGATTTTCTACCTCACTCATCTCTCTCAATTATCTATCCATCTTGCTCGACAATGGCAGGGTTGCCGATCCCTTCTCCGTTTCAGAATCATCATCAGTTGTACCCTCCTCATCGTTACCACTTGAACTCTTAGCCTTTTTTCTTGTTAGTACAGACATCACGCTTCCTACTTGATTTGGGTTCACTCCTCAGCTTTTTATAATTATTCACACTTTTCAACCTTTTACATGCTGGGTGGTACTTCAAATTACACAGACTGCAAGTTACAGAAGGGTATTGGTGATGGACAATTTCAGGGAAAGCATGTCATTCTCATTTTCTAGAAATCCTATTCCCCCCCCCCCCCCCCACATCTATTCATGGGGGACAATTTCAGGAAAACTAATACCTACACTGCTTGGCCCCAGCTCCAGGAACTGTTTTTCAATGATTTCCATATATTTCAAGCCAAACCTGTCAGGATGTGACAGGTTGAAGACCCGATACTTAAAATTTCTTTTGTTTCCAGGGCAGCGCAACAGCATATCGTTCTCATTTTCTAAGAATCTAAAGGTGGTAGGGCAGGATGAGCTCCAACTCCAGGAACTCGAGTTGGAAATAATGCAAAAAAATAGGCCCAAGTCCAATGTGTTTGCTCAGACTGTTCTGTGGGGCTGAATATTCTTCAATCCTTCACCGTTCGGGGATAGTAAGGTTGTTCCTATATCGAGGATCTGCCGATATTCGATATCGATATCTATATTAACCATTAACATCGATACACCGATAGTATTGCAGCGAAATATCGTTATCAGCAATATCGAATATATATTACGCAATTTTTATGATTGCTCACAATTTTACGAGAAAACTCTTGTATTGTCGTGATCATACAGGATGTCCCACTAGTCCCCCCCTCTTAAAATCGTCAAAATCGGAGTAAACAAACAAATTTTGGAATCTTCCTATTTTTTCCATTGATCTCAAATAATATATTTGAGCACTCCGCGCAACAATGCGCAATCGACACTCACTTTCTTATTTTAATAAATGAGAACCCCCATTTTTTATTGAAGATTCGGATTTTGCTCAAGATTTCATGAAAATTTGACCCCTCAATCAATTTTTTCAATTGCCCGCAACCGGTTCAGCGAGCACGCAAACTTGCGCAACCCCAAAATTGTCAAATAGTGGATGATGGTGAACTGTAAAGTGTGGCACATGAATTTTTATTGTTTTTTAACGCTGATTCACGAGAAGCTATCCGTTTTTTTATTTGCGAAATTTAATGACTGAAATTGGTTTATTTCGAGTACTTTTTTATTTATTTTAAGCGCCTGTTTTCGGATTGTTACGGAGATTAATTTTCAAGGTCAGTTTTCAAGGAAATTTTTTTCCAACGTTTTTCAACCAGACCTTGAAAATTAATCCCCGTAACAATCTGAAAATAGATTTTATAATTAATTATAATGTAGAAAATTGTGTAAACTGCTATATTTTCATTCCTTGCTGTAAAATTTGGTTGAAAAATTGTTTCATTCAAGTTACCTAGATAATAAATGTTACCCAAAACAATCACACAGTGAATTTCCAGTACCAAAGTAGAAATAATCATTTGCGCAATATGATTCTGGCACATTTTTTAAAACCGTGTATTGCAAGTATGCTGTTGGAATAGGCATAACTGAAACACAAACATTTTCACCCACAGATAATATTTCATGAAATACCTAATAAGTAAGAAAAAAATATTAATCATAACAACCTTAATAGATCTTATAACCCCGTAGGGCATGCATCACTAACCAACATGTTTGTTTCAATGATATAATAGTCTTTGCAATATTTCGTTATTGTCAACGGAAACATAAAGACATTATTTTTGGAAAGATGAAGAAAAAGTAGGGGAGGAAAAATGTCACTACAAACAGAATCTGCATCTTTAACCAAAATGACCGAAGACGGAGAAACAGAGAAATAACTAACCCCGGAGACCGAGTCGAAAAATGGCAAGGTCTTCAGGCCAGGAAGGAGGCTACCCCCAAGTAATTCCGAACAATTTAGTTCCTCGCTGCTCCACAATGAGAAGTCAAAGGAGCGAAGGGCTTTAGTTGGCAGGTCTTAAACAAGAAGAATCCGACACTGTAGGGGAGATATTATTCTCACCTTCTCCCATAACGAGTTTTCCACGAGCGAAAGAAATTATAAATAAAATGGAGTCTAGGGGAATTATTCCCCAGGTGCCCTACGCTCTCTCGCACGTTGGAGAGTCCTTCAGAGTTCGCATGACTGAAAGTGTCGCTCTTCTAGTGAGGGGAGTTTTATAGGCTTCTCCTGGACCGCGGAAAACCATTTAGAAAGTAGCGTGTACTTGACAAACTGCTACAAACAATGAAGGGATCCTCGT
The DNA here is from genome assembly GCA_031894815.1 of Creontiades dilutus. Lineage (NCBI taxonomy): Eukaryota > Metazoa > Arthropoda > Insecta > Hemiptera > Miridae > Creontiades > Creontiades dilutus. Next base: position 84,584 of record JAVIWC010000324.1, read on the forward strand.
CATCAGGTATGGACCCAGCTACGTCTCATGAAAAAATTATATTACGAGTCTGATAAAACCCCTCCTTCGAAATTTACAATTTTAGCCTCAGAACGGCAACATTCCCTGATGCATTCAAAACAGACAAGGTCGTCCCAATATTCAAGGGTTGGACGGTGGGTGAACTCGGAAACTATAAACCTATCTATGTATTTAGCAGGGTGTCTAGAATACTGGAGAAATTTGTGAAAAATCTAATTATTCATATCTAGAAGGAAACAAACTTATAAACACAAACCAATTTGGTTTTCGCAAAGATAATAAAGGGGTAACTTGTTTTTCTGTGATTTAGCTATTGCAACCGAAAATATTAAATTTCATCTAGCAATATTTTATTTCATTATTTTCACTTTTATAAGGTAAGTTTGCAGCTAAACGTGGCCTTTAATAGCAGGAATAGTTACACACTAGTTTCATTGCACTACTTAATAGCACAACTAGGTCCAGTGGTTCTTTCTTCTGAGTAGCCGGAGTTCATGCTGGTTGTCGAGGACGTTAAACATCTCCAGGTTCTCATGTTTGTGGAGGCGATGTTTGATTGACGGTATCTATCTTCGAATCTCGAAGGAATATCATCGTTTCTCATGTACCATGGGGCACCAATGATGCTTCTTAGAATTTTTTATGATTAAGGGCTAAACGATTCGTAATTCGCCCTAACTACGGACCTCTACGACTTTAGGGACAAGAACAAGAAGGCTGCTCTCATACTGCTCGACATCGCTAATCGATGCAATCGACCGAGAAAAACTCATGTACAATTTGAACAATTTGAGGGTTTGCTAGCTTAGATGGTTTAAGAGAAACTTGAGAAACCGAAGGCAGAAAGTGTCAATTGGAGATTGCTTAATTGAAGAAATTAATAACAATTTCGGTGTAGTTCAAGGAAGTACATTGGGTTCATTATTGTTTTTTTTTTTTTTCTGTAATAAATAAACGAAGTGGTCTTTCTGGAGTTAAAAAACACCGAAACGTGTTTATTCGCAGACGATATTGCCGCGTTAGTTGAAGGTGACACGTGAGATGTTTGGAGTTGGTCATTTATGGAGGAAAGAACTCATTTATTGACAAAACAATTTAAGAATCATACATATATGTAGAGCAGATAATAGCTGTTCCCGTTGCAAAGTAGAACGAGTTGTAAGTGTCTTGGGTTAGTCTTGGACGACGAGCGAAACTGGAAACCACATACAGGCTACACTCAGAATAAAATTAAAAGATACATGTACATATTCTCTAACAGGGGTCTCCAACCTTTTTGCTCCAACAGTTCACAGGCTACTTAGGATTGGAAACCTAACGATGGGCGAGAAATAAGGAGTTTTAACTGGGCTCAAAAGCCCTGGTTTCAACAATTTCACATCTCTCTTGATCCAAATAGGAAATTTTGAATATGACTTACATCGTGAGAAATTAATCCGAAAATCGAATTTTGAGAGATCATTGAAAAAATAAACTGAAATAAAATAAATAAATAAACAGCTGTTTTCCATGTTTTATCTGTCTCATAATAAACTGGTTTTGTAACTTCCAGATTACAGGAGAAACTTCTCCGAAGTTCCAGCTTTTCAACGGTGTAAGACAAGAAGTTTCACTTGATTTTTTTTCGAGAAAATTCCGTTTGAATGGTGAAAAACTGCGGTTTTTACTCTGAAATCGATATTTTTCACCCTAATTTTACTCTCTATATAAAAATGAGTTTCGCATCGAATTTCGTGAGTCTTTTTCCGGTGACTCTCTCGAACCTACAAACTCGACGTATAAGAGTCAACAGTTAAGAATTTCAACAGTTCAAAAACGTGCCAAAAAGGCGATTCTTCGTGGTTTTTACTGACGTAGTCAAGTGGGCTGTCATTTTCTACTAATTTTGGATGAAAAATCGACTGGAATGTTACATTATTTCTCCGCCGACCTCCAATTCAAAAATAATAAGCCCCCGTGTTACAATTAGATGCGTTTTTTTTTTTTTTACATCTTTAGATTGTTCAGAAGAAGTAAACTTCTTGTTGACAAACTGTAATAGATATTACTGTAATATATTTTGACCTCCTCACTAGTTGATAAAGCCGCAATTCCGACTTACGATATTCCCAAGTTCCCCCTTCACTAGCCTTGAGAACTACCTACAGACATTAGTTCTAGCTATGAGGTTTGCTCTCGCTATAACGAGCAATGTTTGCTAACGAGACGACCTTCCTTCACCACCACCGCTCAACAATGAACTTTTTTCAAGTCCCTTTAAGTGTCCGTTATTGAAGATTTCCTCCGCAAGCAAGTGCACTTCAATTTTGTTTTATAATGATCGGCTGGAAGATGGGACATTTTTTTTGTTGCAAAACTTTTAAAAATCAATATTTCGAAATGTGTAGGAAAAAGGGTGATTTTTAGGTCGTCCCTCTGACCTATTGTTTGTCATTAGAGTGACACCTATTAAAATTAATCCAGGGGGGTATGGACTTACTGCATACAAAAATCACACATGCAGAAGTGGTCCCCCGGTCATTTTGCAAGCACGTGAAACAGTTCCCCTTACAGTATTTCGCCCTCCTCATTGCTGTGGTTTTTTTTTTTTTTTTTTTTTTTTTTTTTTTTATAATAATAACTTTCAAAGTTCTCTTGACGTTGTTCAAGGTGTAATTCAAGATAAACTTGAATCACAGTAAAGGACATCAAGGATGATATACAGGAGGCTGCAGCGCCCAGTTGTATTACACCCAATCATAAAAACAAGGTCCGCTCCCTGTTCATTTCAATTCATGAGGAGTCGCAGGTAGAATAATCAAGGCATCAGAAGTTGCGACGGAAGCCAGGGGTGGGTTCGGGGTAAAACTGAGCTTATTAACCGGAGAAGAAGGAAATGAGCGAGGTATTCGAATGGCGGGCCCTTCTGGCCGTGGCCTGGACGTGATTAGCAAGCATAACACCGCTCGGCTGGGCTGATCCTCCACACCGGCCCTGATCACTGCACACCGCCTCGCTTCACCTCACCAGCCGTATGGATCCCTCCTCGCTCATTGCTCACCCCTCGGAAAACAATGACAGCTACTCATATTCACAGCAACAACCAAACGCAATGAAGTGAGTGATTGCCCCAAAGGGAACGTATTTTCTCGCGTCCGCCTCCTGTTTCGCCTGTAGTTTGTCAGTGTAGCAGTTTTTTCCCCCAGACACAAGCTGTATACATTTTTTAGGACGTCCCTCCAAAGCCAGGTTTCGTCAATAGAGGGAGACCTATTAAGGTCGATCCACACATATCCGTGACGTGACGGCACCGTTGCCCTCCGTGTTCCGTATCCTCCAATGATACCCGCGATAAATGTGTTACTGCCATTCACACAGTACTGTACCTTTTCGTGTCAGTGTCAAATTAGAGATGCATTTAAAGATTATTTTGCTTCAGAAGGAGGATCAGTTCCATGGCATAATCATCAAGCTATTGGAGGTCGAGATGATCAATGATTTCATCAATGACGTTTATTACATCTTACTTGAAAGTTAGTTCATTGTGTTCGTACTACGGGCTTTCATTATGTATTTTATGATGCTATTTTGTATATTAATACTAGTTTTTTTGATAATAAAAAATTTAAAAACTCACCATCGACTTTCATTTTGTGGCTAATTTCCTGCCAAATTCTTCCCTTCCAATCTGCATTCAGGTATTTGGGGTCTTTCATATTATATAACACGGGCCTTTCCTGAACCAGCTGAATGAGAAGCTCGTCGTTCATATTCAAAAATGAGGTACCTACACTCGGAAAATTCAAATACAATCAAGAGAGCGGACTCGTTTCCACGTCCGGTAAAGCAGAAATCGGTGGGTCCGTATTTTTTGTTTTCATTGATGGTTACCGTACAGTACTTCACGTCGCTTCACGTCCCAGATATGTGTGGATCTACCTTTAGAATGTATCCTTGGGGCTGGAGGACAACCTAAACAAGGGGAAAAAATAACTGAATGCAAATCCGTTTCAGGCCGTTCTGAAACTAAATCCGTGAAAAGACGGTAGGTGTGTGTATATGACTTATTTTGTCGAGGTTCTCTCGGCATATTACCCAAGTGAGCACACATAATCTTGAACCCTACTGCTCATACGACATTTAAAAAAAAACTTTTGTAGGGAGTGAGGTATATTTACTACTATTTTTTGCGTATATGCTACTATTTTTCCCCTCTCGAGCTTCCAACCTCGATGGGAATCGCCGCAAAAGTCTTTCAAATTAGGTGAGTGGAATTAGCGGAGTGGGGTAGCGCTTCAAGGTGCGAGCAAAGCTAAGAGCGAAGAAACCAAACCTCGTGATTGCAAAAATTTTCGACATATCGATGGCACCGATATATCGGCCAACAAATTTCGATACTTCCGATATATCGGTGCTATCGATATATCCTACTTTGAAGCAGGAGATATTATTAAAATACAACGAATTTGACTGAGGTTAGCTATCTATTCTAAACCAATTGCTGTACTTTCTAGTTTAATAGGCTATACAAAAAAGGTACTTGAATCATAGGTTGGTAGCCAGTGAGTAGTTTTGGGGAGACGTGTTTGTTGTCTTCCCACACGTCCAGGGGGTTGGCTCTGTGATTGGCTGCCACGGGTGATGAAAGGTACAACGCTATTTCTGAGTCTAAATTCGTTGATGAGGGGAGTAGTTTAGCCATTTTTTTGTTGTTGACTGTTAGGCAAGTGTCTTATGGTGTGCCCATAAATCCATAGGATCGTCTGCTACTGTCTCATAAATCCACCGATATACCGGACCAAAAATATCGATGTTTCCGATATATCGTTGCCATCCCAACATAAGGTTTTTAGTTGGTTCTTCCCTGACTACCCTGAAAATTTGAGCGCGATCGTACCATTAGAACCTAAGAAAATGGGGGCTAATGGTTTTGGGCCCCTGCACGTGTAAAGGCCCCAGAATATACAAGGGGTATGGGCTCATGAACAGAGTGGAGACGCGAGGGTTTTGGGGCTCTTGTATTTGTTGGGATCAGCGGTACCCTGTGAACCGTCGATCCGAATATGCGTCGAGTCTCCGCTTGGATTCGGAGAACTGCGCCTCGGACCCCTTCCAAACATGTACCAAGAAGCAAGGCAGACATTGTACCCTGCAGGTCTCGCTTCGTAGCAACCGCCAAGCAACGGACCCTCATTTCACAACTTTTAGATTTCTTATTCACCTTCAACACCACTCAAATAAGTAATTTGTTAGTTTCAACATTGTCAGTTCGGCTGGTAGAATTCACTATCACAGTCGTGTCTTCGATGCGAGGGTTTTGGCCCTCTTGTTTCTGTTGAGATAAACGATGCCCTGTGAACCATCGATCCGAATATGTGTCCCTATTCAATCAGTCGGTTACATTTATTTTCCAAACCGAACAAGCTCATTCGAAGAGAACTTCAGTTAGCCATCACTAGTAATGTAGAACATACCGATTTCAGAAGGCTGAGGGAGAACATGTATGACGCTCGAAGGGAACTGTTACCGGCGGCACCTCAATCATTTGAGGGAACAATTGTACGTAATGGAAATTCATGGGGGGGAGGGGGGTAAAGTTGATTGAAACAGTGTTTAACGTGACGGCATTCAAAATATATTACATCACTAAAACGTAAATAATAATGAACCTAGTTATTCATTTAAATCTGGTTTATTTTTCTATCTGAAAATTTATAAATGGCAATGACAGTGCTCGAATATTGTCCGTGATTTTGGCGCCGGCACGTGGCATGGTTTTCAGTATCTACATAAATCTTCTTTTAGTTTTAGATAAAATCAGGGGTTCTTACGAGGATTCTTTACATTTTTGTTTTGGAAAGGGGGTTCCAACTTACATGGGGGGGCTAGTTTAGGGGGGGAGAGGAGTTGCGTCATGGCTCATAGGGGGGTGGGCACCCCTGCCCATTTTCAATGTAATTTTCTCAGTTTTTGAAATAAATTTCAAGTAATTTTTACCTACATATGTGGACTACACATTCTGAGGACAAGGACATCACGGGCTGCACGCCGTTTCGACAAACGTGTGTCGAAAAGACCTTTTTGTGAGAGCTCGTTTCGCCAAAGGTAGCCCGAGGAACGACGAGCCGTTTCGACAAGACTCGTCCGTCACAAAGTCACAAAGGACGGATTCTATGTACCAGTTGTTAACGCTTTTCTTCCTACAAAATCAAAAGAGACTTACATAAATGTTGATAAAAATTGAAGAGCTTTGTTGGAGGCTTACACGCATAAACATTGATATGGAGGATAAAATGATGCATCTAGATTTCGAAAAATCTGCTCATTTGACCGTAACCGAACTTTTTCCACATCGCAGAATATTTGGGTGTCACTTTCACTTGTCACAGGCTTGGTTCAGGAAAATTCAAAAGGATAAGGCATTATTGCGCCATTATAAAAAAAAACGAAGTAGGGCAGTGGGTTACACTTTTTTCGGCCTCAGCATCCTCCCCCCTGACATGGTGTACAATGCCTTTACCACGATCATGAATAATGCTCCGTTGGGAGGTCACACTTTTATGTGTTGACAACGTACGTTGAGGAAGGCAGCAGTTTCCCACCTGGTATTTGGGCGTCGGCACCATTTGCGAACGACCCACAAAGTTGCGGAAGCCTTCCACAGTGATTATAACGGGCAATTTTACCATCCGCACCCTAATATTTTTATGACGTACGAGTGTTGACTCAAATACAAGTGGAAAGCCTCCTGAAAATTCGCAGCCTGAAGAAAAGCATGAAAAACCCTCTCTGACGAGAATCAAAAGAACTACTATACTTTTTGCAACAGTGCTGGGAAACTTTCCTCGAATCCAGTGACTTGGCGACCGAGGTAGGCACCAAATATTCTCCCACTCTGCCTATTTGTCAACCTTAATTGTACATAACTATCTTCATCACTCCTCCAACGCAACGGCCTTCAAAGCTGTGAAGACATCTATGAGGTGAGCCTACCTAACTCAATAATTCTAAAAAATCCGTAGTTGTAAGTGCCTTTGTCGAAACGGGCTCTCATTTATCAAATCCGGTTTGGCGAAACGGGTTGATTTTTTTTTTCGTCGAAACGGGTTACGGCCACTTAGGGTCGGCACGATACCACCGATATATCGAAGTATCGATACTTCCTTGGTATCGGAACGTATATTTCTATCGATATTTTCTCAGTGAAACTCAAAACCGATACATCGGTATCGATACTTTCTGAAAAATATCATAATCGATATTTTGGAGTATCGTGCCGTCCCTACGGCCTATCTTACCGGCGTGAGCAATCGGAAGGGAGAAGAATGTAACGAAGAATGATGACAAACACTTGAACTTACACCTATCAATACACACCTTCAACGCCCATTTTATTTCGTTATTCCCATGGCCCCAAACCCCTTACCTTTTCCACATCGCAAGGGCCCAAATCCATTGCCTCGCGGGCCCAAACCCGGATCCCCCAGAAAATATTGGTCTGTGGCTTTTACTTTTACCCATGCGCAGATTGATGTATTGATTCCAAAGCGATGAAACTCATAGGGGACCATCAAAATCCCAACCCACACAATTCCTGAAGATTTAATCAAAATCGGATGAAAATAATACGAATTAGGCGTGTACAACTATCTGCGGACAGAATGACAGACAGAGAAACACGAAAGGAAAATTGTTCGACAAATCTACCTATGACGCTAACGAAAGCAGAAATTTTTATTTTGTAGGAATTCACATCTTCCAAAAGTGAAAAAAAAGCTTTACATACAGGTACTTAGACTAGGAAGCAAAACACATTTTTTACCGCAGAAATTACGATTTTAAAAAGTTTTGGCGAGAGATAGTTTCGTGTCATGTTGTATTTTAAGATGACAATAATTATGGTTGTTGAAGGTGAATTAGATTTCTAAAAGTTGTGAAGAAAGGGGCGGTTGCTAGGTGGTTGCTATGCAAGCCGAGAATTGAAGGGTCCAACATCCACTCGCTCCATGTACATTGGTTTAGATTTGAAGCGGCTCGAGGCGTAGTTCTTGGAATCAAACCCTAACATTTCTATTTTGCGTCGCACCGAGACCCGAAGTTCGGGTCCCGAACGACTGATCTACAGATAAAATTATTGTAGAACGATTTCTTAAACGAAATTATTGAAAAATTTATTGATTATGTAAAAAATAGCTTTTAAATAATATGTCCTTTAGAAGAAGGGCGAGATGTAGAAAAAGTTGTTCACACACGCCAGATTCCCAAGTGTATTTAACCTTCAAGTGTAATTAACCCTTCGTTATTAACATCTTTTGTTAGCTAACAGACCCAAAAAAACTTCAAAATTCAGCTTAGAAAAATGAATAGAAACAACTTGAATAAATGAACGAAACTTTTAATAGACTTCAACGAACATGATTTTGTTATATATGTTAGGTATATATGTTTTGTTATATATGTTTGTTATGAGTCACTCAAAATTATGGGTTATTTCAAGCATCAATTTTGCGGCGCAGAATTTATCTGAATTTTGGGGTTTTTTGTTAAGCTAGTTCATCTATGGAGGTTCCTTGACGACCTCCTTAACCAGTCATACAGTTCCATTCGTAGTTTGTCAAATATTGAATTTATACAATTTTTCAGTTTCTAGAGAGAGAGAAAAACCAAGTTTTTTTTTGTTAATTTGACATTAGATTTCTCTATACTTCCATAATTACAAATACCAGTATAATATTACATCTTTATAACAGAATGTTAAACTATTATATGTTGGGACATATGTCATTTAGGTATCTCATAACAGCCACATATACTTTAGGGTTAACCACAATCGTGGTGAAATTTAATGGACCAAAAGGGTTTTTCGTTGTCTTTTGAACTTTTTGCACGTTAACAGTACGTGTTCCACGTCATCCACTTCTCCGCAAACATCACATTGATCACTTTCTTGTTGATGGATATTATGAAGGTAAGCTCTGCTAGGACCATGTCCCGTTCTCGGTCTAGCCATGCTTAAATAAAACCTCTTTTCTTGCCCCGTTATTACCGAGCGCCACGGTGTTACTTAGTGCAATTTTGGGAAACAAGAATCTATAATTAACTTTCATGGTACTCCTACCATCGGAGTGACAAAGGTCCGCCCGAATATTACTTCCATTATTAATGTATAGTATGAATGCACACCATACAGAATATTTTTTCGAAGTGATCAGGGTAATCAAAATTGTAGCATTTTGAACACCGAATCGAACGAGATCAACGGTAGCTCCGTAGGTGTAATAGCCTAGGAGCTAGCGCGTTTTGAGTGTTATTTTTGAGTGAACAAATATCGCTCTAACAATAATCATTATTCTTTAAGCGAAAAAATGAAACTAAATAAATAATTATTATTTTCTGAGTGAAAAATAATGCTCTGATTTTGATGTTGAGCGATTTCCAAAAATAATAATCACTCAATTTCAACCCCTGATGTTACAATGTAACATACTATGGCGGCACAGTATGTTATACCTCACACAGCGAAATATAATATATACCACAAGTTTTTTAGTCGCAGGAAATGTGATGGCACCTAAACCGAAATTGTCTACTCACCATCCAAAATTCATCATTTACATTATCCACACTGCGCTAGCGAGTCATATGAAAAACGCTAAAAGACACACAAGATCAAATGACAAAAAGAAGAAAAAATGTAACCTGGCTTGTAGAAAAAAGTAGCGGCATATGAAACTGTGTTATTCATGTACCTACAGTAGTTGTTTAGAAATTATCTTCTTTTAAAATGGTTAATCATAAACTGTAGCCATAACATTACGTAACAATGGTAACGTATTTATGTACATAATTTAATATTTGTATGTGGTACAACGTACTGTGTCGTCTCAGAGTGTTTTACTAGGACCGTCACGTGTTTTGCTCTTACACGTTATGCGTGTTCCATGAACTCGTGCGTAGAGAAGTTGGTTCTTGGAATCAATCCGATCAAAATGAACGTTCGAGCTAATTAATTAGATACCGCCTTCGACACTATGATAACCAACACTCCGGGTTTCAGTACACTACACACTTCGATATTAACGAGAGTTTGACAACGACGGCACATCGTCGCTTTGCCCTCCAATGCTGAGACGAATATGTCGGGACAGTGAAGCACATTACCTAGCACAGACCCACTTGAAGTAACAAAGCTCGAGAATCTTGTAATAGGGTATTCAAGTAAAAGCTCTGCACAACATTATCGAGTGATATGTTGTGTGGTATATGTATGAGGCTGTACATACCTCATCACATGATATTCTATGTCACAGAGATTGTTTATTAAACTATGTATACGGGTTGCCTACTAAGCATTGGGTCTCTGGTTCTAAAATCGTTATTTATGGACAAAAAAACTTTTTTTTTTTTATCTGAATGTTTCACATGGGATTTTGAATATGTTCATTTTACTCAATACGCACATGCGCGAATGTGTATGTTCACATGGGAAACACCAATGCAGTTTTTTTTCATGTTTTGGGTCATTATTTTCAATAATAAACCTTTGCAATCATACGGCAAAACATTTTTTCACTTTACCTATCAAGATGAGTAGATTCCAAAACTGCAAATGCCCGTCCGCCGCAGTGCGGTTCAAAACCCCTCAAAACTCGGCCAAGCCCCTGAAAGTGAACCGAAAAGCACCAAATTTGGTTTCTGGGAGTTTTTTGGGTAGCTGAACACGAATCTGAAGTAAATTTTGTACCATCATCGCATCCATTCAGAATTCCAGTGTGTCGAAAATTATTTTCTTAAAGCGAATTTTTATAAAAAATGAAGCCATTGAAATGGCTCTGAAAATGTTTAAATGTTTTTTGGAAAAATTCATTCATCGAAACCCATTTTGAAGCATTCTGATATATGATTCCTGGATTTTAAGGTTTTTTTTCAAATGTATATGTACGTTTTATATTTATTTGTAATTGCAAACTTTATCTCTTGATAGGATTGCGATAGAAATGTTGTTCTTTCGCCAAAAAGAATGGATGAGTTCGTGTGCCATACTTTTTGTGCACATCAAAGTGGTCAGATTTCATGAAATGGCGAAAAACTGTTAAAAATTATTAAATTGATATTTTTAAGAAGGATGTTACTCAACCCACACTGATTGCTTTCTTTGCACTTTCTTCTTCTTTGATTTTATCACTAAAAATGCAGACGAATACAAAAGAAGTAGCGCCTCGGGGTCCATGATGAGCGATGGTTGAACGAAAACTGACGCACGAATGTGGACAGGAATTGCTTGCCTTTCGGGCATGCCTCATGACGCAAGTTGAAAGTTGAAAGAGGAAAGCGCACAAGTGTGGACATACCATAAGGGAGTCAAGCTGTCACGTTAAGATAACTGGCAACTGGGAGGAACTTCGATTATTTAAAATTTTCAACGATTAGCATTGCTTCAACAGAAACATGAGAAGCGTTTATCCAAGTGCTGCGTAACTACATGGAAATAAGCCAAGCCTACGACTTCGATTGAACGGGTTTGAGATGTAATCATTGTCCTGAGGAATCTCTTCGCAGGTGTCAATGAAAGACCATAGAAGATCTTCATTTTCACCAGTTACTCCCACGCTCTCTTCTGATATTACATCATAGCCCTGGAGCACTTGTTCAGTTGAGTAATGACGATGAACTGACGTCAACCACCCTACACTATCAGTAATAATGACAGAATCCCCTCCCTTCCCAAGTAATGACGCCTGAATATCACAAAGTCCGGATCTCCATCATTCCAGCCTGTAGTTCCATCATTACCAACCCTGGACGATCACTATTACTATCATTCTGATGTGGTATTGACATCATTATTGATCGTGAGGGGCCGCTTTATTGTCCTTCTGATAAGGTATTGACATTATTATTGATCGTGCAGGGGCCGCAACTCCACATTACTCCATGTAATGTCGTTGTTTTTCCTCGCAACTCTGCTCCTATTTTATCTTCCTAAATAATTGATTTGAAGTATTGACGATTGGTAAACAAGACGTGTTTTCATCAAATAAACGATTTGGTTTCATTAACTTTGGTTCACCAGTTTCGGAGAAAAGCTCCGGACGGCGCAAAGTGGTCCAGAAATCCTGATTTACTGGCCGAAAATGGGAGAAAACCCTTTCTCTATGTTTATTGACCTTTGGAATCGAATGGAACCACTCTTAAGCCTGTAGGCTTGGCGGTTTTCAAAATACATTCGATTTCATCAGGAATGTCGAATTTTTCAAACTACGTATTTTTACATCAGGTATATCTTGTTTGGTGTGGTTTTCTGTGTTCTTCAGCCTCTTGCAATGAACGAAATCATTTCCACGCAGCAAATTGGGAAAAATCACCAATTTAGGTGGACAAATTTCTGAAACTTGCCCATATTCAAACTTCGGTCCCCCCCCCCCCCTCCGCCCCAAAACAAAATCTAATTAGTTCTTTGGCACGATTGGCGTGCACACAGTGGTCTATAATCAAATTGATTTGCTAAAATTTAAAACTTTCTTACATTTAACGATTGAAGACCCTGAATCCGGGAAAAATAATATTAAAATATCTAATTCATTTTCTGACACGATTGGGAAGCACCCAGTGGTCTAAAATCGAATTGATTTGCTAAAATTTGACTGAAAAAAAAAAATTATGTATTTCCCAAAACGCACAAAATTGCAAAAATTCTTTGCAACATTTAAAAACTAGAAGGATTGATGAAACAAATCCTGCAAACTAATCCGTTAATATAGTTTTTCGTTATTGAATAGGGGCATACATTTTCAAATTGCTAAGTTAAATCCACAGGTAGAATGCAATGTATATTCAATAACGAATGCAGAAATTTGATGTCATACCTGTCTCAGCAATGTCCATTGTTGAATAAAAGCAATAAAACTTCCTGCTACACACACCTTGAACATAATGAATGGCCATCGAATAAAGATAATACAATGCCGGTTATCAGCACTTGTGTAAATATGACTGATTCACTCCTTCACTATTTGTTTGTAAACACGGTATGGCGGGAAATATTACTATTAAGAGTCTCACTAACTAATAATAAAAAGGTAAAGCACTCAGAAATTCCAAACTTTTGACTTGACTTTTGTCTAACTAAATTGGTGATTTTGCCCACTGAGCGCCGAGACGACCAACCGTTGCCGTTACATACGTTGAAATTGTATGACATGAAAATTAAAAGAAATTTGAATGCTCTTTTCAACAGTATAATTTTAAAATAATTTAGATAGTAAATATAATATATAGTATAAATATAAATATATTTATATAGTAAATGAAGGGAGTCGTAGCAATTTCAGTGAAGTAAGGTCGAAAATACGAGAAAAAAAACTTTGATTTAAAATCAGCAAAAAAGGAGCGGACTGAAACAAAATTGCAATGAAGTAAAAGTTGTTGGAAATTAGTTGCTGAATCGATCCCTGAAGTTTCGTTGTTCTTACACGGAGCACCCCGTATGGTCCAAACAATAGAAAAATAAATCCCGGCAATCATTGGATTGTGACAAACATAAAACCTGTTTGGCACTTTTGAGGTCGTTTGGTAACGTACCTGCTATTGGAGTAATGATGAATATTTTCACTGAGGTCAGCAGCATACGAAATGCAAGTTGAGAGGTGTTGAAAGAAAAGTTGGACTTAACTGGCGACTAACTCACACGGAACTCAAAGGCGAACCTACAGAATATTCCCATAATGCTGACCAGTGGAGCACGTTACCTCCAACTAGCCCAGAGTTTGATAGCCGGTGTAGGAGCGAATGTATATTTGCTGAGTCCACCGAATCATGAATGCCCTTCGCATGAATTGAAATTGCTGATAAACCTCCAACTTCAATAAATTCATCAATGAACCCGCGACGCAAATTAATTGAGCCCCCGCTCCTGGAGGCCACAGTCAATTCCCGGGCGACACACCTTCACTAAAACTATACGAACTACTAATAGATTACTTCACGCATGATAGAGTACAGAAACTACTTAATCAATAGTTATTTGCAACGGTCGCAGTCCGCCCTCCTCATCATGACATAGAGAAGGCCCCAAAATTAGCGCGCGCTCAAACAGGTATGGACCGTTCTATTGATCTAATGTGGCCCATAGACGGTCAATATTATTGTGCAATATCCCAGGTTGTACAATAAAATTGATCGTGTGTAGACGATATTGAAGGGTAGCACAATATATCGTGTGATTGACGAAGAGTTGAAAATATACAGAGTGATTCCCTCGTAGTGTACGAAAAATTTTTTTGGGTAAAACTAGACCGCAAATATAGCAAAACGCTACCAACCGCACTGTTCTATCTCAACCCGTTCCGGAGATATGATTTTTCAAAGATTGTGCAGTATTGCACAATATCCAGTCACTGATAATTCTTGTTCTTGCCAATGTATTTTTGTTTTGTTTTTAATATTTTTTACTGTTTCAACTGTATACACATCTAGTAACTTCATTTGATCACTTATATTAGCTTTTGTGGCAAATAGATCACTACCTACATCCACTCATCACATCACTTCACTGAGCTCTAACTAGGTCCATGGATTTAGTCCTTTTCAGTCTACGTATATCACCGCTGTTGCCCAGGAGGCTCAATACTTCGACGTTTACGTGTTTGCGTTTACGTTTACGTTTACGAGACGGTTTTCACGGTCCGTTGCTCGACTTTTAACAACATCGCCTACTATCTTGACTTTGAGGTCTCGATTTAAGTCGTTCGTTCGAACATACCAGGGGGCATTGACAATGCTCCTGAGTATTCTGTTTTGCGTTGTTTGGATAATTTTGAGGTTACTTTTCTTAGTGCAGCCCCATAAAGGGCAGCCATAGGCCCAAATGGGCTTTATCACTTGCTCGTAGAGAAGCACTTTGTTGTGTATAGGCAACTGCGATTTTCTCCCGATGAGCCAATACATCTTTCTGAATTTTAGGTCTTTCTGTTTTTTTCTTGATGTGTTCTTTCCAGCGGAGTTTGGCATCCAAGTCATGACAAGATAGGTACTTAGCTGTGTTTGCGTTTGGGGCGATTTGAGAGTTTTTTATTAGAGGTATTGTGTCAATCTCCCTATAGGTGAACTTGATGTGTGTCGACTTAGTCTCGTTGGGTTTTATTCTCCATCTTTTGGTCCGCTGATAGATGCTGTTCACTGATTCCTGCAGCTTTCTCGTGGCTTCTTCTACTGTAACACCAGTGGCCAAGATTTTTTCTCTTCGAAGCATTTCTCTATCATACTGGTGATCCGACGTACTTGGTCTATT
Source organism: Creontiades dilutus (assembly GCA_031894815.1). Taxonomy (NCBI): domain Eukaryota; kingdom Metazoa; phylum Arthropoda; class Insecta; order Hemiptera; family Miridae; genus Creontiades; species Creontiades dilutus. The sequence goes on from JAVIWC010000324.1 coordinate 99,873, forward strand.
GTGGAATGTTGCTGCTCGTTTCCATAACAATGTGACCTATTGACTGAGGTGAAACAGCAGTTAAAAACTTCAGGTCTTCATAACCATTCCCAGTTGCGAGATGTCGTAGGGTTATGGACAACCTTTGACTTGCAGGAATTGCATCGAGCATGATAGTGTTCCTTTTACCGATTTCAGGAGGAACCAAAGCGAGGAGTTCATAAAATAATTCTCCGTCCATCCGTTAAAAGTTGTGGAAATCGTTTGGTTCAATTGCTCTCAGTTCATTGAGTAACTTTTCGTGAGTGTACTTCTCTTTATCAAGAAACTACTGTTTGTCCCATTGTCTACCTTTCTGCGAGCCCTTTATCTTTTTATTTTTTTCGCACTTGCTGCCACAGAAATTATCTCTCAACACAATCACAATCACTCAACATCATGACTTCGAGAAATTCTGCCGGGGGCTGTTTGCACAATGTGGGTGTATGTCTGTGCTCGCAGTTGTGCTTTACATTGCACAACCTATAATATCGCCTCCATATGGTACAACTGTTTGCACAAACCAAAATATTGCACAATAATATTGACCGTCTATGGGCCGCTTAATCTAAATAATTAAAAAAAAAAACAATATTCTAATCTAAAACTGAATGTATGCTTCTCCATCTCGCGCAATATTTTAACTCCTTCATCGACCTGGGAAACGTTTGAACGATGTTGAAGTTGGTATTTTCAAACGGCCTCTAAGCTGAAATGCCACATGCCCATTAAAGCCTTGGAAATCGTTTTTATATACCCTTCATTCACAAACAAGAATACAAAATTGAATGGGTATGTAATTTCAAAAAATTACCAGTATTAGATACTGTAAAATGAATACCCTCAAAAATTAAGTGGCTATTTCTGATCTCCAACAGTTATAAAATTGTCGGAAGATCAGGAGTTCCAAGGTGAATAAAATACGATAAATATTGAACTATAAAAAAATGCTCTTGTAAAAAAGCAATTCGTTACATAGGGAGCTATTCGTTCGTTCGGAGGACCTACCTAGCAACCAAAACATTTTCTGAACTTGATATCAAGTTATTTTTTCTTTCTAATTGTTAAGGTGAACTCAAGGAAGATATAAACGGTTGTGCAGTTCACTGATGGAGGCTGTATTTCAAATGAATGCGTACGTGCTCAATGAACGAGTATGGAAATACATAATTCAATTAGTATTCGTCGATACAGTGAACGAATCAATTAAATACAGGTGTTGTTAAGTAAAACCTTAGGGCTCTTCTGCGAAAGTTGAGGTTTCGCGGGTAGCCAACGATATCACAAAATATGCTGCTTTGCCACTACTTAGTAAGGAAAATGAAGTCACTTTGATAACTATGATATGAAGTCAGTCAAATTAACAAGGGTGTAAGAGCCGGCTAAATCGAAGGAGAGAACGGACTCCAGATTCTGTTAACCAAAAAACGGGAAAATTTTGTTTCGAGGGGAAGTGAAGAAAATTTGGAGAGGGGAATCGCGGGGAGCAGCGAGAGGGGGATAGTAGAAACAATCAGGGACGGGGTTACAACTACCTCGGGAAACCCCAGGGTGCTAGGAGCGAGACCACGGGTGACTGACCGTTTGTCAGGAAAATGGTGGCTTGGGAAAAACCCACCGCGCAAAGCAGCTTGGGGAATTTGGAATCCATTAAAGGCTTTAAATATTTTCACATAAGAACGGGATTAACGAACAATGAGGTAACCAACAGCGGCGAGTGCGGTCCCATTACCTGTGGGCCTTGAATACGAGTCAAGTATGGTTTTCAAGAAGTGATGTCCTAAATAATGAAAAATTTTTCTTGATCTAAAAACATTTCAGATACACCTGAACACAAATGATATGTCTCGTTTGCCATCTCATGATATAGTTTTGAAACATCAGAAGTAATATCATGGTTGATCAATTGGACCGAAGTCAACATAGGTTCACAATTCCTTAATGGTCATTGATTTCTGATTAGCTATTGACTGTTGATAAAGCTCCTATTGTTCCTGCACTCCTCAAATTGTTGCTGGGATGGCATTTCGAAAATTCAGCGATTCAGTCAACAATAATTAATTGGCTCTCCCGTTTCGTGGAATGATTCCATTGTACGACTACAAGAACAATATTACTTCAGAGAATAGCAACCCTTAGACTCTCGGGTCCCTTCTCATCCCCAACAGCAATTGTGTCCAATTATTTTCGGCCTGGAATCAAGCTTGGCCGAAAGAATCTCTTCTCTGCCCACCAGTAATAAGTCACTCGACAATTTTGTATGCGGTTACTCCGAGGGTCGTTCGAGAACGAAATTGGTGGGTTCAATTAAAACTCTTAACAATTGATTTAGGCAAAATGTCAGCCAGGAGGGCGTGGCACATCAGCTTTCTTGTACTGGCTCATTATTTTTAATAATGAACATCCCTAATGATCGCTTGGAATTACTTGAAACAATCTCAGCGCGCTTGGTGGCTTATGTTTCAATATACAAATACGAAGAGAGACTTGATCCAGTTTTCGAATTTTCTACTCTTCCCTGTTGGAGTTGAGTATATTAAGTTATTGAGCTGAAAAGTATGTCATTCTGTCCATCGCTTCTGTTGTAACTGTTTTACCTACAATACAATTGAAATAAATACAATTGAATGTCTGAGAGCAGAAATTACCTGAAAGCCACTTTTCCTAAAAAAAAAACCTTTAAGACACATTCCCATGGTAAAACCACAGCTGATTGATTAGTTCCTCTTCCGTTCTTTATTGGAAAAGAGTGAAAATGGCGTTGAAAGCATTCGGTGAAAGTAAAAACAACCTCCGTGAAAAGATCTAAGACACCAAAAAATGCCGAAGTATGCCTCAAACCCAATTATTTTAGGATTCTATACGGCTCAGGACGATGATTAAAAGCAGAGATGAGCGTCCCTGATTAACGAATACTTTTACGATTACATTTGCGATTACATAAGTATTTGTAAAAGTAATCGAATAACGAGTGTAATAAATTAATTTTGTTTTCGCGCGATACGATTACTTTTTAAAATACTTTTTTAATCGCCACAAGTAAAGAATACAATAACTGTATTCCTCATTTGTATTACAATTATTATAATCGATTACAATTGTATTTGATTACTTTTGTATTCGAATACTTTTGCCGATTACAATGGTCCATGTCGTTGATATTCACTTTTGATGTTCGTTGGAGACGGTCTTCTGCCTGAATTTTATTAATAAAAATTGACTTCTATAATAAACCATGAAAAAATCTGCATATTACACAAAGTCAGAAGCAGCCATAGCTCATACATGAACAATAAAATACACAATAATTTTACGAAAAATTACATTTTTAGATCAGTACAAATTAAGATTTGAAATCAAACGATGTTTCCATATTTTAACTTCTTGGTTTTAAATTAGTAGGGACTTTTGGATTCAATTTTATGTGATCAATTATTATTGAATGATCAATTTGCTATGTTATCTCAACCGACTACCTATGGGAAAGGATATTATTGAACGCAGTTCACAACTGATTTTAGCGAATTTGCAAGAAAAAAAGAAGCTATTTATATCACTAAAAAAATTTTAAAAAGCAGCGGAGGGGGCGCGACTCCCTCAAAATCCGTTTCAGTAAATTTTAAGGTTCTTTCAGGATTAAAAGGATTGAACCATTATTCATAATGTTATGTATAACTAAAAATCCTATTCCTTTCAAGTACCTGCACTTGCATCACAAACAATTTTATGAGCCTTAAGTTTGTAAAATACAGAAATACCTACCAAATTGTTCAAAATTGTAACCTTATGGCACACCACACTTTTCCATTAGGCTAGAATGGTCGAACTTCACAAGTTGCCATTTGGGTCGATTTAACAAAGAAAAACTGCTAGGTCTTCCCGCACGATTATCGAAAAAGAGTTTCAGTTCTTCTAATTCTTCCAATACTTTTCTTTTCTTAAACATCTTCTTTTTTCTTGCAAATTCGCTAAAATCAGTTGTGAACTACGTTCAATAATATCCTTTCCCATATGTAGTCGGTTGAGATAACATATCAAATTGAACATTCAATAATAATGGTGCCTACTTGTGCCTAATAATTGGCCTAACTTTAGTGTGCAAATACATTCAAGGGCCCAGTTTAAAATTACTGTTCATGATTTTTAGCGATAGATTTCAGACATGAAATAGCACGAGAAAGTCATTGTAGTTGTATTTATTAAAATAACAAAATGTTATGCAAAAAATAGGTTCATCATTATAATTAGATCGTTAAATTTGGAGTTGTTACAAACTAAGAAAGTTAAATAGCGACACCGAAACCAATGAGACGCTTGAGCTTGAACTTGGGAAACTAATTCATCGATGTTTGGATTAATTCCACTAATACAAATACGTTACAAATTTCCCAAATTATGTGATCTTTTGATTTATTGAGGTAGCTCGTAGTTTTTCTGGACTGATGAAATCCCCTTGAAAAGTAGTCAGCTTCATGCCCTTCAATAAATAATAATTAAATTGTAATTGAGGGATTTATTGTTAATCTACCTAAATATTCATATATATAATAGTCAATAGGAGAGAGGGTGGCGTGGGATCGGTCGTATGGGAGCGTGTCGTAGAAATGCACATCTGGTCACTCAAGAGTTGTGGATAACGACGAGCCCAGACCCTTTCCAAGAATCTTTACCGAACTGGATAATCTGGTTCCATACCCAATAACTTTTTTTATCATGTGTCAGATGTCCAAGACCTCTGAAGACAGGCAACTGCCTGCACAGCCTTCCAGTAGAACTAACAAAAAAAATGAGTCCCTCATCAATTGTTAAAGCTTGAATTCCAGGGATTGTAAATCCCTTCACACGTCTGTCACTTGTGACAGTTCTCAGAAGCCTTAGCAGTAACTTATTAAAATTAAAAATAAAGAAAGGCAATGAGAGACAGAACAGAGAGAGAGAGAGAGAGAGAGAGAGAGTGAGAGAGAGAACAGAACACTACCGAGAATTCCTTTTGTCTTCACATGATTGACAGCTCTTTCTTCCCACCTTCTTGGAAGAGCAGGTAGGCTGGCAGCAACTTGCAGAGACCCTCGAAATTCTACCGTACTCGACCAAAGTCCATCCCTGATGACTGCTCAGATGGCCCTGCGCCATGTTTGTGACGTAGGTCTCCCAAGAAGGTCTCCGTAGGTCTTCAGTCTTGCTCCGCTCGTGGTTGTGGTAGGGTGTGAAGCGCGGCTGTTCTTCCAGGCTCGATCGCTAGATGCTTCTAACGTTTTACTCGGATTCGGAACGTGAGTTCGTGGTCGGTTGTGTTAGGTGAAAGTCAATCGATTGCGTTGTGTAATGTGCTGTGTTATGTGCTGTGAAATGTTCGGAAAAAAATCATCAGGATTTCCTCTGCTGTACTCCTCGTCGGTTATCTGTTGAGCAACCCACCATTTCCAAGGTACTTGCATTCAGCGTTAATATCTTCAACTCAAAATTATTTTACATTAAAATTATCAAATTCTCAGTAATTCCGCGAACGAAATTACTCGCTTGTATTGCTTCCGAGTCTGCGAAGCAGCGGACGCCTTGTGTTCACTTTCGGGAGCCAAAAAATTTTTGTTGTCAGAATTAAAAATGTCTACTGGCATTTTGCGTTTCAAATATATGTAGCTTTTCCAAGTCAGATTCGGAAATTTCCAAACCAATTTCAGAATTTTCGTTTCAATTTCAGAATGTGATCAATATCCGGGTGGGAGCGTAATAAAGTGGGACCAAGAGAAGGAAATAAGTAGATAGCACAGAAAATGTATTAATAAATTTAAAATATTATCACGATATTTGAGAAGGAACTGGTTCATCGAAATTGATAACGTGAAACGCGCTAACGTGAAATTCTTGAAACAGCTGAAAAGTCAATCATATTCTCAGCTAATCATGATTGTGCCCTTCCGATTTAGGTTACCAGTTTTAGCTATAGAAGCCTTCTCGGTTTGGAACACAAACCACTATAGGGTCAATCCAAAGGAAGTCATAAAATAAATAAATTGGGTGCTCGACCATTTTTTTTTAAATTTTTTTACTTCTTCTATATAATGAAATGTTTAAAACCGATTCATACAATGAATGTATCATGCACATATCACTTCCCATTTTAGTTTTGAACAAAGTAGGGGTTTTCGCTTAGATGACTTTCGGATACTCAAAATTCGTTTCATGCATCAAGGATCAAAATCTGAGTTTAAATTTTGTGTGTATTATATACCTACATATTTATTATTTATTTCTTGTTCATTCATATGTGTCGTACCACAGGATAACTTTTTCAGATAAAAATGTCGTTTCTGTCCAAAAAAATTCGTTTTTGAAAACTGAGGAGAAGTTTGTTAACCGGGCTTGAACACTTGAAACAGTCTATTCGGGCTCATCGGACTGTTCCAAGTGTCAAAAGTATAAATTTTCGGGTTCCTATTAAAAATGTATGTAATACAAATTTTTCGCTTAAGTAAAGGCAAGTGAGGGGTCGTAGAACACGTTTTTTGACAAAAAATTCGACAAAATCGAGAAAGTAGCGCCGACATGAAAAATCATTTCAAGAGGAAGAAACGTTGCTCACTTCATGTAAATCAGCCTATTGGCCAATTAGTTAAATTTGTGAAAAATAAGCGGCAGAACAAACTTGGGGCATATTTCATTATTGGGCATTGTTCATGTTGGTATGGGGATGGTGAAACGCACACATTTGTTACCGATTCTCAATGTTGGAGTTCATCCACTCTGTGACTGTACGACCTTGTGAGATGGGCACCCATACATTTGGAACCATAGACTCCTTCTCTGTTCCAGGGGCATATCATCCAGATGATCAAATATTTCATTGTCCAGGGCTGCAATAACAAATCCGTTACAGGCCCATAAATCAAAAACGTCCCCAAACCGGTGGAATTTGGAAATTTTGATATCAGCCACTACTACTCAAATCTGATCTTTCATTGTAGGGTAGACTCCATTCGTAGACGAGCGACCCTCTGCATCCGCGATAAAGGGGGATATTTTGAACGATGAAAACACACGTTTTTTTTGCATATAATCTCAATTTTCTCAAAAAAGTTCTGTCTAAAAAAAAAAAAAACTAATTATACCATTGGAAAGCTGAGACTTTTGCGCATTTTTTAGGCTTACAGCTTACGCTCTTTCCAGATTTGAAATCGCACGCAAAATGTGGGAGATATGGCCGTTTTGATGCGGTAAGGTCGAAAAAAAGAGAAACATCTTAAAATTTAAAAAAAACCGCATTTCCAAGGGTGTAAAAAAAAAAAATAATAATAAAAAAAAAATTGCGCGGAGGCATTTTCGATCAGAAACTTTCCGTAGAACCTTTTCCTGGCCTGTGACCGTTGCGAAATGAAACACCCTGTATAGACGTCGGGTTACGACGGTCTTATCAGGAAGGGCCTCCTATTCTGTACTTCTACCCAAAATACAATCATAAAAAAGTAATAAGTACCATTATTTTGAACTAATAAAACATGATCGGAACTGGCTGCAGGAGATTCTCATGCGAAGGGGGCGTTGACAGGAGAGGCTGGAGAGGAACTTGGGTAACTCCCCTGTAGCTAGCGCTACCTACCGGTTTTTTTCGCACACCACAGTCATCAGGTCTCCCTCGCGCTACCTACCGGTTCTTTCGCACACCACACTCATCAGCTCCCCCTCGCGCTACCTACCGGTTTTTTCGCACACCACACTCATCATCTCCCCCTTAAGTGCTACCATCTTTTAAGGATGGCGTCCACGTGAGAATTTTTCCCTCTCGAGAGCGAAACTAGCAAGTGTAAAGTTCAGCGAGAGTACTCGCCGCGAGTGGAGGGAAGTTCGGCAGTGTAAACTCTTTCTCGTCGCTCTCCGCGAGTTCTCGCCAAAATTCAAAAAAGTTTGTATAGCTGAGAGTAGAACTGGCGAGTTTTCATCATGGCCAGGCCAAATAAAAAGTGGACCAATGAGGAGGTTTGCCTACTCATCGAAAGTTGAGTATGACGTAGTACTGTCATATATCTGTCTTGAGCTTGTTTTACATTTATTAATTTTTTTGATTGCGCGTAACCGGTTCAGCGAGCGCGCAAAGTTTCGCAACCCCAAAATTGTCAAATAGTAGATGATGGTGAACTGTAAAGTGTGGCACATGAATTTTCATTGTTTTCTAACGCTGATTCACGTAATGCCACCCGTTTTTCGATTTGACTCAATTTTTGCGGAATAATGACAAAACTTTGTTTGTTTCGCGTAAAAAATCATCATTAATGACGACTTTTGACTGTCAGATTAAGATAATTTTTCACTTGATCGCTGAAGAAAGTTTCAATCTCCTATTTTTCAATTTTTCAACCAGACCTTGAAATTAACCCACATAAAAATCTGAAAACAGGCTCCCAAAATAAAAAAACGGACGCGAAATAAACAAATTTCGGTTGGGGGGATCAAATTTTCATGAAATCTTGCGTAGAATCCGAATCTGAAATAAAAAATAGGGGTCCTCATTAAAAATAAGAAAGTTAATGTCAATTGCGCATGGTTGCGCAACTTTTTTTTAATTTTTTTAATTTTGACCAAATTAAAAAAAAAAACATGTTTTTGTACGATAATTTGCTCATACGATCATGCTGCATGAGTGGTATTTTTCTAATCGTATCAAATGCAGCAGATGATCTAATAACTACATCTAAATACTAACTAATAATACAAGCACAGAATTAAGCACGCTGCTGCTACTTTTCTCTATCGGATCGACGGTATCTTCAGTCGCTGAAAACCCTCGAGACTGACCTCGCATCGCATGGTTTCAACGGACTCTCGAGAGTTGCTCGCCGAGAGTGAGCTTGCTTGGATTTCACTCTCTCGTTTAAAGGGCTATGATAGTAACTCGCGAGAGCACAAGCTGCGAGTACTCTCACGTGGACACCCACCTTTAGATTGGGTAACCCCCCCCCCAAGCGCTTCCAAGGGTTTTTTTTCGCACTCCTCCTCTGTAGGGATGAGCATCGATGAGAAAACAACGATGTTGACATTGAAGCAAAACATCGATGCGTGGAAAACATTGGTCTTCGAACGTCGATGTGTTTTGGAGCAAAACATCGATGTTTTAGGGAAATAATCATTTCAAGTAGGCAATTGTAGGAATATACTTGATACAATGAAACACTCATCTAATTTCACATTTTGAAAAAATCCAATGCAACACAAATTATTTTATACTAAAAAAATTATATCAACTCCAATTTTTTTCAAGCGTTGAAATTAAATTAGCAATTTTCCATTTCTAAAACATTAATGTATGAAAACATCGATTTACAATAAACATCGTTCCCTTACCATCGATGTCAAAAACATCTAACATCAATGTTTTGAAAACATCGACTACCGATGCTCATCCCTACTCTGCTATTCAGTTATCATCATTGTCTATTGTTTATTCTTTCCTCGTACCATCAACCTCCAGAAAAATTAGTTATCACGTTGTTTCTTTTTCGTCTAGTCTTATGGTTACTATTATACTTTTGTCTCATTTGAGACGTAGAAAACTAATAAAGTTTATTAGTAAAAGTAGATACTCAAAGAAATGGTACACTTGCACGAAAAACGGGACTATATTTATCAATCTTATCAACAGGGAACTTCCGCTTCAGCTTTAAATAATTAACTGCCTTGATCTACAACATCTCTCCCCACTTAAAATAATACTATTCACTTCGATAATATGCAATAAAACAAAATTATGTAAACACTTCATTCAGTCTTCAACAGTTCCCATGAGCTTATTGAAACCTCAGAGGTTGCTTCCTTACTCTCCCAGGAATCCTTCACTTTGGGGTTACATCTGGTGCTGTAGGTTGCCACTTTGGTGGAGGATCCGGTGATGAGAAACCATGGAAACCATGGTTATTGTCGTCAACTCTTGTGAATCATCATCTAGCTGCAGTTGCTGATATGCATCCTTAAAGTCTATCTTGGAGAACCACTTGGCTCCACTGAATGCTGCACAAAGGTGCTCTGGATGTGGCAGACTGCAAGCTACTTGGTCTAACGATTTGTTCAAAGTGAGACGATAGTCCCCACAAATCCTCACAGAGTTATTCTTTTTAAGATCGGGAACGATTGGGGTTGCCCATCTACTATGTTTCACCGGCACAAGAATTTTGAGGTCTATGAGGCGATTTAGTTCCTCTTCCCCTCAACTTTTGAGAGCAATTGGCGAAGTACGAGCTTTCATAAAAATTGGGATGGCACCTTTTCTTAATTGCAATGACACCTTGTGATGCGAAAACACTCCCACATCTGGGGCAAAAACCGTAGGAAACTTATCCAAAATTTTACGCACATCTGATGAGGTGTTTGTTGTAGGGCCCAAGTAGTTAACGTCATAATTGGGTTGCCATTTCAGTTGCCCTACAACAACAACAACTGCCAAATATGATTGGTTTAAAAAACCGGCCCTTAGTTCAATATGAAATGAGTTTGCTGTGGTCTTAGAAATCTCCGGCATACAAAAGAAGGTATCTTCCAGTAATATTTTGTCAATATGGTCAACAGTATCACATTTATGAGTTAAAAAGTTATGACCAGACTTACAGTAACAACAGTAACTTAGAAACCTCTGCGTAATAATTTTCAGCGTTTTTCTCATGTGTGCTACTCCCTCCATCCCCCTACTGACAGGAAATTGAAAATTGAGTATTGCCTTAGGGGGCACATCCTATAAATACGATCTTCAGAACGTGGGGTCCATACGGGATCTAGTTGCCCCAACCAGTTCTAGCCAGCCCTGCTTTGTGTCAAAGTATTGGGAAAAAACAACTTTTTTTTTACGTTTTTATCCGTATAAATTCAAATATAGCGAATAATAACAATTTCTGAATCTAAAAGTGACCCTCCCAAACACCACAATCACGGACAATCATACATTATTCATAAAATAATAAACTAATATGAAAGAACTGGAATAGTTTTATTGTTTAAATTACTACTGTTTGTTTCGCTATTTGTACTTTTCCTCACCTCCGTAAAATTCACTCAGTTTAGAATAATGATTCACCCCTACTCAATTTTGAATATTGTTATTGTGAACAAAGGCAACCTTCCACTCAACCCTCAGTTTGGTTCAATCGAGTGGGTCAGGTTCCTACACAAAATGATGTAGCCTTTGTAACATTCAAAAGAGGAATAAAAACTTTTATTTGGCGTCTCTTGTTTGCAGGTGAGAACCGATTGATCTGACACGTTCAATGAATTCCAGACCCTATTGGTGAGTTGGGTTGAAATTCCATTAAGCTTCTTCTTTTGTGTGCCTACGTTTTATCTGTAAAAAAAAAAATAAATGACAAAAAACTCGACTGATTCTTTGCTCGTCACTAGGGTGAAAGCTTTCCGGACACCGAGATAATTTTTTTAGAACCTACGGCTAAAATTAAAAAAATATGGAACTTACTTTACCGTCCCCAGTCAATAATTGAAGAAAATGAAAGCTGTAAACATTAATATCAATTTGAGAAAAACTTCCATTTAATAACTTGATTTCATTATTTCGAACTTCTATTTCCTGTTCGCATGGTCAAAGATCCATTATCCAATATCAGTGTATAGTAATCGAAAGACCGTACTACTTACAACTGAAGGACCTTTTTTCCACTAAAATGGGCTCTGTTGAGAAAGTAATGGTGAACAATACTTTCCACTAAAGTGTACTCTAGATAGTCAAGCGGCCCTGAAGGCGCTGGCTTCTTTTACAATATCCTCGAGGCTGGTCTTGGCAACCTCGAAACCCTTGCCACTAACTATAAGGTTACATTGGTGTGGTGGGCAACGAAAAAGCTGACAACTTAGCTAGGGAAGGTGCTGCTTCTCTCCTGGTGGGTCCAGAACCCGTACAGAGCTTTATTCGGGAGGAGCTTTCCAAATGAAGGGTACAGGGGAAAAACCCCTTCATTGACATTTTTTAGGTAAATCAGTTGAGAGCAATATCTATAGGATTTTAAGGCGTAGAATCCGAATCTGCAGTCGTTTCAGGGGGAAACCCCCTCCATCCCACATAGTAGAAGTTTTACTATGCAGGGCAAGATTAACTCGCCCCCGAGCTTGTATGGAAGAACCTCATCACTGCAGTTTAAATCACCTTCAGCCCGCTTGCTTGTGGGCCCCCTCCCGTACTTTTCCTATTGAAGTCATTGATTGCGGAAAAAATTGAACTTTTCGAAATTGGACCGAGTTTTTAACCTTTTTGTTTAGTTCTGGAAATGTGTCCAATCCAAACCAGACCAGTGAGAGTACTTAGATTCTCTTAGACTAAAAAAAACCTTGTGTCCAGTGGCGAAGCCTGTGGTCATCTTTGGATTCGGCGATGACCAGGCGATTTAATGAATTTAAAGAATTAGTTAGTACTAATGTTGAATATACAATTCCCTCTTTATAAAAAATAAATGTTCATGCTCGCAGTTGGTGCAATTACCACCTCATTAGCGACATAAGGGCTTGTGTGGAAGCGCTGTCATTCTGTGTATGTCATACACCCCCCCCCCCCCACAGAGGGCCCCTCGTCTTACACCCTCCAAAATATCGGCCAAATCAAGGCTCGTCCACAAACACGCAACTTTGAGCGAGTCCAGCAACCTTCGGGAGAAACTTTCGTGACTTCTCAGTGGCGTCTGTGGAATTTCGGTTCTAAGTCACAACGACAGGGTTACCGTAGGTAGAGCAAGCGATTTTCAGCCGCTTCGCTCCGACCGTCCCTTCTACTAAGTACTTCTGACCGCTCTCTTTTTCCGCTACGTTCCTTCACTCATTCAAGCTTCACCACTCTCCTCGTAGATCCAGGTAGCCGTCCGAATGGGTTGCTGTAAAAAATGTGATGAAAAGCCGATAGCAGAGGATCCGCTCGAATGTTCATTGTGTGCCTCCTTCTTGCATTTCGGCTGCATTCCAATGAACTAGCAGAACTTTCGTAAAATGAATAAACTTGTTAAAAGTTCGTGGAAGTGTCAGAGTGGTAAAACTCTCGCGGCGCCTTTTCTCGAAGGTTCAACCTCCAGTCATTGGGCAGTGGGCATCAGGTCGATCTAATTTCTACTGATTTTTCGAAAGCCTTTGATCGACTTTCCCACCGGGCCATCATATCTGTTCTGAACGGGCTGGGAGTGTTCGGGAGCATGCTTGTATGGATGGAGAGTTACCTGACTGATCGATCCATGATGGTTCGTCTGCGAGACACTGTATCGCGACGCGCCTTTGCCACATCACGGGTTCCGCAGGGCTCTCATTTGGGTCGCTTGCTCTTCCTGCTAGTCATGAACAATGTTGACGAGATTTTTCAAGGGGTCGAGTTTCTCTTGTTTGCAGATGACCTCAAATTGTTCCGCTGTATAGATTCACCCTCAGACTGTTAGGTGCTCTCGATGCCCTCATGCGCTGGTGCCCATCGACTGGTTTGTCTCTCAATCCATCGAAGAGCACAAGAATGACCTTCCACCGCTCCCAGATACCAGTAACCCACCACTATATGATCGGCGACAACCAATTACGACGGGGTGATGCCAATCGCGACTTGGGTGTGCTTGTTGACAGTCATCTCTCGTTCTCGGACCATATTTCGGCTATCTCTAGCCGTGCGATGCGGGTCTTCGGATTTATCAAGCGGAATACCAGAGATTTTAACTATGACTATTTATAAAGCGCTGGTGATTCCAATTCTGGAGTATGCTTCGGTCGTCTGTAACCCGTATTACCAGTGCCATACTTGACAGATCGAAAGAGTTCATCGCAAGTTTCTGAGATATGTTGGTTATCAACTTCACATTGCGCAGGATGAGCTTGATTACGACTCGCTGGCTGCAGAAGTTGACCTGCTAAGTCCCTCAGCTCGCAGACTCTTGGCGGACGTGAGTTTTCTTCTGGGATTGGCCAGGGGAACGGTGGACGCACCTGCACTGCTTTCTGAGATCAAGTTTCTTGTCCCCCGCTTGGGCTCGCGAAATCAACATCTCTTCTGGACATCCTTCTCCCCCACTAATTATTTATATAACCGCTCTTTATCCAGAGTGCCGCGAATGATGAACCGGATCCTCCATGAGTGCCCCGAATCGGACATCTTCGTCCGACCAGTGACACGAATTAAAAAAACGATAATCAGCAACATAGACAAATTCATTTCATGAGTCTGTTTCGGGCTTGCCCGTATTAAATAAATGAATAAATAACTGAGGTGAATCAACATTCGTGAATCATCTTAGATAATCTAATCATAGATATCGTACATTTTGTTCGAAAGATGGTATGATGAATGAACTACGAAAATTCGAAACTATAAATGGGGAAATAATCCGAATTGTTTATACGAGGACTTCCCAGAATATATATCACCGCTGATAGGTCAACGTCCGTATTCTTCATTAAAACGGGTTTCCACGAATTCATGACCAGTGATTTAGTTCGTTTGTAGGAGTTAAGTTTATTTAAAACAAAATATCTCGGAGTGAAAAAAAAACATTACACCCCTTCTCGTTACACTTTTAAAAATGGATGACAGAACGTGGGGACGAATACCCTTTTAGCTGTTCAGTATTCTCTTTCCATGTTTTTCATTGGAATTTGTTTATTTCATCTCGAGGTATTCGTAGAAATTGTCGGCTTTGCTCAATTTCCACTGTGGAGCTAATCAGAGATGTCGATACAGGTTCTGATCGAATAGTTTGTCGTATTTGTGTTTACCACTTGTCTGACGTTGGTTGGTACGTGACAACAAATATCGGAATGGAGGAGGAATCAGACATTGAGGGCAGTTGGCGGCTCCTGCCCTGAAACAGGGGGTGCAACGAGACCGTATTAAAGAGAGCTTCATCGGCGCCAATACCTTTACGAAACCCAAATTGTTTTTCAGAAGTCATAAAGTTGCTCTTTAACCCATTTTTCTATGAGTTTAGAAATTATACTTACATAATGGGGAAATAGGCAGATAGTTCGTAAGTTCCTACGCATCTCTACCTTTGTAAAGAGGGATCACTCTGGCCACCTTAAGGTTGTCAGGAAATGTTCGTTTAAGGCTAGTATTTATTATGTGTATTATTGGATGACAAAGTATGCTGTTTTCTGTATATATTTGAGCGACAAGCCACCCAACTCTGGAGCGGAATTGACATCCATTGTTATTATTTTCTCCAAATGTTCTGTATTTATGTTCATAAACTTGATATTTGGTACATTGCTAACCCCCTTCGTCTGTGGATCGAAATTCGCGCTTCCTTTAGGATACTTTGTTGGTATGCGAGTCGTGGGGTCATTGTTATACCGAGATATTTGTAATTGTTAACTACTTCAATCCGCCGAGACTGATAACTCCAACTATCTCTGTAGTAGTCATAGTCTCTTAGTTATAGCACTTCATTTTGTTGTGATGAAAAATTGTTCATTTATTGTGTACAGGCAAACCCATCGGATGGTACCTAGGACCACGATTATTGCATGCATCCTTGTAATTTCGTAAAATTATATATTTATAAAAAACAATAAAGCATGTTTTATCTATCTATCAAAAACTCGAAACTGTCTATGTAAGAGGGTAGTTTTTTATTATGTCAATATAGAAATTAGTTCTTTGAATCGAAAACGGCTCGGGTTGCTGTGCAATTATCCGTTCGTTCACCATTTTAAAAATCGATCAGGTAGATGAGACTTGAAATGAATCTTGAGCGGTATCAATTTTGGAAAATAACTTTTTCAGTATGAATTACCATTTACATTTGAGCAAATTGATATTGAAAATGGTATTTTCCGATGGACGGAAATGGTGGCTTTGCTCAGGGTTAACTTGAGATTGAGGGTTTTCTAGTAGATTTCGGTAACAGCTCTAGTTTCCGTACTCTTGGTAGTGCCGTTTCCCTCCCTTCATTGTAACTCGTTGGGCAACAGGATAAGATAGGGGGAGAAATGTCGGGGGAAAAGGGTGCCCCGCGTGAGGGCTCGTTCTACCGGCTTATCTCCTGATAGATTCTCCCGGCTACGATACGAGCGGCCAGGTTATGATATTCAGCCTCGTTTGAGCCCTTTTCAATGAGAACACAAACCACCCAGCTCCCTCTCACCCCCTTGTTCACGGAGCTACAAGCTCCGTCCGTCGCAGCCCGCACCGGCAGTTCAGTAATTAGTCCTCGCCATGTCCCGTCTGACAAGCATCTCTTTTTGCTTGGGAATATTAGCAACGCGCAGGGCTTTTGCCAAACTCCCACCCTTATCCCTACCCTCTATATTAACCTGTCTGGTACCAGAGGATCTTCTTTGGCAACACCCAATACTGACTTACGCCATTCATTGGTTTTTTGTAGTGGAAGGGAACAGGGAAGGAATATCACTACTTTTTATACCAGGGAAAATTTGATAAGGGGACATATCTACATAAAAACTATTTGCTTTCTATTACCTGCTGTGAGCATTGAAGAAGAAAGCTTTAGAAGGAAAAAGGAAAAAACGGCTTAGCCAATCGGGGGCTGCGGGACTGCTGTCCGTCTGCCACCACGTGATTCAGAAAGCACTCGCACTATTATTATTTTTTTATTTTCTACGTGGAAGATTTCTTTTTTTTTCAATAATTATTTATTGCGCCAAGTATAAGGCACATACTTATAAGCAACATACATTTGATAAGTATTGATTAAATTACAGAGAGACTAATTAGGTATTTAACTAAGTCTCTAGTATTTTTATTGTAGACCCCCCAATGGGCCCTTAGGGGCTCGAGCTGGGAGGTTGCCCGCACTGCTGCTGACCTTGCTTTTGTCTGTCACCAGCTGTTGTGGTGCGATCGAGTGCTCCAAAACCCAGCTCATCTGCTGAGTTCGCTGCTGCCCTGCATGATTCAGTTGATGGTAAAGAACTTCGACAGTGATCTGAATCCTCCAACTCCTCCCAATGGGTGGAGTGGACTTCAGAGGGCATTGGGGCCTGCGACTACCGACATTTTCATGCCGTCCGGGTGGCACTTTTGAAACAAACTGTACGCATCAGATTTTTCAAATATTTTTCTTTCCGCATCTGCGCAGTTCACTACTGCGCATACGGAATGGCGTCAGGAACCGAAACAGCTGTGGAGGGAAGCGCGGGAAACGAGTTGTTGACGTGTGCTCGGCCGATTCCCTCCATCCTCTCCACTGCTTCTTACTAGCTTCCCTTATCCGTATTTCCAAACGTTCGGGATGGATCTGAGCCCTGCTTCACACTTCTTGCTTTGCCTATAGCCCCCCCCCCCCCCCCCCCCCACACGTCTATCTCAGTTCGATACTTGCAAGTCCTTTTTGAAAAACGAACTTGAAATCACCTCGGAAAACAACGTCTCCTCCTTTTTCGCACTGCCTTTTACCCACTCAGTCTCCGATTCGCTTGAACTCATGATTGCTACTGGCCACAGGCAGCAGTGAGCTCCATCGGCTTATAGGGTGTTTATGATAAAAGGTTCAACAGTCTTAGGTCGCCCATTGAGATGACAAGTTTTTCGAACGCCCGGAGCCCTACGTTCGTCACCCGGGCCCTAAAAACCGTTACTCTCGGCACCCGCCTCGTTCAAAATCTAGTTTTACTTTCGTTACCCAAGTTACGATGGGCACCCAGCTGCAATAGAAACAGACTGTTACTTTCGGCACCCCGTTAAGTTGGGCACCTGCGTCGCGTTGAACACATAAATTTGCCTTCCCACTTTTACAGACTGTCTCCACTACGTCTGTCAAGGTGTGGTTAAAAATTTGGAGTCCTCCCAAGAGGAAGCCGTCAAACGAATAATACTAGAAAAAATATATTAGAAACCTAGCAACACAGACAATAAAACAACAAAAACATGAAAAACTCAACTTGCGGGGTCTTCAAAATGGGGCCTGATTTTAGCGGATAACCCGGCACCCTTGTAAGGAGAAATTTCACCATTTCGCTTCTTATCAACGTTCTTTTGAACCCAATTCTGCCTCTTGATCAGCCGAGGCCTCGGTTGGTTCGTCTCACTTGCGGCAACGAAATTAATCTTGGCATACACTTCCGCCTGCAATTCTAAAATTCTTCGACAAAATGGTAAATGTTCGAATGCGGTGATGAAAAGTCCCCATTGAAGCGCGAATGGAAAGATTCGACAGCGTTTGTCGTCCTGGTGAGGGCTGTTGACTGGCTCGCCCAAGTGGGCGGCGGGAGCTTGGAGTCGTCAGCAACGTAATTATCATGCAAATAGTTGGCAAATTCTACAGTGTTGTGAAAATTTGGCTTCTCCAGGAGCCACTCGCTAAACACTTCCTCCGGCTGCAAAAACGCCATCCCAAATGCCCAGTGTAGCTCCATGAATCATATTGTTAAGAACGGCTGTTTACGTTCCCGGGTGCCGAATATAAAGGGTCTACTCGCGGACCCCACTCATTTTCACCTGTTCTGGGTGCCCAGAGTAAACACAGCGGAGGCGCTCCCCACTTCTTCCTCTCACTTGAGAAGGCCCGGGTGCCCAACGTGGGCCTTCCCTGGGCCTAACGCCGAATACGCTGACATGCTATTGATTTACGGTAACTGATTTGGAAGTAGGGTTAAGGAGCCACATGGCTTCTCTGTGAGTCGTTCTGCTCGTGGACTTTACATCGTCTGAGTTTTAACTTTACAACGATCGCCTGGGAGTCATTTCATGTCCACTCAATCAACAGTTCTCAGGCCCAAACTCCAAAATTATCGAGTTTATCATAGCAGAATGAATTCCTCATTGAAATCAACAATAATGAATCAACACCTTCGTCGGGGGAAAAACCCAACCATTTTATTCCCCCCCCCCCCCAACCCCGGGTTTTTCCCCGCATATATAATCACAGCAACCTTCATCTATTTATACAGAAGAATGCTAGGCCATCCATCAAGCTCTCGTCTATGGTACTAATGTGGCACGAAATCACATCACCATCCTGATATTAGCGTATTCTCAAAGTGCGACCTCAACACTTAAGTTTGAACTTCGTGTCCCACCACAATAAAATAGCCGCTTCTATAGCGGCAGTGGAGACGGGCAGAGGCAGAAATAGGGGATGCATTCCGAACTATCAACAGCCTCTCTAACACAACAGGGAATATCTCCGACGCAAATGCAAAACGAGCCACCCCACTATCTGATCCTTTTCCCTCATTGAAATCCGCAATCTGGAACGCTCAGCCACGGTCTCTTTGATAGAGTACTGGAGAGAATATCGCCAAGCATATCATTTCGGGAACCGTTACAAAGTACCTTTTTCCTTCCCCAAGATAACCTTCTGGTTTGAATTCATAGTAGAACTGTGCAAAACGATCTGTCCTCGGTAGCCCAGATGACTATCACTAAGCCATAGACAAGTTGCACTTCGTTCGATTCTATGTAATTGCATCCAAATATTGAATATTTCATTTTAATTATGTATAAAATTTAATCGAATTAATACAGTGCTGCTGCTGTATAAATTTATATTTGAAACCAATAAAAGTTCCAGTCTAGTAGCTTGATTTAACCCACCGATTCTCCAATGTTGAACCCATGTGAGCATTCTCGAAAATCAAGAACAATGTCAGAGATATTTTGGGCGGTGAAATCTGTTTGTCGAAGGTTTAAGTTTATCCGTCAAAAGTTTAAATATATTTGTCAAGAGTTTAACTCAATGTGTCAACACTATATGTGTGAGCACTCTGACCTATAAAACAGGGTTATTATTCATGTTTGAGTTTGTTCACACTCCACCAGCAATGCAAAGGGATTCACCATGCAAGGTGCGATGATGGACAGTTCCTAACCGGGTCATCAAAATCGGGCGTTTAGCCTTTAAATATGGTCATGCTCATTGATTGCTTCAACCTATCCTTTCGATACTGACCATACAAATAGATTTCTAAGCCTACAAATCTACTGAAAATGATTTTTCTAGATTTTCAAACTGTGAGATTGATGTCTTCAAGATTGTCAAACCTTCCCCCCCCCCCCCTTCCCTTCCACTCTTTTCACTTAAAATATTTTGGATAGTGTACATAGATTTTTCAGGCTCCTAACCTACTGAAAGTAGTTTTTCCAGACTTTTAAACTCTGAGAAGAACATTTCCCCATTTACCACCCCCACTCCTCTCACCTGAAATTCGCGGGACCATTTAAATAGGATCACTGGTCTTCGAAATCGTTCGGTCCACCTTCAAAAAGGATCTTCGAAATCGCTGCAGTGGTCCACATCTCCCGGTCGCTCACCGATCACGCGTCGGATATATTTCGTAGGGCTTCCTCAATCCCACGGTAAGTCTCTTGAAGGCCATGGGGCGTTTGAGAACGGCCTTGGAGAGGAACTTTGTCCACAAACGTACGCACGTAGGTAGCTTCTCATGTATGAACCAACCATTATCCCACTATTTATGGAGCTCAGAGCCTCTTTATCCGCTATTCCACTGTTTGGGATCGACTCGAACGGGTTCACCCGTTATGACATGACCATCACCTTCACCTTCATTTTCGACTCCTAACACAAAACTTTCCGACTCTTTATTTACCTTCCAGTTTTGTAAAGTTTTCCAAATTTGTATTTCTATAGCTAACGATTGAGGTGGTGTCGGAGGGGCGGACGTCAAAAACCGGTTTTTGAGAAAATCTCCTGTGAAGTTACAAATCCCGTAAAGACAAATATCTAATTACAGGATTTGTTGCGTGCGTCAAGGGCGAACTTGGGGATAAATTAGCAGTCTCCAGCCGAGCAATGCGTGCACTTGGTTTCATAAAACGAAACACTCGTGAGTTCAACTCTGTGCCAGCAATCGTGACACTTTACAGGGCTCTGGTGGTTCCCATCTTGGAGTACGCCTCAGTCGTCTGGACCCCCGACTACAAATATCAGATAAACCAACTGCAGAGGGTGCACCGTCGATTCTTGCGCTATGTTGCCGACAAATCCCGGATTCCTCAGGAAGAGGTGGCCTTGGGCGCTCTGGAGAGGATGTGTAACGTGCGGAGTCCAGAAATCCGGCACTACCTGGCCGATGTGACATACTTCTGCAGACTGGCGACAGGAATGTTGGACTCTCCTTCCCTCCTGGCCAGGGTTGGCTTAGTTGTCCCTCGGCTCAGCTCCCGATCAAGCATCCTTTTTCTGGTTCCCTTCTCGCCGACAAACTACCTTTATAATAGGCCTTTTTGCAGAATGTTTCGGTAAATTATGTCGTAAACTAATGCCCCGAGTTGGACATCTTCTCACATTCACCAGTGGTAGTTAGGAGGAGGTGCGGTGACTTACCTCAGTGAGTGTCTTGTGTAATTCGTTGGACTGACTCAGTTGATTAATTTATTTTTGCTGACTAAATATTATTTTGCTTAATTCTTTTATACAATTATTCTTTCCCCGATTATTTGAAATTTCTGTGTTTGGTCTTGCCCGTATTTTGTTAAATAAATAAATTAGTTTTCTGTCTCATTTCAATATTTTTGAAAATGATAAGCCTACACCAATTATTAGTTTTAATAATTTTCAGAGACATATAACAGAATTAAATAAATACCTAATTAATAACTTTCGTAATGCTTAAAAAACATCCAGCAAGTACAAAAAACAGTTTATGGCGTGCATGATACGTATGGGCACAAAACAAAAATATACGTAAATAAAGTAGATTATGAATCAGGAATATCATCTTCCTCATCATCTTGTAAAATTGTCAGCTCCTTCGGAGGCTGGAGTTGTTCCAGTCCGTTGATTTTCATAAACGCCCGAAAAGTAGTCGTTATTAAGGCCCCGGGCACGATGCGAGCGGTGAGCGTTGAGTGTCGAGCGTCACTAGAGCGGCGAGGGTGGTCACGATACAAGCGGCATCAGAGCGGCTGTTTGAGCGGTAACCTTGATTTTTATCCAAGAATCAGTGAGTAAAATACCACCTTAATTGATTTGAACTGATGATTGTTTTTGTTCTTATGGTATGATCATATAATTTGTCTAAAATAGTAGTTTATAATTTTTTAATGTTTCAAACTGTCTGCTCCCACTTCATCCTCTGAAGCCGGAGGAAGGGAAGGAGGTAGAGAGTGGAGAGACCTCGACGATTCTTGTCGAGTTGTTGTGAAGGTACGTCGATCTGTGTAAAATTCTTAGAAAGTAGAACTCACATCGTTACTGAATATCGTTCGGATCATTCTCCAATGATAATATTTTAATGTATTAATTGTAATATAACACATTTTGTAAAAATCGATTTTTTCGGTTAAAAAAATCACTTTAAAAAATCGATCTTAAAAAATCGATTTTTTAAACAGTAAAAATCGATTTTTCAAAAAAATCGATTTTTTGTTGCCATTACTAAGCGGCATCAGAGCGGCTGTTTGAGCGGTAACCTTGATTTTTATCCAAGAATCAGTGAAAAATACCACCTTTTGATAGAAATAATTTTATTAATTTGCCTGACATGTCAAACGCTGCTCCCACTAAGCCGTTTCAAAGCAACAATGGCCTGGTGGTATAGCGGTGCCGCTCTGACGCTCTACGCTCACCGCTCGTATCGTGCCCGGGGCCTAAGGCGGAAGTACTATAGGAGCAGTAGGAGGAGTAGTGTCGGAGCATTATACAGTCTAGATGAACCATGATCTGCTCTTTTCCTGTGTGAAGTTTCATTGCAATTTTTCCCTCCAAGTTATATCCTTCATGGATAAAAAATCCAGCTCTATATTTTTCAGTAAATTCAAAAATCTTTCGCCTTTGAATTTTACCCCTGACAGTGTCGTTTTCGTTAAGGTCTTTTGAAGGGCTTACAATTTGTTTACCATTTCTTGTGTTACTTCGATGACCTTGAAAAGATTTCACTTTCGAGCTCTTTCAATACACAGTTTGGAAAGATCACGTGAAAACAGCTGAACTTTTCTGGCTGTTGTTTCTATGTTCCCGAAGTCCCAACCGCATGGGAGATACGCTAAAGTAGCACAAGTGGGGTTTGCGAAAGCTGTCAGCTAGGTGGAGAGCGTCGATATTCGCCCTTCTGACTCGCACTAAAATCCTCGTCACTCCTTTCTTGTAAGGTTCTCTCTTTACTTTCTTCCCGTTTTCCGGGGCAAAAAGGCGAATACAGGGTTCGTGGATTTGGGCATACCCTGACTGCATTCCATACTATCGAATGGTGAAAAAATAGTTTTTTCGTTTGTTGGCACAGAGGGCCTCAGTTATTCCACCATCCACGATCAATTGAGCGCACACTCAACTAGGTACTTCTGACGCATAATTCACCATCCCACTCATAATGAAATTCTTCCCCTATTCCCTTGAGTTATTAACCTCCCTAACGTATATGGACTAGTTGCCGAACTATTTTATAAAACTTTTCTTGAAAATTAGGACTTCGAGCGAGGGAATAAAATTAAAATCCGATCGGAAACATCTTGAAACGGTTTTTGGATTTCGATGTTAATTCGATCGTGAGCGAGCATCGATAGGAGGACGCGCAGTCCATCCATCTATCACACCTGACGGAGATGTTGTCATGGAACCCAAGCATGTGGCTGCATATTGGCTCCTTACTAGTATGCCCAGGTGTCCGATAATGATGCACACTCAAATGCCACCAGTTGACGCAAGTTTAGATGGGATCTCTCCCTCAGCTCACTCCATCCTCAATCCTTCAATTGACATGTCATTCACAACGAGTGAATTGGAGAGAGCAATGAAGAAGTCGAATTGAGCTAACCCTAGGAAACTTACCATTCACTATTAAGTGTTAATGAATATACCCAAATGTCCATCCTATCTATGCCTTAGGTCAGTATCCTTGCACCTGGAGGGAGGCTGTTATTGTCCCATTCCATAAAGAGAGGAAGGACCCTTGTGAGGCTGGCAGTTACAGAACCATTTCTCATACAAGATAATTGAAGGAATGGTCAACCATCGTATTGTATCGTTTCATTGTTTTTATTAGTGTTGTAGAGAGCCTAAACAGCCATTACCAGGTTGGTTATGATCGCAAACGCTTCTCAACATTTGACCAATTGGAGACATTCTACAGTTATATCCCGAACACCTTTTTGGTGAGGGAGGGGGACATTGGGGTGTTCTTTGACACCACATTCCGTCATAATATCCTGTAAAGGCTGCTACGTTGGGGATCAGGAGGGCCCATGCTAGTGCCAGCTTTCCTTCCCACCGAAAATGTAGAGTGCGCCTTCAGAATGTCTTCTACAATCTTCAAGTTGAGAGAATGGTATTCCTAAGGGCTAAGCACTTTGTGGTACCCTGTTCATGTTGCTATAAATATCCTTCCCGGTAACATAAGATATTCGTCACCTACCATATGTGGATGATTTAACTTCTCTCCTCAGAGGCGATGATCTAATGAATTTGTGTGCCACTTTGGATGATACCATGTACCATACAGCACAGAAGCTGTGTTTTAGTTTTTCAACCGCAAAAACTACGTGCATCCATTGTTCCAGAAAGCCCAAAGCACATTATGAACATCCACTCACAATTGGTGGCGATACAATACCTGATTCCACTCCAACACGTTTTCTTGGACTTGTAGTTGACGGACTGCTGCAGTGGACCCAGCATGCCAAGTACTTGCGACTTGCTACTATGCAAGGTGTACAGTTCCTCGAAGCACTTTCTAATTATAGATGGAATGCCCAGCAGGATTAATGTTGTGTCCCTGATCATAGTTCTCAAGTTTATGGATCAGCAAGGAAGCCCCAGACTAAAATACGATTAAACCTTTATAAAAAAAACTCTATGGAATAGTCTACAGCTTTTTCTCCTGCTATGGAAGTTGTTGCTAACTCAAAACACAAATGTGACTAAAACTGAATTTCCTTCGTTTTCTCCCTGTAGTGTTCACACCTTTTAGCGTTCCCATATGAAACCCTGCGTTTTAGTTTTTTATCGAGCCAGTCAACAAAAGTGGCCAGTTCTCCAGTAATAATAGCGAACATTGTTTCTATTCGCTCTCATGTGAATTCTGTTTATTCCAATGAGCTTTTTCATAATGGAACTAGTGTCAAAACCCCCTCGTTACATGGATGCTGCTACATGATCATCTCCAGGTTCATGAGGCACATATTACGAAAATTAATTCTTCTGTTCAGCATATGTATGCGTGTTGTTTGGAACCGTGGAAGATCACTCACTCAGAAACGTCACGCGTTCTATTGTCGAGAAATTGATGCTAATGTATTAATTGAATTGTGTTGGTATGCACGGGTTGGTTGTTCCATCTGGCTCAGCATGGCTGATGATCGACCGAGTAATCTCGTGTATTCTGTAATAACGGAAGCTGTTTCTTGTTAGACAGGTGTTGTTATTCTGGAATCCACTAGGGTGGAATTCAGTCGTGCTAATGGTAAAGGGATTTCACACAGCTTTTACATGGTGTTACTCTCGTTCACCGTTAACCCATTCAGCAAACCAAATGATTTGTAGCGGTATTTGATCCACAAACAATTTTGAATTAATTTTACATTTATATCACATCTATATCTATATCTATCTATCTATATATGCAGGTTTATGGGTGATTCCTCTTTTACGGGACAATCACAGTCCTTCATTGATAAATAATTTTCTGTTGAATTTTTTTCTAAAATTATTTTTGTAGATTTTATGTGGTAACTAGGCCTACTCATGGCTGTCATAAAGTTCGGCTATTATCCATTTTGCCAGGCAATTGATAGAAATGTACCTCTAATCTCATTGTCATGGTCTGTCCGTGAGTCAGAATTTGAACTTAATCCGAAATTTTATCCGCTCAAGGTACGTTTTACCGGAAATATTTCAACTACCTAGTATTTTTTTTTAGAATTAGTTACTGGATGCTACTGCGCTTACAAGTGGGGCTTACTTTTAGGTAGTATGTACGAATCAAGTGCTCAAAGTTTGTCCCAAACCTTCTGTCTCATTTTCATGGATTTGAAGGAAATCTCTCAAATGAGGGCATTTTTTGGCAATTTAATGTTTTTTCAGCGTTGGTAAACCTGCCCTTTTAGGAAACACCATGCTTCCGCCATTTCTATACAGTTGGGGCTCAAAAATGAAGTTAGCCGTTTCTAAAACAGGTATGTACGTTTCATACTTCTCATTGTTATGGGTTCGAGAATCAATCTTATTGATTTGTTTAGCATTAATTTTGGGAAACAGATGTAAAAGCTCTATTCAATGCAAGTTTCGATTTCTATAATTGTGCATAATAACGATTATGCACACTTTCGATTTCTATAAGTGTGCATAAGACTCCTAATTGCAGAAGGTTAATGTTGATTTCTCATTGTCGTAGCGATGTTAAACTTCATTGTTGTGGCTACCAAAAAAGCAGTCATGGTTGTTTGAAACAATTTTTTTGTTTCAAGTTTGGTATTTGATACTGAATAAATACCAATAACAAAATGTGATACTTGTTCTAGCACTTAGTTGGGGAAAACTGAAATCAGATGCCCGGCCTCTGAAAGATGATACTTTTAGGATTGTGTGGTAGTAACTAACTGAATAAATCATCTTGCTTCAACTAGGAGTAAAATGTTTTTGGTTTAAATATCTGTCCGTTCAACCTTACCTACACACCGTTTACATAATTCTATCGTTATTTGGTTGACAAAGCTCATTGTCATGGATACATATCATTGTCGTATCCTATAAAATTTAAAAACCTGAATTTTGAGGAAACAAACGAAAATTATGCGTGCTTGTACATCACTATACCATTAGAGTAACATCTAGATTGCATAATAAAAAAAACATGAAGTTGGGAGAACACAATTTTTTAGTCAGAATCAAAACCTCAATTGTCCCGTAGAATGGGAATCACCCATATATAGATATAAATCGCCCAAATGTTTTCCTACTTTTGTGGAATTTCAACTTTGATCCCTTCCGTCAAGGAGCACCTTCTATGTAATGGTATTACTTATAATGGACTAGGAGCCATTAAATATAATTTTAATGAAACACGAACAATCGGAGACTGAGTCCCATATCTATCTATTTAGCATCTGAGTAAAACTTGGGGCAGTGGAAACTAATTTAAAGTAATTTGTTGGCTTCTTAATAAATGCAGCCGTTACAAATAATAACGGAGCAGGATAGAACGTTGTCTATATTTCCACGAAAGTAAAGAGTTACACTGTTGAATCGAAAGCGATTTAACAGTGTAACTCTTTACTCTCGTGGAAATATAGACAACGTTCTATCCTGCACCGTTTTTTATTTGAAATGGGTTTCCACAACTTCGTCGCGAGTGACTTAGACAGCCGTTACATTCAAATTTAAATATGGTCACTTTGAAAATGTTTTACAGATGGTACAAAATAGACGTAGTAGATGAAATAATGTGTAAAATAACAACAAAAAACTGTTCACAAAATAATGTTAATTTCCAAAATTAATTCGAATAGTTTGATGTACACTTCTACCTTCGATGTAGCTATTATGGTGTCCAGATTAAAGAGGCCTTCAGCATCCTTGATTATCCCACTTGAGAGCTACTCTCTGGCTGATGAATTCGCCGGCCATGCCAAGATGATGTGCTTGTTGGTTCCTAGTTCGTTGCCACAGAACCTGCACTGAGACGACAGAACGATCCTAATCCTTTGGAGGTGTTGGTTGCAGCAGCTATGACCACTTCTTAGCCTCGTTATCGTTTTATAGAAGGCCTTTACCACACTCAAATCGCTTCACCACATTCAAATCGTTGAACCATGGTTTCATGTAAGAACTAGGAAGTATTCCCTAAAGGATATTCGTGGAAAGCTTTCTCCATTCTTTCAGTTGGACTAACGTTATGCTGCGCCTCAGGTCAGCACGGGGAAACATTCGTGAGGCCTGCGGGCAGGGGAGAAGAACGGCACGATTATCCGCCAAGTCCACCGCCTCGTTTCCAGATACGCCATGGTGTCCCCGTACCCAACAAATGATTACCCGAATACCTAGGAATTTGAGTGCGCTCAGGGTTTGCAATATTGATGCTTCTATTTTAGAGAAATAGGAGATGTTGGGGAAATGCTTTCAAGTTTCACGTTAGACTTTTTGAGTCAGTGAATGTGATCACGCTCCTTAAGGAGCCTTGCTCGTCAAGGACATAATCAAGAGCCTTCATGGTAGCGTACCGTCGAAAATCACGGGAAACGCCC
This sequence comes from Creontiades dilutus, assembly GCA_031894815.1. Lineage (NCBI taxonomy): Eukaryota > Metazoa > Arthropoda > Insecta > Hemiptera > Miridae > Creontiades > Creontiades dilutus. The sequence goes on from JAVIWC010000324.1 coordinate 127,993, forward strand.
CAAGAGGGTACGAGTCGTACCGTACGACAGAAGCGCATCTCGCCCCTCCCTCCTGAACTGACCCATCAGTGTACATTTTCAGGCTACACGACCATCGGCTTTGAATTTAATCATCAACAGGGTTTGAACACGGAAAACTTGCTCTATTGTAGATGGAAGTTGGTACAGAGGTAACTGGAATTGGAAATTTGAAAATATGAAATGGAACAGGGAAGTTGTATGGTTTCGGTGACTGACTTGTCCACTGAACTTCCAGGCTCAGCTCTGTGGTGCTGTCACAAAATATGGGTGACGGTTTTTTCGCCCAATTACGAAAGATAAGAGTGACGATTGTTAGTAAATAAATGTTGTTGAATGTTTCGCTGTCATTACAATGGATGCTGGGCACGAATCGCTTTGCTAGCAGTTTCCGTCCTAAGTTGAGGGGGAATTCCCCAGCTTCAGCTAACATGTTCGATTATTTTCGACAGAGAGTGAATAAACCTAGATGGAAGGTTGACAACTATGAACAAGGTGGTTGTGGAGAACACAAGTGGGACACACATGTTACCCTTGAACCCAACAGTCCCTTGGTCGATAATCTCTTACGAGAGTATCTTACGTGACTGTGGACGGCTGGTTATTAGTAAACTCATAACTCAAGAAATAATATACACCCATATGTGTGATATCCAAGATGGAGAGAGAGATTTCAGCGAAATGGAACAATTTATTCTTACTATCATTTATTTGCCTGTGAGTGTGTTTATCAGTTTGTCTGTCTGGCTGTCTTTTCGCCCTAAAGGCCGCAGTGTGGAAGCTAAATGGACTTGACATTTTGTAGATAGTCGACACCTTTTTTGTGTGTTTATTGCAGTTTTCGAAGGTTCTTCGGGATAGCGAATCGAATAGATTAGCCCTGTTTCAAACCCCATCTATCAGTATTTCCCAACATATTCACCTAGTATCCATTTCAGGTTTGCCAAATTTGTACTTGAAATTGTGAGGACGCGGTTCGGGAATATCGGGTTCTCTACATCATTCACGTTTGAGGGTAAACAATGTCAGTCGACTCTCTAGTATCAGGAAGAGTCTCCTGTCGACGTGCCGTTTAGTTGCGGTTATAATTGATTCTGTTGATTTTTTCCAGTGAGCGCTGCGTTCAATTAATATCGTTTGATTCCTCTTTCCACCGTTTGTTCGCCCATCACTGTATACGCATTTCCCGGCTCGTATGGGCGGTAGTTGCCCATTTGCGTTTGCATATCCCGCGGTTATGAAGCCATCGAACTCGCGAGGTATGTGAACACAGCAACTCAGTTTTTCTGTGAAATTAATTCTGGTATCAGATGATTTCTTTTAATTCTGATTTGTTGGGACGTCGTTCGGCGAATACTCGAAGAAATTCGTCATGATACCCTCAGTTAAAAATGTATCCGTACACCCTCTTGGCTTTTCACGAATATTGTGACTTAACCTCACGTCTATAGAAAAATCGTCGAACAAACAAGTCAAACAGAGAAATTCCAGTTCGAAGGCGAGAAAATGTTAGGCACCTGCCGGTTTTAAAAGGAAGATATTCATGTTTTCTCTTGCCTTGAGTCTGTAGGTACAGAACAACTTCAAGACTGGTTCAAGCGTGAAAGCGAGTTGAGTCGACATAACGTCATGAAAGTGTTCAGTTACGTTAAAATCATGGCAGGCATCACAAAATTTGGGATGAGGAATACGCGAACATTTTCTAAGGGCGAGGATCGCAGCGGCAGCCGCATCATTGTGAGATACGGATAACGCACGACGTAACAGTTAGAGCCATACGGAAAAGAACGAGAGCCTGCATAAGAAACCAGGTGGTCATTTTGAGAACACATTGTGTAAGCGACTTCTTCCAATTTTTCTAGTCTGATTTATTTAAATTTTACTAGTCTGAATACAAGAAATGTTTTTCGATCATTTTTCTAGAAAAGTAGTATCACTTCATTTTTGTAACCCACGTCTTTTGCGGATTTCATCATTTTCCCAATTCATACCGCGAACTGTTTCTTTTATCCCTGGCGTTCCTCGATTGCTGTTTAAAAAGTGCCGAACGTTTTTTCGCCTTCAAACTGAAATTTCTCGATGAGATCGACGCGGAATCGCTAAGTTGACAATACCATTAGGAAGCTGATTAAATTTCCCGTTTAAATTAAGTTTTCCTGAGGTTTGACAAGTTCCAGTACGTTTTTTGGAAGTGCAGTAAAAATAAAAGTAATTCAGAAACCAGAACATTTTTTTTTTAATTTTCAATGTTTGAACTGCAATTGCGGTCCTTAGAGGTTCGTTCATGATTATGAATGTGCATTGCTCGTAAAGGAAATTTCACGCTGAATCCGAATTTTTCTCTAAATCCACTTTACCTATCACACAACTTTAAAATACTGCAGCTTCGTCATCTTTCGAGCTAGAAGGATGTTTTTGATCTTATATTTTTCAGAAATCAAAAAACATTTAGAAAATATCAAAAACTCAATTTCGACGAGGTCCCTTTTCGCTTTCCGAAACACATACTCATGTTAAGTAATGACCAGATTAATTTCCCGTTCGAATTCACAGTTTGGAACTATTTCCATCTGTCCTCAACCTTCCCTTCTTCGAATCACTTATCAACTTCGATTCCAAACTATTTTCCTGTTTCATCATGGAAGAATTCGAAGTAAACGTGAAATCTTCCAAACGAGAACTTAACTCATTGGGAAAAGGAGTCCTTCAACCGATCCTTCGAAACCTTCAAAGGCACGTTTCGAACATTGGAGAAGTGTTACTTTGAATTTGAGTCGACCTGGGAAGAACTTAATGACATTCATGATGAAGCCGGTAAACCCGAGTCCCCTAGTTCAACCCATGAACGACTCATAGTGGAATTTTACAGAATACGAGTATTTCTACCAATCAAACAACATACATGAAAACATCCTTCGGGTAAAATCGTTAAAAATGAATCGTACATTGAACAAGCTCCTTGTTTGCTACATAAGATTTTCTTATAGGCACTTGGACAATGGAACATTTAACGCTCTTTCTAATGGTATCCTCAAATTTGGATTTACATTATTTTAGGGAGTTATAGTCATTTTGGTGTGGCAATGTCGAAAAAACGAACAACAAACTACAAATGCAATAAGTGATAGCTTTTCAGATAATGACTGATAATATTTGAGGATGATATTGAAAAAGAGTAGATGGATATGGGGGCCTGAGGTTGATACGACATTTTTTATTCTCAAAGTAAGAAAATATTTGTAAAAAATTATAGATATTTCAAACTTCAGTAATGCAACACAAGATCTTATATGTCTGAAGGAATCCTAAAATAACACGCCTTTTTTGAGAATCACCCATACAGGGTGTCCCTCGTTGAAAACCGCCAAACATCACATTTGGATTCTGCAACATATTTCCAACAAAAAGTGATTCTTAGAAATGATTTTTTCAATCCAAACGTTGGAACATCAGAAGATTTGTTGTTCTTCCCCTCATGAACGATATTTCGAATACATTTTTGAACTTAATAAGTGGAAAGCATGATTTATTTTCGGTGATTGAAAATGAAATGATAGAAACATGGATGCGGCCCGAACCAAACGTTTTTAATAGAGCAGCTTCCCGTGTGGAAAGGGCTTCGGAAAAGAGACTATGAGCTGTAGCTGTCGTTCCTTCTTGTATGTGGGTGAATTCAGAGCAGATCTGCTGAGCTCAGGCCCTTCAACAACGTTGTTCGGTTCACCTTCCCGCCAGAGAAAGCAGTTGGGTTTCGCGTTCTCACGCACGAACCCCTCGTCACATCCCCACAACTCCATTCCCCCGCCCTCCTTTCCATTCTGCAGGTGTGCCGCCGTCGTCCTATAACGTTTTCCTTTCCGTCTGACATCTATTGGCTCACGAGGGAACCAGCCAGGCCCATTGAAGACCGACGGCTATTTCCCGTTGGTGATTTCATTTTCTTATTTGAACCCTATTCGACCGATGACGGGTAGAGCAATGTGCGGACTTTTCACCATCGCCTTCCTTTATCGTGCCATCATCATCTCCACAAGATACTGTCTATTGAGTAAATAAAATCAATCATTTCCTCGCCAAAAATCATGTAACATAACAGTAGTCCATTAATTAACATGATAGAATACAAAAATAAAATTCAAGCTAACGGAAAAGAAGGAAAATGAAAAAGTTCCAGTCATGTAGCCGTAACTGTTAGAACGCATTTTTGTAATTATCGTATCACAGTGATTTTAAATGTAGGTAAGTTTTATCAATTTCGATTTTTTCTATTTTTTTAAAATAAAATTTCAAGAACATTTTAATGAAATTTAAATATAATTTTCACACGGTTGCTTTTTTTGATTAATATTCAGGTAAAATAGAAATATACACAGGGTGTAACGCCAGTCGTGTATGACCGGTCTTCTACGTGTTTAACTGCATATCTCCGACAAAATGTGCCTCGAAGAGTTTCTTCTTTAAAAGCTTCGTTTCCGAGTTATTTCACTTTTAAGGTTTTTTTTTCCATGTTTTCGCCCTAACTTCACAAAAATGACCATAACTTCTTTAATTTGCACGAAAAATTTCAAATTTGAGGGTACCGTAAGAAAGAGCGTTGAATCTTCTGTTTTTTGTTTCAGTGCCTAAACATTTTTTTTTTTTTTTTTCAAAGCAGAATTAAGGCACCAAAAAAAGAGTCCAAAAAGTTGATTTTGTCAAAAAGATTAACTTATTTTCAAACGCTTTGTAAGTTTTTGGCTTTCTAATGGTCTAATCATATTGATAAGTGAAATTCATAGTGAAAATGAGGTTTAAGCGCCAAAATACGTGTTTTTAAGGCTAACTTGAGTTTTCTGGAATCGAATGGGGGCACTCTCAAATCTTCCAGACTGCTTAATAACCCTGACGAATCGGAAGGTATTTAGGGATTTTTCTTTGATTTAAGGACGGGGGTTAGCAACTGAAAAGAATTCACATTTTCAGTCTTCAGGTACTCTGTTAAAAATTAAGATGTTCCAAAATGTCTTCCAATTTGGACTATACAGAAGGTATACATGAGGTCAGGGTTGAGTCGACAGCCCACCTGATTTAAAGGATTCTCGTGAGAGTAGACATTCGCAAAGACGGCTTCGAGAGCACAGTCGGGGACATGTGAGAGTTTCCCTATTCGGTTCCAAAAAACTAAACAATTTAGACTTGAAAGATGGGGAGGATTCCCAACTCGAGGCTGCAGTGTGCATTGCTAATGATGTCCTAAAAGTTCATAAAAATGTATATAAATTTATTTGTATAAATGGTGCTTATTATTTTGTTACTTTCTCTTTACAATGTCATCACTGCCTTAGGTACTTTGTTTGGAACCTGAATTCTAAAAATACGTGTACTTATTTCCGCTGTATGTTTAAAGATGATTGTGTTTCTACTTGAGTATTGGGTTTTGATGTTATTTGAATTAAAACCTAATGAAATGATATGTTAGCTTCTTTGTATTGTACGAAAGTTGTGCGGCAACCAAGTCGATTGCGATATGAATTGCCTCCCTGAGGACAAGAAGTCCATTTGAAAGGTTAAACAAAATTACAATTAACCCACACGCTCGATCCGTCCACTCCTTCCGCACAGACCCCATCGCGGGGACAGCCACTTGGACGAATTCCAAAAAATCTAAGAAAGAGGAAGTGCTCATTAGCACGACGGAATAGGGAACTACGGACACAGGCTGGACTAATTTGTGATCAATAACATCAATTGGAAGAAATCTGCACAAAATTGTTGCACAGAGGTTTATTATTTGAGTATCAACTCCACTAGTCGAAAATATTACTCTACTTCTCTCGAACTTCAGGAGCGCGGATGACGTAGCGCGAAAATATTCCCCGCGGGCAGGGACAGATTTCCGACGTCGCAGAGTGGGAAAAAAACAATTTTCGTCGAAATTTAGTCGATTATTTAGTTCGCTGAGAAAAAACGACAAAAAGCGCTTTAAAAAAGCTCAATGAAGTAACAAGTGAAGAGTTACTGGATAATTGTCGTTCGAGCGACCCTTAAACCCCGTCATAAACAGGAATCCGGCTGGTAATGTACTTCATAACAGCATCGACTTCTTTGACGCCAGAATGTAGTTAAACACCCTCGAGTTCGCAATTTCTTACCTTGAACAATTTGATCCGGCGCTTGAACTGACAAAACTAACTCGAATGCTCGAAAATAAGAATCTTATGCTACCGGAGATGATAAACATTTGGGACGGAGATCAAAGGTGACAGTAACACCTTCCTGATAGAAGGTTTGAAGATAGCTTTCAAAGAAATGTCGTTTTTTTTAAATTATATTTTTTGCTGATTTCTTTTTTAATAAAACATGATTTTGTTTCATGTTTAGGTACCTTCCTACAGCGTTTGGGGTATTGTTTTCTGTCTAGTACCCAATTACAGGCAAGCTTTGGAACTACATTTAGGGCTTGCGCATATTATTCGTAATTTCCCTAATAATGATGAAAAGGTTGGATTTGAATTGTAAAGGTTGAAGTTGACTTGAAAATGCTATATCGTAATGGAGGTGATTCCTAAACTGGGGGCAATGTCGATCAGAAAAAATGTCTATAAAAAATTTGTCAAATTTCTGGAATTTTTTATGGATTTTAGTTATGCCACCCAAGCCAAAAAGCGCAATGGCAGCTCATGAATCCGTTTTAAAAGTCCAAAATTTGAATTTGAAATTCGCGTCCATGACAATGTGAATTGGGGAACACGACAATGTTAATGTCCATTACTCTGTCGATAAATTTAATTTTGTTGCAGTAATGTTTTTTTCTTGGGTTGGTAGGTAAAAGGAAAAAATGGCATTGTGTTTGGAAAAATCGTTTTTATATCATTTAATTAATGTTAACAAGTTTTTTAACTAAAATCAAAATATGAAAACTTACGTAATATTTAGCCGTACATTATAGTACTTGTAGGCAGTCCCTCATCTATCATCCTTCAACGTTTCCCAAATCCCGTAACTCCTACTCGAAGTAAAAATGAAATCACGATAACCAATCACGTTTAGTGAAATGCTTGGCAGCGAAAATGACAATTTGTGTGAATCAAACATGAGAGATGTAATTATCTCATTTCTGACTTGATGGATGTTCCAAAGTCCCATGTAACTAATTACATTCACCAAAATATGAAACTATAAAGAAAAATGAATCTCGAAAACTCGTTTTCTTCTTAATCTCTCCTCTTTTAAAATTCTTATTCTCTCCATTCTGCTTACTATAAAGAAAAATGAATCTCGAAAATGTTTTCTTCTTCTTAATTCCTCTCTTTTTAAAATTCTTATTCATGTAAAACCATAAGTTGCGCCAGTCACTGAACAATTAGGTGGATTCCCAAGTAGTGGTACACTATAGTAATAAGCTTGGAAAAAAAAAAAAAAAACAAGGTAATTACCTAATTTTAAGATTGTTGTGGAACTCTTACATTGTTGTAGTCTTTTGGTAATTTGGAATGTCCACAACAGTGTTAAAAACTAAATCTACGACAAAATTCATATGCTACACTTTACAGATCACCATCATCAACTATTCACAAATTCGGGGTTGCGCAACTTTGCGTGCTCGCTGAACCGGTTACGCGCAATCAAAAAAATTTGGTTGAGGGGTCAAATTTTCATGAAATCTTGAGCAAAATCTGAATCTGCTATGAAAAATGCGGGTTTCCATTTGAATGAACAAAGTTGATCGCGCATTAGCGCACGTGCACAACGCGCAAAATTGTGATATTTGAATTCCTTGTTAAAAATTAGGGAGTCAAAATTCGTTTTTTTTTTTTTGGGCTTTGGCTTGGAAATTACGGAGATGAGTGCCTGGTCCATTAAATTTTGGCCACCTTGTATATTCTGGGTGAAAATGTTCACCAAACACTCCCTAAAACACGTATTTCACTGAATTTGTTGAAATGTTGACCCCTCTGAAAAACTGTTCAGGCTATTGCAATGCAATTCGACAATAGTTCTTAAGCCACTAGAAAAGTGATTGCTATGGAACAATTTTATTTTTTCGCTTCCTGAATCTACTTTAAAAAATGTAAGAACTGAATTTTACAAAACAAACAAAACCTTCTGTTGCAGATCAACTTTTTCCCGTCTTCGTTAAACAATGAAATGAATGGGTTAACACTTCAATTATGAACATATATCATGTCATTCAAGAAAGTTGTCAACGGGAAGGCGGAATGGAGCGTTGAGCTAAAAGGGGCGCTCCAGACGTTAACGAGCGTCTTTGACAGACGGAGTAGCAGTTATTAGCAGCTATTTTTGTTTTCTTTTTGCTCTTTTGATCCTTCCAAACACGAGTGTGTAGGAATGAAAGGGTCGAAATGGACTGGACAGAGTTAAATTCCGTAATTACTCTGCGTAAACGGGTGTTGTTCCTGGAAAGGATTCATTTTTAACTGAGGGAAATCTCGTTTGAGCCGTTAAACGCAATAAAATACTTTTCCAGAAGCACAGTTGCCTCGAGAAAATTCGCCCATATAATTTTACCTCCCCTTCAAATACGGACTAAGTCACTCGCGACGAAGTTGTGGAAACCCATTTCAATAAAAACGGAGTAAGATAGAACGTTGTCTATATTTCTACGAAAGTAAAGAGTTACACAGTTAAATCGATTTCGACGGTTAGGTCATCATAAGTAACAAACAAGTTCATCTTTCACGACACCCCACATGCCCACCTTGCCAAAAAATGAATTTTAGGGCATTTTTCTACCATTAAATTGTAAATTTGGACCACGAATTCCCGGCCAATTGGGCTGGCCAACGAACCTCACCTGTTGATTGCTGACACCGATATTTTAGCGCAACAACGAAATTATTAAAATGATAAATATGACGTTAGGGGAAGGTGGGGTAATTAGAGACGCGAAGGGGTAATAAGAGACAAAAATATTTTCCTCTGGCCGAACCTTTGACTTTTCAAGGTCGCAAATTTTTGTGTAAGCACTTCGTAACAAATAGAAACCCCACGATTTTTTGAGATTTATAGCAAAATTCAGGTAAGAGAGAAAAATAGTCGAATTTTCTCGGGGGACCTTTCTCTCTTATTGCCCACTTAGGGTCAATAAGAGACAGATGTAAAAATCTTCGATGGGCAAGTCAGAAACACTTCTAGAGACGTTCTAACGTAATAAGAGACAAGTGGCAACCTGTCTCTTAATACCCTAAAAGTTTCAAACTTCCAGGTCAACACCAAAAAAAGTTTCAAATTTTCAAAAATTTTCACCAAAACTACCAGTCAAAACTTTCATTTCTGAGGTCCTGAGAACAGCCCATTGCTGCTCAAACCAAATTTACTTTCAAAAAAGCGTTCAAAATTGAAGGGACCAAAGAAACAAATTAGGTTGAACAAAGCACCGTTTTTTCTTCCTACTTGTCACTGCATTGGACAAGCTATATCACATATTATTATCATCATAAAGTACGTAACAGCACTAAATCAGTCTTCCAAAATAAATGTAAGAAAAATAATGTTACTGATCAGTCTTTGAAAATAAAATTCGAACCTTGTAAACATTATAAACCTAATTTTTTTGACTGAGAATTATTGACATAGGAAGGTCTGATTCTCTTTTGAACATTGAAAAACTTGACATTGCCAAATAGAGAAAAATAAAATCATTATGAAACGTTGTCCTCTTTAGAAGGAATTCCAACCAATCTTTAGAACAAATAAAGAATTTCTATTCAAATTATATATTAATAGAGACTGGGGTAATAAGAGACAAACTGTCTACTATTGCCCCAGCTGTTCACCAGCTGGAGGCAATAAGAAACATCGCAATAAATAACTAAGGAGTGGTCGTACAGGAATCCGGCAAAGAGATATTGAAGAGAATTGCATAAGAAAAGTCTGGAAAAACTTACCAGTTCGTAAAAGCCGGGTTGTTAGGCGGACGGAGAACTAACGGATAATAAGAGACACGCGTTACCTGACTTTGAAAGGAAGGGTTTTCGTAAATTACTCGGTGTTACCACGGAATGTGTCTGCGGATTTTCCTAACCCACTAAAATTTTACATCAGACCCCTGGTGACCTCTGTAGGCACTTTTTGGACAAATACAGCTTCGCGGGATATTTTAAAATCCTCATGTCTCTTATTGACCGTGTCTCTGGTTACCCCATCTTCCCCTACCTAATAACGTGAATGAAACTCAGCGTGAATAAGGTGGTGATCAATATTTAAAATGTCCTTTCGATTGGCAGAAAATGATATAGCTCGATTGTCGTTTATGAGGACACTAGCTAATACATTTAGCGGACGGTACTGTACAAATAGAGGAACCGCAAAATTCCATCGGCGTCAGGTGCGGTGGCTCACTGAATTCACCAAATATCCGAGGGAGCTTCCATCAACCTTCTTCCTTCAAACATTCCGCGTCTCTTGTTGTTGAGTTGCTCATGAAAGTCGAGGTTTAGTGAACGACGATATTCGCCCTCTTGAAATTATTACGGAGAAAGTTTCCGAGCTCCACTTGAGAGCTCCATCCGTTGGGGTGAGTGGAGATTATTTTGATTGCGGTGTTTCCTTCCAGAACTCCTGGCAGGTGAAACTCCCCCGCGTCCCCGTGAAAATCCCAATTCTGTATGTGCAAGCGTGTACGGTAAGAATGCTGCCATCCGTCGCATAGTAGGCTCGTTTGCGTCAGTGGTGCGAAAAAATTTAATTTCCTTCTCAGCTTGTTAAGTAGTGGGACGTAAGGGAAGGCTCCAGTTATTGGAAACCAGAGATAAGCGTATTCACAATCACGAACATGAATGTTTACGCCTTGTCGGTAGGGTGGCAGTCGAAAACACCACTTTCAAAAACACACTCTTAAGAATACTTTATTTGAATAGTCACGCCATTCAATTATATTAAACTTCACACAGATTAACATAACTCAAGGAATTGAAACTAGGAATATAAAAAGGTTTGATCTAAGGAGATCAGTTTACAAGAAGAGCTAGGAAGTAACTCATTTAAACTGGATATTTCACACAAATGATCACTTCGCTATTGGTGACGCCTCAAAAAATGTACCGGTGAAGGGGCATTTGTCGTTAACCCATTAAAGGCTAAAACTCAAATTTTTGGAATTTCTTTTTTTTGTTCGGCCTTGTTCAAATTAGTTCTAGGAGCATGAAAATCATTATGCCACAATTCTACGCTTAATGGGGAGGGGATAACTGGGTGTAACATGTATGTCACGCCAGCCTAATGCATTGTCAAAATCAATTCAGCTTCAAAACTAATGTTTTTCAAATCTTGATAGATTTTTGTAAAAGTAAGTAGGTATGTAGCATTGAAATATTCAAATAGCTAATCAAAACGAATTTATTGAATAAAGGAACTCCATTTTTTTACATCGTACGATAGGGGATGAAACATTTCGGACATGAACCCAAGTCACTTTTGACGCAGACATTCTTCACAGTAGAAGAGCAGTCATCAAAATTGCACATTCTTCTTTTGTCTATTGGAGCAACTAGATGGCCAATATCGTCATTCTGATGCAATGCAGGGCTTTTAAGGCCCTCTAGTGCGACAACGGGCCCCGGATTTTCGCTGGTTCCTTGAAAGTTGTTGGGTAATTAGCGGTAGTAACTGTCTCACGAGTGGTTCTTGAAGCTCCGAAATTCGGAACCTGGGAGATTTCAGCTCAGCCTCCGCTAAAAGCTGGTTTCGGGACAAGTTGCCAATAAACCCAGCGTCATCATCGTCACCCGAATCTTCTTCTGTTAGGACACCATCAGCATCCAATCCAATATGCGAATCATAGACGCCTTCAAGGATGTCTAAAGCTTCGGAAATTGTCTTCCCGAGTAGACGTACATCATCACCCTCTAAGGTTACGTTTGGGAGAGAGGTGAACAGATTATTTGGCCTGGAAAACACATAAAACCCTTAGAGGGTATATAAGGAGAGTGATACTTGAAAAGATCAGGCAACAAAAAAATATATATTTATATTTACTTTAGTAAAATGGTCTCACCATGCCGACTGGTCCTCATTTTGGAGGATTCGCTAAGCGCATCAAATCGAAAATCGTAGAGATATGTTTTCAATCGCTCAAACGAGGTGAAACTGGCACGCTTCGAGGAAAATACCCCAAGAACGTAAATTCATGTTCAAACAGGAGTCTGAAGTAGCCGCACGCCCCATAGAACGCGACATGTTCGATTATGCAGCTGTGACATATATGTTACGCCAGCCTGAAATGGTAGCTAATAGAAACTCGCAATGCACAAGGGCAACATCTAGATAATTTTCACTGGGAGTTCAAATCGTGCTACTTTTTCCTTTTACTCTGATTTTAATGTGTTCTTTATTTGTTCATGTTCCGTTTCAAATTATTGATTTTCTTGAATTAGCGTAGACCTCTTTGATTTCTCCCTTTAGAATTGGTTGATAAGTTATCAGTCATAAGTCGTTATCGGTGATAACGATGGTGAGAATTCGGTCGCAAGTTGGCCTCAAATGTGAATTTAGATCTGTTTCATTACCTTTGATTGAGTTGTTTTGAAGAAAAGTTTCGAACGGGGGACGGCCAGATATTTCAATGTTCGAATTCCACACATCTCGAAATTTAAAACAACTAATTTTGATGTGGGTTACATTTTTTGGTAGATCACAGAGGTAAATCATTAAAAATATCAAACCAAAATCCATGTTGAAAACTCGCTAAAAATTGACAAAAATACTTTACTTAAGACATTCACATGATTTCTAATCACCTTCCAATGAATGGAACTGTAAGGAAAATCAAGACCAATAAATCCAATCCAATAATTAGATATCGTCTCGTTCCAGTGGTTAGACACCGCAGTTGTATAAAATGAAATAATAATTAATTACAATTTCTGCAGACCATTCGTTAGAAAAATGATTTGACCGGCAGAAACTAAGCTTAAGAAAACATGAAATCTTTGATGAATTATGAAAAAATCAAAAGTCACGTTGAAATCCACGAATGTAACGCTTATGTTGAATTGAAGAGGTACATCTAGAGAAATCCTGATCTATTCTCTTTGAAATCAAATAAAAACCGCACATAGGACGGTCCCTTTAAATCCTCCATTACTTGACATTATGTTTACTGTCGATAAATGATTGACATTTGTCAGACTTGCTCAATAGTTGGTTTGCAATCAATCTGGTTTCAAGTGTACGTAGTGGGTTGTCCCGCGTGCCAATCAGTGATCAGGAGCGATGGTTTCCATCAATGTCACCGTTTGGTTCGAGGGTCTACATTGTCTATTGATTTCAACTTAGCAGGACATATCAGTAATTTCACGAGATAGCCAGAGAATCGATGAAAATTACGTAATAGATAGGCGTGAAGATCCTTCCTTTGTGATTAGACCCGAACTTATAGTACCTCTTCACGAGTTATGAGATTCAGTTAACGAAATGAAATTGTCATAAGAAAATGAACGTCAGTCAAGAGGATTTAGTATACCTATGCACTTGATTGTTCAAATGGAGGATCCAAGTCAAACGAAACCTTTTGGTTCATTATTCAACAATAAAACATGTAATCGCTCTTGAAAGAAAACTCGCCCTGAAAATTTCATGGTTTACGTTTCAAAGGGTGTAGAATCCAAATCTGCAATAACAATTTTTCCGTCCGTCCGCCGTACGCACGATTTCTCCCAAACGGCTGGAGCAAAAAATCTGAAAATTTCAAGAAAAATCCATGTTGGTCCGACAACGCCCCAATTCTTTAGCCAGCTCTCTCACTTAATTTAATGTGCCCTTTAAGGGTTGTCAACGTTTTGTAAAATCCCTAAAAACCTAAAAAAAAGTCAAGGCGGCCTAAATTTGGACTTTTTTTGAAGAGCTTTCCATGAGGAATCGAATGAGCCCCTCCCTAGGTCCGTAGCTCAAACCATTCCCGATGTATGGCCCGATTTATGGTGCCAACATTTGCATCCGCATTCACTACACCACTAAGTTACTGCAATCAAAACAAAACAACTTTTTTTTTTTTTTTTTTTTTTTTTTTTTTTTTTAATCGCAATAACCTGGTGATGTAGTGAATGTGGACACTGGAGTGAACTCCTAAGAGGGTTTATAGCCGATACACGGGTTGAAACATTCTGATATGCATGCTTCGTCTTACGAAATTTAAAATTCTCAAATAGAATATCTTTCCATTGTAATCGCTCTTTAAAAACGCTGCAAATTCTTTCACTGGGGTTTATTATCCAATGACTCATTATTTGAATTTCTACTAAGCTTTGGCGTGTGCGTGTTTCACAGGTGGTAGAGCGAATATTGAATTTCAGGAGGCAAACAAATATGATCAACTGATCAATCCAAATAGGTATTTTGGTCGAGAACCGATTTAAGTGCTCAATGCATATCTCCTGAAATTCAATAATCGCTCTGTGAAACACGCACACTCCAAAGCTTAGTAGAAATTCAAATCATGAATCATTGAATAATAAACCCCAGTGAAAGAATTTGCAGCGTTTTTCATATCTTATAGAACCTTTTTCATACCAAGTGATTTTGCAAACCAAATGAAACTTTTTCCAAATCTAATTAAACCTATTGAGAAAATGCGTGCAATGAGGTAACTATATATTTTCGAGATACCCACTCACATTCAACGGTTAGAAATTTCTCAAGCTTGCCTACTTCTTTCCTGTTGGAATGCTACACAACCGGACATAGGTCCCTGTATTGCATGGCATTGCCTACCAATATGTTTAATAATTTGGGGTGTAGTCGAAATCGGCATCCAATTCGATATCCGAAAACCCATAAAAGAATTTTGTCATCGCAGAATCTCATTTTACCTCTGTATGCCTCGGCTATAACAGTTTCAGCTCCCCCATTAAGAAATGAATGTAATTTTCCATCTCAAACCAAATGGTCGAAATTCAATCCGCCTACCTAACTGTGCGTTTTATCTCTCAACTGTTATCAAACTACTTTCGAAAGATGCCAGTTATTTTACAAACAGGGACTCGACCGTGATGATGAGGCTGTATTTCGATACCAACGATAGGGCCCACTCATAAAATACAAAAGGCGAGTTGAGAAGTTTCATAAGTTTTCTCCCAGTAGGATTTTTAGAGACTCTTCCGACAATTTGTCTGTAAACTTTAGCCTGTAATGGCTCAGCAAAGAAGTTTTCCACCCTTTCTGGATAGAGAAGTGAATAAGCTAGAAGCCACTACTTGTGAATTCTCAACCGTGACGCCAACTAAAACAGATATTAACTCTCTTCTTATCCGAGAGAATTAAAATTAAGACGAAAAGAAACTACATATTTCATTCACATTTAAATAATTTATGGCTACATTGAATAACTATTTACAATTTCATTTCACTGTTGAGCGAAAAAATCATTGAAAGATATATGTTGATTATCTTCCTTTCCACTTTCGGGGTTGAAAAACTTTTCGCTGTAAATCCACATTTTGGTTTACAAACCATTCTAAACGAATTTCGGTTTGTGTCCACATGAATGAATGAGAAATTTATTCCAAAGCTAAAAATTCAATTGAAAATATGCAATACGAATACTCATAGAAATTTTCAATAATATACATTTATGGATTATATACCATAGCATTTATGGACCAAATGATACAATTTTTCTTACTTGTTTCCTATTCTACTAAGATGAGATCTACTTCTATAATCCTATGTCTAAAATTCATAGAATTTTAATTTTGCTAACTGCATCTACCTGCAATTAGCAGAACCCACTTTCTCAATATTTTTAATTTCATTTAGAAAAGGTTTCATCAAAATGATTCACTGAAGGTTTAATCAAATCAGCAAAATTTTGGCTTGGAAATGCTCCAAGCCAGGCAGGCCCCTGTGCGGCAACGGAGAGTAACTTGAGACACTTAATCGAACACCACGAAACCAAAAGAAAAATATGAAAATAGTGAAGTACCTACTTCTTGTAATAATATAATAACATATCATCCCATTCATCACCAATATTGTTAAATTTATTGAAAGCATACCCAATATAACTGAATAAGCATATATTATTGTAACAAGATTTATTGGTTTATTATTTTCAAAAATGAGCCTTTGTATTCGTATAACAAACATTTTGTGTAACCCTCCTCGAACTTCTACCATATCATTCCGCCGTGAAAATCCGTTCTTTGGTTCTTCCGCACATGTACTCCAGATGGGACCTAATCGGTCCCAAGTTCTAGTTAGCCCGATTGCATCACCCGCCTAGACGCTTTGGACAGAAAACTGGTAGTTTTCGGGGTTTTTACTGACACTGGCAATTCCCTAGTAATTTTGGACGAAAAATCAACTGGAGCAGGTTTCAGATGCATAGAAGTCCACCCGTTGCAACTAATCGCAATTTCTGAACATGAAAATGACCTCGTTCCTCACAATGACACTAACAAAAAATAATACACTCATATACTCGCATTGGAATCGCCAGCGTTTTCCACTGTTTCGATCCAATTTTGGAGGTGACAGCGAAGGGAAACAGCTGTACATATCATCCAAGTATCCATGCAGGAATTTGATCAGGAGACCTTAGTACTGCATTGTTGACGTCATCACAAAAGAAGAATGGGGATTATCGAGAATAGAGCGGAGAGATGCCGAATATATAGTATTTCCAACTCAAATCAAACCTTTTCTATAAGCAGTTTTTTAAAACCAAATTTTTTGTTGATTTCTCTTCTAATAAAACACGATTTTTTTTACAGTATACTCATACTTACTTTTCGTATACCTACTACGTTCCCAGTATTGTTTTCAGCCCAGTTCCCAATCAACAAATGCTATATAAACTATTTTTTTTTTCATAATTAATTATTCTCTAGATAGAAAAGCCTCGTATTGTTCACGAACGGCTTAACTCTGTTCTCATCAACAGATGAATATGGGTGATTTAAAACTTTCGGTTCAATCTTGAATCTTCAACATTTAACTTTTTTCACTTGAAAAAAAAGAACGTATGGGTGTTGGTAATAAATTAACAAAAAATATTACATCAATCAATAGTAAAAGTGTCTTTCAAAAATTTGAATCAATAGATGAAATTTTAATGAAACTGCTTCAAGGAAAAGGTTGAATTTGACTTTGAAATGCTATAAATAGATGAAATTCCAAGGGATTCGAGGGTGTGGAGAGTGGGGTAGTGTGGAGTTTTGAAAACACCACATTATCGATAGACCAGTTACCAGTGGCCGCTCCAGCGGATTAGCCGGGGCCTACCCTCAATTACCATAAATATTTATGGCAAATTACGTTGATGTATATATTTAAATATATGCAATTTATTTATGTGAATTTTAGTTAGGACTGAATTTTTACGAACACTTTAAATGAAATGATTCAAAGCCAAAGCGCTCATAATTAATCAGTCTCAACTATATACATGTGCCTAGCCTAAAAATAAATCCTGCAGCCGCCCCTGACAGCTACATGGAAAAACAATCTATTCGGAATAATATAGCTTTAACAAGTCGAGTCAAAGATTTTCCTCAACAAAATAAAGGCTGTCCGAAACAAAATAAAGGTTTTACATTTCTAAATATAGGTTTCCCATTTCAATACAAAGATCGTTAAAATACGTTCACTGTACTAACTAGAACACTTAATTAAAACAGGACAAGGACAGCCTATCTGTCAATTCTCTATCGAATTTGGTATGGACTATTCCCAATTTCTGCCGCACATGTGCTTTTCTTTATTTTGGAATGAAAAAACCAATATTTTGAAATGGAAAACCTTTACTTTGTTTCGGAAAACCTTTGATTTGACTCGGAATCAATCAGAAATAAATTTCTGTGTAAAAATTCAGTTTCATGTCCAGTGATGGAACTTCGCAGTTTTCATTGCTAGAGTGTCGATATCTACGGAATCATTTTTATTCACTGACTGCACAATCCAGTTCTAATAATCTCATAATCTGAGAGTTATTCATCAGAAATTCGCGACTGCGTAGGACATGGTGTCTGTGAACGTATTCATATTGAAGTTACACCGAATCTGATTCGTTCATACTGAACTAATTGAACGCAGTGCCAATTTGACAGTTCTCATCATCCCAGTCAGTTGATTACTCGCTCCGTGAATTGGAAAACGCAACTTTTAACCTCTCCAGTGCATGATTGAAAAGAATGTCATTTCTATCTCGATATTCCCGAGAGGACGTCGGATCATTTGGGTAGAAAAGCCGTCAGCGCACCGCCATTGTTCTGTCATTCCCTTTGTCAGGGACCAATACCCAGGAAAACCCTCAATCGCCTTTTTAAAACGTAGTGTTTTCCGACAGTAAAATGAGCTTTTTTTGCTGCACTTTTTGGTAGTATGCATGGGAATATTAACTCCAATTTTAGGAGGAAAAACGCTCCAGGTTTAATAACTCTTGCTCCACGCAGCTAAGTTAGCCACAGGTAATTACTTCAAACTGAGCGCCGAGGTTAAGGGCAGATCACGTGAAAATATGTTTTTTAGCCAAATTTTGGTTAGTCTGTCGGAAAAACTTCAGACTGTTTACAGTGGGTGGATGGATTTTTGTGTCATTCGCTTTTCTAAAGTTGAAATTTTGAGGGGAGATTCAACATTTTTATCCTTGGGATCTATCACTGGAAATTTTAATGCCAGAATAAGCGGAAGAATAGGTACCGCTAGCTGTGAAATCGTGGCTGCCACATCTGAGATAACCTCAGTCCCTACTATCTATTGAGACCAGCCAAAACTATGTATCGTTCGCGGAAGAGGAAACCTGGAAGCACCAGGAAGTGAACTGTGAAGATTCCATACTTCATAAAAACTGAAACAAGTGGAGATATGGAGGCATGAGCCCAAATTACGAACGAACAGCTCAAGTCAGTTCTTGCAACGATTAGGAAAGGGTGTTCAAAATTCCTTCCGACTGTCAAAAGAACATAAGAGCCAGCCTATTACAGCAGGCAACTCTAGTAGAGGGACATTCAAGAACCCGGCAACCGAAAGAAAGTGTCTTCTTCTATACTTGGTCTGAGAGCGATACTCGAAAACTGCCAACTCGATTTCTTCCATAGCGTTCCACCACCTGTGCAATCTTTCTAGGTATGGGCGACTTGAATTGTTTCACGACGGACGCGGTGGCCAAAACTAAAACACCATCGTGTTGTACATGCTCACCAAATAACTTGCCTCTCCAAGATCGATAAAATTGATCAAGATTTTTTTATCCAGCCGTGGGTAACGCATTCTTGCCGTCTAGTCTTATCTTTGGAAGAATTGAACGGGAACTAAGACTCGGAATCTGGGTTTTGAGGTGAAAGTGCTGGACTAGAGGAGTTGGGCCTCCTATTGTGAAGATGTATGGGTGCAGAATCCAATTTCGAAAGCTGATTTTAGATATCCTCATCCAATCCATGGAAAACAGAGGTTAAGTTGATAAACTACAAAAAAAAAAATGTTTTATACATTTCTAAAAGCAGATTTTGAGAAGACAAGACTGTCTTTTTCTGTTTTCAGGATTCAGAGCGGGAAACTGATCCGATTCCAAAACCGAATTTAGCTTAAAAAAGTCAGTTGTACCTGTTCCATCTCATTCTACGTTCAATTTGCTCGTCTAGATGAGGAGATGAGGGTTCTTTTTTTGAGATTAATTAGAAGATATTAAAAATGTATGTACAGCACAATGTTTATCAATATAACTGCATTGACAAATGTATAAAACAGCATTTTTGTGCTTTATAAATTTTACTAGTTTCCCGTGGAATGGAAGAAAATAGCTGAAATTGGGTTTTAAATTCGGATACTGCTCCTCATAAAACAGGAAAAGTGGTTGGAAGTGAACAATTGATACACACGGATTTCCGATTTGGATTCAGCATAATGGAAACCCTCACCAATCTTTATCTCCTCGACACCAAACAATACTATTTTGTTTCGTTTGCTGTATTATTGTTAGTTTTAAGACATTCAATAGCCGTATAGTCCATTGATAATAATTTGTAGTTTAATACTTCCTAGAATTAAAAAAAAAATCTGAGGAGTTGAAATTCAGCGGAATCAACTATAGGAGCAACCCACAAGACACTGTTCATACAGTAGGCTCGAGTTGAATCTCTAACGTTCCAGCTTCATATTTCTGTTTTCGGAAATGTGCCGAAAATGGATTACTCATCTCTCGTTGGTGTCATTTGAACGGGTTTCTACAACTCCGGATGATGCACGTCGATTTTATAAGCTCCCTACGCCTGAGATGGGCCGTCACATGACGGTTCGGTGGTTACCTATACGATAAAAGCTAAGAGCTGGGAAATGAGATATAGCGAGGGGCAGACGTGAGGGGTCGGCTAGGTGGTTTTTCACGAAGGTTGGAGGTCGAGCTCCCTCTCGCCCGCTGCGCTGACCTTTCCCAGCTCTTTGACTCCCGTTCTTCCCGCTCTCTAAGTGTTTAAACCTTCTTTTATGTGCGCGGTGAAGAAAGGATGGCCAAGAATGTCTCGTCTCGGGCGCACTACGCTCCAAATCTGTAAGTCCCTTCTCACTTTATCGCCGTTTTCCCCTTCACACCTGCCGAATCAAGTTCATTCGGTGGTCTTGGATTTGAGACAATCGTAAATACAGAACTGACTGTAATCCGTTCATTGTAAATGTTCTAAATAGTCATCCAAAGTAAGCGAAGGAATCCGTACCTTTACTGTGAGCTGTCGGCTGCCACAACTGAGACCTTCCTGCCCCTAAGTCCCTTCTAGGTATTGAAATCAGCCAAAACAACCGAGCGACTTCTTGCATCAATACAACGCCGGTCACTGAACTTTACAGGCTGTACGAGGGCTTCCTCTGGTTCTCCTCGACCATCTGGTCTACTGAATAGAAGCTTGGGAGACATAGACACAGTAATGTCTATCGCCTATTGTTCACCATGCTTAGAGGAGTTTCATTCAATTCGTCAATGAACATGATGAGCGGTCGTGCTACAGTAACTTGAACCTTATCAAAACAACTTGATGGACTGAATGGCTATTCAAACGCTGGCAACTGTAACACTTATTTGTAGTCTAATATTGCGTGATTATCGTATCATTTTGAGGTGGGGTGGGGGAAGTTCTCAGTTTTACGTTCAGAAATATCCATTATTTGCTTTGGTCGAGTTTCTACGGATCTTAAACTAATTCCAGTCGATATAGGAACTAATATTACTGAAAAAACGATGAGCTCACTTACCTATATTAGTAGAAACCTCGGAAAAATACCTTACAGACCACCTCAACACAGAATGGCATTATTCACACATTCATCACTAAATGGTTCTACTGAACGGTATAGGGACAAAAAATTATTTATGAGAAAGACATTTAGACAAGTATATAGATTGAGAGAAAAAAGTTATAATATTTCGAACGAATCTTGATCACAGTTACTGGAGAAGAAATGATTTTCTGAATCCTGGTCGCGGTGTTTCAATTTGATATCCAAGGCCGGAACAAATAATTTATGATGTCAAAATTTCTGTCTATATATCAATCGGTTTCAATAGTCAACACTTTCTCAGTGTTCTGCCAAAGGTATGAGTTCCTCGGGATACAATTATAGTCATCATTGACTTAAACTCATTATATACTGAAATACCTCATGAGGAAGGGCTATAAGCACTATCAGGCAGCCTCATTCAGGCTTTTCCCAGAACCTCGAAGCCCATCAACCAACTTCAGGGTGAAATAGGCCGAATGCGTTCTAACAACGGACGTTTTTAAGTTTAGAGGCCAAGTGTACCTTGGGAGAGGCACAGCAATGGCACCTTCCTATGCGCCCCTATTCAGGGCCTATTTGGGAAACCGATTTCTGTCATCCAGAGGTAAGATCCATCGCATCTGGAAACGGTTCATTGACCACATCTTCTTGATATGAACACATGGGGAAGAAGAAATGGTAATTTTTTTGGAAGATCTCAATTCACAATTTTCTGTGTAGTTAACGTTGGCATTCTCTAGGACTGTCGCGACATTTCTAGATGTTGATATCTTGCTGAGTACCGGGAAATTCATTACCGGAGTACATTTTCCATTAAAAATTCCATATTTAATAGATGAAATTATTAACCCAATATTAATAATTGAAGCAATTGGGGATTGGAAAGCATTTTAACAGCTGCCGTCCCCCCATACGAAGTGATCGATCCCTAGGATCTGGAGGAGTATCTGTCTGGGTTAAAGGATAAGTTGTTGTAGTTTAGACTTGTCACAGATAGATAGGAAATATCGCATTAAAAATGTAAAACTGCACCTTGGAAGATAAAACGGATTAATTTTGTTCATAAAAATGCCTACTCAAGTATTTGAAACCCGTTATTACCAAGCGTCAAAAACCTCGACTTGCTTCACTGTTTTTTAAAAGCTTTTATTGAACTTGCGATGTATGTACATATGTAAGGATGTACGGGTGGAATCTTGCAATACGATTTTGAAGCAGATACTCTCAACCGATTAAGTTGAAATTTTGTATGCACGTTTAGATTGGATGACAATACACGATTAGTTGTGTGACGTCATTCTAAATTCAATATGGCGGACGATCCAAGATGGCGGAACATTTATTTTTAGTGCATTTCTACAATATGGGTATCAAATGAAATAGCTTGTTGAGAGTGACTCGAAAAGTAATGTGACGTCATTCTAAATTCAATATGGCGGACCATCCAAGATGGCGGAACATTTATTTTTAATGCATTTCTGTTTTAACGTGTTCGGGTAATCAAAAATACACAACTCAAGACATTGCGGTAATGAAAGATATTTTATTATAATAGGTGCGAACCGAACGAATACAAGGAAGCGAATAATAATTTTCCAATCCACGCGAGAGACAACGAGCTTGAACAAAAGCCTACCTACTGTGTACGCGTTGCTAGGTTACTAGGGAACAATAATTATTGTAGGCACTTTCCGTAGGTGACGCATATTCTAATATTCACAGTTAAAATGTTCATGCTACATCACTCCCCCCCAATGACGACGTCCAGAAAGCGCACATTAGGTCGCACAAGTCTACCAGATCTGGTGTGATGAGGTGTAGTTGGCGATGGAGGAGCTGGTGGCTGAGATCGTCTTGTCTGAGAGTCGTCATTCACAATTTCAGGTTGCGGTGATGGCAGAGTTGTATGGTCTGGATGATGAAGTACGAACGCTGGCTTAAGTCTGTCAGCAGACACAACGATTTGGCGATCTGGCAGTTGGATTTTGAAAGTTTTGTCCGATCGCTCAATGACTTTGTAGGGTCCTGTATAAGGTGGTGTGAGTGGAGGTGCGACATGATCCCGTCGAAGGAAAACATGTGTTGATGTGTCAAGGTCCTTATGTCGAAAACATGTTTTAGCACTGACACGGAATGCGGCAGGTCGGAACTGAGCCATAGCTTCTGAAAAACGACGAATGGCGTCCTCTGTGATAGGTGGATGATTGAAGCGAGAAAAGAAGTCACCTGGCAAGCTGAGAGGTTGTCCATAAACTGCTTCTGCGCAACTAGTGTCGTTGTCCTCCCTAGTAGTTGAACGTAAGCCTAGGAGTACTGTAGGCAGTAGTTGAGTCCAGGTAGAATCATCTAATTGGGCCATGAGTGCAGCTTTCAATGAGCGATGCCACCTCTCAACACAGCCATTTGTCTGGGGGTGATAGGCTGTAGTGCGGCATCTCTGTGTGCCTAAGAATCCTGCCAACTTATTGAAGAGGGCTGACTCAAATTGCTTCCCCTGGTCTGTTGTAACACGTGCTGGCACACCAAAGCGAGGAATCTAGTTATTATAAAAGCCTACCTACTGTGTACGCGTTGCTAGGTTACTAGGGAACAATAATTATTGTAGGCACTTTCCGTAGGTGACGCATATTCTAATATTCACAGTTAAAATGTTCATGCTACACTGTAATATGGGTATCAAATAAAAGGGCTTGTTGAATATTGGTTTCAAATGAAAGGGCTTGTCGAGAGGAAGTTAAAGTTGAGAAAAAATGCATGCTAAAAAAGAAGAAGCTCTTTTCGGAATCCCCCTGAAATTTGGTGTAGAGACCTCGTTCATTCTTGATTTGAACCTGTAAAATCGGTTGATTTTATTCAAGAACTAGGCTGTTCCAAATTAACCGGCAAACGAACTTGTAACAATGATACTTTGAATGTGATAAACTGACTCAGAAACCTAGCTAGCGATGACTAAAAAGTAATTAATGAATCAAACAAAAAACCTTTTTAAGGAAACTTTTATTTAAATGCCCTAAAAAGAAGGAAACAAAATTTTACTTACAAATTTTAACTGTCTGCTTATAGCCTATATACACAATTCATAAAATCATAAAAGCTTGTCGAGAGATTAGGCTTGTTTTTGAATTGTTTTAAAATTGTTTTTGATATACCATTTGAAAGCTGACCTTTTGGCACATTTTTTAAGCTACAGGCCCTGATCCAATGGAGATTAGAATGGAGTAGGTACTGAACGTTTGAAAAACCCTCTTTTTTCAAATATTCTTGAAGTTTGCTTTGTAAAGTGATTTTTCGGCAACTTGATAGAGCGAAAAAATTGGTCTGGAGATTGAAAGGCAGGAAATTTAACGCGCTTTCTAACGGTATCTTAAATTTTCACTCTACTTAATACTGTATGTCAGTTACAGCCGTTTTGCTGAGACAAGGTCGAAAACACGAAAAACCTCTTAGAACGAAAATGATTCAAAATCTAAGCGAGATAAAAAAATTGCTGGTAGGCAATTTTTGTTGGAAATTGGTTGTAAAGTACGTGGGTGAAGTAGTACGTACCTTATCCGATACACCCTGTATAGTCGAACAGAATTTTTTATTAGTATGTTGAAACATTTTCTAAAACTTGATTTTTTTTTAGTGAAACTATAATTCTTATCTTTGGACAGAGGATTCTATTGAAGAAATATTTTCAGCCAAAATCCATATCCTCATGAGTTGGTACCTACATTGAAATGAATCATTAAAACACAATTGAGAAGAGAGAATTTCGCGTTTTTGAAAAAACGGAACTGTTTTCGCTGCCTTGGGACCAGTGTGTGGCGCTGTATGGGCAGTTTTCCGACGTTAGCGGCCTGTTAAGAAAATAACGAGAAGCTAGTGGAGCGGGAGGGCGATCTAAACCGTCTAACCTGGTGGATGGAGGAAGGAGGAGCCCATTACCACCTCGCCCGAGCAACCCATAAGCCTTCACGAGGCACATTGTGTCAGGCGGGTCGGAGTTGGCGGCCGAGAAGTATCTCTTCTAGGCATTGATTGAGTTTTACAGGGTATTCACCCAAGATTAGATCCCCCAGGTGTTTGGTGGACACAGCTCTTCATACTGCTCCAAAGAGGTTTACCGTGGATGTTTCCCCTTAGAAGCGTTTTCACCTGCCTCTGAAAACTCTTTTTTTTACGATTCAGTGGCTATCTTTTCAGGTTTTCGGACTTTTACCGAACAGAAAGTTTTTGGGAAAATTGAAAAGCGAGGTAGATGGTCAATTCTTCCTTTCACCTCGGCTCACGTTGTACAATCACTAAAGAAAGGCTGAAAGTCTTAAAGTTTCCTGAATATCTAAACAAATTATTATTGGATACATATGTGTTGTAGACTATTCCAGTTTTGCTTTTGGAAACTCATTCAGAAGCGTGAAATACTGATCTATACCACAGGGGATCCCCACCACCTAATTCTGGTGACGAACTAGGGTTTTACCGTCCGAATATCCAACTTGTTTACTTTCCTTCTATTATCTTCAGATAACATGCACCGTATCAGCACGTTACGGTTTTGATTGCTGATTCATTCCAACAGTAGATACGTTATAGTCAATTTATATATTACAGGCGTTTTAAATAAGAACTAGCCATTCTGTAAAATGACAGATTGTTTTAGTCATTCTGTATAATTAAGTAATTTTTCGAACTTCTATCATACACTGACTAGGCATAATGTATAGTGGCTACGCAGTTTATACAGGGCTTTAACTTGAGGAACGTGCCACTGGCTAGGAATACATTCCACAACACATTTCTGACAAAAAATGTCTTAAAATTTTGAAAAATGGATTTTTCATGCTATAATTACAACGTACGAGCTTGGTGTCTCTATCATCTCTTTGAACTCTGGGTCACTTGACGGAAGAAAGTATATAGATTCAGGTTCGTACACAACCTTGGAGACCACGGCTTTGTTGCATCCTCAACATGCTCATTACCAACTTCTTTCGTACTCATCATGCCGAATACATTCAGCAATGAAGAATTGGCTGGCATGATGTTAGTGTATGGGCAAGCTCACCAAAATGGCAGGAAAGATTAATTTACACGAGTAGAGTTGACGTAGAGTAGATTCCTCTTCACTCTACCACGAACCGCGTTGCGTTGTGATTGTTTTTAAGTTCGTTCTGTTGATATTTTTTGGTCTTGTTCTGAAAGGAAAAATGGCCAGCAGAAACAGGAGCGTTGGAAAAGTGAGCAGAAGTTTATTGGACGTGTCTGTGAGCAGAAGTTTATTGGACGGGTTTGTTGTTGGATGAACTGGGTGAAATGTTGAGGGAGGAAGAATGAAGAGAAAAAAGGATGTGGGCTTGGAGTTGGATCGGTCGTAGAGAAGCCCATGGAGCATCAGCCACTCTGCTGAAAGAGCTCATGTTTGAAGACCCACAAGAGTTTACTCTTGCAATGAGGATGCCTCCCCAGGCTTTTGAACAATTGCTGGAACTTGTTTCGCCCTTGATCCAACGTCAGGACACTATAATGAGGGATGCCATAAGCCCAAGGGTGATGTTAGCGGTGACACTGGACTACCTTGCTATAGGCAGCAACTTCCGTACCCTACAGCATAAGTTCAGGGTTTCTAGACCAACGATTTCCAATTACATTCCTGAAGTCCTCTTTTCACTCTACTCTGCTCAAAAAACTGTTTACATTGGTAGGGTAGGCAGTCGAGTGAACTGGAGAGTCTGATTTCTGGTGGTGGGGGAGGCAGTAGAGTAGAGTCACTCTACCACAGTGGTGAAGTACTCTACTCTACCGTTTACTAGTCAGTAGACCTCTATTATACTGAAAATGTTTACATGAGTAGAGTGCAATTAGGTCACTCCACTCTACGACTCTACTCTACCGTTTACTCGACTCGAGTAAATCGGCCTGAAGGCGGTGAGCGAATACGAACGATGGCTCCCTGACTAGCGAATTCCAATGCGTATTTCCTGGGTCTTGAAAAGTTCAATGCGTTATGTCTCTTTTGTGTGAGGTTTCTATCTGTCACTAGCAAGGCGGGTTCAGGTTTTCCAAGTGTGTAATGTTCATGTGTCGTTCTAAAACATTCTCAACATTTTACGATAAGAAATAAACAAAAATGTTAGTAAGTTGTGTCGACAGCTAGTCCGACCACTTTTCAATTCTGAAACATTTTCATATTAAATAACATGAAATAACATTAAATTTTAATCAGTTAGACAGGAGACAGTGTGAAACTCGCGCTTATTGGCCAACGGAGTGCCCACAAGGCTGCACTGACAATGGACTAGGGATGCAAGATTCTTTGAAAAGAATCGATTTAAATCGTATCGATTTTTTTTAAAAAGGGTCGATTTTTTTTAGGAATTGATAATTTTTTGAAATGTGTAAATTAGTCTTATTAGAATGAGAAAATGATTATTGATAAATTATAATCTTTCATGAAAGTATCGATTTTTTTTTCAGGTCAGAGTGCATTAAATTCACTGTGAGTTTTAATAGAAACTAGACTTCTCACAAAGGTACCTGTTTTAACTGTAATAGATTCTTTCAATACCCCACTCTCTTCTTCTTTTCGATTATTTGTTGATCATGAAGGAGTCCATGTAGTCACTGGTGTGTAGAAAGATTGTTTTTACAATTGTTCTTGTCCATTCCAGCACTAGTTTTGAACGATACCCACTCGTTCCTTGTTTGCAGCAGGATCTCATGGTTGTACTCCGCGTAACTTCCTATGTCTCCTATGCTCAATCCAATCAGCATATCTGTCGGCTTGTTTATTACCTGCTACCCCCAGATGAGATGGTACTCACTGAAGGTGCACAGAGCGTTTCGGTCCATAAATTTCGACTCATATTTCAAAAAATTGATAAGGACACCAACCTCTTATATTGTAATTATACTCTTAGCAAGATAAATCCAATTTTTCGCTAAAAACGTCGTTTTTGTTAGGAAAACCCACGTTTTCCCGCGTTCAAACAACTGGAGAGATGGAAAATTTAACGCTTTTTCCAATGGTATAATCAATATTGAATTTTCTTATGTACATAAGAGAGTTATGGCCGTTTTAGTGAATTAAGATGGATAACTTGAGAATAAAATCTTAAAATTGAAATAACTTGAAAACGAAGATTCTAAAAAACATTTTTTTATGGCGCTTTTTGTCAGAAATAGGTTGTAGAATTTATTCTTAGCCAGTGGCACGTTCCTCAGGTTAATGCCCTGTATATGAAAAATTGTCCACACATTCCATTGTCTCATAACTATTGCATTGAATGCAAAAATTTCATGCTAATTTCTTCAAAAATGTAGAGGAAAAATATAGCAAATAGATTTACCTTTTAGCTCAATCCCTCTCATATTATTGATAAAGGAAATTCAAAATGGAATCCGTTTAAATGCTCGACGGTAATGGTTCTCATATAATTCACATAGTAATTTGCCATCAAATTTGTTAGGGCAGGTAAATATTGATCAGTGGACTGAAAATAGGCAATTGAGCGCCTTTTAGCTATGATCAAACGTTAAATGCTGGATAGACCCCAATGTCGGTTGACCGCGAAAGCCTTTCTAGCGGTGAAAGCGGAATAAAGCCACGATGGGCGAACAATTCCAGAGGATACAGTGGACGCTCTATTAACCGGCAGTTTAGAGGCCATAGGTGTGCCGGATAACCGATTTACAGAAAAACAAAGTACATCAACAACATGCCAACTCCAAATTAATAAAGCAACTGTTTACATCATTTTTGGACCAGCTGACAGTAACAACATTAAAGGAATTGTGGGAAATGACGTGAAACATAATTTACAACTTACAATTTAATCAAACAAAGAAACAAATTACTTAGGCAAGGCGCCAAACTATCATATTATCTACAAGTCTTTTATCGAACGGTTTCGTATTCTGGTCACACTTCCTGGGTATTGATTGACGATTGGAGTCCTTAGCTGCTGGAGGTGATATTGGCTCACTGGCTCTCTGAGAGGGACAGGCTGTCCGAGCGAGCTAAGGCATCAGTCCTCTGGCTGTTTACTTCCAGTGGGAGTACTGCCAGGTTCGAATGCGGCAGGCACCAATGATAAGGGCCAAAATCCTATCAAGTGTTGTATACCTGTCCTGTCGTTAGACAGTTCACCTCTAATCTCGATATCCGAATCCAAATCGCTCCCAACCCAGGGGCGTGAGGCAATGGGAAGCCACGAGCGAAATCGTCAGTCGTAGTTCCGATCCTCTCTAGAGGACGGCTGGCCTTGGAATTGCAGATATTTCTCAATCTTTATTTATGCCATTGGAGAGTGGACTCGAAAATGGCGCCTCAAACTAAACGAAACTAAGTCTACTCATGTGAACTTCACGAATAAAAAAATTACAAACCCTCCTTTGTATCTGAATCAGTGCACAGTCCCATATTCCAACTCAGCTAAGTACCTAGGAATGACCTTAGATGAAAAGCTGAAGTGGAAAGAACACGTCAAGAAAAAAAAGGAAGAGCTATCAATCAGGTATAGAAAACTATATTGGCTGTTGGGCCGAAATTCACAACTCAGTTTGCACAATAAATTGCTGTTATACAAAACAGTACTTATGCCTATCTGGACCTACGGTATCCAGCTATGGGGATGTACAGCTAAAAGTAACTTGAAAATAATTCAAACATTCCAAAATAAGGTACTAAGGAGTATTGTGAATGCTCCATGGTACATTCGTAATGATGACCTCCACAAGGACCTCCAAATCGAAAGAGTCACCGATGTCGTTAAAAAATACGCAAGGAACTACGAAAAGAGGCTTCTTGCTCATACCAACCCAGAAGCCATTAGGCTTCTCGACAACTCCCAAGTAAACCGACGCCTGAAAAGGACCAAGCCATTGGACCTTGGATGCTGATGTGAAACGAACTAAATCACTCGCGATGAAATTGTGGAAACCCATTTCAAAAAATTAAAACAGAATTTTAAGAAAAAATTGTCTATTTCCACCAAATGGAAGTTATATTTGGTGGAAATTATTATTTGGTGGAAATAGACAATTTTTTCTTTAAATGCTGATGTGAAGCTGAATCGTGGTGTATTGTCAATGGACTAACACTCGTATAATATTGCGGAATTTATGTGAAGTAAATATCTAGATAGTTGCCTGTATATTACCTCAGTTGTAACTAGTTGATATATTAACGCTCTATTAAAAAAAAAAAAAAAATTCTCAATCTAAAATTGTAAATAAAATTATTGAACTCCCAAAATATGCATATTTATGCCTTTTCGTTTTCGGCCCTATTCCGTTGACCAACCCTGTATAACCTGATATTGCTAATTCAATGAATGCGCTCCCTCGAATTCCCAATTATCATGATAATTGATCCGAGTATAGTACATGGTGTCAGGTGAAAACCACTCGCGAACGGTTTCAATAGCGGTTGTGCAGCTGTTCCATAAAGTCGTGTCGATTAATTCGAGGTGCTTCGGCGGATGAATGCGGATTAATTCGCGGAAATTGCACTTAACCTCTCGCAAACCTACGATCAAGCCGCCTCACAAGCGTGGGAAACGCAAAACCGCCGCCTCTGAATTTTTAAGCCTCAAATTCGAACAAGGAATGGCGAGAATGGTTGCAGGACTTTAGTGCTCGGTATAAAAACGACGAAACTTCAGGGATCGATTCCGCAAGTAATTTGCAACAACTCTTTCCACATAGCGATTTTTTAGTCCTATCTGCCCTCCTATTCTGAATATTCTACATCAAAGTTTCTGGTTCCGAGTCTGTTGAGCAGCGGAAGCCTTGTGTTCACTTTCAGGAGCCAAACAATTTTTGCTGTCCGAATTCAACATTTCCACTCTCATTTCATAGCCTACTGAACAAATTTGGTTCCGTGTCTGTCGATCTGTCTGCCTGCATTTCCTTGTTACAGCCATAACTTCCACAATTTTTAGCCCACATTTTGAGGAACTATACGGATAAGGCCTCTTGAGGTCCCATAGGAATTTCATCTCAATATAATCAGCGGTACGCTCTGATCATGTGCTGACTTGAAATTCTGAAACAGCCATAACTTCAACAATTTTGCATGAATTTAGGTCACATTTTGAGGGATTATGCGGATACGGTCTCTTGAGGTTCCATAGGAATTTCATCTCAATATAATCAGCGGTACGCTCTTCGCAATTCCCGGAACAGATATAACTTTCACAATTTTAATTCAACTTAGCTCATATGATAAAGGATGTAACGAGGAAGCTGCTGTGCTACCTTGGCAGTGTATTTTCTCACATGTTCTACCTTAATTTACTGAAACAGCCATAACACCCTTAATTTACTAAAACATTAAAATTAAATTATACCGTTGAAAAGTTCGTTAAATTTTCTTTAATTTTTATTCCATGAAATTTCCTTCTAGGTTCCTGTTGCCCCTCGGATGGGACCATTTCTTGTAGTGGATTCCTTTTTTGGGGTTCAAAGTTTGGGTGGAATTTTCCGTGAGCTGCATTCAATTCTGACAATGGACTCAGCTACTAGGGATCTGTTCCCACAAGCGGTCTGTTTGTCCTACAGAACAGTCCCAAACCTGGGTAACCTACTTACCCACAAGCAGTCGAGCCTCTTGCTTTCCCTTCCGCGTGAGCCTACAGGGCTCAGCCGATGTGGTGGAAACTGGTGTTTTACGTGTGCCGTTGTGGATAATGACCCACAGTTCACGTCACCCTTGATCTCACGGCAGTATAGGCGGACTGATTCGGCCAAATGAAACACGGAGATATGTGTGTACCCAATGCCGTGCACGCAATGCAATGCTTTTTATGTTGGCAAGGCGAAGACAGGGCTCAACATCCGTATAAACAACCATCGTTCATCCGTGACTCGGCGGACTGAGAAGAAGGTAACGATCCACGCCAGGACACATGGATTATCGTTCAATCCCTGTTACTCTCTAAAAGTGCTGAAGTGAACGCCAGAGGGAGCGACCCCAACGATCTCCGGCGCATTCTTCAATAGGTACTACAGGCAAATACCTCTCCAGGCCTGAATGTCTACAGATAGACATTCAGGCAGGTTAAACTATGTTTTTTCTATTTTTCGAAGTATTTCTTTATTTTTCAAAGTATTTTTTTTCTCCAAAGTATTTTTATAAATTTAATTTCAGTATTATCTTTTCCCCCTCCCCTTTGTTTGACTCCTCTTTGATTTCCTTGCTTCCCATCCTGGTTGCGCATCCTCCTGGGTACTCTGTATAACGATCACGGGCATGCAACACCGTCTGACACACTAAGAGGGAATCTACCTACCCTCTTTCTATTTAGAATAGAATAGAATAGAATAGAATTTATTGACAGAAAGAAAGAAAACATTACACTTGATTATAAAATAAACATAAAAACTCAAAACTATAAACTAAAAATATTTGTCAGGACTGAGCGGCAGGTGGGATGTGTTCCAACAACTCAGTTGCTGAAGACACATTATTGCTTTCAACGTGAGTTTTGTTTGTTTTCATTATGTTATCCGTCGTTTCGTATATACATATTATTATACGTATTATTATACGTATTATATATATATATATATATATATTATTCACTGGAATTGTGTGGCTGTACTTGAGCAACTATACGACCAAAAAAAGGAAGGAAACATTGAAATTGACAGTACATAACTATTTTTTATATTTCGGCTACTGCCTTTCTCAAAACAACGAAAGACTCTCAGAAGTTGTTAACGTCGTCAAAAGAGAAGGTCAAGTTACCAAGGGACGTTGCTAATATTATGGCCTGGTGAATCGAATACACCCAAAACGCTGTAATGAGCTTTCTCGAATTGGTGTAGCATGCTTTTATTTTCGTGTTGTTTCATTTCAACGAGAATATTTAAACCGAAACCATAATCGAAAGTTGCATTATGGGTCACTGAATGCCAGCTTACGGGTAGGTCGGCATCACATCTTACCACTGAAGCACGATGGTTGTTCGCCCTTAAGTTGAGTTGGGTTTCAGCTTTTCCAACATAAAAAGATTTGCAAAGTTCTTTGCAAAGCAACTCATACACACACGCGTTGGAGTCTGAAATTCTGCCGTTCCTTCGAAGTTGGAGATATTGGGCCGAGCCGAAAACTCCATCATCGATTACAATGGAGAAACTTATCATCGGCGTCGATCGCAAGGATGTAGCCCTTTGGGAACTGGATCATGTAAACATCAATTATGCTTACATTATGAAAGCTGTCAACCTCGTCACACTAAACAAACTATACCAACAGCTCTCTCCATCAGGGGTTTCCGAGTATGAAGTGAGCAAAAAGACATGGAGCCATATTTAAAGAAGTTGATGAAAAAAACTCATTACGAGGGGGTACCCAGCAAGATAAATGGTGGAAAGGATAATTCCATCTCATGTTGTTTATCACCCAGGCCTCTGCAACTTACCACACACTCTTTTTCGGTATTGAGCGCTTGATATTGAAAGACATTTATCCGCTCCTCTCTTCAAATCCTATTACAAAAGCCGTTATTCCGAATTCACCTACACTCTCATATCATCAGGCATTATCCATTGGGGATATTCTTACCCGCCGAAGAACAAAGAAGAATGATTCCTTTTGACGACGCTAACAACTCCTGAAAAATCATTCTCTTTCGTAGTTTTGACAAAGGCAGTGCCCGAAATATGAAAAATAGTCATGTGCTGCTCATTTCAGTGTTTTTTCTTTTTTTGATTGCATACACAGTGTGTGTGGTGTGTCACAAAACAACTTCCTTTCCTAAAATTTTAATATTTTAAATCTACACGTTTTTTTCTAAGGACTTCAAAATTTTGAGTAGAATATTTAATATTCTTTTGATTTTTCTCTTAGTTTCTTGTTTATTGTTTAACCCTCACAGGGATGATTTTTTTCTTATGAAGAGAAATCTGAGACGTAGAAATAGGACTCAAGATAACGGGAAAAATATGGAATAAAGTTCATCGACTTTTTTTTTTCAAGAAATTCATGAAAAACTGAAAGATGCCTGTAGGCATCATCATGCATACGGGGAGGGATGTTTTAGTAAATATAATTCGATACGTCTAAGGATTTAAATTTATTTATATACATGAGTTTGAGTTATTTTTTGAAACATGTGACATTGATCATTCAATTTATGAGTTTGAAAATTTTCTCATCAGAATAGGTATGGTAATTCTTGAAACGTGATTTGCCTTTCGTTAAACTCAAATAAACTTCACATTTCTCACAATAACCACAAGTTTGGCTATTGCAATTTTGCATCCTGCATTTTATCTTCCTATTGGAACTGAACACTGGCCAATGGTATTGCGCGTCGTTTGTTATTTCAGCTGTCGGATGGGTAGTCGGTCGTCCTCTCTTCACCGTCGGATTTAGTGAACCTGTTAACGAAGTGCCTGGTCTACTTCTTTTTCGTGGATTCTGCCCAGATTTCAGGAGAATATTCTCAAGTAAAACTCTGAAACGTATCTGAGTCATCAGTTTTCCTCCTTTTGCTAACTTGACATCTTCTGAAAATTATCAGGAATTTACGATGGCAAGTTGTTCATCCTCAAACAAATCATTTACTTGTGAGAAGAGACAATGCAAACTATCATTGTTTACCTGTAAAACATCTTCCGAGATAGCGAGAGGTTCGTCTGCAGGTTGAATAGAACATTTTCATCTTCATCTTCAATATCTAAAGGTGCTGACAAAAAATGGAAGAAAAAAAATTTTCGATGAGGTAGAAATTGTTGCTCTCATCTATACTCGAACCCTATGCACGATGGTGCTCACGGGAAACAAAGATAAAACTACGAAAATCGGCTCGACAAAATCAAAAAACTAACGATCATTGCCTAAAATACACCACTTGTCCGAAATAAAACAATTTTTTTTTTTTTTTAAACGAAAATATACGAGTTTAAGAATATGAAAGCACTGTGCAACAGGACCTCTTGAGGTAAACAACGAGACTGCTGCTTTTGTCAATATAACCTTGTTTAT
The DNA here is from genome assembly GCA_031894815.1 of Creontiades dilutus. Classification (NCBI taxonomy): domain Eukaryota; kingdom Metazoa; phylum Arthropoda; class Insecta; order Hemiptera; family Miridae; genus Creontiades; species Creontiades dilutus. The sequence goes on from JAVIWC010000324.1 coordinate 163,193, forward strand.
TACGACTTGGGAGCAAGGTCCAGCGTGCAAAGATTTCCACTCCCTTTGTCACATGTTGGTGCCTCTAGGAAAGGAGAAATAGTTTGAAAATCCCTCAACAGAATGTTCTGAAAACGTGAAACATAATAAGATGCCTGCGGTGATCGCGATGCGGAAAAGGATTAGGTAAGATGAAAGATGGTCAGTTACTGCCGTTTTTTCATCTCAACGTGCCTCGTCAATGTGAATTTTAATACTTGTGAATAAAGTTTTTTTTTATGATGAGATTACTAAGGTAGGTACCTACATATTATTAGCACCTCATAGATTTACTATACCCAAGTCATAAGGTTGATTTTAGTCGAAAACCGAAATTTTAAGATTCTAATAAGTGAAAAATCAACATCAAAATCATCGACATTTTATTGAAATTTATTCAAAATCATCCAATGGCTCACAACTGCTTGTGAATTATTTTTGAAATTGATTTTCTGAAAAAAGAGAAAAAAAATCCATACAAGTGCCATTTTTTCTCGAAAAACGACCATATTTTGTGAAAATTGGATTTTATTTAGTCAAATCACAAAACGGACGTCACCAGGAGATTCAGGGTCGAAAAACAGTGAAATTTCATGCTCCACACTTGGGGTTTCAACAAATCAGTTTTTTGCGCAATTCCAGGGTTGAGCACCTTCAAACACAAGCTGATAGTCCAAAAAAATCGGTTGAGGGGTCAATTTTTTATAAAATTCTTCGTGTAATCCAAATCTGTAATAAAAACCGTCGTTTACGTTTGAAAAAACAAAGTTGATGTGCGCGTGATTGCGCAAGTACGCAGGGGGCAACGCGGACATTGAAGAAAAATTAAAAAAAAAACATGTTGGTAGATTTGAAAAAAGGGGGGGGGGGGGATTATTTTGTGGTACAAACTTTCAGTCAACAATAGTTTAGATAACAAACTAACTGATTTTTATATTTCGGCTTGTAGCCTTTCTCAAAATGCTAGAGAAATAATTGTAATATAAAAATTAGTTTTGTTGTGTGAATTATTGTTGGCTAACAGTGGAAGAGGACAAGTGACGACATTTTTTTTTTTTTTTTTTTTTTTTTGCTAATCTGCATCAAAAATGTAGTAAAACCCCGCCAACTACACTTTTCTATCTCAAACCGTTCTCAAAATATAATTTTGTAAAGTTTTTTTTTTTTTTTTTTTTTACCACGTTTTTTCTACATTAAAACCCACGTTTCTCCACTTTAGAGCAACATTCTTTCTACTTTTGACCAAATGGTCGGATTCAGCGTGAAATTTCCTTCATGACCAATACACATTCATAATCATAAACGAACCCCTAAGGATCACAATTGCAGTTCAAACGTTGAAAATTTAAAAATAAAAATAATTGCTAGTTTCTGAATTACTTCTATGTCTACTGCACTCCCAATAAACGTGCTGGAACTGGTCAAACCTCGGGAAAACTTGCAAATTTAATCAACTTTCTAATGGTATATATTGCTATTGCGATTCCGCGTCGATCTCATGGAAAATTCCAGTTTGAAGGCAGAAAAACAAAAGAGAAGGTTTGTTTGGCACTTTTTAAACAGCAATCGAGGAATCCCAGGGATAAAAGAAACAGTTCGCGATAAGATAGGGTTGAGATAGAGAAGTGCGGTTGGAGGGGTTTTACTTCATTTTTGATGCAGATTACCAGAAGAAATTTTTCGTCACTTATCCACTTCCACCCTGTATATATGTCAGTCTGAAGAAAGGAGACTTAGACGATTGCTAAAACAATAGATTTTTATTAGTCTTACAATACGAGTACGTAGGTACATTTGAACACCCACAATAGGGAACTGAAGAACTTACCTAAAACAATAGAGTTGAATAATGTCCCTTTCTGCAGAGTTCGAAAACGAAGTTAGTAAGAATAAAAGTAATCAGTCTTCTGAACAATATCGAAGGGATGAAATTAAATGAAATCAAATCGGTCAGCTGGTTTCACAGTAGTCTTCCAGTTGTCTTGGGTTCACTCATGAATGGAGTCACATGACAGCTGCGGTGTTGAAGGTATCCAAGATGGGTAGAGTACCTAGGTGAGTAGGTACTCTACTTAAATTATGTCCCTATAATTTACATATATAATTTTTTTTCCAACTGGAGTATTTTATAGTTATTAATTTCATTTTTGTCTAATTTAGATTCGAGATTTAGATCGAAGAAAGATGAAAGATAAAGTCGATTGTGCTGCAGATAGGTACTCTGCGATATTACACCTCAATGAGGCCCTGAGAGCGCTTCCCACTGTAATAGGAAAACGAGGAGACTGAGAGAGACGGGATGAGTGGGCTCCGCCAGTTGTGGTGTTGGTGTTGTTATCTAATGCTCCTGCCAAGGGACGTAAATCCTTCTAAGTAGGCAACTCCTGTTCAGTTCGAGGGGTTTACTTCTCCACAACTTGAATAAGACACATCAAGTGATCAACTTCAGTGAAGGGTAGGGCCCTTGTAACGCCCCGATAAACAATTTGAGACGCAGTCCGACACCGTCGTCGCTAGGCGTAAACGCTGAGTATTTCAAAATGGAGCGAATTCCCTTCGAGCCCTCACAATAGCGTTTTCCGTCGCCGAAATCATCTCGTGCGTAGTTCTCGTCTTCATCCATGGTGATCCGCGAACTTGGAAACAATAAATTCTTCCCTAACTGATATCAAACTATTTGACAATAATCCTTAACAATTGTCACACGTCACTATTTCTACTCTGGCACGGGCTTTCCTTAAGATGTAGCAGCACAGAAAATAGAGTAAACTTGAAGTTTTCTTGTGGAAATCCGTTTTGAGGTATTCTGAATTGATCCCTGGATTTTAACGCTTTTATATACATGTCATTCCAGACGATAACTCCCGATAAAACGAAAAATGTTTTCGTTTGTATTCTTCAATTTAATTTTTATTTAAAAAAAAAAACAAAAAAAAAAAACCATTTTCTTGGGGTAATAATTTGATTTGACGGACCTCAACACCTTTCGGAGCTCTGTTCTTATGTTCAATGTTTGACATGTCCAGCTGTTTCCACCAAAAGTCATCAAGTCTAAAACAATTTTCTTTGTAATTTCGGCAGATAATGGTGTAGGAAACGCGGTTTCTAAAGCTAGGGATGAAGCGGTGGGAGAAAAAACAACAGTGCAGATAGTTCAGTTCTTGACGTTAGAGAACAGCCAAAACACGTTTTTTAGAACTCCGGTAAAATCTCCTCAAGTCAACAATTCCACTTTTGAAAGACCCCTCCTTTGTAACCTTGGAAAGATCCGGAGGCCGGCCGCGCACTGGCAACTAAATAGTTACCATTCGGGCCAGTCTCTACAATTAATTTCGACAAATTAATTTCATATATAATTTATTTTGAGACGAAGAAGGAAGAAGATAATGGAAAGAACGTTTTGGGTCCTTCTAATCATCACTTCTAGACTCCTTGGTGGGCAGTTTCATAAACCCTTTGGTAAATTGAGAAAACATCCGAATAAGTTCTTTAATTACTTCAGAATGAGCAGAGAAAGTTTGGACGAATGATTTTTCCTCTCGGACCACATATAACGTACCGGAATAAGTCCCTCCGACAGCCTGTTCTTTTTTCCAAAGTATTCCTCGAAATCTTATGGGCATACTTTTTTAAACGAGCTGGCAGTCCCGACGTTTGTTTACGCACCCGTCTACTAGCTAAATTATTTAGTTGCCGTGATGCAACATTGCATTTGAGGCTGTATGATTCATTTCGACTAAATAGTCGCCTAGAAAAAGTGGTATGTGCGCGGGGGCCGTTCAGATCCTGTGCTCTCGACTAAATGGTAAATGCTAAGAAGAACGAGATTGAGTTTGAAGAGTTTGAAGATAGTTTTTTGAAGGACATTGATTTACGTTTCCAAAGTTGTTCTTGATTTTTTACCAAAGCACTTGTTGCGATCAGTTTATTTGGCTTTCGATGGTTCAATTATTGATTACCTACGGTATCTTAGTGTGGGGCAGGTCTGCAGAACTTAACTTGAAACTTTCGCAGACGGTCCGAAATGCTTTGATTAAAGTAATGATTGGTAAACCTAAGCGACATTCTACCGCACTTCTTTACAGAAGGTTTGATGGTTTGAAGTTTAAACACTGTTTTCAGCTTTCGTCAAGTTCGAGAGTTTTTTAGTCTGGTTCGTGTAATTTATCTATTTCCAACTTAAAACATTCGAAAACACCTTTCATCAATTACAGAGTACTTTGTGCCCTGACTCATGTCAAAGAGTAAGAGTTTCTGTTGTAATTGTATTGTATTTTCTTGATTAGCTTTTTGAATTTATTATTAATTGATTGTTACGATTATATCAATTATTTGGATTTTACTAATACGAGATATTGAAATAAGTATGAACTAACAAAATATATTGAATTTTAATAATTAGTCGTCTGTAAATTGTTTACCTATTTGTGTTATTGTTGAATTGATGGCAGTGTACTGAAGCTTTAATGACGGGATATTTAGGTTAACGTTAAAGGTTTAAGTTAGATTAGGCTGGTTAACACAATTTCTTTTGAACTCTCCACTGGCGCGCGTATGTTTAATCATTCAATTATTTGTACTTATTTTTCCTACACCTTTATCATATTAAATACCCTTCACCCCTACACCTTTATCATTATAATCCTGGAAACTCCTCAGAGCTGGGGAATCCACCAAGAGAAGGTGAAGTACCTAGGAGGTGACATTCGGGACTCGAGTGGAATTACGCTGCTATGGTTGGGTAGGTCGGGGTGAGAGTTGAAAGATAAGCAAGCGGTTTCGACGCTGGGATCAGCCGCTCTCGGCTCGTCGGTATGCGAACGATCAAAATAGCTAAACGATAGACGTGAATATATGTGAATATATTACAAACGTTAGCAGTTCTGCATTTCAGACATTGAAAATCTTCTTTCGCTATTGAAAGCTAAGCCGTGTTTCACGCAGGAGTTTGAAAACTGCCCTCCTGAATAAAAAAATAATAAGAGATTCGGAATAAAAAAATTCCATTTCACTTTTGCGATCCCAGCAGTCCAGTTTCGGTTTGCGTCTGGGTTCCATAGACAATATCCAAGAATAGAATAGAAAATGTTTTAACTGCAAAAAAAAAAAAAAAAAAGGACAATAACAAAAAACTTATCGTTTGAAACGTATAAGGCAAGGATCACTGGTCATCTGGATTTCGACTTTGGCATAATTTGAGTACATTGAATTTCAGCAGTTTCCAATATTCAAAACAACAACATATATAGACATTTTTACAATCTATGCAATACAAATACTATATTATAACGTATTAGGTTTTCAATCAAACAGCGATTTTACACAAATATCCACTATATAATATATATATATATATATAGGTAATTTAATAAACAAACGAATAATTACAATGACAAATTTTCCAATAATACGACAAAAATTACAACAATGACAACAACAGCGCAATAAATTAAAAACATAGCCAACAAAATTGTAGTTCCTGATCAGAAAAGCACGATAATTCAAAGCGTCCCTAAGAAATTCGTACAATTTTCACCAGTTTTCACCGTTTAACAATGGAAGGACCTCCCACGATTCGAGGTAGGGTTTTGCAAAATACCGCCTTCTGAATTCAGCAATTATGGGGCATGCGCAGAAGAAATGATGGCTTGTCCCTTCCTCGTCTAGGTTGCTCATCGCATAGCGAGCTCCCTCCGTTCCACGATTCCAAGGTCCGAGCTGTTCGCAGCGTGCTCTAGCGATCAGCCTGAAAACTTATCCAGATAGTCGGGGCCGCCAGCCACCGCCGCACACAGCTGGAAGTTAGTCCTTTTTTCTTGAAAATATCATTCTGCGCAGCTTCCATCTTTGGTAAGACGGCGGTGAGGAGCTCTTGAAATGGCGCTGATTCTGCCCCAGAGAGCTCTGTGTTAATTAAGTAACAGGCATTTAGGAACTCCCAGTTTCTAGACCAACTGGCCCTGAGTCGGATGGCCTCCTCGGCGATTAGACGTGGGTATCTGGATTGTGGCATCCTCAGAACTCCAACAAAGTAGTTTCCATGAGTCTCGAAGTTCTGGACGTACATTGTCTTCAGGCCCGTCTCTAGGTGCAGCATGTATGTTGTCGTGCTGGTAGGTAGCCCGAGAACCTTCTTGATGAAAAATCGCAAAAGCCGCTCTTCCTCCTCATATTCCTCAAATCCCCATACCTCAGCTGCGTACCCCATCACCGCCCGTGACGTGGCGTTGAAGATCTTTGTCTTGTTCTCGAACGCATTGTCCCTCGAAAGCAGATTGCTCCAGGTGCTGTTCAAACCGAACTGTGCAGTCCTTCTCTTTTCCGAGAAGTGTGGCACCATGTTCAAAGACGGAGTCAAATCTACTCCGAGGTACTTGTAACGTTTTACTACCGCACTCGGTTCACCATTAAGATGTCGTCTCTCTGATTTGGCCAGGGGTCCTCCTCCTTTCTAAAAAATCATTATTTTGGACTTTTTCAAGTTGATCACCAAATTACGCTGGGTGCAAATATGCTCAAGAATTTTAATCATATTCCTCAGAGCGGGCGGGCTATCAGCGAGGAGGTCAACGTCATCCGCGTACATTAAAATCTTTATTACCCCCGCCACACCCCCCTCCAGCAGCTCGGCCAACTCATCGATGTAGAGACAATATCCAAGATACAACCGAACATGGGTACTTAGTTAAAAAGCGAGATTATATTTGCATGAGTTTGTGCGGATTAGGATTGACACATCCCTCATACGTGTGCGCATGCGCAAATGTATAGTTCTTGCAACTGAACTAGTTAGTTCAAAATCGTAATTCAAAAATTCAATCATAGTGATGGCGTCTGACTTTAATTACACGCACAAACGGATGGTACAAATATCCGTCATCTGATGATATACTCAGGGGGTGCTCGAAACTTTTACAACCGACAGACCTAAAGATCGTATTGCAATTGAATCAACTTTGTCACTCGTACTTGAAATCAGGTGTTTTGTTGGTGTGACCTAAGATCTAACTAATCAGATGATGGTTGGGAGAAAAATATCTCCACCATCACATCATGACATGTTTGGTTTGTTTTGGTGATCTCATTTTTGTTTATTATTTCCAACAATATGCCTTTGAAATCATTTAGCAAACATTGTCTGTGAGCCCCTGTAATTCTATCCTTTTATGTTTCAATTTCCGTCCGTCGCATACGGTCAATTTCGGGAAAAATCTCCAACCCCAAGGAAATGATCATTAAATCATTTTATTTTAGTTTTTTCAAGCCCCTGAATCGATTGGAACTAACTTTAAAACCAACCCTGAATTTAATGAGACCACTTGGACTGCTGTACGATCATCCGTTCGTTCACCATTTGAAAACCCCCGTCTTCGGGTGATGAAACTCGGTCTGCTACAATCAGGTAGATGGTCGAGTAGGAGAGTCGGGCTGCAATCAGCGTGAGGTCTGGCCAAGACAGCGTGGTTGCCAGCAGCTCCAGTATTTTTATCTTCAATCCAATGGATGGGTGTGCAGGCGGTAGGTGTCCTCGTTTAGATAATGTACCACACACTAAATCTAATACATGTAGATTACCGTGGAAGGGCTATCTAATACAAAAGTAATAAACCGTTGTGTAACAATTTGTACCGTCCTACAACTTTAGATCGACAACTTTTTATTCATGCGATAATTGCGCGTCTCCCCAACCTCTCGACCACTAAGACGGACGACCGCTAGCATTAATTATAGCACCTTGAAAGAGCGTCTAGCTGCTCGGCCACGGGGAACATGATCGTAGAAAAAGGTCAGCACTCGAGCTTTTGTTCCCCAGGTCAACAGGCCCCTTGAGTTATGTCCTCCTCTTATCTCCCGCATACTTGCCAGTAAATTCATACCGATTCCCCTATCCTGCACCGCCTCCCTGACGACGCCCCCATCCATTCAGCCCTAATTCCTAAACCAGAAATAATTGGCCCAATATATTTCCTCGGTCGACCTGTTGAATATGCCGAGGGGTAGTTCTTGATTTATAATGAACAGGAAAACCAGCCATATTATAACTTCGTGTCGCTCGCTACGAATCAGTGTTGCATTACCACACCATCGATGTATTTTGATTTTAATTAACTCTTGAAGAACAAAAGCTAACAATGGATCTCACAGAGGGAATAATTAAACCACTCGTTGTTTGGTTTCTAATCCAGGAAAAATCCCTCAATTGTCAGGGTTCGCTTAACAATATGAAGCGTAGGTACCCATTCAAGGCAGCGGTTTCATTTTTAGTTATTAGTTATGCTCCGAAGGTTTTAGAAAAAGTTGTACGAATTGAATTTGTTCGCTGATCATCGTTGGCCAACAAATGAATTTCATAAAGTTATCATTCACTCTCACTCACTACTTCAACCGCTCTTTACTTACTGTGTTTTGGAACGTCAGTAGAAGATATTGCTGCCGTACTAGATTCAGAACTGAACACGATGCTGGGTTGACTCTGAACCTCGTAAAATAAATATAATTATTGTAGGTACTGTAAATTATAGTGCTAACGAAAACAGTGGTAAACAAACTACGAGTATAATTTGTTAAGCATATTTCAGTAAACAAATTATATTATTGCGATGGCTCCAACATTTTTAAAGCACCTTGACACATGCATTACAGTAAACATAATAGTTATAATTATTATAAACAGTTAAACATATGTTTGAAAGCTAGACCAAATTTAAATCGAAAAAATTAAGGACGAAACTCGGTTGAGAATTCTAGTAGGTGGGTAGCCATATATCCTATGGTGGATGTCATCCTATAAAATTTGTCACGTAACGCGTAAATGTGACATGATTTTAACACAGTGAAAAGTAATGTAACATTTTTTCTTGGATCTTCTCATTAGAGATCCTTAGAAAAATATGATGATTCAACAAAAAAATTGTTTGTTGTTTACTCCCATTTGGTCGATTTTAGGGGGGGGGGGGGGCACTTATAAGACACCCTGTGTAGATTCCTAATGCTGAAATACAATTGAATACACATTCAAAATATTATTTTAACCGTTTAGCCGATTTCAGTTTCCTAACAAAGTGGAAAGTAATTTAAAATTAGGGAGCAGCAAATTATGTTTGATTCTCTATTCGTATATTAACAAAGGACCTATAAAATTCATCACTTGATATCGAATGTGTAACGCTATAAACAGTAAACGAACAAACAAACTTGTGCTTGAATTTTAATTCTTGGCTTGTGTTCAGATGTATCTGAAATGGTTTTAGATCATGAAGAATTTGTCAGTATTTAGGTCATTACCTCTTGAAAACCACCCTTGACTCGTATTCAAGGCCCACAGGTAACGGGACCGTACCATGGCGTTAAGCGCTGCTGTTGGTTACCTCATTGTCTGTTAGTCCTGAAACCATCTATTTCTGAAAACCCCGTTCATATGTGAAAATATTTAAAGCCTTTAATGGGCTCCAAGTTCCCAAGCTGCTTTGCGCCGTTGGTTTTTCCCAAGCCACCCTTTTTCTGGCAAACGGTCAGCCACTCGTAGTCTCCCCCTAGCACCCTGGGCTTTCCTGGAGTAGTTGTAACCCCGTCCCTGATTGGTTTCTACTATACTATCCCCCTTTCTCTGCTCCCCGCGATTCCCCACTCTAAATTTTCTTCACTTCCCATCCGAACAAAATTTTCCCGTTTTTAGTTAACAGAATCTGCTGTCAGTTCTCTCCTTAGTTTTAGCCGGCTCTTAAACTCTTGTTAACTTGGCTCTCCTGGCACCTCCCTAATATTGGCTGGGGTCCCTATATAGTTATCACTTATCAAACTTGACTGACTTCATATCATAGTTATCAAAGTGACTTCATTTTCCTAACTAACTAGTGGCAAAGCAGCATATTTTGTGATATTGTTGGCTACCTGCGAAACCTCAACTTGGGAGAAGCGCCCTAAGGTTTTATTCAACAACACCTTTCTTTATTTGATTGGTTCGCTGTATCGACGAGTACGAATTGAATTATGTATTTCCATACTCGTTCATTGAGCACGTACGCATTCATTTGAAATACAGCCTCCATCAGTTAACTGCACAACCGTTTATATCTTCCTAGGGTTCACCTGAACAACTTGTTTAATCCCAATTTAACTCTAGTTGTGAACAAACCTCAGAATCCGAATTTTATGATGAAAGATACAAATTGGAGGTGGTAAGACCAATAACCAGTTTTTTTTCCGGCAAATATTCTTTGACACTCCTCAGGTTATAATTCTCAAAAGATTTTCGTGGTTCTTATTTGGTTCACTCCTAATTTTAGTCTAATTGTGCAAGTCGGCAGACAGACACGACACGAAAGTTGCTTTCAATTGGTGTTAAATGTCTCGGTCTTAAGTCTTTCTTGAGTTCTCAGTTGTTAAGTTAGGAAAGGTTGTATTGTTGTACCGTGCAGGAAGGTGAGCAATAGCATCTATCCTCCACAATTGTACCTGTCTCCGGCGTTTCAAAGATTACTCAACGAACTTATTCCAGTTTCTGAGATGTTTGTTGATTTCATTGTCATACCTGCCTTCGTTGTTCTTATACACCCAGAATATACCCAAAAGGAAGGATCGTCGAAGGATGGCTCCGGCGCGACTGCACGAGATTGTCTTATCTTACAGTATTTTAAAAATATGATTGCCATTCCTTTATATTTTACTTCTTAATTTATGTGCAATTTGATTGGTCTACAAATTAGTTTTAAAAAAATTGTGAAGGCCGAAATCCTCGGTAGGATAAACAGGATTAATGCGGAAGAGATCATTTTTTTTTCGTTCCTAAATTTTTCGGCAAAGAGCTGCATTTAATGAGCACTACTAGACCTAATTAGATAGGCTTATTCAATTGGCTTCAACCTTATGCTTGATGAATTGAATTGGCTAGTCCAATTTATGCGTCGCTAGGTCATGGATGTATCAGTGCTATGATTTTTTCGGATTTCTTCGTTAGCTAGAGAATCTTGTGCACGGCTTAGAATTGAGGAAGAGGGAACATTAATCCAAGGCACACCGCTGCTTGGTAGAGTGTTAAATTTGTTGGCTCTGAAAAACATTCGTCATATCCCTTACATTTCTTATATCTGACGCCTGGGTGACAGCTGTGTTGGTCCACGGCCCACCGCACGAACTAACCGGAGATGTTCAGAAGTCGAGCGAACAAATGTGTGGTCCCCGGGCGACAGGGGATTAACTGAATCTGCTGGACGCGGTTATCCGTCCTCCTAGGAGCCCCCCAATCTATTTACTCACTGCTTTCCCTCGTTAATTATGAAAGCAAACGATGTAGGGAAATGGAGCTTTGTTCCTCTTTAATCGCCCAAGTTGTCCAGGATCGACCGCTTCCACGCTACATCAACCTGTTATCCTCCGCTCCGCTAGGCACTTGGCGCTGAGCGGATCAGCTCTTACGAGACCCCCATCGCCATGCATCAAAACCTGTCTCATACCGTCAGGGACAGGGGGGAGGGCGATGAGCCAGCTTTGCCACAGTTTACTAACGTTTTTAAATGGAGCACCTTACAGATAGGACCTAACTCCGTAATGAGTTAATGGGTGGTCCATCTATCAACACCACAACATGCTAAACGAGGAGGGAACATTTCTCACAGCTACCGCAGACTCTAGTTTTGTGACATTCTTCTACTAAACTATTGAAATTAATGCGGTTTAAAGAAGGAAGGAAGAGTGAAAGATGAAATTACCTAATTAGAGAGATAGAGTTGTATTTATAATAATGTCAAAAGAACCGTAGTACTCATACATGCCTTGAAACAATACTAGTTTAAAATCGAAAGAACACAGATCATAAAGAATACTACATAGACTATCAGTATGTAGTTGATAGATTATTGTGAGAACCAATATTTGATTGGTTCTACTATTCAACTTTCAATCGATCTGAAGGATGCGAGGTACTGACTTTTTCTGTTCTAAGGAAGGTTGTTGAATCAGAGAGGAAAAATCGTTGGTCCCAGAAAAATAACTCCTGCCCCAGCAGACTATGCAGGTTGTATTAAGGATTGGACGAGAGATGGTGCGTGCGCGTGCCTCACCAATTGAATCGGATAGGTGTATTAGGTACGTTCAAATTGATGTTCCCAGTTGTACCATCAATTTGAAGGTTGGATAGAGATAAGGAGGTTGCGTCAGGATTCAAATGTTGGTTCCAGATGCATGTATCTGCCCCAGCAGGAAAATCTGAGGTAAGAAGGTTTCCTGAAATGAGACTATCCAAGTGTCCTGTCATGTATAATACATGTCTCATGGAGTGTATCTTCCCAGAACAGTGGAAGGTGGCAAAACTTGTTCTGGCCGAGAAAGGTAAAGATGATTCGAGTAAAGCATCAGCCTATAGACCGCAGTGTAAGCTGAACACTACTGGAAAACTTTGTGAAAAAATGCTGAAACCAAGAACAATAAAAGCAATTGCAGAGGGTGGCGGACTTGAAAAAAGACAGTATGACTTCACAACAGGGAAGTCAACAACTGATACTATCATCGAAGTGGAAGGGGATCTGAGCGAGGCAGAAGATAAGGGGTAATTTACCTTTGGTACCAGACAAGTGCGTCCAGCTTAGCAAGCAAATTTTTAGGTGAGCGTATGTAGGACCTACATTGTAGGTGGGTGATTCATCGTAGTTCCCTGACGCGTAAGACTGCCCCAGCAGGGGAATTTGAAAGGTAGTTGGGAGAGGTGAGTAATTGGAACCGAGCAGATAGTTAGTTCAATACAATAATTATTTAGTTATCCACCGTGGAAGGGTTTGTCAAGTAAGAGAAATTAGTTGGTTGAGAGCAAGGGTAAGTAGACTAGTAGTCTACTACCCTTGGTTGAGAGTAAGCAACTTGCTTCAGTTTCCACTCGGACCGACTTGACCCTATCTGAGGCTGCTGCCTTAAACAAGGGGTATCTCCCTCCTTTCCAGTCGTCATCTGGTGATCTTATCCATTTCCAATTAAAACCTGATAGTCATTGGAGTCCAGGTATTGGTATTGGTACGTTTGGTTCGATTTGATACAAAATAAAGAATTTAGAGAATATGTAGGAAATATGAAATTCAAGTTATCCAGTTCGTCGTCTCCATTCTGAGATAGTCACCACCACTACCGCTATATCGTGGCCTGACCGTCAACCTCTATTATCTTGGTCATCCGTCAGAATTCGGTAAATTACAGTCATCTACTGTTCTCTTTTCCGACTCCCTAGTCATTTTTCGAGTCTTCATACAGATTTTCATAAAAATACCTACTTATTAAATATAATCGTAATGAGTATAGTATCGACCAGTATAGTTTAGTATTGAGTAAATTTGAATGGTATTGACTCTGCGACGAGGGGGAGGGAGTCATTCGTTGGCTATAAGGAAACTCGAACTAATGGCGAATGGGTGAACTGCAGGTAACTTTGTGAAGAACGGTTTGGAAGACCTGCGGGTCTCCGAGTAGTTCGAACGTCGGCCGCAGGAGCCTTGCTGTCGAGAACGTCTTGTGATGAACTGCAAGTCTTCCCTCCGCAGGTCATTTGGGACAAGTTCACTTGAAAGAGAAGTTCTTTGAGACAAGGTCACCCACCTCCATATTGCAGTGAAAGCTGAAAAGGAGACAGTAGATAGCATTCCAGCAACTCTAGGTAAGCGAATACGTTAACCTGTACAAGAATACAGTTTCTTCGAATTTGATGAACAAAAATGAACTTGATTTGTACCTATTGAATCATGTATACTTACAAAGGTAGATGCACTTTAAAAAAAGAACAAAAAGGAGCATGTTATGGGTATAGTAATTTTAATAGTAATTAAGATTATTCAAGACGAAACAACTCAATACTAAAGCTAAATCTATTCAAATTATATAATTAAGTACTTTCCTATATGTATATGGCACTGTCTCTTGCAGATATATCTGGTTAAATCACCATTACTAATTGTCTCATTCAGTCATCTTGAATTCAGTTTTCAGTTTTAATTTTATTATTCATTCTCCCAAACCCAAGTGAAACACCTGGAAGGTCGCGGTTCCTTTGAAGGGATGATAATCCTTTACCTCGGGAAAACCCTTCGTTAGTGTCCTCGGCGAGCTACGTTTCGCCAGGGCGAGTTTATTGGCTTTAATTATACATATTGAAGGTGGTTTGCCAAAATTATTAATGAAAATCTGAAAGAGAATGAAGGTGGAAGAAGTAAAGATTATAATGAAGATGGAAAGGATATCATTAAAATGGATCGTGCTTTACCCGCCCCAAAAATGTAGTCCATTTTAGTGGGAAGTAATGCTCATTTTTACTTTTCCAAGCTGAGAGGAATATAACGTGACTTGAGAAAAAGGATATTACGTGTCACGTTATTATTATTCATCTCGGTGCGTAGAAAATGGAGATTTAAAATAAAAGATGATGGGGGGAAAAGTTTGATAGTTAATCATCTGAAAATGGTTGGAAACGCAGAGATGGAGTAACAGTAACTAGTGCTCCCAACCTAATTAACGGCCACAATTCAAACCGCGAAAGAATGAACAAAGTAAATGGAAATAGATTAGCAGTCTGGCGACGGGTTTTGGGAGCTGGGACGCGACCGGCTATGTGTAGCGCGGCGGGGACTCCTAATTGCGAGTACCGCAACATCTCAACGTTATTGTCTAATGTACATTCCCGGTACCTTAGAATGTAGTTATTTAATTTCAACCTTAAAATTGAATTTACCCCCACCTGTGCGGGTTGAATTAGGTACAGATTGTGTTTACGCATCCAAGAGCTTTGTATTCTACTACAGTGGCAACGCTGTCACTAGAACGCTGGAGGACGCAAGAAAAATACTTTTTAAGACAGCCGCTACTTTAATTGACTCAACTTCAAGAGAAAGGGACCTTATTTATCTTCAAGTGTTTCACGCAAACATCGTATTTGAACCAACTATTGCATTTTGAACTGATTGCTTCCATTTTCAACATCCATTCACATATTGCTTACTAGTAGTCTGGGAAAAGGCTGAAAAAAGGCAACTGATCGATAGAAAAGTACCAGTTATTGAATTTTACAGTACTCACTAAGTTATATATAAAACGCACGTCTGCCATTCTAAAGCCGTCGGATTAAAAGATGGCAGTCAGTGAAACAGACCTCAAAACTATGAAAATCCGACTCACAGGTAGATGGATACCATTTCGGCCGATGATACTTTCATCCATGAGAAACTCAACCATGTTCGTCTGCCACTTCACAGTGGCTGGGTCTTACGTGCTGACGTAGTAAAAATAACACGAATTTGAGGGTCCTGAAACGACTGATTTGTAAATGGGTGAAATTTTGGCCAATCATACTTGGGTTGATAGGTAACAAAAAAATGCACGTCTGCCGTTGAAGAGCCGCTGGGTTGCTAGGGCAGATGAACTTTCTGATTAGCAGCATTTTCCATTCCTGAAAATACAATGGTTAACATTTTTATTGAACAACGAGAAAGAAATCATGGTATTAGAAAAATATATTCAATCACTAAAAACTAATTTTTCGTTTCTATATTAGGCCTAATTTTGAATTTGTCAAACTCGTCTAGGAGTGCTTAAAAACTCTGTTTTCAAGTGTCTAATTTTTTAAATTTTCCGGCGGAATCCCCCGTACCCCCCTTCAGCTGGGGGCCTAGCCCTCCCAGACCCCCCTGTTGGCCCGCCCCACCACCTCCACATTATGATATGGCCCTTTGGGCGAATGGTATGGAGACCCCTGCGTTATAGAATCAATCAATAAATGTAAGTACAACTGAGAAAAAAAGAGCAGAATTAGGAAGTCAACTGAGGAGTTTCTGAACAACAAAAAAAATGCAGTAAGATCGTATGATCGTATTACATTCATGTTAAATTGAGCTGAAACGTGGATTTTTGAAAAATGTAATCGAGTTTTTAGCAAGTTTTAATGTAATTCTACCAAAGTTAAGTGGACTTCCAGAATCGCCTATGTCCTTGAACTTATAATTAATGTCTATTTGAAAGCAGTCTTTCAGTGAACATTATTCACCCTTAGCTAATAGCCCACGCACTCACTTAAAAAGAAGTGAACAATTTGGCAGGACTCAAGAGCAATAGTTATATAAAACAAATTTTTAAATGCTAAAAAATTGACTTACCACAATCGCAATACGTAGTTCCTATTGAACTTTTCGCTGTTGACAGATACACGTTTGTTGCTAATTCGCTGAATCAACAGCACACCTTCACTCCACCGGTATCACCGCACAACTAGTCCCCCGAGGCGATAGGGCGGTCTGTAGAACCAGAGTGGAGCGAGGGGATAACACAAACGTCTCCACCACACGGAACACTAGCGTAGTCCACCTAACAAGGGTTAAATATCATTTTCAATGGAAGTTTGATCTTTAATTTTTTAAAGACCTATTTCATGATCCTCTTTTCGTTGGTAATGTTCTGCTAACAAAATATAAATTCAACAAATTTTAGTCTTTCTTGCTCATTTTCTGTGATTTTCAGTTCAGTACAGCTTTTGAAATTTGATCAACTTACTGTGCTCAAAAAGTTTGTATTTTTTACTATCGCTTGAAGCTGTAGGTAGAGGGAATTACAATTGCAATAAAAACATGTTTTACGACTCTTACACAGTTTTTTCTAGTCGCTTTTCCTTCTCGTCTCACGAGTGCTACCTTTTACAATTTTGCTGGAAATTAAAAACCACCCCACATTCGGGGAAGCCTTATCAATGGCAGGTTGATAAGGGGCGGCCTCTCCTTGGACCTTAACACTCTCGAGAATAAGTTCAAAATCACACCCCCTACAACACGAACTATTTAAAACTTTACTGCTGGCTTTCAACTTTATTCCTTTGTATTTACGTAAGCCTGATTAACAATTTCGTCAACTCCATCCATTCGACTGAAATTAACTTATCAATACTGGTAACACCCATGAGTATGACATCGCATTTTATATCATAATGAAATGAGTAAATTATAAAATCATTGGAAAAAATCGCTGTTTTTGTACAGGATACTATTTTACAATATACAGCGTGTAGTAAGTATAGGTCTGAAAATAGGTTTATGAGCTAATATCATCTTATGGTTTTATGTCATGTGATACCTCTGCCTTTGTTTTAAGTGGGGAAAAGGGAACGAAGTATCGGAAAAATATAAATAAAGATATATTTTCCCTGATTCAAAGATTTGAGTAGGAAATGTATATTCCTCATAATAATATAAATAAATTACCGGGACGGTTGCTAAAGTGAAACTTGGAACGAGTTACTGAGTTTGTGCCTTGGTGCTTTTACTATGCTTTTTACTAACTTTAGCTCTGAATATTGTTGGAGAATATCATTAAATTTAATTACTTCACTTACATAGTTACGAAAGTTTTCATTGTCTTTCAGTCCTCGCTGGATTTTTTCCTGTACCAAGTTCAACTTGGTATGAGGTGTCGTTAATTCGTCCAGTAAAGTATCTGCTATTGATCGGAATGTCAGATTAGGGTCTGCAGCAAGGCGTTGCAGTATTAAATGCTGTTGGAAGTTTGCGATACGGCGGAAAATGGGTTTGAAAAATTGGCCATTCATCGCATTAATGTAGCTTAGTTTTTCTAAAAATTTAGTGAGACTCCAGGAGCTGTCCGTTTGTAGTTTTGGAATTTGGCTGACCTCATTTTCCAAATATTTGGGCAGATTATCCTCCTTATTATCATTCATCGTAAAACCATTCGCGAAATTGAAACCGTTAAAGGAGATTTGGGATGTTGCCCCTTGTTCGTGGAACATTGTTAGAATGAGACTGCGTGAGTTTCCAATTTCGTCCCCAAGTTGTTTATTCTCCTCACGGGTAGATCGCTGTTCTTCACGTAAATTACTGTTATCAGCATGCAGAGTTTTATTTTCTTCATGAAGCGTTTTTACGTCTAAAGACATTGTTTGGAGATCGTGGATACCATAGTGGTGGTGAACTAGTCTCAGCATGAGGGGGGGGGGGGGGGGGTAGTGCAAGTGTCACATTTCCAAGAGGCCCTTGTCTCTTTATTTTTCTTCGTCCATTTTTCTATGGTTTCGAGAGGGGTACATGCTGCGTGGAAATACATGCTGCAAACTGGGCACGTGATTGGATACGCAGGTGGATCTGATATTTTACAGGTATGACACTCCATTTTTGGAAATTCAAATGCTACAGGAGTTTTACTTTACTTCAATTGATCAATCTTGCTATTACTATTATCTTGATATTACTATGAGGGTCGATCGTTTTGCTCTGCTACTACTTTGATACCTCTTACTTTTAGTTGTGTGGGTAAAAGGGAATGAAGTATCGGAAAAATATGAATAACGATATATTTTCTCTGATTCGAAGATTTAAATAGGGTATGTATCTTCGTTATAATAATTTAAATAAATTTCCATCCCAGATTATGGTATTTATAGTCACCATGTGACTCACGGGGGGAAACAATAAAATATACCAGTGGGGAAACTAAATTAAGTTTTTCTGATTTACTCACGTTTCCATCTGCGCATATGAGAAAGAAGCACTTATAGCTTGAAAACGAGCACTTCATTAATTGAATAAATAAATCACAAATTATTTAAAAATAATAAAACTGGGCGATTCACCGTAACCGTAAAAAACATAATCAGGAGCGACCTTTCCTAACTATATCTTTCTCCAGGTTATTCCACTGACCATTTCGACATGCTTGAGGTATCTAGGTACCTCCTGATACTAGTTCGCAACGTCGCCGCTAACCCTGATTTAAATTAATAGTCTATCTTCTCAATGAATTTTTTATTGTCATTGGATTGATACGTGACACATGAACTAGACTTGGTAGAGAAAAAAGGGTTTAAGATTTGATTCAGCACACTTGAAAACCCTAACATCAAATCTTATATCCTCGGCACCAACACCTTCTTTCTGTTAGCCAGTGTAAGCATCGTAGTTCAATGAGGCCCCTTCATTCATTCCATTCCACCAATCATCGATTGATTTCTAAAGGTATCAAGCCGGGGAAGTATATATTTTGATTAGGGAGGAAGCCAAACCTCAGCTCTTCCGAAGCTCCCGGTTTGTTAGAGCATCAGACGAAGCGAAAAAATGATTGAGCTCCGGAAGAAGATGAATGTCCCGAGGCGGAGGGAGGTGGAAAAAGCTTCAGATCTGATGGGAGAAAAGCTGATTGAAGGGAGCCAAGAGCCGCTTCAAATGAGAGGCCAATGATTGGTTCGGATAAGGGCGTGCGAGCCACTGGGGCATCGCCAAGTCCGTTCCTCCCGCCTCCTCCATCGACGGCCCGTCACTCAATGTCGGGAGTTCTGCTCTTAGCCCGGGCCTGCAAAAGTTGACCGTTCGTCCTTCTTGGACCAAAGTGGTGGGTACCGTTCATACCTACTTAGCCCAATGTGATGGTGCCGTTGGTGTCCGACTTACCGTTCACTCCCACTAGGGCCTACACCTATGAACGTACCCAGGTAGACTGAAACTAGTATGCGCAAAAAGTTAAAAAATACGAGGTGTATTGTTTGAGAATAAGAACATACTGCTTGCAAATAATAAGGACACTGCCCCCCATAAAAACATCAGGCCAGTTACATTTTAGTCCCAATCGGCATCTGTAGAGGCTCGGGGTGGGCTGTTCTCGGCAACAGTGGCTAGTACAGCGATTTACAGTTCTGAAGTCTGGGCTTACTCATACAACGAATAGCTGGAGCGTGTACAGGTCAGAGCTTTTGAATCTCTCATGGGTCACCCATTCAACCGACTGTGCAATTGACTGAGTGGTGAGAGTAGAATTGGCCTCTCAATCGGCAAAGTAATGTAGGGTTGGCAGGTTGACCTATTAGCTATGCCCAAGGAAATATTGCCAAGAATTTGCTACTAGAGGCTTGCGGCAATTTCAAATGACCCAAGATTTAATTGGTCCTTACAAATGAAGGATTATCTTGCACAAGCTGGAATGGTCGAACTTAGGAGCTAAAGAGAGACCCAGGATGGATCTAATTTATACCAATCCGATTTGGAGAAGACCACGGAATCCTCGTTCAGCTACAGCTCAATGTTTTCCAGTGGTCAAGTGAGTCAGTGCGCCGAGTATCCCACAAAAGACATTCCGCTTTTCATCAAAATTCTGTTGTGCTAAATCAGGTGTGCAAATCCATAATTTTGTTCATCATCCCTCCACCATGTTAGAAACCGTTTCGATGGTTCGCTGAGTTGCTCCGTTTGCAATACGGTCAGTCCTGACATGCTAGCCCACTTTATAAATTCCTGCCCAGTCTTCATGTATGAGCGTAGCAGATTTCTCGGGACCCCATAATTTAATCAGGAAATATTCCAATCCCTAGTCCTTTATAAGGATTCCGCAAGCATTTGGAAACTTGTTGAGTTTCTACAAACAGTTCTGCCCCAAAGGACCTTTATGAACACATATAGAACAAATTAAATTATTATTAGATTATATTAAATTACAAATAAGATTATTGACAAATATTTAAAAAAAACTTGGTACTCTATGGAGGCCGCGTCGTATTATGGTATTGCAAGAAGGCCACTAGTTTTCACCTCTTTTGTTTTATCACAGATTCCGACCTATTTGTCCTATATATTACTAGAAACATTTATTTAGGATATTTCTATTTATTTTTGAGCTGGATGCTTAGCCAGCAGAAAACTAACCTTCTTATAAATAGTCGCCTCCGTAGATAGCCGAGTCGATAACCATTGTGCATAGCGACCGTTGTTAGGACACAGTCAAGTCAGGTTTTGTCTTTTTGGAATGGACAAACTGTGAAACCCACTTACTCTTTGGACAGCTCTGAAATATTCATTTCACGGTTGTTGGTATTCAGCATTAGCGCCGTAGGTTGTGTTACTCTAAATACCAGATTCTGGGTTTCTCAACCTAAACAGGCAGAGCGACAATAATGTACGAGTAATTTTATCTTAATTTCGTTTCACTTGTGGTATAGCATTTTCCAGTTGAATTAAACCTTTTTCCGAAACCATTAAACCTTTTCCCAATCGAGTTGAAACTTTCCCCAATTCAATTACACTTTTTCCCAAAATAAATAAACCTTTTTCCGAAATAATTGAACATCTCAAAACAAGAGATGTAATAGAAAATGAATAAACGACGAAACAACCAGTGAAATATCAGTAAGCATGAAGTAGAAACCACACCGAACAAATGAAGTGCAAAACTTCATGGCTTCCACACAAATGACCATAAAAAACCACCATGCCCGCTGTAACTTCAGGCAGAATTAAAGCCTAATCGCTTCAGATTGGCGCTGTGATCGCCGTGCGTCTAGTCGCCTTCACCATATTATTTCATTCTTCCTAATAATTGATTATACCCTTTATATCATATTAAACAAAACCATTATCCATTGTGTGCTCGAACCACGTTATTCTCCCAGCCTAAAGTCTTTGGTTCAGTTAAAAATTAAATCAATCTTACCCTCGCCGGTGCAAAATCTTGTGGAAAAAACTTTCTCAAAAGTCAAGTTAGAAGCGATAGGAATATTTGGCCGCCAAGAAAAGCACATTCTTACTAGGGATGGGACATCGGCATCGATATTGTCGAAATATCCATCGATGCCACATGTTCGACAATATCTATATATCGATGTGGTGGCTCCGATAACATCGGTTTGGTTTACTCTTTGGTTTGGTTTCTCTTTGGTTCACAGAAAAAATTCCATCTAGTTTGCATGCTACCTGACGTGATAAAAAAATAAATATTAAAAATTCTTTCAACTGCCGTAGTATTAGCGAATTTTCGAAGAAAAATAAACTAGGTACCTATTATTCTCGGTCTAAAATATTTAAAATGAGAATTTTCAAAAAATGTTAGCATCAAAATCCGTTTTGAAGCATTCTAAATTCACTGTCAAAAGACACCAAGACCACATTCCAGACGATAACTCGCGATAAAATTGAGATTAAAACTCAAATTTTCCCACAAAATCTACCTAGGCTTTCAAAAGGCTAAGTTTGAAGATGAGCACAATCGCCTGACTCAGATTTGGGGCATTTCAAATGGGGGTAAATTACCCGAAAACCCCGAACAGGTGACTCTCTTTTATAAAGGTTTTTCCACGCTGAACGCGATGGTGAAATCGGATTGGAAGTATCTCAATCCGTTCAAAGTTTGGAGATGATAAAACAAGGTAGATTGGCCAAATTCAAAAAAAAAAAAAAAAAATAATAATAAAATTCTTCAACTTTCAACAATTTTGAATTTAAAATGAGGTATCACAAGTCAGAAAATAAAATTGTCGGTTTTTGCGTAATTTTCCCTACTGCAAAACTAGTTACTTTGAAAATTTGCTCATTCCGTCATGCTGCATGACTGGAACATTTTATACCATCTTCTTCAACGTTGAAAAACCTACAAAATGAGATTTTATTTCCCAAAAAATGAAATCGTCGATTTTGCGTCAATATTCGTCATAATTTTACTCCCACAGATCTGGCAGATTTGGCGTTGGTGTTTTGATAAAAACGCCACCACCTTTGGAGACATCTTAATGGAATATTCACTCACAAACGCTGAACGAACGAACTAACAAAGTCCTCTGAATACTAGCAAGAAGCGCTCGGTAGTAGCGTGTAATAAGGATACTGTTAACTAATAAGGACACCGATATCGATATCGATGTTTTCCCTCGATGTCCCATCCCTAATTCTTACTCGAGTACACAGCTACAGTTACCCCCCCCCCCCCCCCAGGCTGCACGAACTACGTCACAGACATTTTCTTATTGTTGCCTGCTGGAGCGAATGGAGACCTGCTGCATCAACAACTATACCTGTGTTTCGGCCAATGCTAATTTGTAATTAATTAAATTATAGCTCATTATTTATATATTATAACTAATTAATGATTAACCACTAAAACAACAAAATAAATGTAAAAGGAATAACAACTAATCTAAAACTAAATCTAATTAAATTAAATCTTAAACTACATTGTT
This sequence comes from Creontiades dilutus, assembly GCA_031894815.1. NCBI lineage: Eukaryota > Metazoa > Arthropoda > Insecta > Hemiptera > Miridae > Creontiades > Creontiades dilutus. The sequence continues at coordinate 186,171 of JAVIWC010000324.1, forward strand.
ATTAAAAACTAATACTTACCTTTCTTTCTCCAGTTTGTATATCTCCTTTCCCCTCATCGTAGTGAACTGGGTGAAATGAGTGAAAGTGTTGATGTTGATGATCCAGAGTGCAACTCCAATCCAGCTTCTTCCAACTTGTCTGCCCTGGACCTTATTTATCTGATGAGCTTATCTACTTTGAGGCTCTCCACCATTATCTCTCCTTCCTTTTTATCTTGACTACCTCAGGATCCTACCCAATTCATGATTAAACTGTTTCGCCGTCCAAAACTTGCAACTCATAACTTTCTCGCTAGAAGTTCAATAATTTTGGAGAAAGGTTTAATTATTTTGTAAAAATGTTTAATTGTAACGGGAAAAAGTTTCACTCCACTGCGAAAAGGATCAATTGTTTCGGAAAATGGTTTAATTCAACTGGAAAATGGCATACTATGAAATGCGTTTACTCGTGTGTGAGGACAACGAAATCAATTCATGAGGAATAACATTATTTTGAATTTTTGCTCTCGGAACTGTTGGGTATTAGATTTTCGATTAACTGTTACTAACTGAATCTTAATAATTTTGTTCATCTCTGTTTCAGGTACGTACGGCGTTTTTCAGCGGATTCCATCGATGACTCTCAGGTCTGAAAATGTTATCTATCCGTACGATTTACATTGGGATGTTGATATTCGTTGTTGAAATTACAGGGTGTTCCAAAGATTTTTTGTTGTTGAAATTTCATTGTACCAAGTAATAACTTTTTTAACAATATTAGATTGATTTAGGGATAAATATACAAAACTAAGATATATCACTGAGTTTTGTCCTTTCTGACTGATGGTTCCACTCAACTGCTTCACAAATAGGCAAGATCAAGTGGTTTGGTACGCTTTAGTCTTCTGGTGATATCTGATATCACTTGCGGAGATGGTCAGCTTCCTCGTTGACGTGATATCTTAGCCGTTGGAGGTGACTCACAGCGTGTCGCTTTATAGCCTCGCTAACGGTTTCGATCTGAAGTTCATGATGGAGACGTTCATTTCGAAAGTTCCATGGTGCATCCACAACAGTTCGTAGCACATTATTTTGGAAACGTTGGATGATATCTCGATTTGATTGAGCTGTACAGCCCCACAGCTAGGCTCCATAGGTCCGAACAGGTTCGAGGACCTGCTTGTTCTGGATCGTCAGCTTCGACCGGCTCCCCATTAGCCAGTACATTTTCCTGGATTTCTGTAGCAGTTCTCCCTCCTTTTTCTTAACATGGGCTCTCCGATCGAGCGTCATACCGAGGTATTTAGCTTCGTTAGCATACGGAATAACTTTGCCCTTTAGATAAACCGGAACATAGTCTTTTTTTTTTATTTATTTATTTTTTTTTTTATAGTGAAGTCGACGTGTACCGATTTATTTTCATTAATTCTGATTCTCCATTTCTGTCCCAAAAGAATGTAACTAATTTTCATATTAAACCCGGGCTTTAAAACTTTACTATAATATTATAACATTTATAAAACAAGGTATAAAACAGTATAGTATTTTCAAGTCCAATTCAAACTTTCCATCATTATTAGGGAAATTAGGAAAAAATACTCACAAGCCCTAAATGTAGTACCAAATGCTTGTCTGTGATTTGGCTGAAAACCAAACTCCAAACGCAGCAGGTGGTTACCTACAGTACCGTTCGAATTAATGGAAACAAGGCTGCAAACACAACAATTTTCAGTAAAACTCGAAGTTTGTTATTATTATTATTATTATTGTAAAACATATGTTCAATATGGGATATGGCCTCCCTTGTTGTCAATGACCAATTGTACTCGTTTTGGCATAGAATCCAGTAGGGATTCACAGTTTTCTTTAATTTTATCGGTTTGGAACCACAGCTGGATGACGGCACTGATCATTTTCCCCTTCGTGGTGCAGTCCTGTTTTCCTGATTATTGCTTCAGTATAGCCCACAAGTTCTCTATTGGGTTCAAATCAGGAGAGTTCCCGAGACAATCCTGCATCTTGATGGAGTTCATCATTCCTTTGTCCATTATCTCTCTGTCCACTTGAAGGAATGATGAACCCAGAGAAGTATTAAGAAGTCCTTCAATCCCGAGTGTTACCCCAACTTTAAAAAATCCTGGCTGGCATTTTCACGCCTCATCTTGCTCCATGCCACAATTCTAAAGCGTCATAAAAATTCATTGCTGATCACTACATCAAGATGCAGGATTGTCCCGGGAACTCCCCTGATTTGAACCCAATAAAGAAATTGTGGGCTATACTGAAGCAATAATCGGGAAAACAGGACTGCAGCACGAAGGAGAAAATGATCAGTGCCGCCATCAAGGTGTAGTTCCATAGCGATAAAATTGAAGAAAACTGTCTATCCCTAATGGATTCTATACCAAAACGAGTACAATTGGTCATTGATAACAAGGGAGGCCATATCCCATATAACATATGTTTTACCATAATAATAATAATAATAATAACAAACTTCCGAGTTTTACTGAAAATTGTTGTTTTTGCAGCCTTGTTTCCATTAATTCGAACGGTACTGTATACATGAAACAAAAAATGTTACAAAAAAGGAATCAACAAAAAATGTAATTTATAGAAAACCACCATTCCTTTGAAAGAAAAACTTTCATTACTTTTTTTTTACATGATTATTCTCAAAAGTTTTGAAATTATAAAATGTTCATGTAGAAAGAAAAAAGGTTGAAAAATAGGTTCAATAAACCTAAAATGGAAAGCTTGAATTTGAGTTGGAAATGCTATAATTAAGAAAATTGAAATTCAATACGAGGTGACTGGGTTCACATCAGTTTGACAAGCCATCAGGAGAGGATGTTATTAGTCCAAATTATGTCGTATACATTTAAGATTCTAGTTACCTCCCGGTGTGAAATTGGTAAAAAAAAAATGCTTATAGGAACGTATGGAAATTTGGGAAAAATATGGAAATATGGCGGACTCCGAACTCTAATAATGTCGTACAAATATAGTGTAACTTTCGAGTTACCGTGGGGCTCGCGTCTTGTAAGCTTCATATGTATGCATTCGATCCACCACCTACGTGCGGGAATACGTCAAATCGCGTCAGGCAGGGATTCTAGGAGGAGGATCGGAGGGTCAACCGATATGAGGGTGTCACATGCCTCATACAATTCAAAGAGAGGGATGGTAGATCAGCTCATTGATCATATCTGTGACAGAACCTTTCTTGACAAGTTATTGGATATTGTCGGCGGCAGGGGATCAACAGCTGCCGATAGCAACAGCCTCGTTCGTCCGATCGGGAGAACCTCAATGACAACGTCTGGGCCGAGGAAACGAACGTCTGGTTTTCGTGATCGAATCGCCCGACTTCGAAATAAACGGCTTTTCTCATTCCGAGAACGTCTCGCTACTCACTGGCAATCTGTAATCCATTTGAAAAGGACAAGACGATAGTTCCAGATGACATCGCTTCATCAATTAACATCCTTACTGTCTTGGAGCTGTCATCAGTTTTACGTCGAACTTATCAATCTAACTCACATGATTATCAATATCACTCAGCGCATTCTCATAGACCAGTACGACTAATAAACCTTCAACATTCTAGAAAATTGAATAGCCAAACATTTTCGTGAAAACTCAGTTATGGAGTTCTTATTGGAGGCTATTCAACACATCCTTACAAAACTATAAAAGAAATAAATTGTGAACATTTGATTGGAGTTTGAAGACTTGGCAATGACACGAACCTTTTATGTTGTAATTATAGCATGAAAAGTAAATTTTTCGTTATAAACGTTGATTTTCATTAGGAAAAGCCACGTTGTCCCGCATTGTGAAGCAATTTTCTCTCTATAAATTCAATTGTATGAGCAATTTAGGGTATGCTGTTGAAAAGCTGAGATTTTGGTGCTTACTTTAGGACTAGTGACTAAATTTGAAGATTAGAATTTTATTAGACATACAGAGAATGAAAAACGTGCTCATTCTCACTTTGACAAAATTCACTTTTCAGATTGATTTTTCACCAATTGATCCATACAATATTTTTGTGTACACTAGGGATAAAGAAAATTTAACGCCCTTTCCAACGGTATAAACAAAACTTAATTTTATCAAGTACACGACGGAGTTATCACCGTTTTAGTGAATTTAGATTGAAAACAAGGAAAAAAAACTTGAAATTGAAATAACTCGTAAACTAAGCCTTTAAAAAAAATTTCCAAGAGGCACTTTTTACCAGAACTGAGTTGTAGAATCTACTCCTAGCCTGTGGTAGGTTCCTCAGGTGAACACCCGGTATAGTTTAATAGAATAATTCAGATGCCCTCCATGGAAACAATATGAACAAAAGTTGTTGGGCCCCATCGATTCATTCGATCAATGCGATGGCCACCAAACCAAACAGAACAACATTGCTTAAAACAATTCCAATGGAAGTCATTAGAGCAGGTAGGTTCTGAGTTTTGTGGGCGACCATTAGCTTTTTTCACACTGAAATTGACTTGTCAACAACTAGCTATAAATGTTTAATTCGGTTCGATTAAAATCTTGAATTTGACTTGGAAATGCTATACATCACTCCAACACTATAATTGCAATCTTATTCACTCCAATAGTTCTACTAATCAAGTTTTATCCAATGTCCCTACTCGAGGAGTGAGCCTAAAGTTCCCAGCGATGCAGACAGTCAGAATCGTTCCTTCCCTTTATCTCGACAGTACGAACTGGGGAAGTTTTTAAATAATAATGAATAAATCAATATACATAACGAACATTTTTTCTCTCCCTCCATGAACTCTGTATAATTGATTAGAACAGAAACGTTCAGCATCCCGATGAATAGAGCAGATCCCACCGAGATATTCAGGCGTGAATAGCGAATGAAGAAGGAAGATCCCATTGGTGCGACATCCTCAAGTTCGAGGACGCTCCTTATGCAAATGGAGTTCTACATGCGCGGCTGTATCGTGCGGATTCGATTTCCCAAGGGCACTTTTTTCGGCTTATCTCATGCGAGGAGAATATTTGCCGACCTGGTACTGCGGCCTTCTGCAAAGTGCGCTGGCTTCGCAAATTCAAAGATTCGCAATGGAGTCGCACCTAAAGGTAACAAAATAAATGTATAAAAGGAATTAAAGGGTGGTCTGATCGTTTTTTCCTGGCTGCAACTCAAACCAAAACGTATTGGTAACAAGTTCGGTTGTTTCACATTTGTTCGAGAAAACAACCTTCACCAGCCTTCTTCCTGTCTCCTCTTCGGTTTGTGTTGGAGCTTCAAAGAGCCAAAGATCCTGGACTCGAGTCACCTTTATTTTTCTCATCATAATCAATCGTGGCGGAATCATCCGATCGTAGTCAGCACTCCCATTGGTATCTCACTCTCCCCCTCTCAGCCATCCTCGTGGTCTCCTAAGGAAAAGCCCCTCAAGCTCACACCCAGTTCGACGTCGTCAAGACCCCAGCAATTTCCCTTTGAAATCCTCTTTTTCTCAACCCCATTCAGGTCATCAGCATCCTCGAGAAAATTAGAAAATCCGGAAACTTCGGCACCGTCGACTATTCCTCATTTCTCATCGTCTGCCTCTATCTACACGTTTCTACCCCCACTAGAACTCCTTGATTTTCTTCGATTTCCTCCGATCCTCTCGCCGTTTCCACTTCGATCGTTGCCTTCGTCTCCGTTATAAACCTGCCGCTTCTTTGTGCGCAGTCATCATCCATTTTACGTCAGATCCCTTCAATCTTATGATTTAAAGCTACAAAATTGATCAAATTGACCGGCAGCACACAAATTCCAATATGTTGAAAGCTCCGTAGGACATTCACACCTTTTCCCATCTTTACCTGTATAATTTTGATTACAAACCACTAAAATTTACTTCGTATTATCGAAAACCTGAAGTAAATACAGGGTCTCTCACGAGTCCCCCCTCCCCCCCCCCACCTCCTAAAATCATGAAAATTAGAGTGAACAAAAGAAATTTTTCTTGAATCTTCTTATTTTTTTCCAACGATCTCAAATATTATATTTGCACACTCCGCGCAAGTGCACAGTAATGAGCAATAGACTCTAACTTTTTTATTTTGACTGAAAACCCCAGTTTTTATTGCAGTTTCGGATTCTACTCAAGATTTCATGAAAATTTGACCCCTCAACCAATTTGTTTTATTGCGCGTACCCGGTTCAGCGAGTATTCTAAATTGCGTAACCCAAAAATTGACAAATAGTGGATGATGGTGAACTATAGAGTGTAGCACATGAATTTTCATTGTTTTTTAATGCTGATTCACGTGATGCTATCCGTTCTTTGATTTGACTCAATTTTTGCGGAACAATGACCGAAATTTGTTTATTTCGCGTGAAAAATCATCATATATGCCGACTTTCGACTTCCAGATGAAGATGATCTTTCACCTGGTCACTGAAGAAGGTTTCAATCTCCTATTTTTACATTTTTCAACCAGACCCCGAAAATTAATCCCCGTAACAATCTGAAAACAGGCGCCTAAAATAAGAAAAGAACGGACGCAAAATAAACAAATTTCGGTCATTATTCCGCAAAAATTGAGTCAAATAAAAAACAACGCATAGCACCTCGTTTTCTGTTAAAAATGAGGGTTTTTCAAAAGTCTGGACGAAAGAATCTTCCCCTGACAGGTCTGGCGTTGTCACCATTCAATTCAGCGAGAAAAGTTACGTATATCCCGCCTCCAACCTTTTTTCGTGGAGACTTCTGAAAAACCTCATTTTTAACAGAAAACACGTTTTTCTGCAGTTTAACATAATTTCCTTAACCGAAAATATTTTTAAAAACCAAAACATCTACACCGTTGGAAGGCTGACATTTCAGCTCACGTTTTTCCTGGCCTGCACAGTTCTGGGTCAAGCATTAATGGGGTTGCTAAGCGAGATGAAAAATAGGAGATTTCAAGATTTTGACGAAACTGCCATTTCGCGCGCCAATCGCATACCTTTAATGAAATTATAAAATGTTTTCTGACATTCTATAAATAGGAAATTTAATGGTTTTTCCAACGGTGTCATCAAATTTTAGCTGTCCCGAAAATTGAGGGAGTTATGACAGCTTCAATGACATAAGATCGAAAACACGAAAAAAAATCTTAAATCGCGAATAACTCGGAAACGGGGCGTCTTGAAAAAAATTCCTATGAGGGAATTTTGGTCGGAAATGAGTTGTAGAACACGTAGGAGTCGCGTAGTGCTTAACTCGTGGGACACACTATAGTACTCGTACGGGTAACCTCTTATTAGTTTAAAAGTTCATTGCGTGAATAGCTGTTCCCTACTGATCCTCATTAGAGTTCTAATTATTTCTAAGTCTTCATTTATTATTTGCTCAGTATTTTGTTTTCATTTGAGCAAATGTATTTTTAGCTCTCGGAAATCTCAGTCTATACCATATTGACTGCCAATGTCTCACATCAGCAAAATATATACTCTCATCTTGAATAATTAGTTTGAGCATATTCAGTGTGTTCAATTGATGGACAGTTAACAAATTAAAATAATGAAAGAATTTTTCGGTTGTATGTTCTGTAAAATTGACTCAAATAGCTCCTGATAAATATTGATTTATAGTTCTTCTCATAGATGTTAACCTTTGAGCTTTTCATCTATTGTCCAATTACCCACAAATCCTCCTCGACCTTTTGATGGACCTACTAGGGTAACAGGATCAGCAAGTATGTAGATCTTACTGGAATATTCTGTGAAGGAAGTTCATTCTCATAAAGCGAAAAAAATGATCGGCTCAATTGAAGTGCCTTGCAAACGGCCGTATTCGCGGATTGAAGCAGTTAAATTTGTCGCTTTGCCAATGTGGACTGCTTATTCTCTGTCATTATTATACAATTTGAAATATTTCCGATTCTATTCCTAGAATCCCGATGATTCCAGTTTTTAAAACAAATTTCGCTTTTATTATAGCGTCGAACGCCTTAACAACTTCAAGGCACGTTTGAGTTACTTTCTTGCCAGCGTACAAGTTTTCAGTTAATTCCATCGGTGACCTTGAATAGGACGCCCTGTGCATTGACACCTCTTTTAAATCCAAATTGCTTCGATCCTATGGTCTTTGACTTTTCCAGGAATCTCACTAATCGGGATTTGAACAGTTTCCCGAATATCTTGGCAGTAACGTCAATAGTTGGCTGCATCAGTTTTTTCTCCTTTTCTAAACGGCGACACTACTATTGCTATTTTTGATTTCTGAGTGAACCACTTTTGGAGGTACTCAAGTTGTTTAATTGGGTTAGTAGTTCAGATACACTTTCAATTACTTTTTTTTATGGCATGGGGTGAAAAACCATCGGGACCCAGCGCCGAGCAGTTTTTATTAGATCGTTTGTTTCTATTTCACAGATGAGCATTGAATTTTTTTGAGAGGTGGTGTCTTCATTTCAACTTGTGACGTGTACGGTTCCGACATTATGTTGCTTGTCAATTGTTATGTAATGACAAATGGACTCGTCCCCTACTGAGTCCCGTCTACTTGTCGCCTCCGTTTGATCGCTTGAGGCCTATGTCAATACTTTGACGATGAAACCGGCAAACGGGGTCAAGGTAACATAACATAACATGTAGGTAATGCTACATCAATCATAGTACCGTGTTAGTTTCAACTAACACACAGTGCCGTCCATTCGAGATGTCTGTTCCAACTGTTCTCGAATTAATTAACAAACGTGGCTTACTTATTCCAGTTTGAGGTAATTAAATATATAAACGTGGAAGAAAATCCAATTTTTTTTTTCTCGTAGGACTTGCTTTCAGAAGCATGAAATATTACTATTTATTCAGCTTGAACGAGTTTTAATTCTCTACAAAAAACAAGAGGGTTGAGAATAATCAACTTTTGAATATATTGCCTTGAACATAAACTTCAAATAAATAGATGGATAATTTATCAGTAAACAAAAAAATTGATACAACTGCATTCATATGGATGATCCAGTTTGAGACATGAGCTAGTCGCTTTAGGTTACTTTTCAAACGATAGGCACCAGTGTTGTTGGTGAAGGCCTTGGTGATTCACTCGTGGATTGACCCCACACTGCAAGGTGAATCAGAATCTCATCTACCACAAGGTGGGGTGCTCCAACACCCCAGGCATGTAGCAGCAGATTTCAATTGATTGATTCCTAATTATCGGAATTTCATTGTCATTGCAGAAGAAGCCGTGAAATCCATAACAGCTTGTGAGCGATGAATTCGAGCGTTGTCTAGTACGAGTATTAGGACCAACCCCTCGTCACCAGAAATCTGACCCTCAAGTTCCCACAAGAACTCCACGAAAAATTCGGGAGTCGTAGTGCCGGAAGGGTTTTTGAGTGAACTACGCCATCAATATTCAGTGCTACGAACGAGCTTGAGAGCGTCTAAGATAAAGGTTGAATCCACTCTCATCGATCAATATTAGTTTTTCCCGGTTAGCAGGAACCAATCTGTTGAAATCCAAAGCAGAACGCCTCCTCTGCCGAATTATCTCGTCAGAGTTCATTCTGTCTACAACAACATATGCTTTTTTTAGCGTAATTTTCACTCGCCGTAAGGCTTTGAATATGGATGTCACACTCACCTCAACATTACGTTCAAGAAGGCCTTCTCTTATGTACTTTCAATCGTTGCTTCGATTAATTGAAGTATTTCGGGAGTCAATATCACTTTTCTGTCCCCTCGGAGCGTATTTCCTTCTACGTGCTCATTTTCTTTCTTGTACTTTCGATGTACAGTTTTCCCTGTGTTTAAATTCATACCTGATTTTGATGCCGCTTTCCTGACAGAAAACCCTTCATCATGCATTATTGCACCATGTTAGGTATTTTTATATCACGTTTCGTAACGTACGAAAGGACTAGTGAAGGTTGGTGTTCAGTATTTTACCTTTTAGTTAAACCTTTTTCACATTTTTAAACCTTTTCATTTTGATTTAAACCTTTCAAACTTTCATTTAAACCTTTTTAACTTTTATTTAAATCTTTTTCACTTTCAATTAAACCTTTTTTCGCTATCAATTGAACTTTTTTTTTTAATCTTTTTTTTTTTTTTTTTTTTTTAATTGAAAATTTTATGATTTTGTGATTTATTAGTGAGTAGAAGGGTTTTCTAACACAGAACTAATGGACTTTATTATGTGATAATGTGCAGAGTTTCTATTTACAAGTTGATCGGAGGACTTTGTAAACTTGGCAGGTGGGTGTTGGTAGACAAAATGTGGGCCTGATGAGTGAGGAAACGAGTTCAACTACTAATAGGGGACGGGATCAATGATGTCGACAGGTTGGTAGAGTGAAATTGGAGCAAAGAGATTGCGTCAAAAGTAAAGCGCGAGGGGGCTCGAACCAACGTATAACCAATTCTGCCGTGAGAATGTATTTTTGATCCAAATGCTCTCGCCCAACGTCAGTTGACGACAGAACGGGGGAAGTCGGAACGTCAAAACATTGTCTACAAACCCCGTCATTTAGTTCTCAGTGTTTAGTTGACTGTCATGAACACGCACCGTCCAATTGTTGCACGTTCAATACACCGTAACGGTACTAGCAATCAGCACAGAAACTGTAGGAAGGATCCAATTTACTTTGACTTGCTAACGAGTCACCGGTCCGTCCAACGTGAGACCTGGTATGGCAGAACTGCGTTCTCGGATAATGTCAATCAACTTCAGTCTTGACAACGGTGAATCCCTTTTACCCGAAGTGAGTTATATAACCGTGTTTAACCTATTAAAAATTGCCTGTGTTAGGGCACTCGTTGGCACTTATCAGTTCCTGGCCTAAAAGAACCTATAGGTACATTATTTAAAAATCCTTATAACAACACTTTCATATTTGATCGCTTATAGTAATCAAACATCAACCATACTGTGTGGTCTGTCGCCAGCAAACGGATCTGCAGTCTATCCGGCTACCTGACAGCTTTTTCAAATGGTGAGCGAACGGATAATCGTACAGCGATCCGAGCGGTCCCCGTGATTGAGAATCGTAACGCTTGTCAGAATAAAAACTGCCTTAACCGACTTTTTTTGGAAAGGGGTTTCACATTTTATCAAGCTTAGTGTTCGCGAGTGGCAATCTCTTTAATTTTTTCAAACTTTCAAAAGTAGCGGAGCTGTACAATTCTAGGAGAGTAGGTATTTCGCTAGTGCTCACAATGTGAACTGTATACTTCGTTCTAAACCAAATTCAACTTTTAGTACTGGAACTAGTATCAAATCACATGGGAAGGAAAGGCTTGGCGGCATTTAAATTCTACAAATTTAGCAACTTATTATTTTGCAGGTTTTTTAAGTCTTCCTGGCGTCGGGTTAGGTAGGAGCTTGTGTTATTGCCCAACAAAATGCAGCCAAGACTGCATCGATATTTTGTACCGATACTTTATCGGATGGTTGGTATCTATACTCCAAATATCGGTCAATCAAAGTATCGATATTTACAAATTTCGGGTATCGTTTTCAACATCAATTTTTCAAAATTGAATTGCAAAAAACCTAATCGTATCTACTTAAACAGAACAGAAGATAATCTTTGTTTTGATTTTTTGAACCTGTGAGAGGTAAGGTAGCAGTAACAGTAGGTAATATAGCGGTAAAATAGCCTCCTACTGTTGCCTTCTTACTTCTTCTTCTTCTTTTCCAGTTTTCCTTCTAGTATTAAAACTACTATTATTTTACATTCCAGATTCCATTAGAAGTGTCTAAAGACTGGTTAGTCCAAAATATTCAAACCATTTTTTTTAAGCTAGTGAGGAAAAATTTGCCGATATTTCGAAAAAGCGGAATTGAAGTATCGATACTCGATATTAAAGTATCGAAAAAAAAAATATCGATATCAACGGAAATATCGATGTTTTGAACTATCGGGTATCGATATCTTGTAAATACTGTATCGGAAATAGTTGGTATCGATACTGTATTTCAAATATCGGTCAATCAAAGTATCAATATTTATAAATATCGAGCATCATTTCCAACATCAATTTTTCAAACTTGAACTGCAAAAAACCTAATCGCATCTACTTGAACAGAACAGAAGATAATATCGATTTTTGAACCTGCAACCCTTCCTGTACTTGCAGGATAAGCTTTTGAGGAGGAGCGGAGGAGCGCAGCCTGCACCATGGGGATGGGAAGCCGACCCAGAGATTTAAGGTAGGTAGGAGGTAACAGTAGATACTATAGCCGTAATAAAGCATCCTACTTCTTCTTCTTCTTTTCCAGTTTTCCATCTAGTATTAAAGCCACTATTCTTTTACATTCCAGATTCCATTACAAGTGTCCAAAGACTGGTTGGCGAGTTCTTTGACCAGTAAGAAAATCGACAAAAAAAAAAAAAAAAAAAAATCGAAATATTTTTAATTTGGAAATAAAACCAGTTTTTTGATGCTAGTGAGAAAAAAATTTGCCGATATTTCGAAAAAATATCGATATTTTGAATTATCGGGTATCGATACCCATCCCTAATCTGTGACAGTTTCCGCTGAAATTTGGTCTAATATCGACCACAAACAATTTATTTTATTTTCCATTGATTTTGCCTAATAAGGCTTCATTTGCGATATTCTACAATCTGCCCGGGTCTGTTTTTTTTATTATTATTATTTTTTATTTTTTTTCATGGGTTACCCATAACGATTTTTTGTTCCTTTACGTCACACTTTGCTCAATTCCAAAACTTTGGGTGGGAGCGATAGTTCGAGGCTGGCGGCTCTTGAAGTCACGCGGATTGGACGTCGCTCCCCTCACTTTCTATTCAGCAGCATCTGGCTATTAATGACTGCATTAAAAGTCCATCAGGGTCACCGAGGTCGCTAAAAACGCTTCCAGTTGCTCGATTCTCCGATCGATTAACCACACAAATCCGCCCAAGCTAAAATTCAAGGCTCGTTAGATCAAAAAGATTTACATTCCCGTTTTCCTCGCACTGTTAACTAAACTCCGGAGAGACGCATTTGATCCCGGAGGGCTCCTTTATATCAAATGGAGCCGCCCGTCATAAGAACCTGAGCGGCTAATTTCGTTATTAATCCTCGAGCTCTTCCGGAACCTCTTGTATCCTGTTTGTTCTTTAACTCAATGTTCGTTCATCCTTCCGTGTGAACATCATATTACTTACTGTTATTAATGCAGCGTGAAATAGGAATCCTACTGATGTAGGAATTCCACCTGAAAACCTTAGCGGCAACGAGAGTGGAGCGATAATCCCAACAATTATTTATCACGTTTGGAAACTAGTTGAGGAGAATAATCGCTTTTGTATGGAAATTCCGTTCAACTCTTAGCTCTTAGCTGAACTGTTAAAATAGAGGGAGCCGATTCTAATCCGTCACACTAATTTATTCAAGAGATGAATCACACGAGCGAACACAGCGTTAACAGCACACAATATAAATCAGCTCACAACTTTCCAATCGTCCCATGATGCCCGAAATGGTTTTCGGTTGCTTCCTAGCCTCATGATCAACGTCATCTCCCAAAATTTAAAATTTTAAAACTCCTAACACTTTTTTAGTGTATTACTGAGAGATTTTTTAATTGGATAGAAAATTTCGTCTGAAGCTGAATCAGGCTTTAGAAGAAGGATGACGTCATTCGTAGGTGTCAAATCAATAGTTCTTTATGAAAAATTCGTTCGTCCCTCATAAAATCAAGCATTCGGGTTGGACACCACTTTTTGATTGCAATGAAACATGAAATGGGCCTAAATTCTGATTTTTTGGGGTGGGGAATTGATCATTGTAGACCCGGAAAATGACAAGGGAAGTTTTTTCTCGCTTGGAGACAAGTTCTACGCAATTTTCTACGTGAATGGTGACGACACCGTGGTTCAAGTTTGCTAGGGCAACCGACGTGCTCCCCTCCTCGGGGACTTGGAATATACGAATTCTGACGTTGCGTATTGTTTTACACTCCCTCATTGTTTTTATTCACCTATTTCTTTTTAACCTGAGTAGCGGGTCCTTTAAACTAGTTAAAAATAACAATAATGTGTCATTTGCTGGGTCCATGTCTCAACGACAATGAAAAACATGCCTATAGCACAGCTGGTTTAGTCGTCAGATCCCCTTCCTTTGTATTTTGAGATAGCAAATTATGCTGACATCGTGTTGGTTTATGGTATTACAAACGGTCCAAAAACGTAGATTTCCTGAAAGGCGTAAATACTTCTTATGTCATTTTCCGGCGCGGCGTCATTTCTCCCCAACGCATTCCCAGAGCCCTAAATTTCGAAAAAAAAAAAAGAAGTTTTTCGACGGGGAACGGAATTTCCTCTCATACTGGACTGAGTTCATTCTAATTTGAGGATACTGTTGTAAAGCTGAGCTTTTTGACTAACGTTTCAAGTCAAAGTACGAAGTGTTTTTAGTAGAAAGTTAGGTTTTACAGGTGATTGAAAAAAAAAAAAAAAAAAAAAAAAAAAAAAAAAACAGTAATTTCTCGGATTCGACACACTTTTCAGTTTAGACGAATTTTTCCCTATTAATCCTTTACAATTTTTTGTTTTGGCATCAGTTGTGGGAAACGAAGCCTCTACAAAGACATTTCTAAGAGGCACTTTCCTCCCAAATTAGTTGTAGAATCAACCCCTAGCCGGATGTCCAGCCTTAACCCTAGGACGTAACACAAATAATTTCATAGCACAGTTAAACTATACCAAACCTCTTATGCCTATACTATATATATAAAGTGGCATTATCTAGGGTTTAGAAAGCTATGCACCCACTAAACAGGAAAAACGGAGTAAGATAGACTCCTTACTAACAGTGTAACTCTTTACTTTCGTGGAAATATAGACAACGTTCTATCTTAGTCCGTTTTTATTTGAAATGGGTTTCCACAACTTCGTCGCGAGTGACTTAGTCCGTTTTTCCTGTGGTTGAATAGTTTTCTAAACCCTTGATAATGCCAGTTTATATAGTTTCTAGTTTATATAGTTTCTGCTAGTTTCTAGCTTCTGTAAGTGAGAACTATTTAATAGTTCTCACTCAAAGAAGCTAGAAACTAACAGGAAAATGTCAGCAATATTCTCGCAGTCGTGAATGCGGGGATTCCAAACAGCTTCAGTCATGTTTCAATAGAATGAAAGTGCAAGGAAAAAGAAAAATATCGAACATTGTGATTTAAATCGTGCAACAGGTGAGAATAACACTGGGGTCACTTGCTCCCCCCGTTCAAACACTCTTCATTTCTGCTGGTAACTGTGGGGTCAAAATCGTCCCAGAGGCAGTTTACAACCTCCCCTTTCGAAAACTCGAGCACCACTGACAGAAAACTCAGCTAACTCACTGTAGCAAGGGTACCAAAGTAATTTACGGGAAAATTGTATTCAGTAGTTTCTCACCAAAATCAAATCACTAGTATCAGAACCGACCCCAGTGTGACCTCCTAGGATTTAGTGGGACACCCTGTATGCTGAGTTGCGAAGCCAAGTCCACTAGCTATTAGAAACAAAAGTTTCTTTACTTCCCTGGGAATGTATCAAGGCCATGTATCGACCTGTGGCGTTGGAATATGAAATTGAGAGTTATTAAAAATGCGGGGAAAACAATTTTATATTAAGGATGAGCGGTGATCAACTGAAAGACATGGATGACTAATTTTGTCTACCTATCCATTATATATAATTCAATATATTATTGATTATAATTCAATACAACTCCTCCAGTAAGCTGCGTAGATCATCCAGGCTGATTTAGACGAATAATGGAATGAATTATTCTTCAATCATTCAACTTATAACATTTTTAGTTATTCCTTTTAGTTATTTGCGTGCAGCTAAGTTATTATATAAGTCCATTTTTTCACTTTTCGAGAACCCACAAAAAAAAACTAAATAAATAGAAAGTTTAGGCTTTGACTTGGGCAAAGTTTGACACTTCAAGGTAGTGGATCACAGAAAATACCCTGGAATGTCAAACAAAATATGAGCTTATCCCACTTTGCAATGCCAAAATTCAATTGATGACATTGCGAGCTGTGCAACACAATTTGATGGGCTGAACTAATTTTGACCTGATACGATTTAATCGGAATTCTCGACTAGCGATTGCGCTTCCCGACTCTAAAATAACTCTTAACGGCTGAACAAGCCAATCCCAACAGAAGAATTTATTGAACGACAAGAAAAGGGCGCTGGTGGGCTCTCGTACTTTGTGACAGTGGAAGAGAAATTGGCTCGGGTAACGAAGAAGAATTGGCGAAGAACGTGATGAAGTCGGAATCTTATCTTTGCTTTTCAGCACTTAACCAGTTTTCACCACGCGCCGGTACGCTTTCGTTCACTCACTCAGAAAAACTCCCATCTAGCTTCCTTCGGTTTCGGTTGAAACTCATTTTCAGACGACCTTATTCGCAATTCATTGTGACATAGAAGCAACACGCGGTAGGGTAATAGTAGGTAATGATTGGAACGAGCGACCCGATTCCTCGGATATCAGTCTTACAGACCCTTAAAACTGTTCTTTCGACACTTGAGTTTTTGGGCGTGGGAAATCCTAATTGTCATTAGATTATCAAGTTTTGGAGATGCAGCCCCATGAGGTGGTGTAAACAGGAGACTGTCAACTTTCGATTCCGCTCATTTGGTGTTGTTATTACATGAAATTCAACGTTTCACACGAATATGCCTCACATATGGATCTTCAATGTTCCCATGTCGTGGAAACGGGCACTTTAGCTACTAAAATTTTATTTTCATGCCATGTTATTCACCTATTCTCATTTACGTATTTATTTTTTCGAGGAATAATGAATTCGTTCACAAGCTTTTCCGGTTGGTTTCATATTGCACAGTTTGACATTACTTAAAGATTACACTGTTCTGCAAAAAAAATGTCTCCCCTCCCTTGAACAATTTTGCCTGTTTCTCATGTTTTCAGGTGTGCTGAGTCCGAATCTGAACTCAGACAAATTTGATCACCCTCTGATTTTGAGAAAAAAGAGGAAAAACTTGGAAAAAATGAAAAATTGTACTTGAAAGTTATTATCTTTATCATAACAGATTTCTTTTTCTTTTTCAACGGTAAAATATAATTAATTGAATCCTGCATGCTATCAGGTATAATACTAGAAATGACACAACTGAAAAAATATGCACACATCTCCAATGAGTTTTTTTTTTCTTTTGTACTCTTCCTCCTCTGTCTCCCGCTGCAGTGTCCCGTAGTAATCCGCCAGCATCTTCTCATTCCATTTGCCAGTATATATTTTTTCCATTCTAGATATGTGTTGGTGGAATTGTTCTCCATGTTCGTCCAAAACTGCACCCAAATTTGGGCGAAAAAGTCTAGGAGACTATGCAGGAAATGTATTTTTAAGGACATATTGCATCCCAATGTTTTATATGAGGTAAGCAGTCCTTGGACTATTTTTCGTTAGCCTCTAGATTTTTTCCTTTCCCAAAAACTTAGCACATACCTCTCGAGAAGTAATCCAAGCCTTTTTCTCAGTAGTATTTAACTTTGCTTCAAAAGTGAGGTCCTTGAGTAGATGTCGAATTCGGGGTCCTACGAAAATTCACTCCTTTATCTTGGCATCGCTGAGATGCGGAAATTTTTGTTTTAAGTACCTACATGAAACCTTCTCCTTCCTTGTCCATTGCTTTTACAAAGTTTTCCATTAGCCCCAATTTTATGTGGAGTGGGGGTAAAATTATTTGGTTTTTTCCCACTAATGGAGGATTGGCAATGTTTTTTTTCACCTACTTTTTCCTTACGCTCTGGCCATTTTTTTTGCGACATAATGATTCCCTTTTTTTCTGAAGGATTTGAATGGAAAGGATACCACCATAAAAGAGAAAGGAAGGTCATTCCCCTAAAGATCCAGGTAAAGACCAAATCCCTATATTTCCAATTCTCTAGCCTCAAACTATTTGCAATTGACAAAATCAACTTCGAAACGTTACAATTTAGGAGTTCTTTAGAAAATAACTTATTTTCATGTCTTCCATCATAGCCAAATTTTGAATTAGATTCCCGGCGGGTGGACTCATGGCAAATCCATGGGTACCGCCATAAAAATCTCCATAAAACCATTATTATTTGATTCGGTTAAAGTTATGGGTACTAATAACCAAGGTTTGCAAATTGCACAAACTCAAGCTAACGGTAAGAGAGTAAGAGCTGTTATTTTTAAGGTTCATAAATTCCAAGATGAACGTTATAAAATTTAAGAGGTAAAAGGCATATTCTCAGAGGAGGGTAGAAAAAAATCAGCGTTGCAAGAGACACTTGGAAGATGATACTCAAGTTTACTGGAAACTGAGGCAGAAATACTATCGCCCATTTCGAACCTTAACCAGAAGTCTTAGAACTGAAATGTTTCAAATAAGGTTTTCATCGATTCTTCCAAAACTCCTTTGAGATGACAAGAGTGAATGCTCCACGATTGGAGGAGGGAAGGCGCATGAGCTTCAGTGAACCACTTAATGATTCAGTTCTGTGAATTTTGAGATATCTAGTCAACGCGTCTACATTCCTTTGAAAGTCTTAAGCCGGTTAAGTATCATCGTCAGTGTTTCAAAGCACACGATAGGTGAAACCCTTGTTTCGCTAAACCTTGCGGTAAAAGGGTAGCTAGTTAACTTCTCTCCTTTTTCTTATTTTTTTAAGTAATTTATATCCAACAAACAACAAATTATACATCGATAGGGTTAAATGCGACAGAAATCATGTTGATACTACTCAAATTTAAAATCGACACTGATATACGGTGGAAAATTATCTCTCAATATGGGTTCCTTCTCACAGTAGGGAAAGAGTCAGTCCCGCCTGAAAAATCGGTATGGCTGATAACAGAAATGAAGAAAATTGCGCAATTCATTAAACAAATGAAAAGAAAACTAAGCGACGCTGCATTCGTTCTGTACTACGTTCAATATAATAGTCCTTTAATCATTTGAGTTTCAAACTATTGTTATTAGACGATTTTAACAGTTTAGCTCGTAAATCTGAGGAGAAAGTATTAAATTATATTTATCGGTTGATGGATATAGAAGTTTTACGCCAATTTAGTGCGGTACCTCGTAATTGATAAAGTAGTGGTTTGAGAAATACGTGTAAAATCATGTGCACCAAGCGATTGATCTTAATCTCAAGAATCTCTACATCTGAATTTTTTATTCAGAACATAACATGTGATGGACATTACGACTTTTTCTGCGGAATTCATCTTTTGGGCTCCGATTTCAACCACTTACGAGACTAAATCACATCACCATTACATTTTCCCAGCTTGAAAGTCTTCATGTCAGCTTGGTCGTGGAAAAAAATAAACTAGAACGGAATGGATAGAATGAAACTCAGTTCATATTATGAACGACCTTGTGAGAGGCGTAATAAAAACCCGAGAATTGACAGTGAAATGGATCGAAGCTTTAAATTAAACGTTAAAGAACACTGAAACGCGTAAATGTGATCGACGCAAGTTCTAAGCTGATGTAGCTACAAGTTTTGACAAGTTGATTAATCGCTTGAAAGGGGGAACTTGGGCGGTTGTTAAGTAGGTACTCAAGATGTGATTAAGGAAAGTAAGTTTTAATATCGTTCATCATTATTACAACATTTCAATTGTTCGTCCGCAATGTTCATCGGGAAGCTTCCAGCAACAATTCGCCAGACGCAATTCTTTTAAGGTTATATAAATGTTGTTTGAATTGTCATTAGGGGGAATAACTTAATGATTAGAAAATATGTGTCAAAATAGATGTTCCCTTCGGAAATACCAGGGAATCTTTAGAACGTAACTACGTTTAAAATACTTTTGCAGGGTTTGGCACGAAGCTTTCTCGTATAGATACCATAGATCTATAGATCATTGAAATGCAAATAAACGTAAAAGATTGTTAATCATAAAGGAGGTCGAATATGAGCCATTTGAAATTTCATTTGAATTCCAATTATCATATAAAGCAGAGATGGGCGTCCCTGATTAACGAATACTTTTACGATTACATTTGCGATTGCTAAAGTATTCGTAAAAGTAATCGAATAACGAGAGTAATCAATTACTTTTGTATTCGCGCGATGTGATTACTTTTTCGGATACTTTTTAAATCGCCAAAAGTATTGTAATCGATTACAATTGTATTTGATTACTTTTGTATTCGAATACTTTTCCCGATTACAATGGTCCATGCCGTTGATTTATTTTTTGATGTTCGTCGCAGACGGTCTTCTGCCTGAATTTATTTAATAACAATTGACTTTTATAATAAACCCTGAAAAAATCTGCATATTACACAAAGTCATAAGCAGGCATAGCTCATGAATGAACGACAAAATAGACAATAATTTCATGAAAAATTACATTTTTAGATTGGTACAAATTAAGATTTGAACTCAAACGATGTTTCCATATTTTAACTTCTTGGTTTTGAATTAGTATGTACTTGGGTTCCAATTTTATGTGATCACAAGTAGGTACCATTATTATTGAATGTTCAATTTGCTATGTTATCTCATCCGGCTACCTATGGGAAACGATATTATTGAAATTAGTTCACAACTGATTTTAGCTAATTTGCAAGAAAAAAAAGAAGATATTTAAGAAAAGAAAAGTATTGGAAGAATTAGAAACTGAAACTCTTTTTCGATAATCGTGTGGGCATACCTAGTAGTTTCGTTTGTGAAATCGATCCAAATGGCAACATGTGAAGTTCGACCATTCTGGCCTAATGGAAAAGTGTGGTGCGCCATAAGGTTTCAATTTTGAAGAATTTGGTAGGCATTTGTTAGTGATGCAAGTGCGGGTACTTAAAAGGAACAGCAGTTATAGTTATAATTAACATTATGAATAATGATTACGGAAACTTAACAGTTTTGTCGAAGTGAAAAATGGGCCCATAAATTGGGATTTCGACAACAAAGTTGAGTGGGGTATCGTTTTCGATGCATGTTGTAAATTTTGACGCTTGATTGATTGGAATGTGTCCTGGATTGGACATTCAAATTTCAAGAGTGAAGTATGGTTAAACTGTCAAATTTACTTTTCTCAGCCCGGGGTCATTCCCACGTCAGGGGTGTATGACAACAAAAACATAACTTTCCTCTTAATTTTCCCTCCACTCAACAACGAAGATTCTTGGATTCTTCGAAGATTCTCACTTCTTAGATCGAAAAACAAAGTAATCGAGCGTCAAGCCATGATTTCATAACAACTGAACACATTTTCAAATAAACCCCTACAAAAAGAACGATAGCCAGTTCTTCAGCTTCCTCGTTGTATGGTCAAATCGGTTCATGATATACGGTAACTTTGTCTCCTAACTACGGTAGTTCATCTCCCAGAGCGTTAGTATTCCTTCCATTGCTGGAGAAATACTTGAAGAGAATAGTAGAGAGAGTTAACTGAGGTAGTTGCCTTGCCTGCGTTGCTGGGGCTCGAGTCGCCCTCCCAACTCAGTACAAACAAAATGGCTTCGAGCACACCAAACACAGAAGATGATGATGTGTACCAACCTCCTTTCGCCCACCTCAACAATAATCGACTGTCTGAAGACCAATTACCCTCGTAGGAGGTCTACACGTTTAGTACAAAAATAGTAAACGCGAAATTCATAGTCGTAACTTGTGATGTTTCTTTACTTCAGAAAGTAAAGACATTTCTTAAGCAATTGCTCAGTCCAGTTTGGTACTCATAGCCTTAGTTAAGTCTTCACTTTCCAAAGTTGAGAAATATAGTGGCTTGAGTAAAGATTTAACATAACAATAATAAATTAACATGAATACATCGTCCTACAATAATGATTTTTCTTATATAGAATTATTCTTATATAAAAATTAGCTTCGAATATCACAGAGATATCGCTAGAAAAGAGAATGAAATCCGAAAGAATAAAAGTCATTGGAGGGGACACCAACAAAGTTTGAAAGCCTTCTCAAAAATCATATTCAACATCTGTGAACCTGGGAAAACAGAAATCTTTACCTTATTCGACTTGGTGCGAAAAATCAAATTTCAACCCCTAGGAGGGGGTGATTAGGGGAAGAAGAGGTGTCTACGGACTCTTGAAAGTTCAAACTTGATCTCAGGGACCCAAAAAACATAGGAATCCATACCCCACTCGACGTGGCGTGAGAACTCCAATTCCGACCTCTAGGTGGGGATGCGGGGGTTGATTGACCGGGAGGTAGTTTCCTATAGTACTCTCCTTGTCTGAAGATGAAAAAAATGTAGAAATTCACTCGAAAATACGTCGTAGTCCAGGCCAATCTCATGACTCAAAAAGAAGGTTCTGACATCAACTTAAGGGTAGTTTTTTGGTCATATCTCAAAATTTTGGGGATACATAGGGATACCCTAGTACTTACGGATCTTAACATTTTGTTTGTTGGGTAAGTTTATTTTGGTTTATTATTCAATAATAAACCATTGTAATCGCACTTGAAAAAACAATTTTAACCCTCCCTGAAAATTTCATGGTTTACGTTTCAAAGGGTGTAGAATCCAAATCTGCTACTCAAATTTTTCCGGCCGTACGCTGTACGCAAGATTTCTCCCAAACGGCTGGAGCAAAAAATCTGAACATTTCAGGAAAAATCAATATTGGTCCGACAACGCCCCAATTCTTTAGGCAGCACTCTCACTCAATTTAAAGTGCCCTTAAAGGGTTTTCAAAGTTTTATAAAATCCCTAAAAACCTAAAAAAAAAGTCAAGGCGGCCTAAATTTTGACTTTTTTTGAAGAACTTTCCATGAGGAATCGAATGAGCCCTTCCCCAGGTCCGTAGCTCAAACCATTCCCGATGTATGGCCCGATCCGTGTTGCAAACATTTGCGTTATTTTGGTTTATTATTGTTTTTGTTTTAATTGCAGTAACCGAGTGATGTAGTGAACGTGGATACTGGAGTGAACTCCTAAAAGGGTTTATAGCCGATACGGGTTGAAGTATTCTGATAACCATAAGAAAAAACTGCAAATTCTCTCACTGGGGTTTATTATTATTATGTTTTGAATTTCTTCTAAGCATTGGAGTGTGCGTGTTTCACAGGTGATAGTGCGATTATTGAATTTCAGGAGGCACACAAATATGACCAACTGATCAATCAAGGTAAGCAATTTGGTTGAGAACAGATCTGCGTGCTCTATGTATATCTCCTGAAATTCAATAATCGCTCTATCACCTGTGAAACAGGGACACTCCAAAGCTTAGTAGAAATTTAAATCATGAACGCAAGCCAATTGAATAATGAACCCCAGTGAACGAATTTTTTAAATGTAGATAAGGCGTAGGTAGTTTTATTGTGTAAAAGATTTGTTTTTGCTGTTTTCTGCGACAAGGAAAAGGAAAGGAAAAGGATGTTTTTTTTACAACATTTCACTCAGAAATGTTTCACAGAGGGAATTCGCGGAACAATTTTTTTCTTCCTATAATGTACCTACGTGGACAGAGCGATCGCCGCACTTTCGTCCTCAGTAAAGCGAGCAATTAATACAACAACGTGGAATCATCTAAAGCATAAGTCGTAAAGTTTTCCGACAATGTCAATAGAATGTGGGGGAAAACGAGGTATCCGTTACTGTATAATAAACACATTTTCGAAATACTACTGTATAATAAATACATTTTCGAAATACTGAAAGACATTGTTTTCAGTTCAAAATCATGTTAATAATTCATGAAAACTCATGACTACACTTGCCAGGGTTTTGTACAGCTAAATTCCGCTACGCGGTTGCTCACTGATCCACCGTTTTGATAATTCCACGGTACGAAAAACTTATTCTTCAACGGGCAACAACATATAGGTAACTTTTTTATTTCGATTAATTTGATTGATTTCCAAAAAGTTTATTCATTTTTTGTATCCTTCCACATTTTATTGTATTGTTTATGTGGCCAATAAACATTAAAACCTTGTACTTTAAAAAATTCAATTTTCCGAAAGTAAAAACGATGCTTCCGCTCGCAGTAGGTAGCCTCGGGAGTAATGGCTTGTATCATTGTGCTGCGTGGTTGGAACTTTTTCTGTAAGAATTCGCTTCGAAAGTAGGTAAAATGGGATAGGCGGTTGTTTTAAGCCATTTCTTCTTTGAGCCAGCGTGGCGGCGACGGGAATGCGGCGGTGAGTCGCCCTCTGATCTCGCCGACCACGGAGCTCAATAGATGTGAAGGTGGAAGTAGATGTAGCGATCCTGGTAAAGGTAGAGGCGGAGGAGGAGAAGGATGAAATAAAGACAGGTGGAGAGGTGGCAACGAAGAAGGAGGGGAAGGATGATGAAGATGAAGAGGATCAGGGGGTCGGGTTGTAGTGGGGCGCTTACGATGTTTCTTCCTCTCGTATGTTGGTGGAGGCGGAAATTAAAATACGGCTGTTTACGTCCGAAGGTTTTGCCGCCATTTGAGACGGCGTGAAGGCGGATTATTATTATTTCCACGAGGCAGAGGAGGAGTGAAGCGAAGAACCCGTTTTTGTTTCTAACCTTCTGCTTTGATACGTGTGTTCGAGAGTGTTCATCTCGATCGAAACTTTACTTTCTCAACATCATGGACTGCAGAATCAGAATTTCACACATAGAGGTCCGGTTTATCATCCACACCCATTTATTGTCTGAGAGATACTGTTATCCTCCATATTACGAGTACAAAAAGTCGGTGTTTAACAGTACCCCATTAAACCGTATCTGGAGTTTATTTAATCTGGTGTTTGAACGCCTGGATAACACAACTAAGGGTCGATAACACAGTTCTACACGAAAATCCTCCTTTAAACCAAAACATGCTTTCTAACGGTTTTCAAATGTGCTGAACACGAATTTGAAGTCAGATTCTGTCTATCACGCAGTTTCTTGAAAAATTCTAGTTTTTAGTCTAAAAATGTGAGTTTTTTGTAAATTTGACGAATTTGGCATCAAAACATAGTGAAAAAAATTAAAAGCCCGATGATTTTGAGCGCAATGAAGTATATTTGAACGAAAAAACTGATGGGAATTTTACAAGTGGTTGAAGAAATATGGATAAAAGTGTTTTTTCAGTTTTTGATCTTTAGGCAGAGATTTGGTCTCTACCTTCCTTTCTCTTTTATGGTGGTATCCTTGTATCCTTGTATCGGGTATTCTTTTTCGAGTGGGACAGCTGAAAAAGTGGAGACCATTATGTCGAAAAAAATGGCCAGAGCGTAAGGGAAAAGTAGGTGAAAAAAACATTGCCAATCCTCCATTATTGGACAAAAACCAAAACATTTTACCCCCACTCCACATAAAATTGGGGCTAATGAAATACTTCGTAAAAGCAATGGACAAGGAAGGAGAAGGTTTCATGTAGGTACTTAAAACAAAAAGTTCCGCATCTCAGCGATGCCAAGATATAGGAGGGAATTTTCGTAGGACCCCAAATTCGAAATCTACTCAAGGACCTCACTTTTGAAAGACATAGAAGAGAAAAAGCAAGAGTTCAAGAACTGTTATAAAAGGATGTGCTGGCTTTTGGAAAGGAATTCCCGCCTATAACTCCACAGCAAACCACTATTATATAAACAGATTCCTCGCCCTATCTGGACCTATGGGATTCAACTATGGGGCTGTGCCAAAAAATGTTCAACGATGGAGATGTTACAATTCGCTTTTCGCGAGGGATCTCACGTGAGCGAGCACCACGTGTACTGGCATGTGGTCTGTATTTAGTTACGATTCAATCTTATTGTTATAGTTTTTTCAATTATAACATAACCTACAATCGCTGCACTAGCGGAATAATGGTATTTATTTCATTGATGACAGCACGAA
Source organism: Creontiades dilutus (assembly GCA_031894815.1). Taxonomy (NCBI): domain Eukaryota; kingdom Metazoa; phylum Arthropoda; class Insecta; order Hemiptera; family Miridae; genus Creontiades; species Creontiades dilutus. The sequence continues at coordinate 211,898 of JAVIWC010000324.1, forward strand.
TATTTGACAATATATCACTGAACATGTATTTAATATCGAAAGAATCATTACCTCTCTCGTCGCAATTATCGTTGTTATAAACAATTGATACCACATTTGCTTTTCACTGCACTTCATACTTGACAAAAACATGTACCTAAATGTATTATCGTGTAACAGCTGTCTACGCGGACGCATTGCTCACTCAAGTATGAGATGTCGAACGCTGCCGAACGAGGCCGATTGTGCCTCTTAGTCGGTCGTTGCGCGCTCTCGCTTGCACTTCAAGCGTTGATGGAACGCCTCAGAGTGAGGTAACGCCGCATGAATCCAATAAGAACCATCGAATTATAAGACGTTGTCACGTCCAAAACTAAGGCTATCACAACCACGATAATTGCAAATTATAATTCCACGATAATTGCAAAAGTTATCCTGTTGTACAGCGAAAAGAAACCCCGTTTCTTTTCTAGGAATGTTCAAATTATTGGTGGAGTGGAATGTAGTTCAGTCGCAAACAGCATATCCAGGATTCCTGGGCCAGAAATATAGACGTTAAGAAGAATTCGGCTTTCGATCCGTATTTTGATGGATTTTGTCATGTTTTCATGTTCAAACTGTAAATATATGGAATTCGTTCAAATTTTTAGGGTGATTTGTTCTGATATCGACTTAGTTGAATGCGTTTTAGAAATACTACAAGCTGTGGACCAACGGGGGTGTTATTCTGAACTGTGGAGTTTTTTAGTTTTGTCGAACAGGCTCTAAGAAACCTAAACAATCTTCCACTAACTACTCGCTGCCGTAGCTTGGGTGTTTACGCTCCATGTAACTGACGCTGAAAGGGGAAAATTGAAACGGAGTTACCGCTGCTCTCCCGAAGGGGGTCTAATTTCCAAGGGAAGCTCCAATAATTTGTGGAGGCGCTTCCCGAGTAGACGCCTTGAAGCTCTGGGCGTGGGCCCCTTCAAAACTTTCGTACGGAGTTTCTCTGAGTCCCGTTGTCCTTTGCCGGCATATTTATGGGAAAAGTTGCGGCGACTGAGTCGATGGTGTTACTTAGTTCGGTTGGACGGCATCGTCTCTCCTGCTCCGGCCCTACGTCAAAAATAGACGCGAACGGCAGCAGATTGGTGGCCCATCAGCTCCGGCCACAATAAGACTCCGCGGCGAATTTGAATAAATCCCGGAGCAAACAGCCTGACCCAATATTCCTCGTTTCTCATTGCAAATACCGCGGTGGAGCGGTCCCTTCCATCCCGATCTCAACCCATTTCCTCTCTCAAATGATCGGCTGACCTCAACTCATACCGGCGGTAAATCCGGAATTTTACATATAAGCCGGAGGGGTTCGGGATTTCTCTCAGTCTCCCACAATCTTCCCCAGAGGCCACCTCTTGGAAAATATTTCATTCGAATTATTAAAGGGGAAACGAGTCGAAAGTTCTCAGTACCACTTCAAGTTTATTTCATAACCAAATTGAACTGTTTACGTTTGGGAAGGTTTGTGACATTTAGGCAACCTTGTTCGGAAGTAAAGCCGTTCCAAATAGTAGCATGGAAGAAACTCGAAAAACTATGTTAACAGCACATTTTCGAGATACCTAACTCTCGCAATTGCACCGCCTTCAAAATAAACCCTCAACAAGTTTGAACTATGACCCTTTTTTGAGCTATAATATGCTCTATTTTTGATCAACTATTCTCAAAACTTACTCAAAGAATCAGTGGCGGCTCCTGCCACGAAACCCCGGGAGTGCACAGAGATCGTAACGGACAACCACGAAGGGGAGATGCCGCGAAGGTTCCCAAATTACTGAAGGAAGGTTCCCGCTGATGGCCGCAAAGGTTCCCGAACGAAGCACCCATCCAGGTTGCGGATGACCGTGAAGGTTCCTGACATCCGACACACTTCCCTTCCCGTTTACAGGCTTAAGACTGTGTACACACTAGGTACCTAAGTAGGCACGTTTAAAAGTGCGTCGAGCTACGTGTTGAAATACAAGTTTGTCTATATTATAATAATTACGCTTCATCTGTCAATTAGTGGGATTAAATTTGAAGCTGACTGCCTTCACAAAGTGAACATTTCCATCATTCGCTGAATATCTTGCGACTTGTGGGCTTGACGCTTTCTCTGCTTCCTCTCATTCATGCTGCGAAGTTTGATGTACGTCATCGCCTGGATAGATTCCGAAGTCTCCATGAAATTATGTATGTTGGGATGAGCACAGGTAAAATTCGCTGTTCAGTTTGCCGTAAAATGACTCGCAGCAATTCGTCGTCCAGTCAGGCACACTGAATTCAGCCCACATATGAGGAGGAAACATGCAATTGGGCCCAATGTAGTTGTCAACGATGAAGTCGAAGAATCGGTCCAACTTCCTATGCACTGGTTTCAGGGCCATAAAGTCGTCATAAAAGCTGTCCTGGACCTCTTCAGGCGGGAGAAGGGGTAAGCCGAAGAACAGCCTCAGGACTTTTCCAATTTCCGAATCCTTGTCCTTGAACTGATTGGTGAGGCCCTCTTTTTGAATTCTTCTCCACCAAGATTGGGCCAGATGGAACCTACAGCCACGGACCATTATTAACCAGCAGCATTCTTCCGACTCCTCAGGACATCATGGGAAGTAAGAGACTCACCAGAAGATGACGAAGCAATTTCTCTTCGAATCAGTTTTGAACGTCTTTCAGTGATCAGTTCTTCTGCTTTTCTTTTCAAGCTGTTCGTTATTCGTTTTCGTTCAAGGGAATTGTCTGCTTCCGCGTCATGGGAATGATTCACAACTTGCTCAATCACTATTTCACCTCTCATTTTCAAGAAAGCGTGCACGTCCACCGCTGATCACCGTCTGCTAAGTTCTTTTGGAAGCCGAATTTATAATTATTGAGCACAAGTAGCTTTTTTTCATTACCGCCAAACATGAACTGGAGCTCCATGCCGACGAGTTCACAGACGGGAACCTTCGCGGTCACAGGGGTCTTCGATCGAGCTCTCAGATGGGAACCCTTGCTGCCAGTCGACGGAAACCTTCGCGGTATCATCCCCACGAAGAGAACGTGAGAAAAAAAATGAGATTTCCGCCCAGTTGGAAATGTCAACTGAACAATCAACCAAAATGCAAAGGAGATCATCTAGTCCACTTTTTGGGCTTCAAATTGAGAAACAAACGACTCAATCCAACCTTTCAAGGAAGTTCACTGGTACGGACTTGAAGAAACATGGAGATGAATGCCCAATTCCATCTTAACCCAAGCTTCATTCCTATTACTGCATCGACGAAGACTTGTAAACAGAAAAGTTTATTACTTTCCTCACATCCGCAGAGCCAATCTACCTTTTCGTAGTAATGGGGGTTGAACTTGCGAATCATGTGGCCTGCATCGCTAATAATCACTCATTGCTCCACCGACAATTTAGCAAACTCAATTTTTATAACACTTAATGCCTTCATCGCGTATTTACAGCTAACACAGTTCACTCACTAAGGCTGTGGACAATCAAATGATGATAAAATAAGAGTGTGTTTTGGTAATTCTAGTGCACTCTAGCGCTAAAGAACGCATTCTAGTGGGTGAATGGACAACTACGTGTGCTCTCTGGCATTGCTCGCTTTATTTCAGGCCCTCCCATTGGTTCATTCTTTGGACTCCAATCCAAGCAAACGCTGTGTACCCCTTCCATTCTGGGCACAGACAGAGCGTGCTCTCAGACAGTGAACCTCTAACCCTCCTCACCAAACTCATGACTCCACCATGTTCCTGAGGAGTACTTCTTAAGAGGGATCCTTCATGACCAAAAACAGAAACTGAAGCCTCGGAGCCAGCGTTCTATCCGACGCTCCTGGTCGGAGAAGAATCGCCTACACAATCTTCTTTGTCCCAAGTTTTATACACCCTGGAATACCCTATTCAAGACAGGAATGGCCACAGACAGAATGAGGGAGCAGATAGTCCGCACCACTTCTCGCCAAACGATTTATTAGGCCTCGAAGAACTCGACGTCAACCTTGCCATTTGGCGGACTCTCTACTGTACTAAACGAGGAGGTGAGTGACATACCAATTGACTCATTATTACTAACCATAATATGGTTCATGGTCTTTATATTATGAAGACTACAGGGGAAAAAGCCCCATCATCGCCATTCTAGTCAAATACGAGTTAGCTACCTAAAGGTTTCGTGGTGTACCTTCTGAATCTGCCGGCCTTTTCGGTGGAAAACATCTCAATCCACGTCTAAAAGCAGGTTGAAGTTACGCGCTGCCGGGGAAAAACACTCCATTGAGTGCGCGTGTGGATAAGAACCCCATGATTGCGATTTAAATCCCTCACCCCTCCACCAAAAAAACTGATTTTTCACGCGAAATAGACAAATTTTGGACATTATTCCGCAAAAATTGAGTCAAATCAAAAAACGGATATCATCACGTGAATCAGCGTTAAAAAACTATGAAAATTCATATGCCAAATTTTATTTCACCATCATCCACTATTTGACAAATTTGGGATTGCGCAACTTTGCGTGCTCTCTGAACCGGTTACGCGCAACCATAAAATTGGTTGAGGGTTCAAATTTTCATGAAATTTGGCGTACAATTTAAATCTGGAATACAAAATATTGGTTCTCCTTTGAAATAAGGAAGTTAGTGTAGACTGCGCACACATAATTAGTTGAATGTTTGTCAAAAATCATTGGACACGTAATTTTTGTACTGAAAATAAGAGGGGTGTTCATGTTAGGTGGGCCACCCTGTATATACGATTATAACGATGAGTAATACTTTTACCTAAATTAATTTTCCACCAATATAATGATGGATAATTCACTCACAGGCCAACCTGGACCTGATACCGACGTGGCGGTGATTGTAGTCCGCTTGATTGGAAGGAATGTGGCTATTTCAGGGGTAATTTGTTGGGCTTGCTGTCACGTACTCGTGAAACATTCGGTTTAGTACGGGGTTGGTTGAGATTGTCCGGATCAGACCCTACACATAAGTTCCCTCATAAATCCCTATATATATATTTTCCCCCGTCAGATACTGCAATATTTACTGGATAAAGGCACATGATACAAACCGTGGTTTTACCGTTCGGAGGGTTGGTATTTTCAGTGTATATATTATGAATAAATCTCTCTCTCTCTTTTTTCCACACTCTCTCCCACTCACGTATACACTGCTAACTTCTCTCTCTCTTGCTCTCGTCCATGCGTTGAACTGCTATTAGCACGTACGAATGGGTTGATGCTTGGACATGCAGCCATGAAATTCCACAAGAAATGTCTTCGGAAATTAAGTATGATACGTGATTTTCTTCCATTTGACGACATAATAGAATTCGCGGTGTCTACTCACGGCGTCAATCTACTTGTTGTGTAGCTTAAAGAGTAAAGGCTTTTTAGAAAGTAAGGCTTTGTTCAACTTAAAATGTCTACATTTAAATATTCGAATGAATAATTTGAAATAACCAGAAACATTGGGTAATAAACACAGATGAAGGGTACAATACAAAAACCCCATCACCGCCAAAAAGTTGACTTCGAGAAAAACGCAATTGAAAGTTCACAAATGAGAAAGTACTTGATGAATCATGACCTAGAAAATTGAGGTTAAAATTTCACACCACCTACCATCTAAAACACTGCTGAAATTCCAGCACTCACATTGGAACTTCATCCTTGGAAATCATCAAATTAGGTGTTGATAAATGCAACAGAATTTTCAAAAATCCCCATTAATATTTCGAAGCTGAAAAACTTATTATCAATACTGTTAACATATTCACAAAGATTGAAATACGATACAAGAATTGATATAGGGCTCATCTTCTCTGTGGCTATTGGTGGGTCGTCTATAAAATCCTCATTTTCTTCTTCAGGAAGATCAACCGAATTTTGTGACCGGTAAAACTGTCTCGAAGCTGGTTTCCCCTAAAACTGGTTGAGATGTAGAAGTATTTACCAGCTTTGATAGAGAGAAAATTTGGCGAAGAATTTGAATCTGGAAATAAAAAAATAGGGGTTCTCATTTGAAATAAGGAAGTTAGTGTAGACTGCACACACTGCGCATGTGCGCAAAAGTACACATAAATTGTTGAATCCTTGTAAAAAATCATTGGACACGGATTTTTTCGATTTTCAAGTATACTGTTTGTATTGAAAATAAAAGGGGTGTTCATGTTAGGCCACCCTGTATATCTCAGTTATAATCGTCCATTTTCTCGTTTTCTTTCGTGGAACGTTTGTTTTCATATCGCTTTCTGTTAGGACAGCTCCTGATATTAAATCATTTTCGTTATGAGTTTCGGCCGGGGCTTACACCAATTTGGTTTAACGTGGGTGTAGCTTGGGTATGGGCAAATCGTGAGCAAGTTACGCGGTACTTGTTTCGATATTCAAAACACCATACAAAAAAATAAAATAAAACAAATGGAATTACAACCCTGCTCTGCCGGGACCAATTTCTTTTTAACTTCACAACTGTTTGTTACAGTCTGTTCAGGTGTATCTGAAATGGTTTTGGATCATGAAGAGTTTTTCGGTGTTTGGGTCATTACCTCTTGAAAACCACACTTGACTCGTATTCAACGCCCGCAGCTAACGGGACCATACTCGCCATTGTTGATACCTCTTTGTGGGTGAAACCCCTTTGAATGTGAAAATATTTAAACCCTTTAATGGACTTCAAATTCCCCAAGCTGCTTTGTGCCGTTGGTTTTTCCCAAGCCATCCTTTTTTCTGGCAGACGGTCAGTCACACGTAGTCTCCCCCCTAGCACCTTGGATTTCCCGGGGTAGTAGCAACCCCCTCCCTGATTGGTTTCTACTATCCCCCTCTCTCTGCTCCCCGCGATTCCCCACTCTACATTTTCTTCACTTCCCCTCCAAACAAAATTTTCCCGTTTTTGGTTAACTGAGTCTGGAGTCAGTTCTCTCCTTCGTTTTAGCCGTCTCGTACACCCTTGTTAACTTGACTGACTTGATATCATGGTTAAAAGTGTCTTCACTTTATTAACTAAGTAGTGGCAAAGCAGCATATTTTGTGATATTGTTGGCTACCCGCGAAACCTCAACTTTGGCAGAAGCGCCCTAAGGTTTTATTCAACAACACCTTTATTCATTTGATTGATTCACTATATCGAGGAATACGAATTGAATTATATATTTCTATACTCGTTCATTGAGCATGTACTCATTGATTTGAAATACAGCATCCGTCGGTAAACTGCACAACCGTTTATTTCTTCCTTGGGTTCACCTTAACACAGTCAAAACAAATAAATAATTGAAGTCAGTTATGTAACTGTGCTCCACTGAGTTTATGTGGAGGAAACGCAGAAAGCTTTTGCTCGACACTAGTGAAATAGTGTTGGAATAACCCTTGATAATTACCACTTATTTTTACCCCAAAAGCCTATTTTCTATTTATACAATACTAATTTGAAAAATAGTAAATAGATTCAGAATTTCAGAATGGGCAGCGTTGCAAAATTTTTACAAATACCTTTTTTTCAACCCGATCTAGCAAATTTTCTAGCGATTTGAGAAATTAAGGAAGATGGAGGAGGGGAGAGGGAAGCCAGAAAATGCGCGTATAGAATGACCACCAATACAAGTGAGAGCCCCGTAGGAGGCGGCTGGTGAAACGACGAAGCAGTCCTGACGAGATGGCCTACTCGAGAAGCTCCTTGGCACTTTTCCCGAACCACACTCCACGCCATGACGCGGTCGCAATCATAATCTTGATGCTATTTTTCTCATGTTACCCTTTTGGCTCCGATACCGCTTGCCTCAGAACACACACGTATCTTTTTTCACGGGCTCGGTCTTAGAATGAGGGGCGAGCCCCACCAATCAAGGCTACCAAGCTGAACTGCAGCATTCCTGTAGTTTGGATGTTGATGCCATCAATTCCGAGTATCAGTTCCTGCAAGAAGCGTTTTTCTCCAATGTTTCCTTCCCTATTACGTACCGATTAGTGCTTAACAGTTAACAAGCTTCTGTAATGTTTTGAATATATACCTACCAGCAAATCTTGGGAAACATACGGTTCCAATAGTTGTAAGCGTTGTTTTCATCTCTTCAATAAACACCGCAGTAGGCCAGAAATATGGGTAGAAAAAACCTCAAATATCACTATCGGACAAAAAATATTTCTCGAACATTTCTTTTGTAATCAGTCCTTGAAAAAAAAACATAAAACCCAAGTGCCGGATTGGAAATGGGATGGCTTTCCGGATTCTGCCTCATGGTGCATCGGCCTGCTTTGCGTCGTATGGTGGAAATTGTGGTTGAATTACGAGCTGGAAGTAATTTTCCCCTAATACAGCGCCTGTTTTCTACAGATAACTTTAAACAACCCCCCCCCCCCTCCCCTTCCCTTCCCCTTTTTCTCATCTCCACTTTCGATTACCTTCAACCGTATTTTATTACAAGTTCTCCAGCCCACTGCTTAACGCTTTAGCGTCAAAATCATAAACTTTTGTTTTCAGAATAGTGGCTCCCATTTCAATATTGACGTTCGTCCTTTCGGAAAGCTGTCATTGAACAAAGTTCTTGAAAATGTCCTTACCACTACAAAGCGAAGTACAGGTACAATAGCCGAAACCGTCCCAGAAGGGACACCAGGTGGAAAGCCCAGCCAAGAGCACATATCGGAGCGAACCACACAGTCTTACTCAAGCAGCCTCCCTACGGCAAGCCTACCAAACAGTGCTGTGTTGAGTACAATTACAGTACAGTTAGTACAATTACTACTACGAGTACTTAATAATCGTACTTGTTCTTATTAATCTTAGTGCAACTACATCTTTATCAGGACTTGTACTTATACATAGTACTTGTTCTAAATTCTCTGGTTTAACCTAATAATACTACGGAAAATGATGGGGAGGAATTTTGTTCTCCCTTCCAGCCTCTTTCTCTCATCCTACGATAATTGGTGAGAGGGGAGGGGAAGCCCTGCGTTTGATCCGTTGCGCGTGGGTGAAAAATGAGATGGCCATAGTAATGTATTTTACCCTTTTAGTTAAACCTTTTTCACATTGATTTAAACCTTTTTTACTTTGAATTAAACCTTTCCCACCTTCAATTAAACTTTTTTCACATTCAATTAAACTTTTTTTTTTTTTATTATTATTATTATTGTTGAAAACTTTCTCTTCTCACGTAGGAAAGTAAATTTTGGAAAGGAACGCATGAAAACTTTATTCACACACAAAAAAACAACATCATATGAAAACTTTATTTACAAGAAACTAGCGCAGAAAAAACGCATGTTTTGACAAGTACATGTCTGTCACATAATCACGATGATCCGTATTTACCCATTTTTGTGTAACTTGGGTACCTACTGCGATTCAAGACGAGTTCTGCGCTAGTTTCTTGTAAATAAAGTGTTCATATTGAATGACAGATTTGCTTGGATACTTAACAACTGAGTGTGCAAGGTATGGATAAAGGTCTGGAATCCCTCGTAATCACTGAAATAATAATCTTAAAAAACTCGGTGCTGCGCGCCTCGCCGGGGGCTTCGCCCCCTGCACCCCCGGATGATTTCCGCTAAAAGCCTAACGGCTATAATGTGATGTACCTTGAAAAGTTCTCTCTCTCTCTCTCTCTCTCTCTCTCTCTCTCTCTCTCTCTCTCTCTCTCTCTCTCTCTCTCTCTCTCTCTCTCTCTCTCTCTCTCTCTCTCTCTCTCTCTCTCTCTCTCTCTCTCTCTCTCTCTCTCTCTCTCTCTCTCTCACTGTATTATATAAGATACCATTGTGTAACTCTCTCAATATTGTATTATTAAAGCCTAGGGTCCGCGAGACTTGGGCTCCAGGGGGCAGCGGGGTTACGTAGTAAGGCGACTCACCAATTGAAGGGTGCCAGTGGCAAAACGACTTAAGTGCCAGAGCAACAAATTTTCAGGAGAGAATAAAATGTGTACCTTAGCAACGATTGTTTGTAACTGAAAATCATATGCGACTAAGCCAGAACTTCAGTCCAATAAGAAGTTTTGTCAACAAAACAAACACGTAACCAATGGTTCTCCAGGATCTAAAGAGCGGGAAACGGGTGGGATGTGGTCTGGTGTCAAATAAATTCACAGCTTTCCAAAAAGCGGTGCGAATCACAGCTCTCCAAAAAACAATTTTTGTGCGATGAAAAATGGCAAAAATAAATTTCCTTAGCTACGATCGGTTGTAAGTGAGTGAAAATCACTACAAAAATACGTGCTACTTTTGTCTCACTTTCTCCTGTCGCTTTTCGGCGGGGGTTCCCATCGCAAAAACCTTTTCAAGGCAAAAAAAATCACGCCGATAATTGAGTTGAGAACAACAGAAATGTGGTTTTTGATAGGTGAGATACTTTTTTGAAAATTACGAACACTGGGTGGTGGCGGACCAGGCTGAACCAAGCGACTCAGCACACAAGAAAGTATGTTTAATGACACCTAACTTGCCAATTTAAAAAAATTACCCTATTTTTCCATTGAAAATGGTTTCATTTAACTCAGCACCCGAAAAACCATGTTTTTCACATGCCCACCCTGCCAAAAAATGAATTTTAGGGCATTTTTTAACCATTTAATTGTATATTTGGACCAGGAAATTCCAGGCTGATTGGGCTGGCCAACGAACCTCACCTTTGATTGCTGACACCCATTTTTTAGCGCAAGAACGAAATTTTTAAAGTGCTAAATAGAGCGTGTCGGGGGTTTTTTCCGTTTTTAGGTCATTTCCAACCACTGTGTGCCGTCTCCTTGGCAGCGTATTTTTTCTATGGTTCTTCTTGCCCTGAAGAAGTTCTACAAGTAGAAAAACAAATTTTAGTTTTTATTACTTTCTGAATGACTCTCAAGATTTCCATGTAATTTTCAAAAGATATATATATGAACATAGACACACACTCAACCTCGCACACACCGTTGTCCCACCCCCTGGATCAATTCTAATAGGTCTGATGAAGCCTTGCTCCAGAGGGACGTCCTAAAAACGGAAATCAAGAGAATAGAGTTTTTAAGAATGTCGTAAAATTTAGGTTTTGAATTCTTCATTACGGTATGAATTTAAAAGACACTAAACAAAATCAGCTATTCCTTTGTGACATTGATATTTCTCCAAACCCATCCACCATGGACGTTTATAAATTTTAGAAGTTAATACCGGGATAGATTAATGATGGCTCCAGAAGAAGCACAAGGTCTCAGTAATTTAGGTTGAGAAGGGGAAGCAACAAACTTTGGGATGAAAAATAGATTCAACACAATATTAGACGAGTTCTCCACCCATCCGGAGTAAATAAATTTATTCCACAGTTGAACACAGATGGCTTCGAAAGAAGATTTCCTCAAGGATTCTCTTGGTCAGAGCTTTCACGTATCGAAGCCATTGAATATCTTTCGTTCGTCGTGTTTCGTCTAGAGGAGTTGCCATTGGATGAAATCAGGCATAAACAACATCGAAACAACATTGTCTCTGAAGGCTGATCAGATCTCGTTTTGAAGTTTTTAGAAGCTCCGATGATTTTTTGGAGAAGTGTCTCATCTTGGCATATGAAAAAGAAGAAGATGAAGACTCCTTGGAGACTGTTGAAATAGTCGACTATTTTGAAGGCGTACCACGTCCATGGATTTGAATGGTCCGGGAACCCGGAGCCCAATATTTCCCCTATCCAACCGGAGCCAGTCACGATGAACAGTTTCATGTATCGATTAAAGTATCTGTAACAAATATATTGGTCAGTAATGCATATAGCTCAGGGACTTCTCTAAATCATGTTTTTATATCATCACACTTATGAGAAGAATTGTAAACTACTCCCAATTCTTAATCGAACAAAAAAGCGTGCGAATCGTCGGGAAGTTTTATTAGGTATGAGAATCGCTTCAAGAAATGGGTGCAATCTGTGATGCGTTGTGGGAAAGTGGGTACTTGATCAAATCAAGTAGCATTATCAACCCATTATTTCAGTGTCCCACGGTTTTTTTCTCACTTCCTACAACGTTTTGAAAAGTGGCCCCCAACAGACAGGAAAGGGTGTTTATGAAGTTGCTTCTGTTTTGTTGACATCCCTTATTCAAGATGGTCCCAACGCTGGTGGTTGGATTTTGCGTAGACCTTCTCAGTCAGTTCTACCGGGAAAACCATCCCTGGAGGCAGCAGTGTGGGTTTTTAACTCTCACTCCCTACTCCAATAGCATTCTGACTGTGCCAAGTGAAACTTGACCGCACTTGTTGCCAATTATTGTAGTTGTTGGAAGTTCGTTGACAACATTTTGGTTCAACCAGTTTCAATAGATTTGTGGCCTGTAAAGGCGGTGAAAGGCTGTAACCTCACTCCCTACAACATCCTGCCAATAGCCCCTTAAATTGTAGGGAGTGAGATCTGCTTGTAGCAAGTGAGAATTTGGCAAGGAAACCTTAGTATTTATTGTAGCTGAAATTAAGCTAATCTGTGCTGTTCCACTCAGCTAATTTGAAAGACTTGAGCGGCGGTTCCCGTGGAGGTTGGAGGCTCAAGAGGGAAAAAATTGAAGTATATACCTCAATATTTATACTCGGGATTCGCTTACATTCGATCTTAGCAATCCATCACACATACAAGGTATGTTGCATGAAAACTTCGTTAGATCCAATAGCGAAGCTGCCATGGCAGTTTCATCACATGTACTTGGTTTCACTAGGTAACTTTTGTTCGTACCTTATGTTACCAGAGTCTGCGACCATATAACGACTAGGTGATGGGATATACTAGTTCCGCTTCAAAGGGTTGAGAAAATAAGCCTGCAACACCCATAAGATACCCCTGAAGCAAGAGGTTCAGCGAAAGAAAAAAACATCAAATCCAATGCAAAATTTCATTTTAGTAGTAAATCGGTTTGGGGTAAAAAACGTCGATTGGACGGACCTTTTATCAATAATAATTTCCTTTAGAAAAATTACGTGTTAATAATTTTTTGATGGGCTAGCATTCTGTGAGAGTTTTCTCTGTTACATGGGAGTTACAAAACTAGTTTATTATGAGAAAAAAACTACTTTATTATGAGGAAAAAAAAACAGGGAAGAAATTAATTTTTTTATAAATTCCCCAAAAAAATTTCGCATTGGGCCTACAGTAGATGAGGAATTCGATGCTTTTTCCGCCGATGTCCACAAAATAGATTTTAGATAGTAGTTTAAGGGAGTTATGGACATTTCAATGACTCATGATCAGAAACACGAAAAAAATCTCAAATGTGAAATAGAAGACTGGGACACGTAGTCTCAAACCAAAATATATGATGCATTTGTCGTTGGAAATGAGCTCTAGACTGGACCCTTACAGTCTGAAGAACTTGAGTCAGGACACCATCCATATGTAATGGAACACATTTTGAGGAATTCTGAATATCATTACCCCTGAACACAGCTGTAGGGGAGTTTCTCACAACCATGTATTTTTACACAATAGCATCTGAAAAGGGAAGCATTTTGTATGATACTCATTGCTTTGGTGGACACAATAAATGTCGCTTGTCACCGCAAGAGAAGATTGAGATGATTGCAGTTCGACGAAGAGGGGCATTAAGGACAGTACCAAAAATAGCATTCCGATACAACTTTTGGCTGCTGAGCTGAGACGAGTCTTCGAGAGAACTCATGTTACCGACGAAACCAGAACACATGCAAGAATGCATTCTGGAGAAAGCACACTGTGGTAACGTGGCTAGAAATATGGACTGAAGGGGAAAGAGGTCAACACGCTTGATACCAAATGTCAAAATATGGTTGGAGAGAAAATATGGAGATGTGAACTTATTCCTAACGCAGTTCCTCTCAGGACACGGGCTATCTATGCCTACTTACACTAGGGAAAGTAGAAGTCTCAACTTGTCCAAACAGCCGAGAAGCAGACGACGATGTGTTTCACCGTCTGCAACCAGTGGGAAACAGAAAGAGCACAGCTGCATTCGCTGCAAGTGTCATGTCAGGACAAGACAGCAGAGATGTTATTGGACAAAATTTTTGAAAGGTAGAAACATTGGGACTCTGTTGAAGGCATGTGAAAAGCGTCCTATAAGATTATCAGGGCAGAAACAAAGAAGGTGCTGAAAGAATGTCTTAAGGATTAGGCCTGAAGTGATTTCTTAAAACAGTTCTCGGCCGAGTTTGAACGTGTGAAAAGGAAGGCGAGGTTTTAGTGAGTTGAAAGTTACATAACCCGGAGTGCGGTCCCTTGTGGATACCTCACGAGAACCTATTTCCACCTCAGGATCTTAATTTGTTTAATCTCATTCCTCCCCAGCTTAGGTTAAAAATGAAATGACTTTACCTCCTTTTCACTCCAAATCATGATGCCGAGAAACGTTGAGCGGAACTAGTAGAATAAAATTACAACGTAACATAAACTGTGAAGAAGCCATTCATAGTCTTCATCCTCAACCACAAATGCATTATATTGTTCGGTCCGCGATGTTATTATTCTAAAAAATTGAGTTGCAAGTATGAAACAATACCAGGCTGGGCCATTGAGTCACACTATCTAGCTCAAAGACCGTTAATTATCCAATTGGTGCTCATGAAGCTACTGCAAGAGATGACAAAGAAAATTATCTTTTCAAGTGTATCAAGCTATCTAAAGTGTAAAAAGAAGTGGTTAAGTAATTATTTATGCACCATATGCAAGAAAGATGCCTGGAATTCAGAACATGTGCCTCACCCTATCTTGCAGGCTCGTATTCCTTGGCAACTGTAAAGTTTCATTATCAGAAATAATAAACCAAAGCCAAAACTAATGCTTATTGATTTCTATCCTGAATGATTGTGATTGTTAAGATCGAATGTGTTTTACACTGCTGGTATAGAAACTCTGTCGCCGCAATATTTTGATGTAGTTTCGTTGACTGGCAATATACAATTGTTTTGCGGTTGTACAAAGCAGCGGTTTGATATGCTATGCATAGTCGTTTCTTACTGGATTTCCGCATTGAGTCTGGATTTGTGCCTACGGCCGCACTTACTGCTCATGAGCCGGCGACGTTGTCTACCCAATATGCAGGCTATCAGCGTGTACAGTATAATGTTCGTGGCAACGAGTACTCCTATCGGGCCGTCGTAATACAACCACTTCACGACTCCATCTGGCCGATCATGAAACATCATAAAAATAAATGACGAAAAATAAAATAAAACGGTAATTATCATTAGAAATCTTGAAATAAATAGTTACTCTAAGTTTTTTTTTGAAGGACATTTCTTGAAAAAAGTTTATAGGCTGTGGAATAGAACATTACCATAGAGATGTGAAAGTATCACTTTTTTTTGCATGAATCTTTCTTTTTAGTTCACGTAATTTGCATTGTTCGTTAAAAACAGCGATTTTCATAGGAAAGGCCACGTTTCATTTTCTGCAATAAATTCAAATATAAGAACAATTTTGAGTACACCGTTGAAAAGCTGAGATACTAGCGCATATTTTAGTACTACTGGTTAAATTTGAAGAACAGCATTTTTTT
Organism: Creontiades dilutus; assembly: GCA_031894815.1. NCBI lineage: Eukaryota > Metazoa > Arthropoda > Insecta > Hemiptera > Miridae > Creontiades > Creontiades dilutus. The sequence goes on from JAVIWC010000324.1 coordinate 227,366, forward strand.
CGACCCAAGTATGAAAAAAGTGATGATTCTGAAGATTTGACAAAATTCACTTTTCCGATTGATTTTTCATCGATTGAACCAACAAAATTTGTTTGATACACTAGGGAGATGGAAATTTAACGCTCTTTCCAACGGTATAATCAAAAATGGATTTTCTTAAGTACACAAGGGAGTTGTGGCCATTACAGTGAATCAAGATCAAAAACACAAAAAATCGACGAAGCCTCTAAAAAAAATTTGTCAGGTACGAGTTGTAGTATCTATCCCGAACCTGTAATAAACTTAATTTGATAGAAATTTCACTGATAAAAAGAGGAAAGAATGCATACATACGCGTACATATACATAATCTTCAGTACAGAAGGGAGTTACAGCAGTTTTACTGAATTAAGATCGGAAACACGAAAAGATCCTTTAAATTAACGTTACTGTAAGACGAAGCAAAAAAAATCTGGGAGGCACTTTGTGTGACAAATGAGGATTAGAATGTATTCCTAGCCTTTGGCAGGTGCCTCCAGGTTAACACCCTGAGTATAAGCATTGAATCGAGGACTGATTTGCATGAAGAAATTATTCAGCGCCGTAGCGATTTTTCCATTTTCTTGTGGAGTTTGCTAAAACGTATGTCATCATTCTTTCCAGCTTCCTACCTGCCAAGTGACACCTGTTCATTCATACTAAGGGGTCGTTGGGAAGGCCCGCGGTGGTCGTTTCGCTCGATATAGCCCGTATAAAGTTGGAAAATGAACTAGCTTAAAATCTGACTCACATCGTGTTAGATTGTTAATTGAGCTTAACTAACAGAAAGCGGAAAAACAGAAGGTCCAAGAAGCCAGACCATGAGACGGTTTGGACATAACATGAACACTAAGACTTAAACCGGACAATTCGACAAAACCAAATTTTATAGGAGGAGCTAAAACGGGTATGGGGCTGTATTGGCCTATGTCCATTTTTGAAACTAACCTACCCTGATTATAAATGCTCACTTGCAAATTACTCTGAAAAGCTATTGCATCCTTTCAACATTCGAACTTTGAATACTCTTTGGTATTTCACTTACCTAATTACAGTTTATGGGTGGGGGAAGTGAACAAAAATGAGGATTAATTTAAATAGATTTCAGTCTTTATTAGATCGTTTTCAAAAGTTTTAATTTATGAAAGATGAGGTGAAAAATGTCAGTGTTTATTGTTACCGAACATTCTAACATGGGCACGGTAATAAATACATGTTCTGTATTTAAAACAATATACAAGAATAAATATTTGTTCAACCTCCAAGAAGAACGAGTCCTGCTTTTATATTACAAGAAGGTGTTTGTAAAATAATCGCAATTAGATTAGTGAAAAAATAACTAAGCGGCTCAAAACCCTTATTTTTAAATGTTCAACTACTGGTAATGCCAATTACTAGTCTCTAATCTATTTCTGGAATTAAAATTTGAGTTTTAAAATTCTTCATTTCAAAATTCTAAATTAGCAAAAGCTTAAACAAAATGTGTCAAAGTCTATTGACACTTTTTTTAAACACAATAACAAAGAATATAACTAATTTTTAAAATTTTAAAGAGAATGACTCTTATGTCCAAAATTACAAAAAGTCTCCAGTCTATACCTGGAATTAAATTGTCAGTCTTCAATCTTTTGAGAGCACAAAGATGCCAGAACAAACTTGAAAAAAATGTTAAAAAATCAGTTTCAGAAATTTGGGAGCTGTCCGGTTTTGATCCTAAACTTCTTAAGTAATGTACAGTACGACAGTACTGTCGGGCTCTGCTCAATGAAACATGTCTCGTCCCCTCAGTTATCGATTATAGTTGAGTTGAAAGTGAAGTTTTTTCCGGGAAAAAGAACATTACGTTCGCAATTCATCGATAGCTCAGACCATATGCTTGGTGAGAAGCAGAGTGAAGTAAAATTAGCTGGTACGATGTGACTCAGAGAAAGTTATTTGTTCATTTCAGGTGAGATAGCCGTTCTATACTATATTTTTTGGTCCGCAGTGCGTGGGGGGTTTTCTTCGGACATCAAAAGACCAAATGACGCTTGGGTCAAAAATCACAGTTGAGGTCTAGTTAGGACTGGGTTCACGGTTCATGTGAGTCCTGAAGAGTGAAAACAAAGGACTGAAATGATGAAAAATCGTTAAACAGGACACTTTCAAAATAACACCACTGTTTTCATATTACTTACGGATAAACATCGCTTCAATTAATCGAATGACCGCAGTCGAAACGCTTTCATTCATCCTTTGACAGAAAAAAGAAAGCCAACACGAGTGCGAATGAGTCTAAACATAGTCAGAATCGCATAGCAAGTTGTGACGATCGGATCAGCTGATGTTATTGTAATGGAATTAAGATTTCAAGAGTTTTTTTGAAACCTAGCTTTTCATGAATTATGTTTTCTAGATAACTATATTTATCTTTATACAGGCTTTATCAGACTCGAATAGTCATGTGTCCGCGTATAGTCCGTATGTGTAATTATAATGTGCCTCACGTTATCGAACCTGGCGTTTGATGAATGGGATACTGTACGTGGACCATACGAAACCATAGGACCTTTTTCGTGCAATTCAAATTTCATCATTTCCCGCGCAACGTTAAAGAAAAATTCTATTGGGGAAACGAATTTTGAAGTTTTGCAGTTATAAATTTTCCACGAATTGAGAACGGAACTTTTCACTGTGGTGTGATTCAATTTCACATGAGTTCTTTACTAATAGGTTTTTCGGTTTCGAGTTATTTACTTTCTAATCACCCATTCAGAAGAATAAAGCCTCAATTTTATTCAAAAGGTTTACAACCCTAATTTAGTGTACATTGGCGCCGACGTCTTTCTTCATCATCACGGTACTCCCTTAATATATTATCATCAACATTTTCGTTATTTGCCAATTCATCAACATCTAGAAGGATGTAAACGACATAGATACCTTCGGGTTCATCTTCACTACCTTCTAAGATAGTCAATAATTCATCGTTTGTTCACACCTTGTTCCTTTCAAAATTCAAACTCGAAAATAAGAGATATGGAAACTTGAATTGAACCAGCTTGGAAAAATGGAATAGCTATATATCTCTATAGACCAAAATGTGAAATAACCTCATAAACCTCTCTCCCTAGAGTTCATTGAAAAAATGAATGTCTAGGGAGAGAGAACATTCACGGTTTTATACGTATGAAGACTGCATTAGAGGTATGACATAGGAATAGAACTCGAAAATGTATCTTCTTTCCCCTCATCCATGGTTTCCACCCCCTTTATGGTTTAAATGTTGAACCACGAATTGAAACTTGAAGACCAGCCAGCACAAATTCCTAGGAATTTCGAGCAGACTGAATGTGGAATTCTAAGGATTTCTTTGATAACTACTGCAGCCAGCCCACAAAACCATCAGCTGCAATCAATACCATCATCTTCTGCACCTCAACCATTGCAGAACGCCATATACCTTCCAGGATCCTACCTCTTATCCATGCTCCTGAGCACTTATAACAAGAAAATAGTCGATGTTAATGTTGACGGTACGGTAGGGGCAAATGGACTGAGATGTTGTGAAAACTCTTTGAATCTGGTTTTCATTCAAGAACGATGCGTGTTTGATTAATTCCGCCGATATAATTTGAGCAATTCCGCATTCAAATTTCCTTATCAAAAGCTGAAAAAGTATTTTTTCATTCCCATGAGATATAAATGTAAAGGGAGTGTAGCAATGAGTGGATTTTTAAAAATTTGTCTCTTTTACTATTAATTCCAAAGTTTGTGATTTAACCTAAGTTTCTTAAATTTTTCGACTTCAAAAGTTCTACTTTTTTTTGCATTTGTGAGACGTTCATAAATGTCCAAGTTTCTTTTGGAACCTTACCTCACCTAGTCGTATCTCTTTTGCATCCTAACATGTAGAGGTCTCCCTCAAGTTGTGTGATTCATGTTAATCAGTTCCTTACATTTTCCATTTTGTTCGTATTCTTCATTATTCTTGCTTGAATCTCCTTCTTAGTCATAGAATCTAGTTCTAGATATAATAATATGTTTTTTTGTTTGTTTTTTAAATTAATAAAGTTTATAATTTGTTTTAACTTGGTTTTTTTCTCTCTCCCTAGAAACTGAAAGATTTCATAAATTCAATATTTGACAAACTACGTATGGAACTGCATGACTAGTTAGGGTGGTCGTCAAGGAACCTGCATAGATGAACTACCATAACAAAAAATCCGAAAATTCAGACAAATTTTGGGCCGGAAAATTGATGCTTGAAATAACCCATAATTTTGAAATGTCCCACAAATACGTCCCCTTGCCCGGATACGGGTTATGAAACGGTGTATTCACAGGGTAAAGTTTATAGGAGAGCTCCCGACCGAACGCTCTGAGCAAGAGAAAGGGACATAGCATTGAAATATTAGGGTTTTTTTATGAGACGGATTGGTTGAAGAGCGCCATCAATCGATTCAGCGACCACAAATACAAAGAAGTAGATACCAAACGTTGAAAGATGACAAGCGGTTTCGAACTGATTTAGCGGGGAAAACCGTGTTTTTTAGCCGTCAAGCTCTATTTTATCAAAACATTTACCTCTGAAAGATTATAAATGACTATTCCGTTGAAAGACTGAAATCCTATGGTAGTTTTTCCAAAAGGTCAATAACCAGAGTTAAAAATGTAGAATTATGGTAGCTTTTCAAAATTTAGAGTTGGACCTTACTTTGTAGCTTTCGTATCGGCTCCGAAATTCTTCCCTTAACATCAGCCAGTTAGAAAATGTATCTATCTTTCTAACGATGTAATCAGATTGTAATTTACACATTAAATGGATGGATAGTAAGGAAAGGTCAAAATTATGAAAAAAGATCTTTCAAGTAAAAAATCGACCATAGAATCGACCTGTAAAGAGTGAAGCGTTGGTAGGTGTCTTATTTTATATCGTTAAAATTTAATTGTTCCATTCGCCTGATTGTGTTGATAGATTTTGCCTCTTCACTTCTGGTCAATAAAACATTGCGCGAGAAACATTCTATTACACTATTTAACCGGGAAACCCATTAGGACCACTAACGTCGTACAGACCAATTCATCGCTGCCTGTAATATCAAAGCTATTTGAGGAACTCATCATCAATCGGTTACATATCTTAATTGAGGAGCGGGGCAATACACCCAATACACACAGTTTGGCTTTCGGAAACAGCATTCCACCATTGATCAGGTTCATCGAATTGTGGCTATCATAGAAGAAGCGCTAGAACAGAAGAAGGTATGTTCAGCCATCTTTCTAGACGTGTCACAAGCATTCGACAAAGTTTGGCCCGAAGGTTTGAAATGTAAGCTTAAGAGGATGCTGCCCTATCAGTATGTCTAGTTGCTCGAACCACATTTATCAGATCGGTATTTTCGCATATAACGGGACGATGCATATTCAGTGCCAATGAAAATAAACGCTGGTGTACCCAAAGGAAGTGTCTTAGGCCCACTACTGTACCTCCTGTACACCGGTGACTCACCAGAAGTAGATCAAAGCACAACAAGATGACACTGCAATCCTGGCAGTGGGTGAAAGCAACAATGAATCAATTTCCAAACTTGATAAATCCCTCTCTAACATAAATATCTGGACATCAAAATGGAGGATCAGATTGAATGAGGCCAAGTCAGTGCACGTTGACTTTCCCAATCGGAAAATCAACTACATCCCTACTTTCCTCAACAACGTGGTGATTCCCTACGCGAATGAAGCCAAATACCTGGGCATGACGCTTGACGCTAAGCTCAGGTGGAAAGAACACGTCAAAAAAAGAAATCTGAACTCGTGTTAAAACTTGGAAGAATGTACTGGCTAATCGGCCGGAGATCCACCATGACCATTGGAAACAAGCTGCTACTGTACAATCAAGTACTAAAGCCAGTTTGGGAGTATGGAGCGCAGTTGTGGGGCTGCACAGCTCCAACCAATAGACAGATAATCCAACGTTTCCAGAACACCGTCTTACGATGTATCACGGATGCCCTCCACCGTGAAATTCGAGTTGACACCGTGGATGAAGTTATTAAAAAGCGAGCTACTGCTCACCTTAATAGACTCAAATATCATGTAAGTGAGGAAGCTGTCAAGCTACTGAATGTACAAGATAAAACTCGTCGCCTTAAGGGGAATAAAACCACATGAACTTGTGTAAGAAGTTATTGTGAAAGTTAAAGAGACAGGGGACTAAGTTGTGTACCTTAACCCTGAAATATATGTATTAGTAAAATAAGTCAAATTAATATTGTTAATGAGTTTACTCGGTGCAATAAAAGAGTTTACAAAAAATTAGCCTCTATACAGAATAATTTGCGTCAACCAACTTTCCACGGGCTGGATCGAACAAAAAGACCACTGACGCGGAGGTTGGAGGAATTAGAAGGAGGTCGGCAAAGGCAGTTTTGGGGAGGCACGTCCACTGCCATTAAAGTCTTTGTCTCCGCTGAAGTAATCTACTGCCCGGCGTTCGCACTCGTTTAGCCATCATGTCCCGTAATTATTTTCTCAATATTTTCCATTGAAATTCGGTTTTGTAGTTCACTGGGCATTTCAGATTGCGAGAAAAATTGAGTTAAAAATCAAACACTCCATTAAGGTGTCCATATTGCCCTTATGATTGCGCTTGTATCTTATGTACCCGGTTTTTTGTAAGGATGGAATGACCTCACAATATTGTATTGAGTTGCTGGAAGATTATTTTACATCAGAAACACTGCTAGTTGTCGTTTATGTCTGTCGTTCTGGCCAACCCGCTCCTCATCAACCCCAACCTCAATAACGCTTTTACAGTTGGATAAAAGAACGCTCTGTAAAGGGGAAAACTGTACACAGGTTCATTGAGCGAACTTTTGAAAAAGCAATTAGTGAGCGAAACTCATCTGAACTGAACCGAACCGACCTGAAATATTTATAGCAGAAAACTTTACATTGCAATGAGTATCGATACACAATAGCATTAAAATAGTAATAGATCGGGAACACGTCTAGATGAAAAGGAATGTAAACAAAGAAAATAAAATGAAAAAAATCTGTAATAAACTGTAAATATATATCCTGGTGGTAGGGCTCAAGAAAATCTGTTAAGTTCTATTAAGTAGTCAGATCACAAAAAAACAGTAAAGACATTTAATTAATTCGGTATCTCATCATTTTGTCACTTTTAAGATAGTCACGAGTCTGAAGTCATCATTCAATGAAATATAGTCTCAAGGATTGAACATATATTTGAAGGCAGCCTCAAATTTCTCCTGGTTTTCCTTCCCAAGGAAATAGGTATAGATTAGGGCACGTTTACCATTTATATATTCAGCGAGAAAAAGTCTCTATATAGTGCTCATATATTGGGCATAAAAACATGAAAATGAATAGGGTTTCTAACTCTTGCCCATTACAGTTTGCATTAAATGGAACAGTCCAACACACGTATTGTTTTCTACACGTGCATTTTTGCTCATCCCTTATAGCCCAATCGCAGATTTTACCGTAAAATGTGGTCACTTTATGACTGCAGGGGAACATCGTGGCAACACATATTTTTTGGCCTAGCACCAGAATTGAAAACCCGAGGGTAGGATATGAGTCATGAAAGTTGTCGAACACAACTAAGGGGTTATATGTCGAATTTCTCCGTGATAAGAATGGATAACTCCGATCGTGTTCATAACCCACTATTTACATTTCCCACAAATCGTCCAACCTTCCTACTAGTGGTGGCGCCGGTGTTCACAGATTCCCAAAATAGTATTTTTTGTAACTATTTAGCATCATAATGCCGTGTAATTCGTTTCAAAATATTATTATTCAAGTTAACAACCAATAAAATTGTCAAAAATGCTCGAATCGAATTGTAACTTTGTGACAAGTTCCGAAATCACAATTCGCATTTCATTAGCCGCCTTTTTGTCAACATCGTGTCTGTCCTCCACTAAACAATGATTGGTATACATCAATATCCTTTCACAATCAAATAGTACGTGTATTTCGACATAAGTCAACACATCTTGTTAATTCTTTCAAGATGCCACGCACTTTTAAAAGGATCAGTTAGGTTTAAGATCCTACCAAAAGATCCTTATAAAATTGATAAAAAATTTGAACTTTTTTCCCCGAAATTTTATTTACAATTAAAAAACCATGCAAACCAGCCCCCATAAGAACATTTTTTCGGTACCACTGCTGGGACCAAACGCTGTTGTAATTATTTTAAAATTCAAAACCAACTTGATGTAAATTCATTGTTTTGATGATAGTTTAACAATTTGCAGTTATTGTTTGGTTTCCTCTTCAAAGTCTCGTAACTGACGTAATTTTTCTATTATTTATATTCTATATGGGTCATTCCAAAATTTCGGTCAAATTTATATCACTGATCAGTATTGCCGTCAAATCTCAACTAAATACAGTTTTGTAAGTATTTTAAAATTTTCTCCTTTGTGGATGTACATGTTCCATGGGAAAGTATGTAAAAGTTGTGCCTACAGGACCCAGGAGAAAATACCAAGTCCGTATTTCTCACTCCCTACAGCTGTCACTAACCAGAGGTATACAACTTCCATCGTCACTACTCAGCGAAATATTCATTGGGGCTGTTATATCCACTTACACTATGAAAGAACATACCATCTGCAATGGCCCCCAGGAAAAAAATTGGATCAAATCAAGTAGCCTCATCACATTATTTCAGTGTCACACGGTTTTTCCTCACTCCCTACAATGTTTTGGAAAGTAGCCCCCAACTGACAGGAAAGGGTGTTTATGAAGTTGCGTCTATTTGGTTAGCATCCCTTTTTCAAGATGGTCCCAACGCTGTTGGTTGGATTTTGCCTAGACCTTCCCAGTCAGTTCTACCGGGAAAACCATCCCTGGAGGCAGCAGTGTACGTTTTAACCTCTCACTCCCTAGTCCAGTTAGATTCTGACTGTGGCAAGTGAAACTTGATCGCTCTTGTTGACAATTAGTGTAGTTGTTAGAGGTTCGTTGACAACATATTGGTTCAACCAGTTTCAATTGATTTGTGGCCTGTAAAGGCGGTGAAAGTCTATAACCTCACTCCCTACAATATCCAGCCAATAGCCCCTTAAATTGTAGGGAGTGAGATCTGCTTGCAAGTGAGATTTTGGCAAGGAAACCTTAGTATTTAATGTAGCTAAAATTAAGCTAATTTGTGCTGTTCCACTCACCTCATTTGAAAGACTTGAGCGGCGATTCCCATGGAGGTTGGAGGCTCAAGAGGGGAAAAAATAGAAGTATATACCTCACTCCATACAAAACAAACAAAACCCTACAAAACAAACCTGTTTTTTATTTTTTTCAAAATGGCGTATCAGCAGTACGGTTCAAGATTATGTGTGTTCACTAAGGTAATACGTGAGAGAACCGCAGTGATTGATTAGGAACAAGAAAATTTATCAAGTTTCAACTTTTATTTTTTATCCAAATGTGACCGAAATTTCAAAATGACCCATATAATAATTTGTGTACATCAGTTCGTCATTTCCATATTCCTGTAGTACCACTACTTCGAATTGTGAATCTCGTACCGATTTTCTGCTGTGACAAAGGTACTTCTATCGCCTAATTTTTTCTAGTTATTTTTGTCATTTGACATCTTTAATTTTCCGTTGGTCTTATAACATGACTCACAAATTGTGAGAAACTATAGAGCATAGGTATGCGGTACAGGGTACAACCATTATCCACTGTTTTGACTGTTAACATGGAGCCCACAAGAGGGTTAATATAATATGAGTGCACTTACTTCGAAAAAAGCAGAAATCGACTCCAAGATTTGGTTTCAGAGTGGGATCTATGATTGTTAGTTGCAAAATGAATGTTGTGACGGTAATGAACAGTGGCATGCCCCACGCATAGAACGAAAATCGGATGAACCTTCTTTTCCGTCTCTCTTTCGTTTTGATATTTTTGCGATTCCCAGGCTTCATCTGACTGAAGAAGAAAAAACCATTCTAACATGAAATTCCAATATAAATTCATGGAAAGTGTGGTTGATAGGTACTGGTTAAGAGTTACCAATCAACTGACAGGATGCAGTCAATAAATTAAAACCAGTGCGAGTAGATAATTGGACCTCAAACGCGACGTTTGTGAAACATGTTATGAGCTTCAAACCGGTATTTACGCTTCCACAAATCCTACTGCATCCAAATTGTTGTACTATAAGAAAGATATAGTATGGATTATCCTGAAAATCCTATGTTATCCATGAAATATAGAGGGTGTCAACCTTTGGAACCCGCCACAGGCCGTTTATGGATTGTACGAATAATTTCCAACAAAAGTTGCCAAGTCACTTTTTTCAATCTAGCTTAGTTTTCTAGTTATAACAAATTTAACCCTACATTGCCAACGATGCGTAATTTTGCCTACAGAGGTATTGGCATTCGAGGTGCTGCCGCTCTCATTGACCTCCCCTCCCTGATATCACTGACAAAGTTAGTTACCATTGAGGAAGGTCCTGAACTTTATGGTGAGTGGTATTTATTCTCCCTAAAGCTAGTGGCTCAAAAATAAACACTGTTGGCAGTAATGAGGTAATATTACCTACTCTCAGCGTCAAATCGTCGCAGGGTTGACGTGTGCGTTTATGCCAAAAACAAACAAACTGGAAAACCCCTCACTGGATTTGATTTCGCTTTAGCAGACGTGATGAGTGCCGCTTGGATGCACTGTCTTATCACTACGTCGATTCCTGCAGAACTCAGAACATCTATTCACCAAAATTTAAAATTGATGGAAAACACAAACGAACAAATCCACGGCCAATACAAACTGTGGTGCAGCTTTTGCGGCTAAAAACTCAGATGGAAAACAAAAAATGTGGCCAGGTTGTGTTGGGAAAGAAGTGTGTGACAAACATCATGCAAAGATTTTCTTTGAGTGTTTTCAAAAATGTCGAAATTTTATTGCTGCAAATTAGCAAACACTGAATTGAATACTATTATCTAGAAACTATAAGTATATATTTTTTTTTTACTTTTTAGTTCCATGATTTTTTCAATTCTTCATGGTTTACTCAAGTGATTTGGGAATTTTTAAAATAAGACTGAAATGCCTACATGAATAAGAACAGTACATTGAGAATAAAGACAGTAGCACCTAAAGTGAACTGAGAAAATTGTGAGTAGGATTTGTGGTTAATTTGTTTTTGTTGATTGGTGATTAGGAAGTTTTTAGTGAGACTGAAATTTATTTTGTTAAGGTGAACCCAAGGAAGATATAAACGGTTGTGCAGTTAACTGATGGAGGCTGTATTTCAAATGAATGCGTACATGCTCAATGAACGAGTATGGAAATACATAATTCAATGTGTATTCGTCGATACACTGAACCAATCAAATAAATACAGGTGTTGTTGAATGAAACCTTAGGGCGCTTCTGCCAAAGTTGAGGTTTTGCGGGTAGCCAACAATATCACAAAATACGCTGCTTTTCCACTAATTAGTTAGGAAAATGAAGTCACTTTGAAAACTATGATATGAAGTCAGTCAAGTTAACAAGAGTGTAAGAGAATCTGTTCATTAAGGCTTTAAATGTTTTCACATAAGGACGGGATTAACGGACAATGAGGTAACCAACAGCGGCGAGTACGGTCCCATTACCTGAGGGCCTTGAATACGAGTCAAGTGTGGTTTTCAGGAGGTAATGACCTAAATACTGACAAATTCTTCATGATCTAAAAACATTGCAGATACGCCTGACCATCTTTAGAATGTAAATGCCATTGGCGTCGTTCTAAAAAAAAGTTGTTACCTGTTTGTTGTTATCTGTTTAATAATTTTGTTATATTCAATGTAAGATAAATGATTAAGTTTTTCTCGTTTCAGATTATATTAAAAGAGATAACCACATATTGAAAGCATTTCAAGTATTAAACCAAGAATGTAAAGCAATGCTCCTCCATTTTTACCAGGAGTTACCAGTCTTATTTTGTGATTTAAAATGAAGAATATTGTTCCATTCGAGTGTTCAGCTGTTATTTCCAGTGTTTCTCCCCTCAAACAATTTTTTTTGAATATATGAGCGAAAAAAACATTGTTAGCATTAAAAGGGGTGAAAAGTTCGTTGGCAACGTAGGGTTAAGATTTCCGTATTTTCCACTTTAACTCAATAAAACGATCTCAACTCCAATGGAAGAAGTAATTTCAAATTCGTTAGTACTGTTGGAAAGGAAGTTAAATGTCCTGTCTTTCTAATGGAAAATCAAAGTTTTTTGAATCAGCTAAGTAGATGAAAAATGAACTTGAAGAAGAAAAATGTTCCAATCCTGAAAACCTCAATTTTCTTCAGTAGCTTGCAGGTCCTTTGATTCTTTGAACTGTTCAACTGTTGATTTAGAGCTTTAGGAAACTCCATGTTTGCTTGAGACGGCAATCAATCCCTTTCTTTCAGACGAGGGAGCCCGATAGGGTCAACGTTCGATCCGGCAAAAAAAGATACATCTAATCCATCATTTTTTTTGGGACAAGTCGATATTTGGTGAAAAACGTAGATTTCGCCATAAGAGCTGTCGTTTTTTTTACATCAAACGTAAATTTTACCTCTAACTTCTAACGTAAAATATGTTGTTATTATACTGTTAGAAAGCTGAAACTATGACGCATATTTTAGGAATAAAATAAAATTCACCTGTGAATTACATAGACCTATAAGCGATTCAAAGAAAGATTTGTCGAGGATTGGACAATTTTCTCTCTTCAAGTTCAATTTTTATCCGCTCAGTTGGTTCAAAAAACTTATACTCGCGGGATCTTTCAAATCTCACAGATTCAAGAACTACTAACTACAAGAAGTTTGAGAAGTTTAAAAAGAGATGGCTGAGGCTAAGCCTGTGTCAATTGCGAATTGAATGTGACAGTAGATTTAGGAAATTTATATTTTATTTAGCGGGTAATGAGTGAGGAATTTTTATTGAAGGACTCCTCCCCACTAGCTTGATTAGTAAGTAATGGGGTGAGAATGGATGTGTGGCTGATTATTGGTAGGAAATCCACTGTGATATTAGTATAAGTTCAGTGCGATATTACAATAGGATATCAGATTTGTAGGTGGGTATGTGTGAGTCAGAATGTCAGTTTGGGACCCTTTTGTTGTGCTTGCCGTTCTATTGATTTTACTTTGTCCTAATTTCCAGGGATGTAGGCCTTTTTGAGTTTTGAAACACCCTTTGAGACCGGGAAACCCTAAATAATGTTTACCAGGGAAAGGGTGGTTTTGTCGATGCCGGTGTTTACTAGCTTCGCTGGCTAGTATGAAAGTCCGTGTTAATCGGTGTTCATTTTAATTATTGTGGATACTTGTTTATTTATTGTGGAGAATGTATCTGTCATAATAAGTGCAATTTAATTGTTAAGGAATCCAGAATGTAGGTAGGAGTCATGATATGCTGAGAAGACACTCAGTAGTACTTATCAGTACTTTTGGAACAGGGTACGGACCGTACGAAAAGAAGAAAAATACACTGCCAAGGAGATGGCCTAGCAGCTTCCTCTTTAAATTCTTTATCATATGAGCTAAATTGAATCAAAATTGTGAAAGTTATACCTGTTTCAAGAATTTCACGTTAGAGCATGCGCAGAGCGTACCGCTGATTATATTGAGATGCAATTCCTATGGGACCTTAGGAGATCTTATCCGCATAGTCCCTCAGAAAAAGAGCTAAATTCATTCAAAATTGTGGAAGTTATGGCTGTAACAAGGAAATGCGGACAGACAGACACGGAACCAAAATTGTTCAGTAGGCTATGAAAGGCAAAATGCGAGTGAAAATTTTGATTTCGGACAACAAACATTTTTTGGCTCCCGAAAGTGAACACAAGGCTTCCGCAGCTTCGCTAACTCGGAAGCAAAATGACTTCCGATAAATATGAAGAACACAAGTTGAATGAAAAGGTGGACTAGTGCCTAGGTGTCCAAGATGCCCATTCCTGGTGCACTGGCGCGGAGGTATCAGAAGGCTCTTTCTGCTGTATCATCAAGAAAGACTGAGGGAAACCCACTACTGCCGCATCCGTTAAGTCCGACCGGATTGAGTAATGCCAGAACGGCCCCAGAAACAATCAAACCCACTCTGACGGAGAAGGTTCGAGAAACTTTGGTTCTCCATTAGAGATAGGAAATTTAACGCTCTTTCTAATGGTAAAATTAAATTAAGTCAAATTTAAAGAAGTTATGTTCGTTTAAGTGAGGTAAAGTCGAAAACGAGTGAAAAATCCTATAACTGACATAACTTGAAAACTAAACTAGATTTAAAAAAAAATGTTACGCGGCATCTATTTTTGCACATCAGGAAGGTTAGAAAGGTTAAAACCCTGTATAATATGTCATTGTTGCAAAAATTTTTTAGTGGTTATACATAGAAAGTAGCTTCATATGGTTCACGTCTTGGCGTGTTCTGTGGACAGCTATACTGCACGATAAAATACGGCATTTAAGATGATATTGACTTATTAGCACACAAGTGGCCGCGTTTCCGAGGCAACCGTGGTTATGTGTTAGAGTGCAACTGCTATTCTTCATACAGCAAGTGCATGCGGCGTAACGAAAACGTCGAGGAATTCTGACGACTGTTTAGGGGCAGGAGATGGTTCAACTCTACGCATTCAATTGAAAGAATGAAGAAGAAAATGATTGTAGAAGTTTTTTAATCTGAAAGTTTTGAAACTCAACTCTCACCTTTACCCGGCTGACTCGTTTTTTGTTGTATACGAGCACAATAAAGCGATGTGAATATCAAATCAAGTCGTTAAGTTGAGAATACAGAATAAGAAACGAACAAATACTGCCTCGAGCCCCCGTAAGAAAAAGGACGGAATACTCAATTCCGAATTCGATTTATAGCCTTAGCAAACTGAATTAAACCTTTAGCAAACTGAATTAACCTTTTCGCAACCTTTCGAAAAAAAAAAACAAGTGAACCTTCAATTTGCAGCAGAACAATGATTAAATGGATTTATATTTTATAAAGGTGAAATTGTTTTATTTTTTTTATTTTCTGTGTATTAAATTGTTTGTTTATTGCGAAAAGTTTAGTTCGGTTGGCGAAAAGTTTAATTGTAATTGCGAAAGGTTTAGTTCTGACTGAAAAAGGTTTAATTCTAATTGCGAAAGGTTTAATTGTAATTGCAAAAACTTTAATTCAGTTTGCTAATTCTATGTAAAATTGGGAAGGAAGGTGTTGTTTTGGGTGTTGGTCTGTGTGGATTCTCGAATTCATTGAACAGGAACGCTCGTACCAGATAACACATATGAAGAACACAGGGGAAGAGTGATACATGTCCATAAAACTTGATTTCAAGAGAAACCATTTTTAATGTTTCTAAATCTTGGAAGCATTAAAATATATATATATAATATAATATATATAATATATAATCAAAATTCAAAAAATAAAAAATTTGTAAGAACTTTACAACCCTTTAATAATCAACTGACGTGAAAAAAATGAAATACCCCATTTTTTTCTTCTGGACAACAATAATTTGTCCCTACATTTCATCACCAATGAGTACTTCATCTCTGATAAAACCGTCCTCGCTTTCCTTGTCATTTCCTTTCTTGCTAGTGTTGCTGTTTGGTCCTCTCTTTTTGGGTCTTTCTATTTTAGACAGGTTTGTGTAGAATTGTTGAGTTAATGGTTTCTCCAACAATTTCTTGAGAATCTTCGTGTTTGGCTGCTTCTATCGGAGGGCTCGTTTTGTGTAAATTTTCTTCTTGGGGATCATTGGTTGTCTCTGGGGGATTTTTCTCATCTTCGGTTGTTTTTTCTCCCGTGAAGGCTTGGATGTGGAAGCTCTTTGATCGGCGATTGTTCCAGGTAGAGGTGCCAAAATAGGTTTTTTTTTAAAGGAAATGTTTGCTCATCATTGTTTACGTTAATAACCTTAACAGGCCATCACATAACATAACAGTACAAACTCGAACTAGGTATGAGTAGGTTGCAGTATGTGTGTCACATTCGTTATCATTTTCAGTACTGGAATGTCGATTAGCAACAAGTCAAACTGTAATGACACCACTCAAATACATACTTTATTTGTTGTGATCAGCCAGCTGGTTGAATTGGAGTAAAGTTTTTCAGCATCAAGTACACTTTTAAAGTGGAGTTTTTTGCAATGGCAATGCGTTTTTTTTTTTTTTTTTAAACATGGAACTCTACATTGTCATCATCGTCACTTGAAGCACTCATTTAATTGAAACTGAATGAATAATTAGATCAATTATTGATCGAAAAAAATAACCAAATGTGACCGGAAATAACAGTAAATCAAGCTAACAAAACAATGAACTGACCGTGTGACTCACACACTATCCGTGAGATGTTCCTGCCCCAGGGAGGAAAACCGGGACAAGAATCATGGAACCATTCTCTCCAGTGAGGCAGATATTCTCCGTGTAATATCTTTAAAAAAAACTGTTTTCCTCTTTGACGATATTACAAGTTGCTTGCTGCGCTAAATACGCAACAGATTCCGCTCTTTTCCGATTTCCCGTGAAATTGGACAAGAACCATTCTTCCCCTGAACTCTGCATGCGTCTCCAACCTATTAGCTCTTCATATCCAAAGTTCTTCTTGATACCTACATTCACGATACAATTGCCAGGTATCGCCTACTAGAATCATTATCAAAATCCCCCGATTGGCTTGGTAGGTACACCAACTTTAAATTCATCAATAGGATAGCTGGTGGGTTGCATTTCATTTTGGAAAATAAAGTAGAATAACTGCAGTCATAATGAACCAACTGCAACTAAAAACAGAACCATAACAGTTATGCTGCCTACAGGTAAAATCGGAAACAAAAAACGGAATAAGAATTAATCGCAAGAAACTAATTCACCTCACCTCATAGTCATATACATCATCATGCAAAAGGCGTTCATCCAGAAGAAAGCAGCTAGGAAAAAGTACTGGACGCAATATCCTGTGCACAGAACGGACATCATGATTAGAAGTTCGTATGTCGATTGTTATTAGCAGAGAACTTCAAAACATGGCAGAATGACACTTATTTTGGACAAAATGGAACTTATTCCATGGGATTCATTTTCTGGGCTTCGTTTTTCCCGTCCCTGGTTTTATGGGAAAATAGAACATTGCCGTTCGAATAGTTTTATATATATTGCATTGACTTGAAAATTGCAAATGAATGTTAAATTATAGCAGAGTTACGTTTGTTATAAAATAATTTCAGGTGGGCTGAGATGCTGTCCATCCACTTTTTGTACAGATACACGCATGAACTAGAAGATTTGAAAAAACTGTAACACACTCGTTTTTTATCTAAACCCAAATTTTATTTTTTGAATGTGTACCTTAGATTTTGCCATTACAAAACCAGTTAGGTTTAAAAAATTAGGATGTTGGAAATCTTGACTAATGACATTGTTTTGATAATGAGCGACGAAGCTCACTTTCATCTGTCAGGAGTGGTTAACAAGCAAAGCTTCCGTTATTGGGCCTCTAAAAACCCGCTAGGGCTCCTTGAACGACCTCTCCACAGTGAAAGGGTAACTGTTTGGTGTGGCATTAGTCGACTTTTCAATATTGGTCTGTACTTTTTCCGTGAAAACGGTCGGACCGTCACTGTCAACACAGATCGTTAACTACAGATGTTGCTTGATTATTTTCTACCAGAACTGAGAAGACGACGTATCAACATGATTACTGCATGGTTTTTTTAAGGAACACATTCCCTGGACGTCTGATTTCATTGCGAGGAGATGTGGAGTGGCCCCCTCACCTTGCGATTACTTTTTATGGGGTTATCTCAAAGCACCGCACGAGTGGTCATAAATGAACCAGGTACTTTCGATGCCCTCAGTGAGACAATTACTCAAGAGATTCGTTTTTGGGCCATGGCATCTACGCATCAAAAGCCATGAGGCTTAGAAGTTAGGAGCCCAAATTGAATAAATGAGCGCAAGAGGAGGTTTTTGTAAGGATAGGTATCAGTCTAGTGTCGTTGCCAGAGAAAGTGGTAACTTTGTTCCGGAAGAAGAGAACGGGCTATGTGCACAGGTCGAATACCCACCTTAGGGCGCTTACAGACTGGACCTGCGATAAGAGCGAGGAAAGAAGCAAAGAACAAACACAGGGAGGCAGATGATGGGACGCAGAGAGGAGCAGCGCTTCAAGGTCGAGCGGCGCTACGAGCCATGCTAAGAGCGAAGAAACCAAACCAGTTTGTTTTCGTCCCTCTAAACGCTCATATGAAACATGAATCCTGATGATTTAATTGCTGTTAAGTGTTTAAGTATTCATGAAAAAACCTTAATGGGACATTATTTATAGTGTATTTACCGTGTTTTATTCTCGTATAAACCGAAGTAGTCTCCTTAATGTTGAAGTAATGGAACTGAATATTCACGTAATCAATTCAACGTTTATTAATAGAACATTTATTTCGGTACGAAGCTGTCGTAAAAATGTGTAGGTTCAACAGGCAAAATTGGGTTTGAAATGCAATTTGACCACCTCTTCAGCAATTTGTGCTGTACTTTATCCAGCAAGTAGTCGAATGTCGTCATATTCATCCGAAAATACTCATAAAACCTGTTGGAATCTCCTCAGAGTTCATCGTACAAATGATAAAATTCCCTGTGAACGTGTTGCGATTGATTAATTGCGTGAATCCCTTCTACTTTTCGCCCCTGAAGTAAATACCAAATTCTTAATGACGGGTTTCCCGCAAAGAAATACTCATCGTCGAGAAGGATTTGAACTGCACTGACTCTCGCAGCGTGACTCCACTCTGAAATGGCCAACTCTCTGCTCTATTCGTTCTTCTCTTTGCTCTCTTCCCTCGCTCTTATCGCAGCTCCATTCTGTTAGCGCCCTTAGCCATAGCATTACCGAGCTCTTACCATTGTAGTACCCTGGGGCTAACCCTATCGTCGAAGTCGACATCAACTGTCGCTGGCGCCAGATCAACCCCCAATGTGAGGCAATGAGACTTCATCGCTTCCAGGCAACGATTGTCCTGGGCTAGAAATTTTTCAGGCAACAGACACTAAATTAGGGGCATATAGAGACCCGAATGAATTCTATCATCAACAATACATACCATATACCCAAATTTGTCATACAGATGTGATTAAACATAATGTCTCACACTCTTACACATGACCTCACACATAATCACGACAACGGAGTCATGTGATCTATTCAGTCCTTTACAAAATTGACATTTCCATCTCATCTGAATCGATCGGGCGTCCAAAATTACGTCTAAAAGACACCCCACTCGCCTAGGTAAGTGAACATTCGTCAAACCACATTTTTTGCCAAATTTTTTAGGAGTTTAGGTCTATAGCATCTAAGTGCGTAAGGGGATCGGGCTGGCTGTTAGTTTCGACCAACTAAACCCCAAATGAAGACCATATGCGAAAGAATGGAGTCTTCACATCAATTTAAGGCCTTTGCGAACTGTGGAGGGCTGACGAACATTGCCGATATTGAATCTGAGTACCTTGAAACGTAAAATGACAAAAGTCTGACAAAAATCTCGCTATACGATTTAAAACTATTATTACTGAAATAATAAACCAAACAAGTCTGCCGAATCGGAGGGGCAGTATTCATTTCTCACTTATTGCAAAATGGGGGTGTCGAATTAATGGAAAACCCAAAATCATTAAATGCAACATGTAATTTATTAATGTGTGATCATGCTAACATACAAAACACACACCAACACCAATCCAATATCAATCTAATGGGACTCGCCATCTACGGTGTACTATATGGAACCACTATTTAAGCGCTAACCCGACAGCCAGGTAATCAAAATCAGTCATATTTCATATGCGTTACCACCAAATTCAGATTTCTTCATGCCCATTGCTGCAACCTATCCTTTTGAAATTGACCGTAGGAAAAGTTTTGTCAGGCTACTATCCTACTGGAAGTAATTTTCCCATATTTTTAAATCCTGAGAATAACATTTTCTCCTTTTATGACCTCCACGCCTACCACTTGGAATATACCACGGGGTGTATCTGACACTCTTCGAAACCTCGAAAAACCACAATTTTGGGCCCTTAGCATCTACGCGTGTTAGGCGATCGGGCTGCATAGTATACAATTTCTAAGAGCTAAAAATGATGAACCAAAATAATAAACCCATGTGTTAGAGTTGGTAGGTTTTATAATGCGTGTTAACAGGGTTGGGGGGGGGGGGGGGGGAGCTTATAAAAATTGTTTTTTGTTTAACATTTAAGGCTTATTAATGGAAACAATGTACCAATATCACAACTGAGTACAAATTAAATTTATGTTGCTTACTCATAGTCAAAAGCATACTCATGTGGGAGGAGTATGTCTGTGAAATTTCACTAAGTTAAAGTCTTGCTTTCTTCAATTTTAAATTTGACACCAAGCCATGAAATCTTGACGGTATGTCGATGTTACATCCCTAAGAGAGCGTGGTCAAACTTGAGTATCACTCTTATAATAAATTGGTACAACACAAGGTAAACATCTCTGTGCATTCGTTTGTGAATAAACCAAACACTTTACGGCAAATGGTTTGTTTCACAGAATTTTTTCATGAGAGGTAATGATAAAAGGTAAAAGCTAACCTGCTAGTATGCATTCCCAGCAAACCCTAATTATGGGGTCGAACAGCACTCTTGCATTGCAGATGAATGCTAATGCCAAGGATATGGATTGTGATACCAGATAGGGTATGAACTCATCGTTGTCACTTTTCCGTGTTTTGACACTCAGAAGAATGACGGACGTGATCACCAGGAAGCCTGCTGAGATGATCATGCAGACGGATTGTCCCAACTCAGGAGTGTCCATGTAGTTAGTTTCTTCGTCGTTGTACTCAGATTCCGTGCATATGTAAGCGCCGAATGTGCCGTTCAGGCGGTCCATACAGAATTGTGGATTACTGTTATTCGCATCTTCCGCACCCCAATCCACCTGATAGAAAGTAGGAGTGAAGATCCCACAGCTCTCTTCGCCAGCTGGCAGTATCAATTTACCAAACTGGTCGATGGTAAATTTATCTTCTTCATGAAAGGTTCCGACACCCGCAACTTTGCACCTGAAATTAATTGGAATAGATGAAGAATTGCTTTTAATTTTATAAATCGACCCTCTGAAGCAAAGCTTTATCAATAAAGGTTCGCCTTGTAGAATCGATTCGGGTTGCGTGAGGAACCCAATCAAGGGAGAAAGAATAACACTCTCCGAACAAATCCCTGAAATGTGTGTGATCTCGGCATTACTTTGCGGTTTATTCACAAATACAAATTTACTAAATTGTGAAGCGAAACTTGCGTACTGCAATACGCTATACTTCAAGAGAAGGAGCCAGTTTATGAAAATAAGATGGGATAAATGTCACTTGATAATTGAAACTTCACATTTGATTGAACTACTTTCGTAGGTCGAAAAAAAATTTCGAAAAGAATTCGAAAGTAGGTGGTTTCTAGTTTGGAGAAATCAGGGAAAGATGACGAGGATGATATGATAAATAATTAAAATAGTGCCTGCCAAGATTGGAGCATGGGGACCTACTACTCATGGGGGTAGTTTGTACGTTGTGTACAATCTAACATGGACTTGACAGTTAGGAATCTGCGCACCTAGAAAGGTAAAATGACAAAACGACGGTATAAGAAATGTTTGCATTAAGATTACAAAGGCACATTTTGAAAATAATAAACTACAAATTTAGTTTGCTCAGAAATACTTCTAAAATCACTGTGGGGACTCGTGGGGACAAACGTTTACCTCTGAAGTTGAAAATTTTCTTAAAATTAATGAAATCTACGGTAAAGATCGTACGAATACTTTCTTATGTGCTCAGTTAATGTGCTCAGCTAGTTGATAGCGGAAATAATAGATCTTAGAGGTCATGAAAATAACTTGAGACAGTTGTTATTCCCTTATCATCGTCACTTAATGTACTGCATCATCTTACACGAGATCTTTAACTCAACTGGCGAATAGATATCTAATCGAAGGAGCCCCTCTTTCCAGAGGAACCTTGGAATCGTTCTGAACTCGAAACTGAACTTTATCGATCATGTGGGTGCGGGAGCTCTAAAAGCTGTGGGAGCCCTCGGCTTTCTAAAAATGTGCACGCTAGACTTCTCGTCAATTGTAGCAATTGTGCTGTTGTACAAGTCTTTGGTTCGCCCGATTTTGGAGTATACTAGTATAGTTTGGTCCCCCTTTTATGCAGCATTCAGATATCCATTGGAAAGGGTTGAACGGAAGTTCATGCGTTACCTTGCATTCAAACTGAAAATACCATTGGAGCAGGTTGATTTTAGGCACCTGGCGGCCGAGTACGGGTTGCCCACTCTCGAAAGCCGTCGAGAGGTGGCAGTTATTACGTTTTTTCACAAGCTTGTGATTGTAGTTCTCCAATCCCCATCGATCCTCTCTAAAGTCAACATAAATTTGCCTCCCTACAGAAATCGCCAAACACTCTTGTTCCAGGTGCCTTTCGCAGCGCACAACTACCTTCTAAATCGACCGTTGTGTCGTTTCAGTGTTTCCTGGAGTCAAGTGGCTGTCACATATTTATTACCTCTTCCCGTACCCTTATGCGTCTCCTGGCTGAGATTCTCTATTAGTGATTTACATTTCTTTTGAATCCTTTCTTGTCTCACTGTTTTGTTTATTTGCTTCTGATCCTATTGTAATTCCGTTTTATAATTTATTAACTCGTTTTGTATTTTCTATGTATAGTGGCTTTTACCGTTCATTAAAATAAACAAAGTCCTGTTTTTATGTTCCTCGGAATATCGTTGGCGACGACCTTTGTTGAAAATCTTCAATGCTAAATTTAATTTTTTCCACCTAAATCCGAACAATTGGCCGCTGTGCGGCGGTTGTGCAAACAAGGATGTCCGAGGGATGTGACTACTACAGAAACTGTTTACCCACAGGGTGTAATATTAAGTGAAAACGAAGACACGCTGTTACGAATTACACTTTATGTCGAAATGAAAATGAGTAATATGAAAGATCATGTGTATTTGTCCTATATGATTTGCACTCGAGATAGAATCACGATGGTTGCATCTGTAAAGAAAATCTATTTTTACACAAGGCGTCACTGCGTGAGCAGTAGGTACCTGACTGATAATACTTCGAAGAAAAACTAAACATGCCTCTAAATAAGAAATAAAATGGGAGGTTCGAGTACAACTACACATAGATGAATGAGTTGAAACACACAACAACCATCTCCGTGATAATTCTTAGTTCAACTGATTGGACTGAAACGGGGAGACGAGAAAAGCTACGGCAAGATAAGCTGGACCAGAGTTCAATGGAATCGAACTTTACAGTTGGAAAACTATGATTCAATCCAAATCCCGTTTTCAAGATCTAAAAGCGCATGAATGACGCTACTTGTCAGAATTTAGCGATTTAGCTGTCTAGTAAAGCGATGCTGGGATTCAAATTGGCCTCCTGGCCTGGTTCAAAGCAGATGGTCTCTCACTAATGGTCGACATTTCTTTGGCCTTATCACCTGAACGGTTGAAGGTATATCATTATCTAATGAAACTTTTGCCTCAAGGTCTATAACAGCTCATCTTGACTAAGGACAACTGAATCGAATCATGATGGATGAGTGTGTGAATTTCTCCAACTTTTCGTTTGCGTTTCATTTCATATATTTTTCTAACAAGCTATAATGTCTGTCCCTCATTTGGAGTGTTCGGAGAAGTACTCAAAAGAGGGTGTAAAACTCGAGTCACGCAATTGTAAATAATTATTCACTTACAAGGTGGATGAGTAAACATATTCCCAGTTGCTGGAGTGGCCTTTCCACTCTGTCTGGAACGAATTGTAGCACTTTTCTTTGTAACCATCTTCGGGGGGAAGCTCCTGGTCGCAGCAGACTGGAAAAGGGATTTTACTGAAAATCCGAGTTGCGAAACTTAGAAAAACGAAAGCGATCCGATGAGCTCTCATTGGGCGGTCCGTCGAACTGCAGAAGAAACACATCTTGGTTTCGTTTGTTCTATCGCAACTATATCTCGCTCGATGATTCACGTACCCACGTTCAGGCTGCCATTTCCTTGGTCCACTCCCTTTCTTTATCGCAAAAGGAAAAACGATTGATGGGTCGCGATGTAGTTGAAATTCCCACACGCCCTGAACACGAGCCATCGTATGAACCTTGATAAATTTGAAGGTAAAACACTATACATGTAAGTTTTTTAGTTGAGATATTGCGTGTTCTTGAGAACAACTACGAGTTAAAAGTTCTGAATTTTGTAGTGTACTGTTGGTAATTTTGTCAAGTGGGAAGTTTTTACTAAAATATTGAAAAATTCAACCATTCTTGGCCCGTTTTATTGGTGTTTAACCTTGCTGTGATGTTTCAATCCAAATTCAAGACCCATATTGTTCATATGGCCTGGTTAAAGTTATTACTCGATTTCTATTTAGAAGTTTAATTAGATCCATCTATCATGGACCTGTGTATTCCATCCTTACTGGATGGAGAGAATATGGAATAGTAGTTTGGGGTTGTACTCGTAACTCTAATTTGAACAATTCGAAATCATCTATAATCATATTACATAAACATAAAGAATTGAACCTTTTCTCGAAATAATTAAACCTCTAGCGGAAAAACAAGGAATTGCAAAGTACAGCATTCGCACTTAAATTCGAACCTCTCGCGAATTGAATTGAACTTCTCGCTAATTTAATTAAAATTTACGCAAATTGAATTAAACCGTATAAAAATCTGTAGTTTTGGTCAATACGAAATGTACAATTTCAACAATACGCAACAGGCCAGGTAAAATGTTACCACTCAAGTTAGACTAACCCCCTAGTAATAACAGAAAATTATAATAAAAATGTCAACATTGGTGAAGAGCACCAATGAAATCGATTTAATTTTTGGTTTATCAGGTTCGCTTCAATTTTATTCGACGCAGAAATTAATCCTGTAAAGATACTGTGTTGAGATGTTGAATAAACATACTGGGTAGTAACGCATGAATTACTGGTACGACTCTATGTCCAATTTTTCAATGATCACACTGCATATATAATTCCACTGGAAACTGCTATATAATCTCGAATTTTTTTGAATATTTGTGAAAACTAGATCGAGTTCTCTTTCATGACAATTAAAACAAGACAATTTCAGTAGGTGGGAGGAGCGCTTGAATGGATCGACTAATTTTTCACTCACCGGTTGATTTTCTATAAAATCTAGAAGTCGGCAGGGAATATTAGCGCCACCCTATATTTATTTTGTTGATACTGTACATGTTCTTCGACTAAAATAACAGATTTTTCTCCCGTTTTCATTTAATTTGCGGAAAGCTTAATTCAGTTAGAGCAAACTACAGTTAATTTTCCTGAACATCTAATTCAATTTGCGGAAAGTTTGCGCATCATAATGTGGGGGTGGTGGGGCGGGCCAACGGGGGGGGGGGGGGGGGGGTCTGGGGGCCATATCCCCGGGATATTTTGAAAATTAGACACTTGAAAACAGTGTTTTTAAGCACTCCTAGATGAGTTTAACAAGTTCAAAATTAGGCCTAATATAGGTACAAAAAATAAGTTTTTAGTAATTGTATTTTTTAAAATTCCTTTTACTTTTTCGTTTTTCAATAAAAAATATAATAATTGAATTTTCAGGAATGGAAAATTTGGAAAGTCAGACACTTGAAAACAGGGGTTTTAAGTACTCACAGAAGAATTTGACAAATTCAAAATTCGGCCTAGTATAGGAACCGAAACTTGGTTTTTAGTGATTAAATATATTTTTTTAATTCCATGATTATTAATTTTTCATCGTTCAACAAGAAATAATAACAATTTCATTTTCGGGAATATAAAAACAAAGTATTTAAGAGAAATATACTTTGGATTTATTCATTTAAAATTATTACATTCAAAAAATTATTTTTGGAAAACCAATCTAATGTGAAGTGTGCAATTGTTTTTTGATTACAATGTCTTTCAACTTAGGATCAAAGTTTGTTGATCCAATCATAAGCAAATTTTTCAAGTGTTCTTCTTAAAGCATCTTTTGTTCGCAAACATACGTTGAACCAAAAATGTTATCATTTGTCTGGAAAAACTCTTGATTCCCTTGAAGTCATCACTTTCTGACGGTAGCCTCATTTTTGTCACTGCTACTTCGAAGAATTTGAGACTTCCTATGTTCGATACCGAACTTTTGAGCAATTATTCCTACTAATGTAGTATTTTATAGATTTACACAACCATTATATTGATATCACGACGTTCAATAGAATTTGTATTGATTTATCTACTCATTTTTAATTATTTCGTAACGCTCTTTTGCACCCAGGTTAAACCTTTTGATCGTACTGAATGGCTTTTTGATCACGCGTTACCAACTTATTAGCGTGTACCCACAGATTCTTGTAATCTAGTTGATATTTCACCATTACCCTGAACATTTTATAAGAAGAAGTTTCACTGTTGAACACGGTTGTTCGTGATGCCTAGTGTGCTACGAATCTGCTTACAATCTATGATATTCAATTTTGTCTCCTGCGAAACTTTGTTCTTTACGTCAGTTTGTTCTATTATTCATAAAGGATGGTCTTTAATGAAGGTACCACCCTTTCAATTTTGTTGGTTGTGGAGAAATCAAAATAACAAAGGGCGGAAGGAGCCCACCCGAAGGTTAGTTGTTATGAAATCTTGGGTAGAATCCGAATCTGCAATAAAAAATGGGGGTTCTCATTTAAAATAAGAAAGTTGGTGCGCGTTTCGGGCATTTGCGTGCACTCGCGAAAGTGTAATATTTGAATTTCTTGCCAAAAAATAAGGGGGGTTTACTTCGACAAGTCTTTTTTATTTCTCCACAACCAACGAAATTGAAAGGGTAGTACGTTCATTAAGGACCACCCTGTGTACGGCGTTGTGTTGATGCTTTGGTGTACGGGCTCATTCACAACACGCTCGTTGGATGAATCAAAGACAAAACGAGAACTGTAAACATTTCAAAAACTCGTTACCCAGCATTTTCTTTCTCTCTACTAGAAAGCCGAATGTCGGACGGTTTCCCTGAAACAGGTTTCACCCTCGTCCAAGAAGCCTTAAAACGTGGGCCGCAGGGAGATGAAGGTTTGTGCGCGCAGGTCGTTAGGCCGCGTATTCACCTTTCTATTGTGGGCCGCCGCTTAACTGGGCCGGACCCCCCTTGTTATGTGCTCCGAGCTCCCTTGAAATAATCTGTTTATTCGAGTTTAACATCTCAGAGGCTGAAAGTAGAAATCCCGTTGCAGCTGCGTTAGCTTCTTGACGGGAAATACTTGTATAACCGAAAATATCAACTCGGGCCTAACAACTTCTCCACTTTATCAAATGTCTTCCGCTCCGTTTGATCGGGGTCGGGTGATGAAAACTCTCAACATTGAGGAAACAGATCCGCTTGAAAATCCGTTTTAAAATCTAACCGTTTTTCGAAATGAACCCACCTTCAATCGATTTACAAGACTTCAAACCAGTGGGATACCTCCCAAGTGGTCGATTTTGATTGCTGGGTGGGAGGGATAGGGGCGATAAATTAGTAAGGGCGATGATAATTCAAAAGCAAATAAGTTTCTCTGTGAGGTTGACTCACACCCGAAACGGCTTGAACGATTTTGGCTTAACGGCAATTAAACAAATTCAAAAAGACATCGAAGGGACAAAGCGAAAATTACAAAGGTCGCAGAAAGAGATGAACTTCTCAATAAATAGGATCAACTTACGTTATACCTGAACCACAGATACCTCTTTTGTCACATTTATTTGGAATTTCATCCCTTTAGATCAAAGGCATTTCTGATTCTGGCCAAGCTAATTAAAACGTTACTTCATGCTTATTACAAATTTAAAAACAGAAGATTTACATATATATTTATATACATGATCAATTCGTAACATAATCCCCGTCTGTGTCTGGGCGTTTTGGTGGTTTTTTCATCCCAGGTTCGATTCCCTCCAGCAAACTGCTCAGACACTCCTCTTCTTCAGCCTTCAGTTCGTCCTCATCGCTGAAGCGCCTTCCTCCAAGATGTCGCTTAAGCTGCGGGAATAGAGGAATAGGAATAGGGAATAGGGAAAATCGCTGGGGCCGAGATCTGGAGAGCGCGGTGGGCGGCCAAAACATTCCACACAGTGCTCATGAAACTCAAAAGTTTCTCGAGTCATTCAGATGGGATGGGAAATGCTTGCAAGAGAGAAGCAGTGTGCTTTTTTAGCTGTCTATGTCGAAGGCATCCTGCAGAGAAAGATCACCTTAGAACGGGAGAGACAGAGGATGCTATCTATAGACCGAGAGGACGAAATACATCCCAAGGACTTGGCCTGAAGTAATGTGTTGAACAATTCCAGGCCGAGTTCTAACGTGGGGAAAGGATAGTGAGGTTTTAGTGGGTTTGAATCCTACATAACCCGAAGATTGGTGACTTCTGGGTTTCTTACGAGATCCAATTTCCACCTTAGGAACTTCAAGATTTCCTCACCTGACTACGCATTAAAAAAATAGTTATTTACTTGAATAACACCTGAAACTCCGCGACTTCTTAGCATCGTACAAGCAATAATTATAATTCACCAAATTGTTTAATGAAGAAGGGGTCTCCTAACTATTTGCCCCAAGGGCCGTATCATAATGTGGAGGTGGTGGGGCGGGCCAACAGGGGGGTCCGAGGGGCCCCCAAGAAAACTTTGGAAATTAGACACTTGAAAACAGTGTTTTTAAAGCCCTCCTAGACAAGTTTGATAAATTCAAAATTGAGTGGTTGTTGTTTTAAAATTCCATAATTACTTTTTCGTTGTTCAATAAAAATGATTAAAAATTGAATTTTCAGGAATTTTGAGGGTCAGACCTTTGAAAACAGGGGGTTTAAGCACTCCTAGACGAATTTGACAAGAGTGCGGGTAGCTTTCATTAGGTCACATGGCTGACTTTTCTTTCTATTCTGGCGGTCGCCTAATTTTTTCCATTGGCGTCTGCGGTCGGTAGTTTGGAGACATCCGTACTAAAGAAGTTGTTTCATGTTGTTTTTGACGAAAATAAAGAATCGGAAATTGCAGCGCTTGTGAACACACTCTCCTCAGTTTTGTAAAATGAATTCAGAATGGAAAAGCCTCATATTTTATTTCCTCGTCGTGAATTGCCCAGAGGATCGAAACTTGCTTCCACTTCAATATAACTGAGACTGTGAGTTGAAGTGGCCGACCCTGACAATCAAGAATTCGCGTTGAATATTTTAAAAGTCGTTCGTTCTTACTTCCAACAGCCGCAAATATTTCATCCCGTCTCCAAAGGTGCATGGCAAAAATGTAATTCTTCAAGGTAAAGAGTCGGAATAATGAAGCCAATATTAAACCATGCTTTTCCCAGGTGAACGACGTTACGCGATTTATTTGTGAATGCGAATGAAAAGAAAGTGGAGGGAATTCGGATCGTAATGAAATCCCAGGAAACGATATTGACATTCCAGAAAGGATGTCTTCAAGTAATAATACATTCGTAAGAGAAACCACTGCCCACCTAATAATAGGTAGGATCCTTCTTCTCAGCTACGAAAAACAATTTTCCGATTGTAGAAACTTGTAACATTTGAAGCACAACTCAGAGAAATGTGTTAACATTTAAAGCAGAATTAAACTGTATTCACCTGGCCACGTTCATTCTCAGCCCGTTTTGCTTTGGTTGATGGCTTATAAGAATAAACTTTAAAAATCGGTATACTGAAAAGACTTTAACCACTCGTCAACTTTTGTTAGTTCACTTACGCCTCGAAATTAATAGATTCCGAAAACACGAGTACTAGTGAAACAAGTCTGCCAGACAGATTTCTAGTATCTGTAAAGTCATTGAAATGTTTACGATAACTTGTATTTTGGAATTAAAACAACGTTTGATCAGTCAATGATGAAATTATTCTTGAACCTTGTTATGGGTGGGCATGTTGAAAAGTGGTTGGAGCATTGGGTGCGTTAAAGGAATAGAAATTCTTCCATTGGTAGGATGATTAGAGAGTTCCTAGTCAGAGCCATGGAGAGAGACTCGGGGCCCAGTGTTAAAATTCATCAGCCTCAGCCCCCCCCCCCCTTGCAAAAAGCGTTTACGAACTAAATAATGAATAATTGTGTACAGGGTGGCCCACCTAACATGAACACCCCTTTTATTTTCAATACAAACAGTATATTTGAAAATCCAAAAAATACGTGTCCAATGATTTTTGACAAGAATTCAACAAATTATGTTCCTTATTTCAAATGAGAACCCCTATTTTTTATTCCAGATTTTAATTCTACGCAAAATTCCATGAAAATTTGACCCCACAACCAATTTTTTCGGTATTGCGTAAACGATTCAGCGGGCACGCAAAGTTCCGCAACCCCAAAATTGTCAAATAGTGGATGATGGTGAAATCTGAAGTGTGGCACATGAATTTTCATTGTTTTTTAACGCTGATTCGCGTGATGCTACCCGTTTTTTGATTTTACGGAATAGTTACCGAAATTTGTTTAATTTCAAGACCGTTTGCGCTATCGTAACATCACTCGTTTCGAGTTTGTCTCGCAAGTAGGATATTTTTACACAATTGAGAACAAATTGAAAACAAACAAAGGAAACCAAATGACTGAATGAGACGATGCCTGTGAAACTGTCGATGTGACGATTGTTTTCTTTTAATTGTGTTAGTTTTGTTTTTTCTTTAAATGTTCTATAAATGTACATTCTTAAAAGCATACTGTATGACCTGTATCACTTGATCACTGAAGAACGTTTCAATCTTCTATCAGTGCATTTTTCAACCAGACCTTGAAAATTAATCCCCGTAACAATATGAAAACAGGCGCCTAAAACAAAAAAACGGACTTGAAATTAAAGAATTTCGGTCATAATTCCGCAAAAACTTGAATCACGTGAACCAGCGTTAAAAAACAATGAAATGAATTAAACAACAACGTGAAATGAATTCGCGTGATGCTATCCGTTTCTTGGTTCGACTCAATTTTTCAGGAATAATGACCGAAATTTGTTTATTTCGCTTGAAAAATCATCATTTATGCCGACTTTCAACTCTCAGATTAAGATGATTTTTCACTTCATCACTGAAGAAGGTTTCAATCTCCTATTTGTACATTTTTCAACCAGACCTTGAAAATTAATCCCCGTAACAATATGAAAACAGGCGCCTTAAAAACAGAAGAACTTACTGTATGACCTGATGGCAATAAATTCTATTGCTGTCTAATGCCTTGCTGCTGAAGAATCCCACTGGTGCCGAGTCAAAAAATCTCAAATTTCTGGACCTCGGTGCCGAGTTAAATGATGTCAATTCCTTCGTTGACGTACGTTGGTGACGAATTCAATAATTTTGCCTGGGGTAGGAAATTAAAAGTGACGAGTTCAATAACGGCCGAGAGCCCGCCTGATTCAAAGGATGATCGAGAGTGCAGACGACATTCGAAGAAATCATGGAGAACTCCAAGATACCATCGTCAGAGTGGTCCGACGAACAGGTCTCTGTATTCCTACGTCAACATGGAGGACACTTCGAATAACCTAATTTGTAATAGAGTAGAGACTTTCGAATTTAGATTCTTTTCAATTTCAAACCCCCTTTCTAAAATGAAAGGAAAATCACCGAATACCTTAGTATTAGTCAAAGTTATTAGGGAGTCGGAGAGATGTGAGAGTGTCACCATTCAAATCCTGAAAAACTTAGGAGTAAAAAAAAAAATAAAAAAAATGTTTTTGGCACTTAGACCCTATTACTATAATCAATTCTATTAGTAATTCGATTAGTTTTTATCATAGTTTTTAGGCGGTCTGCACATTCCTGCTACAAAAACTGATAAGATTACAAAGTGTTTGAAAAATAGGTAATTTTAAAGTTTTGACAAAATTTGCTTTTTGGACTCTCTTTTTCGTCCCAATTCTGCTTAAAAACAAAACAAAAAATGTTTAGGCATTAAAAAGAGAGAAACGTCAATGCTCTTTTTAACGGTATATTCAAATTATAATGTTGTCTTTTAAATTGAAGAAGTTATGGCAATTTTAGTGAAGTTCGACGAAAAGACGAAATGAAACTTGAAAGTGAAATAACTTGGAAACAAAGCGGTTAGAGGAAAAACTCTACGAGGCACTTTAGGTGTGGTAGAGCGGTACTACAAAGCTCTTGTTACACCCTCTATACATATAAATACATATTATACATACAAAGGTATATTAAGAACCACTTGTAGGACCTGGAACTGATCCTCATCTCTTAATGCCAAAGCTTATGTCCGGCCGCTTCCGACTGAGGGGCTTTCGGAGAATTATTCATAAGAGAAATTTATTTCCCATTGTGAAAATAACAAACTCCTCCATTCCCGGAAAACAACGATCCGGACGAGCCAACAGGAGAAATTAGAATTGTTGGATTCCAAGCGTTTGATTCAATTAACGTGAATGAGCGTCTTTGTTGCTTTTCATTTGGCCCATCCTACGGAAAATCGATTCAAACGAACCAGAGGAGCATGAAACGATAATTGAGAGAGAAATCACTTCGGTACAGGGAAGCTTCTCAATAAAAGTTCACATCACGAAAGGATGAACTGCGACAGATGTCACTTAGAGGAATCACAGTTAAACAGACAACACCTACCAAGTTGGTGGGCTTAATGAAGCGTGGAGTCGAAATGAAACCCCTCTGTAGTGAACAGTGATGAAACGACCTCCACCGCTGAGAAGAGCGGCCCTGCACGATGGACATTGATAGGTGTCCACTTTAGTGAGTTTTTCGGAAGCAAACACTTGAAAAACTCATTTTTATTTTTGAAAGAATTAAATACACAAGGTGTCCCGAAACGCTCTCCCCCCCCCCCCCCTCTTCCTTAAATCGTCCGAATTGGAGTAAACAAAAAAAAATTTTTTTTGAATCTTCAAAATTTTTTCCAAGGATCTCAAATATCATGTTTGCGCACGCAAGTGACACTAAATTTCTTATTTCAAAAAGGAACCCAAATTTGTTATGGATAATTCGTATTCAACCCAAAATTTCATGAAAAT
Source organism: Creontiades dilutus (assembly GCA_031894815.1). NCBI lineage: Eukaryota > Metazoa > Arthropoda > Insecta > Hemiptera > Miridae > Creontiades > Creontiades dilutus. The sequence goes on from JAVIWC010000324.1 coordinate 260,452, forward strand.
TTGACGCCTCAACCAATTTTATCTCATCACGCACAACCTGTTCAGCGAGCACTCAAAGTTGCGCAACCCCGAAATTGTCAAATATTGGATGATGGTGGAATCTGAAGTGTGACACATGAATTTTCTTTGTTTTTTTAACACTGATTCACGTGATGATATTCGTTTTTTGACTCAATTCTTGAGGAATAATGACCGAAATTTTGCGTCCATTTTTCTATTTTAGGCACCTGTTTTCAGATTGACACGAAGATCAATTTTCGAGTTCGGGTTGAAAAATGTGAAAATAGGAGATTGTAACCTTCCTCAGGGATCAAGTAAAAAAACACTTGAGTGTTGAGTGACTGAAACTAGGTCATGATTATGATTATGAACATAAATAACTGTACACAAGATTCTTATAACTATTAAGTACTATGAACTAAGAAAGAAAAAGAAAGAATACGTACGAACTAGATTACAAAAAATAGTAAATGCTTCATATTATGTGATTGGAAACACGTGCTACTTACAACCACCTTATAAACTATTTTACAACTATATAACGTAAATCTTATAACTATTGTACAACTCTCTTACTTATATCTTACAACTACTGATTCTTTTAGTGTCAATAATTGCTTTTCTTTCCAAGTGCTGATCTTTATCCGACCCTTACAGATTAAGACCTTTCTGTATAATTTACTGAAGTGGAGTAAAACTATACTTGATTTATTATTACCAAAAACCCATGCATGGTAAGCCACTTGTATTGACCTGCTGCTGCAGGCCTTCTCTTTCGTTTCATGGAAGTGAGTCATTTCATTTTATTACTTTATCTTAAAGGAGCTTTATTTTCTTCTAGGGTTCTTGACCCTTTTCTTCTTCTGCAACTTCTGCTGCATCCTTCCTTTCTTCACTTCATTGTCGTCAGCTAGATTAAGTTTATTTATTAAGGCTAGGATAAGTCATTAGGATAGGTAGTTGGTTAAGCTTTAGGTTAGGACGACCAGATGTGTAATGAATGGTGTAGGTTTGGAGTTTGAACAAAGAGAAGTTTATCTGTACTGGAATATTCATCCTTCCTCCCCATTTCCCATTTCCCTCCTAGTTTCTCCTCTCCTAGGAGATTTGATTTCTTTTCTTTTTTTTCTCTTTTTGCAAGTTCTCACCTCACAGGACCCCCTGAAGACCCCCCCTTACAACCAATTCAATTGAAAAATGATGCAAATCTATCGACGAAATATAAAAACTGATAACAATTCATTCTGCTGTCTAACGAAGTGAGTCATCCCAAATTAAAATCCATCTCCCTCCCTTACTACCCTAGGTGTCTAATCGATGTCTGTTTTCGATCGTAGTTAGATATGGCAAAATGGACCTGTCAGATGGCCTCCTCACAGTCCTGACCTGACACCCATGGGTTTTTATGTCTGGGGAAATGTAAAAAGCAAATCTTCTAACTCTGCGAGGCACTTTTGGTAGGAAATAGGTTTCAGAATACGTTTGGTCGGACGCGACTCTCGTTACAACCTGTATATTGTATTGAGATTCTGACTCGTAAAATATTTGCGCTTGAGTGAGAAATGATTAGACTTGTCTTCGGTAGAGAGATTTCTTTAGTGTCTACAACGCGAAACAGGATGCTATTCAATTAGTAGGTTGTACCATCCAGGGCCACCAAACGGTGTCTGCCGGTCTGTCTGTCTGTCCGCATTTCCTTGTTACAGCCACAATTTTGAATGAATTTAGCTCCAATTTTGAGGGACTATGCGGATAAGGTCCCTTGAGGTTCCATACGAATTTCATCTCAATATAATCAGCGGTACGCCCTGCGCATGCGTTAACGTACAATTCTTGAAACAGTTATAACTTTCACAATTTTGATCCAATTTAGCTCTCATATGATAGGATGTAACGAGGAAGCTGTCGTGCCATCTCCTTGGCAGTGTATTTTTGTACGTGTTTGCAATCTATAATTTTTAATTTTATTGATCCCCATTGACCGTAACTTAATCTAAATTGTTTTATTTACTTACTTTTCAGCATTTTTTTTTTTCCAAATTAGGAGGTAGACAAGCTCTTGGGAAAACAAACTACAAAGGAGACTCCCAATTAGCCCTGTTGAACGAATCCCCACTTACAATGAGGAACATCCAATCCTGTGGTTTCAGACTGAAAGGGCGTACGCTCCTATTGATCGGGAAGGAGAAAGCAGGAATCGAACAGAATCATTACTGGTTTGACTTTATTAGAACTGATGGACCCAAACGAAAATACTCCGAACATTTCCACGCATGATTCTCAGTAGGTACGTCATTCCGTCATAAGTTGATTCGAACAGTCAAACTTTTTGAGTGATTTAATACAAAACAAACCTTCCTGTTTTCAATTCCACCGAACCGCTCAAACTTTGTTAGTTAAATTAGTTACCACTAAATTAACTTTTGGTCTACACTGTGAAACTCACGAAACGTGTATTATACTCTCGAAACTTTTGTACCCAATTCACATTCATTGGAATAAGGAAAGGCTCATTTCGACACTCAGGGAAACAATGAAATTCAGTTCTCCGAAAATACAGCTTTTTAATTGATAAAAAATGTTTTTTTCTTGTTTGCAATTGATACTCTCATATGATTTCCATCGCGAAAATGGCACCTTTTCTCGTTTATTGGTTGAGCCTGTTCGGGTCATTGGAACCTGAGTTGAATTTAGACAAGTGAGCCTGGGTTGTATCAATCTGGGGATTCATGGGCGCTAACGACGAACAAATCGTCGTGATTTGAGTCTAAACTGAGGGAGCACTAAGCGAGTGAGCTTTCCAAACGCACATAAACGAAAAACGCTGCCAATCCCGTCAGATGGGTTTAGTGTTTTCTGAATATTCGTTATAGCTTTTGCGTCACTGTGACGTTGTTTGGGTCACTTTTGGGTTCAGATATGTTTGTTTGCTGTGGGTGCATTACTACGGATTCGCAATGTATCCCAATCACTTCTGGGCCCCTCTTTTGCCTAAGTACATAAAACCTCGAAAGACCACAATTCTCGGTCCATAGCATCCTCGCCCGTGATACGATCTAATCTACTATCTAATGATAGTGACGGCTAAACATTAAAAAAACCATTCTGTACAGTTTCATCGCTCAGTTATAATTGAGGTAATCATCACCGACTTAAATACACCGTGAAAAGACCAAGACACTTGAAAAACATTGGGTTTAATAATGACAGCAACAGATGATAATGAAGAAAGAATTAACTACTAAAAAATAAAAACTAGAAAACTGCGGTGATGAGGATTTCCTGGAGACGGCACTTGGTTTAATTAGAACCAACAAAACAAGGAAAAGTCACATTTTATTTCTTCCTTCACCAACAACATAAATTACGAAAACTTTTTTAATTGCAATAAGTTAATGGAGGTGGAATAGTATAAAACAGATTCAAAAAGGTGAAATTTGGTTGGATGATCGTATTAGGCTCAACTACGTTTCCATTGAACCGTGTCGGTTTTCAGGTCAGCTTTCAACGTCGGAGTTTTATTTTATATCATTTATTTCAATCGAGTACGGATAGGAAGCGGAATGAAGGGTTTGACGAGAAACGAATACCTTGAAACAATTGATAATTAAAACGTGAATTTATTATTCGAAATAATAATAGCTTTCGGTCCAGGACAGGGAAATAACTGATGGCTGTACGATGAAACTCTCACGTCGAGATAATGGAGGTAGAACAAATATTCGTCGACCATAAATACAAAACTGAGGTGACCAGGTGCGACGTCCCGAATTCTACATCAAATGAGTCAACATTTATGCCCCTTCTATGTAAAGACAACCCCTAATAATTATTTATTTAACAATCCCCTTCTTCGAGCCCTTCTATCTTTAAATCTTGTGACGTCCAACAAAGAAATGGATTTATTTTTCAATTCCCTGAGATAGTTGAGACTAACCTTAAAGAGCTACTTCCGTTAATCAACATTAATGAAAACTTCCATTTCCTTATTGACGACTTGATACATCTCATTCTATCTATTCTTCTTAATTCCACCATCTACTGCATTATTCTACTCTTATTGTATAATTATCTATTCTAAGTATTTTTCTTGTAATTGGGCTGTACATGCCCGTGTAAACTTAAATAAATAAATAAACAGCAGATTAGCTGCCCGCCTCTGCCGCTCCCTAAATTCGCCCATTAACCCCTCAAAATCTCGGCGATCCAGATTCGTTACACGATGACAGGTCTGTAGCTGACAGTAGAGTGGATGAATCATCTAAGGATAAAACGTTTTTCAAGAAAAAGGAGAATCTTTCACCACAGAGGACAGGACAGTCTCCCAAGAAGGAAAAACCGAGTCCAACTCACCAGCGTTACACATTGGACACTCCTCGTCACCTTTAGACTTCACAACGAATCCTGTGATACTAAGTTTTGCTGCGTATAATGTTGCTTGGATGATCAGTCTTTTCATTTAGATTCCCAAGTAGAAGTTCAAGTAAAAAGGAGGATTCTCTATGCTGGGCAGCAATTTATAGATTGGGCTGAAGTTCGACCTCTCTACACGTTCTCCATCCGCGCTCTTCCAGAACAGCCGCACCCTCTCCAAAAAACTTTCCCGGTCGAAATTCAAATTTTCTTGATCTTTCCATATTCTTGATTCGTTATACTTTTCAAATGCTACTGCTTATAACGAGTATCGCCCTCTGTCCTATGAATAGTGAGAAGACGACGGAGGCAGAGCTTGGGGTACCTGATGTCTTCCATTTTGCATAATTTAGTCCACCAGTTTAGGGCCAGTTTCATCATTTTCACCCCAAGATGAGGCACTCCGAACTCTTCTCTCACCAGATAATTAGGGGTATTATTGGGGAGGAACATGATTGTCTTATACGCTCATATTTTATCGAGTGCCTCACTCTGGCAAACGCCCCAAGCCTCTACGGCATATAAAGAAGATGAGAGAACCAACGACTCTACAACCTTACCTCTTATTTATTATTACGATTTCGGAGGCTAATTCATTATATTTTGTTAAAGCAAGAATCCATCTTTGAATCCAGCGATTTAATCTCTTCCCTAGTCGCAGCCACTTCCGTAGAGATTCTATCGCTGATCCGTTCGAAGAGAGAATTAAAATCGGCCATATTAATAGAACTAACTTTCTCAGTTCCAGGATTATGGGGTTGAGATTTGATTGTGTCACTACTGATAATTTCGGTCCCGATTGACCCCGCATCCCAGCCTTTTGCACTACGACAGCCACTAGGGGCGTACCAGCACCCTGTCGCTCTTTACAATTAACGCATTTCCACATTTGTTTGGCGGTTCCCATCTTAGAGAAGTTGGTCTTAGTTTTCCCGACGCAGCCGTAAATGAATGAATGAATGAATTGTGCGTTTATTCCAGAAAAAGGTATTAAATTAGTACAAGCTTTTTACAATAGGTGGAATATACCCCTCAGCCATAGGGCGGGCCCTGTGCGGCGAGGGGGAGTTCTTTGAGCTGTACATACAAGCAATGCTTATAATGATTACTAACAGTGATCAATATTATATATCTAGCAGGTAATAAAAAGGATTTATAATTATCAAAGTTTAGCCTACCTCACGTCACGTCTCAGCCTATACTAATCAGTAAGTTCTTACAATTATCCATACCTTCCGAGATTAACCTCGAAAAGATCTCCTCATGCTCCTTTTATGAGCAGAACGGGTAAAATTTGACGGTTCTCTCAATTTCTCCGGTAAATGTCGTATCAAGAATGGCAAACTGTATAGAAAACGTGCTTAGACGTAGGGTAATCTGTTGTACCCAGGGCCACTTTTTCTTCAAATCGTAATTTTATTATCAAAGTACTCTTTACAAATTAATTAATTGGAAAATGGCGAGGTTTTTTCTACAATAATCTTGAGTATGGATTTCTGAATTACATTTAGCGGGTTAAGAACAGTTATCGCAGCCCCTCCTCATGCAATAATCTCGAAGGCAAAAATACTCTACACGATAGCTTTATACACACATGATAATTAGACTTTCCAACGGGAGGCACCCGCGGAGTTTATAAAATAAATTAGTGAATCTTCGGAGTTTATGAACGAGCGCACAAATTTGACATTCCCATTTAAGATCCTCGTCGATAATTATTCCCAGGTGCCTGGTGGAGCTGACCCGGCCCAAATCAGGAGATGAGCAGACACAGAAACCGTACGAACCATCGACACCACAACTGTGGAGCTTTATTGCAGCAGTGATAGATTTTTTAGTTTGGGATTTCGAAAAGACTAGATATTTAGTTTTCTTAACGTTCTAGCTCAAAGTATCATTGCACAGCCATTTAAAGGTAACGTTGATATCGCTGTTAGCAGATGCAAACACATCCTCCCATGTATCACCCTCACAAAGTATGGCGGTGTCGTCCGCAAATAGATATGAGGTACCATGGAGATTCAAATCACCAAGTTGATTGATGATGATCAAAAAGAAGATTGACGCTAGAGTGCCACCCTGAATGACACCATATTCTATTTCTTGCTCAGAGCTGTCAAAACCATCTATTGTCACTATCTGCTTCCGTTCTTTAAAATAACTCGTGATCCATTTGAGTTCTATCCCTTCCACCCCGTAAGAAGGTAGGAGCTGTATTAGCGTGTTTCTATTATTTGAATCGAAGGCTTTGGCCATATCTAAATTCAACAGAGTTCCTTTTTTTCCACGGTCCAAGAGTGAGTTGATGTCTTTAGTTAGCACGAAAAGAGCCTCCTCGACTCCAATGCTCTTTATGCCGTAACGATGTCCGCCCTTGCAAATGCAGCAGATTAGGGCACCAGCCTCCACGAGTGTACCTGAACAACGGCGACGTTTCATCTTGGGCGGGCTGTAGAGAGAACAACGGGGGCACGTAGTGGGGCCCGCTTGGGGGTCGCTTGTTCATGCGCCAGGAAACAATGAGGTAGGCTAACCAACACTACGCGAATGTATTGCGGAACAATTCGCAAAGAGGGCGCAGAAACAAGGGGATATTCAAGCGAGGGGCCGCACGACGCCTTGGCGGGGGAATGTAATGAAGAGGTGGTGAGCCAGAGAGGGTCGCTGGGGGGATTCTTATCGCTCCGATCTCAAAAAAAAAAAGAAAAAAAAATCTTCAAAAGCTTTAAATCAAGTTTGGGTTTGGTTAAAATTGACGAGTAATAAAGAACAATACATCTCGTACAGATGAGTATCCAAAGAGGAAAAGTCACGGGTCAGAAGGTCCAAAACACATTAAAAATTAATCATGATTTCTGCCCAGTAACACTGGTTGATTACAGAGCCTACCGATACCCATCCGCATGCGCTGAACGCTTGACATATATATTTATTTTAAAGAAGAATTCATTCATTTTATTGGTTAAAGTACAAAACATGGTGGAATAATACAATTTTTGAAACAATATCAAAAATACAACTTAGACACGACTACACAACTGTGAATGCTACTCCCCCATATGGGGAAACCCTCGAGCTTGGGGGAGGAGTCGCACATTATAGTAGGTAGAGATCAATAACATTAAAAAAAAAGTATTATAATAATTACATAGTGGCGAATTAGGTTCCTTTTTCACGACAAAAAAATTACATTTACATTTATTCTATGACATTACATTATAGTTAGTGACTCATCACTATGACCAAAATACAATTCTACTTGGTTATGGTGTATATATTGTTCAACTTTTTTTAACTAAACGTTCAAATGAAACTACTGAAGGGGCATTTCTAATATTAATTGGTAGATCATTGTATAGTTTGACACCTCGATACGAACCAGCAGCAGTAAAGCGGAAGGGGACCATCACACTCGAGCAACCAAGGGTGTTAGACTTATTTACATGAAAAGCTCCAGACTGAAAAGATTTATATGTGAAATCGAAGTGCCTTCTCATTATTGCCACATTCTGGACTTTGTAGAGAACTTTGTCCACACACAAGAGTGGGCATCTCGTATCGCTGCTAATCTCTTTCATCTTATCTCGTCCCACTTGGAGATCTTTCACCGCTCACATTGTATCATCGAACGAGCTCGGAATCATCCCCATCAGAAACTGCCGTCTATCATGTTAATCAACTCACAAGCTTCACTCCTCACGAATTATCTTGAAATTCTAATTTCGCTTGTGTAATTATTGATCTAATAGTATCGCAAAAAATTATATTGCTGGTTTACTTTTTTTTTTTTTTTTTTTACTCCCGCGCAAATTAGGTAGTGTGAACTTACCTACGTTTCTATCAGGGTTGTAATATTTGTCGAGGCCACCAAAGTAAGGAGGAACTTGAAAAAGTTTGAACTGCTCTACAGAAGGGAAACGTTTGCATTTTTTTAGGAGAATTTTGATCAGACAGGGCGTGTCAATACGAATTTGTGTTCTCCCTACCCGTGTCACGCACGCCCCAGGTTACTGGGCAAGAGCGTTCGTACCCTACTTTCATCATCAATTGTTGAACTAATGAGTGTCTCAAACCATATTATATTACTCGACGGTGGGTCCACTCAATTGCCAAATGAGGATTGCCACTCGATTCAGGTGTTACACGGAGGCAGTGTTTCGTTTAGTTTGGACGTCTTGATACTACGCTTGAATCTCAAAAATAAGGAGGAGCAAATATAATAAACGAATAGTTTTAGTAACATACATATCAGTTGTACAAATAGATCGAAACCAGTGATAACTATCGCGGTGAAAAATCAGTGGCCTCTATGTTAACATCTAATACGTCGCGGCCTCCGTTTAATACCGAATGCAAAATGGAAATTGAGCTATTGCGCTTGTGATTATTGTGTGCACCTTCGTCGATTATATTCTATTACAATTGAATCATACTAAAGTTAAAATATTGATAAACTTTAACATTTCTTTTAGTCGTATACCAAGCTGGTCTGAAAACTCATCCACCGTCTGGTCGTCAGACCTGGACCACTCGAGCGTTGACGATCTGCATTGGAGAGGGTCATTCTGGTGGGAAGGTACAAAGGTACAAATCGAAGGTAAAAAGGTTCAAATCGGGTCACTTCAACCGGTGGTCTGGGAATGACACCATCAGGTTCGCCCTCCTTTTTAGAAAGCCCCTCGTGCATCTAGCTCACACAGGGGTTAGTGGTGAAGTGGAACACGCGCTTCTATTTGATGTCAAACTATCGCGATTTGGGTTATAATTGAATTGAAAACTACGACGAGCTTTAGGTTAATTAAAAGCACAATCAATTAGTTTAGCAGGGTGTCTCAAAAACGAAAAACAGCGTCATTGAGTATTTTGTGGAGAATTTAACGCAGAACACACAAGTAAACTAGGGTCCACAAATGGAATCCTACGGGCTAAGTCACTACGAAGTTGCTGCCGACTGTCGAAACATAAAATATCGGTATATCGATGTTTGATAGTGTCGGCGTTAAAATATCGATGCCGATATATATCGTAGGTTAATCATCGATAGTAGGCACTACCGATAGTATCGACTATCAAATATCGATAGTTATAGAAAAATATTGGTCAAAAAGTTAATTAAAATTTATGTATTTAAAGCACTTAGTAGATATTATAGTAGTAGGATTCAATCTCGTTTCACCTAGGCCTTTATAAGATGTGCTTTTTGTTATATTCCATCAGTTCACGTTATTTACACTTTAGCTGTGTAACTCATTATTTTCGAAGTAAAATAGGCAACGTTCTTTCTTACTCCGTTTTTATATCTTAAAAATGCTGCCTTGAAGGGGTTTTGAAAACTTTGAAATCCTTGCCAATTCTAACATATGGGTTTATTATTGGTTCATTATTTTCAATGATCAGCCTTCGTGATATCGTAGCAAACATTTTTTCTTACTTTCCTTCAAACTTTGACACTTGACGTTTCAAGGTGTGTAGATTCCAAATTTCCTATGCCGCCCGCCGTAAAAGGTCTTTGAGTCCATGAGTTTGAAAATGCGATAGGGGCAGCAAAACTTGCTCTAACCAATTACCCCCTTAGTAAAAAAAGATTCAAGTTGTGAATTTTTGAGGGAAGACCAGCCTTAGACTGGAAACATAAATTGATTGTAGATATACTGGGTGTCCCATCTACATACATGCCCATTAAGGAATTATACAGCCATGCAGTGCGAGCTGTCAAAAAATTGAACCGGACATTTTCTATAGTATTTTCACTCTGCTTGAAGGCGGTGGAACCCGTTTTTCATTTTTCCAGGTTTTAGTGCCTCAAATCTCGTTCAGGACCAGGAAGCTCCAGATGATGCTCGAAAATTTCCAGTAGGTGATCCCTCAAGCTAGAAACGGGGGTGGCTTAGTAGAAATTCAAATCATGAATGCAAGCCAAATTAATGAAATAATAATAATAATACCCCAGTGAAAGAATTTGCAGCGTTTTTTATGGTTATCAGAATGCTTCAACCCGTGTATCGGCTATAAACCCTTTTGAGTTCATTCTAGTATCCACATTCATAAAAAACGCCGTTGTTTGATTTGATTTCAGTAACCTAGTGATGAAGTGAATGTGGATGCAAATGTTGACACCATGAATCGGGTCATATATCGGGATGGTTTGAGCTACGGACCTGGGGAGGGACTCATTCGATTCCTCACGGAAAGTTCTTTAAAAAAAGTCCAAATTTAGGCCGCCTTGACTTTTTTTGAGGTTTTTAGTGATTTTACAAAACTTTGACAACCCTTAAAGTGCACTTTAAATTAAGTGAGAGAGCTGGCTAAAGAATTGGGGCGTTTTCGGACCAACATAGATTTTCCCTGAAAATTTCAGATTTTTTGCTCCAGCCGTTTGGGAGAAATCGTGCGTACGGCGGACGGGCGGAAAATTTTTTATTGCAGATTCGGATTGTACACCCTTTGAAACGTAAACCATAAAATTTTCAGGGGGGGGGGGGGGGGGTAGATTTTTTTTTTTTTTTTTTTTCAATTTTTTATTTTTTTTTTTTTTTCGATTACAATGGTTTATTATTGAATAATAAACCAAAGGTGGATCCAATGGCAAAAGAGGCAACAAAACTACGAACGATCAGCAATATAAAAATTAAATATACAATCATTCCAAGAAACAGTGAACTATAAATTTCAACTTTTCCATGAAACTTATCACGCAGGATCTCGCTACCGCTCATTATTCCCCAAAATAAAAATAAAAATCCTATGGTTCCATCACGAAAATACAATCATGAAAAGAAAATGTACGAAACCATAAGTCGATTACGAACTTGCGCTTTGTATATGAATCTAATTCACCCAGAAATTTCGCCACAATGTTCAACATGTGACACAGAAGAAACATTACAACATATTATCATTGAATGTCCTCGCTTCCTTTATAACCGACAACGCTTTATGGAGTCCTCAACACTAGTGCTGAAAGGATTGATAAATTTAGACTGTGTTCTTGCTTCCAATTCTATAACAATTTATATTTCATTTTATTATTAGAAGTAAAATAAATATTTAAATTGTTTAATAAGGAGTAACATAATTTTTTGATAAGTAACGTAAATATTTAAATTGTATGCATCATTCATCCACAATGTTCTATATATTCTACCTCATGGCTGTGAAAACATACTTGTTTATTGCCAAATAAAATTTATTACAAAAAAAAAACCGTGTGAAGTGTTGAAGGAGACCAGAATGAAATTTCCTCCATGACAGCTCAATTTAACTAAATAAAACTTAATTCAAGTTGTGGGAAATAGTAGGACTTAGCATGAAAATTAATCATCACTTATGCATTTGCCTCTATACTAGTAGTTACAGAAAGGATTGGTATCACTGTTAACGGACTCACAGACTCTGATAAATTCATATCGGATATCAGTGTAAATGATAAAATATGAACAGTTGCATGCTCAAGGAATACCCTAGCTGATAATATTGTTACAGAACTGCAAGTGAATTAATTTGTGTAAATGTGTATGAATGGTTGGCATATTGGTGAACTTTTCTTAATGATTAAGTGCTGTAGTTGAAAAATACGCTGCCAAGGAGATGTCACACCAGCTTCCTCGTTGCATCATTTATCATTTGAGCTAAATTGAATCAAAATTGTGGAAGTTATACCTGTTTCAAGAATTTCACGTTAGCGCATGCGCAGAGAGTACCGCTGATTATATTCAGATGAAATGCGTATGGGACCTCTAGAGGCCTCATTCGCATAGTTTCTCAGAATATGAGCTAAATTCATTCAAAATTGTGGAAGTTATGGCTGTAAAAGGAAATGCGGACATACAGACTGACAAACACGAAACCAAATTTGTTCAGTAGGCAAAATGCGAGTGGAAATTTTGAATTCAGACATCAAAAATATTTTGGCTCCCTTTGGAAGTGAACACAAGGCGTCCGCTGCTTCGCAGACTCGGAAGCAAAAAATAACACTAATATGTTATAGTCGAGATGTTACATTATATTTCTGGTTTCCTCCTTAGCTAAAACTTATGACCCAGGTATAACGACAGCCGTTGAATAATGATCAGTTATATTTGACTTCATTATACCCGCGCGCTTGAGTGTTATGTTGGCTGTCAAAAATGTGTGATCAAAGCAAGAGGAACTTGAGCCCTGTAATCTAGAGGGCATTTTGATCAAAGACCGGAAACTCAAAGCTGGCTAAATTGGTTCTTATTCCATCCATTAACCAACAGAACGGGCCATTAAATTCAAATTGGTATCACAGAGAAAACACGCAACTCGAGGATCCAGCTTAGCATGCAGGAAATCAACTGGTTCTTCAGGAAAAGTAGTGAGGTTTCGTAAACGATTTCAGTGCGAAAAGTACGTGTACTTGTACTACAACACATGAGAGTAGAAGAAAATACAAAATTAACAACAACAAAAACGCTGGCAATTATTACACAAAGGTTCCCTATTTCTGTGGTAGATATCAATATAACGATGATCAGTGGGACCAGAACTGGACTGGACATTATGAGAACCCCACACCCTAGGCAACCTGTACATAGCAGGCTTCCTAGGTGCTCTCAGAAACAGACGCAGAAATCAAACTGAAATTTAATTATATAGAATAAAAATACAGTCAACGACAATGCTTCCACTTTTTCCCCTGAACTGAATTAAAACTTGCTGGCCATTATAATTATTATTATTTATTTTTTATGATAACAGCACAATCAGCACGACGATGAGAATGATAATGGCAACGACGACTAAGCAGTTGGCAAAGGAGACAAGGGGTGAGCAAAGGAACCAGAGAGTTAGCAAACAGGAGCCAAGAGGTTTGATAGATAGATACGTTTTTTATTTGTATAAGTTTGTATATTACATGACCGTTACAATGAGTTCGGTTACGAGGTACTCGACAAATGTTAGGTATTATATAGTTTAATAATGAGAAAAAGCAAAGCTAAAAATGAAATAATTATAACTGTATATAGTAAATTAATAACTATTAAATAAATAATAATAATAAATAGTAAATATCAAATTATTTCTTATGTAATAACACAATTATTATTGTTACATGCCTTATTACAATTATTATAACCAATGCTATGGATGGAACTTGGATTGAAACTGATGTGGACACTGTCCTGGGAATACATTTGAACCAAAACTATACAAAATAGGTACCTACTACGTATGTATGACTGCGACATAAACTTTTTTTCTCTTTGAAAGAACTCTTTGTGAAAATTAATCTGAACATGCTTAATTATTACAAACATAAAAACACTAGTTTAATGGCCCTGCTACGCAGGTTAAAAAGAAATAGGTGAATAACACAATGAGGGAGTATAATAACAATATCTACGCTTAAAAGTGCAACATGTCGTAAGTTTTTGGCTGCTTTGATATCCCACATTACTTGAATGAAAAAAAACGCGGGAATCGAATAGAACAGTTGATTTTTTGCTAAAATCTATATTAGCGGGTATATCGGGGGGGGGGGGGGGGGGGGGCTTTTTGTGAACTTATCATATGAAAAGTCCTAATCAACTGGTCGTATCTGAAATCAGTTTTTTGTCTCTCCTGAAAAGTTGAGACATATGAGATACGACATGTTGCACTTTAAGCGTCGATATGCTAAGTCAAAAAATCGTATATCCCAAATCCCCGAGGAGGGGACCACGTCGCTTTCCCTGGGAGACGCTTCCCCCCGCTGGGGCCCTCCTTCCTTCACTGGCGGGGTCGGGGGGGGGGGGGGGGGGCAGGTCGGTTGCCCTGGGAGACGGGGGGCGAGAATTCCACCCGCCCAGCGTTACCACCCCCTGAAACGTCGATATACTCTGATAAGCTCGTCTTTTTATAGTGTGATTTTCTTTGTAATTTATATTGAAACATAGGTATATAATTATTGTTTCCAACATAATCGTTAAACATAGGTGACCGAATACGGTTTTACATCACTCGTTAGCAGAGAATGCCCTCAACATAAGGGCTCTGTTTTTGAACTTACACATTGCCAACATTTTTGGTTGATTGTCCTGGAAATCCATTAGCGAACATAACAAACTATTTAAATCTTTAGTCCGTCAGCTCTTACAGTGATGTCCTCGTGCTGATACACGGAAGCAGGTGATGGTCTCTGTAGGGATCATATAGTGGACAGACCAGGAAACAATGTACGGCGTCGTCCTCCTTCGCTTGAAGGTTGCCGTGTGACCAAAGCTCTCTTGTATCCAGCTTGTATTTATTTCTTTTATGAAAAAATCGAATCACTTCTCTCGAAGAGAGTCTCACCTGTGCCAACAATCTCTTAATACCAATGTTTCGATTTCTCCCCAAATAAGCCTGTCTGCCACCATAATCCACTATCTGTCTATACAGAGGGTTGTATGATGAGTTCATTTCTCTTTGCATGTCTAGGCCACCAAGAGGTTAGCAAACAAGCCATTGGGTTAGCAAACAGGAGCCTAATGAAGATAATAAACCTCTATGTAATAATTTTGCAGCGTTTTTCGTTACGTTGCAGCGTCCATTTATATAGGCTGACCGCTATTCCCTGGAAATTTCCTCAAAAATGGGGGAGAATTATAAAACTAGGCTTACACACACACAAAGACAAACACACACACACACACAATCGGAAGCAAAAAATGATTGGATCAAATTCATCAATCAAATCACCTTACCGGTTATTTTTTCGGAGACGGAGCTAGTAGTGGGATCCGACTGAGTTGGAATGTCAGCCCGAATAACTTGACGTCAACGCTTCAGGAATTCATATTACTATGACCTTATTTTGGTATGAATCCCACTTAATTCATGACAATGACAGCAAATATGGCTTGAGGAATGAGAGAGGAAGAGAGGCTGATATATTGCTTAAATAAATTCCAACAAATAAATATAAACCGACTTGTTGACGCCAGTAAGAAATGCCGATGCTATTTTTATCATATTCGATCGTTCAGACGATGTATCGGGTTCATGAACTCCTTGCGCGACTTCTTGACTTGATGTTGTATTGAACCCCAGCAGTTTCTTCTACGTTCCCGACGTGAAAGTCTGCCTTCAACGTTTCACCTGTTGGGTCGTCAGCATCCCTCAACATTCTGACCGTCACACATTGGTCCAGGATGGTCGAAAAGCGCTTGAAACTCAAATATTTACCGTATTACTTGAGTTGAAAACTTCAATTTGATCAAATTCGCAAGTCTAATGAGCAGAATTAAGTTATTATAGAAACAAAAAACAGTTTTCTTGAAAATTAAGACGATTACACAGCCCCACAAAACAAAACAAAATGTCAAGATCCGTAAAGTAGACTAGGGTATCCCTATGTATTTTTCATCGCTGAATTCGAATCCAAGGTCCAAGAAATCCCCTGACCCCCAACATTTTGAGCTGTGGCCAAGAAACTACCCTTAAATTGATGTCACAACCTTCTTTGTGAGTCATGAGATTGGGATGAACTACGACATCTTTTTGGGTGAATTTTTTTTCAACTTCAGACAAGTAGAGTACTTAGAGAAACTACCTCCCCCTCAATCACCCCCTCATAGGGGTTGAAATTTCAGTTCTCACTCCAAGTCGAGTGGGGTATGGATTTCTATGTTTTTGGGACTCCTGAGATAGAATTTGAACTTCCGTCCGTAGATACCTCTTCTTCCCTTAATCACACCCTCCTAGGGGTTGAAATTTCCCCGCCAAGTTGAATAAGGTAAGGATATCTGTGTTCCCAGGTTCGCAGAAATTAAATTTGGTTTTTGAAAAACCCCAAACTTTGTTGGGCTCTCCTCCAATGACATTTAATTCATTCGGTGCGTAAAATAAAATGTCAACCCATTTTTTTGTGAGTGTTTATGTTTGTTTAATTATGTGTAGAGTAACCCACGTTTCTTTGCAGTTAATGACCAAAATAATTCGTGTTTGCTTTCAGGTGAGAATCTACTCTTGAAAGTCGTTCAGAGGTGACTTCTACACCACATGTAGACAACGTAAGTACTGAACGTTAATTTCATCATTCAATCAAAGAAACATCATTCGATCAACGACATTGATAGATCAGAAACTTGTATAAGAAACTGGATGAGGAAAAAGAGGGGTATACTTAGCAATGGCGTTATTCCATGGAAGTGTGTTCTATATATTTCGGGTAATATGTTTGTAGGACTTGAGTTGAGTGGTTACGGCTGATGCGTGTTCTTGACTCCCGGCAAAAACACTTACTGCCCAACTGACCAATTGAACTGTCTTAATACGCAACCGTCTTATGCCAGAACTGTCTAATGAACGAATAATGCGTGATCCATTTGACGGAGATCCGTGACGTTTGACAAGAAAAAGCGGGAATAGTGAGAAAATGACAATCGAAAACAGTGTCATGCATTTGGGCGAATCACATGTCGGGATCATTCCTACCGGTGAGTTGGGATCACAAGAAACATGAGGGTACAACTGGCCAGTAGTTCTTCTCCACTGAAGTCCAGTATCTAAAATATAACAGCCTGACTTAATTAATTAATCTGGCTTGATTATATGAAGGCATTTTCGTTAGGGCGTTGTGATGAGGATGTTTGTGGAGAAGGCCCCTTGCGGTCGTCTTGAGAAACTTCATGAATCTGACTGGTTTTGACACTCGAAGAATCCTCGCTATGCATTTTCAGGTTGATCTACCTGCATTTGACGAAAGACCTTTTAGCCATGTGCGGAGAGCTACTTGGACTCGTGAAATTCATCAAAAAAACATTGTCGAAAAAATGGATCTATCTGGTTTTGATTCTAAACGGCTCCTGTGACCTCTGTAGCTCCAATTTGCGCTCGGATACCTAATGGTAGGAATTCGATTTCTAGTAAAAATAAGTACTTCTGTGTTGGCAGTTGCTAATGTCAACGTATGATTGGTATTTAACACGAAATACGGGAGCTGAAAAGAATGCCACGCACTTGATAGTCTTCGATTATAACTGTACATATCGCGTGAATGAAAGAAGCTTTGCCGTGTAAGTACATGCCATCTACGTTAAGTAGTTACCTCGAAAATTTAGAAAATACAACAC
The DNA here is from genome assembly GCA_031894815.1 of Creontiades dilutus. Lineage (NCBI taxonomy): Eukaryota > Metazoa > Arthropoda > Insecta > Hemiptera > Miridae > Creontiades > Creontiades dilutus. Next base: position 277,923 of record JAVIWC010000324.1, read on the forward strand.
CAAGTTACGTTATTCCCCTAAAACCCAGCACCCACGGTCAAGATCACGTAGAGATGGGCCCGTTTCACAGCTAATGACTGATCTAGATGGACTAAATTTCGAAAAATTGGTAGCTTCGACCTCTGGCTTTTGGGGATTTTGAGGGTGAGCACAAGAATTTGAGTCATAACCTTCGAAAATGAGTCGTTGAGGTGATTAAAGGAAGAATTGGTTTTGAAGTTGTAATCAGATAATTGGGCTCCAGATATTACATTATACACTTGTCATTAGCCAAGGGAGAGTTTGCATAATCCTGTTTGATTTTCTGAAATTAATAGAAAGCAAACATGAAAACCGTATGAACTTCATGTTTATGAGAATGAGATACGATGAACAACACATCAGATGATGAATAGGTAACTATGTATAGGCGTGTTCATCAAATTGAGGAAAAAAATTTTCGAAAATTACAGACTGATACAAAATATAACTCCTCATGATTTCCAACTTGGAACACACATGTTTTCACGAACTGACTTGTAGGTAACAGAACCCTGCAAGCTGCGCTGCGTTACGGCTATGTGAGTGTTCAGATGTATCTGAAATGGTTTTAGATCTTAAGGATTTTTTTAGTAATTAGGTCATTACCTCTTGAAAACCACCCTTGACTCGTATTCAAGACCCAAGGTAACGGGACCGTACCGTGGCGCCGCTGTTGGTTACCTCATTGTCCGTTAATCCACATCTATTTCTGAAAACCCCGTTCCTATGTGAAAATATTTAAGCCTTTTATGGACTCCAAATTCCCCAAGCTGCTTTGCGCTGTTGGTTTTTCCCAAGCCACCCTTTTTTCTGGCGAACGGTCAGTCACACTAGTCTCCCCCTAGCACCCTGGGGTTTCCCGGGGTAGTTGTTACCTCGTCCCTGATTGGTTTCTACTATCCCCCTCTCTCTGCTCCCCGCGATTCCCAACTCTAAATTTTCTTCACTTCCCCTCCAAACAAAATTTTCCCGTTTTTGGTTAACAGAATATGGAGTCAGTTCTCTCCTTCGTTTTAGCTCATACACTCTTGTTAACTTGGCTCTCCTGGTACCTCCCTAATATTGATAGTTATCTTTTATCAAACTTGACTGACTTCATATCATAGTTTTCAAAGTGACTTCATTTTCCTAACTAAGTGTGGCAAAGCAGCATATTTTTTGATATTGTTGGCTACCCGCCAAACCTCAGCTTTGGCAGAAGCACCCTAAGGTTTTATTCAACAACACCTTTATTTATTTGATTGGTCCACTGTATCGAAGAATACGAATTGAATTATGTATTTCCATACTCGTTCATTGAGCATGTACGCATTCATTTGAAATACAGCCTCCATCAGTTAACTGCACAACCGTTTACACCTTCCTTGGGTTCACCAGAACAGTGAGTAATGAAGCTCCATTGCATTAAATTGTAATAAAAATAGTAGTAGACAACTCGTTAAATTGATGGGTATGTTGCAAAAAGGACACCAGCCATAGTCAAAACTCAGAATTCGGGCCTTTGAATAAGAAAATTTCATTTAGAGTAATTGCGATTCCCATTCCAATTACATAATTACATATCCCATTCAAAAGGAATGGGACTATGTCATGGGAATGGGAATTCCTTTTATAACAACCCTGTGAGACAGTGATTACAGTATTCAAAAGAAAGAAAAAGAAAAGGCACAGTAGACCTCTATGGTTCTACAGTCAGATCATTTAAATGATTAATTTTACACATTTAAGTACCGAAGATGAAAACTTGCCTATGCAACCCACAAATATGGGATTCTAGCTCAGAGGAGAGGAGCTAGTAAACAGAGATGAAAGCTACGGCTGGGGGGGGGGGGGGGTGGCAGGTACGAACGAACGGACGGAAAAGTGGTGATGCCAGGATAACAAAGGGCGGAAGGAGCCCACCCGAAGGTTATTTGAAGGAGTGTTGAGCGGGGGGAGGGGGGGGGGGGGAACTGTCGGGTCGGTACAGTCGCTAAGAACTGCATTGTACTCCTGTTAATCATTTAAATGATAAAATATCCAGAGAAATCAATTTTCAACGTTCGGGTAGTTCCCGCCAATATTCCGGTTACCATATAATTGAAACGGTATTGAAATCAACTGTTAGATACACAATTGTGAGCTTTGGAAAATTTGGATAATTTAATAATTTTGGAAAATTTGGATAATTTAAAATTATAATCCCGGGAGTAACGCGTAAATACCTCATCACAATCTTTGGCCTCTAACACGGTGTTCGAACTACAAATGAGAGTGCGTCGCGTGTTTTGCGACAATATCAGACAATCCACTTCCCTGTCTTAACTGGTCTCTTTTTTACCTGCTGAGGGGATTAGAAATCAAGTTCGTAGAATTGAAAATAATAATGCATTGAACTGAACATAGTTTCAATCTAAACATATTTTATCTTAAATCAGAAAAGGCGTATATTTCTAATTTATTGATTAGTATTAATTAACTTTTCTTTTTAAATCAAATTTGAACTTCTGGGAACTCAATTGTGGCATCTGGTCTATTAAGTGCTTTAAATTCACACATTTTATTCAACTTTTTAACCAATATTTTTCTAAAATTATCGGTATTTTTTGGTCGATACTATCGGTAGTGCCTACTATCGATATATATCGGCATCGATATTTTAACGCCGAACTATCAAACATCGATACATCGATATTATATGTTTCGATGGTCATCCCTAGTAGCAACCAGAAACTCTCCACTGTTTTGTCATTGCCTTATTGACCGATTTCCCCATTTTACTCTTCGTTTTGATACATCACTGTCCTTATCCGCGAGAAACCAGGGATTTTACAAGATTATTCAAAACATTTCCATCATCTTCACAATCATGTTATGAACAGGAGGGATCCTTGTCCCTTATCCAACCTGGCGACCTTTTTCGAATGAAAACTGGTGACCCCGATCCAAAATATATTTAATTTCCATAAATCCTTCGCCGAGAGGAAAAAACGAGCTCCACTTGTCGTTTGCTCGGGACAGGTGAAAAATGTGAATTAGCGATAAACGAATGGAACCCTTCATAAACCCTCTCTTTGAACGAATAAGGTTGAACCGTATGCCTACATCTCTCACAAGGCGCTTATCTAGTGTCAATGGAATTACTTTATGTACAAGTATCTTGCCCAGTTCCGCCAAAATAGCTTCAGTAGTTATATCCAGGTGGATCAGAATTGGCGAATTCTCAGTTTAGGTAGACCCTTTCTGCAGGGATGGACATGATTTTCCCCACCCAAAAGAAGCTACCTCTCTAGAAAATGTGATCGGTGGTTAGCTGAAAGCTGTGAAATAATGAACTGGGATGATGGGCTTGATGATTGTGGTTAATCCTAAATGAGAGATGCAGAATCCGGAAATCGAATTATAAAATAACAAGTCCGAAGTAATCCGTCCAGTTTTTTTCTTCAAAACTACTGAAGTTCGAAGAACAACCTTCAAGACTATTTACCAGTTCATTTCACCTATTACCGGAAAGATAATTATAGTGACATTACTAATAATAATACCTCAAATCACCCACTAGTACATAAATACGCTCCCTATATGATAGTATGATTAACAGGGCTCTATCTATACCAGTGAAGAAGCATAATTCATCAGAAGAAAGATGAAACATTATAAGTTGTGACACTATATATAAAGAAAGGTACAGGTGGGACTATTTAATAAATGATATAGGAAATACTCAGGTTAATAGAAGTTATTTTCACAGATATGATCAAGGGACGGTACAAAACAGTACTTTTTAATGGGTAACAAATTCAGTTTATCTTATTCCGACGGCCGTGTTAACCAATATATACCGATTTACAGGTAGGTAGAAAATTTATGGAAAGAATAAAAGAACATCAACGAGATTTCAGGATGACAAAGGATAGTTGGAATTCACCAATCTATTAGAATCCAGTTACGATTTGAATTTTGATTGTCTTTATTTTAAAAAATGAACAGTTTATAGAATTAAATTCACAGTTTATAGAACAAACTTTGTTCAATATTGTTAGAAAAGAGGCGTTCTGAATATCCTAAAAAAATCAAAATAATTCTGAGCGATAGAGCTGGTAAATGTTTGTACAAGTATTTTCCTAGATACATTCCCCCATTAATAGGTTAATTTCTAAAATAGCTTTGCCTCTTCATTTTCTCAAGTTTTTGTGTTACTATTATCTGGGTTTTCCAAATATTGTTCGAAAACCCTTTCACCTCTGCGACCAATAGAATTGTATCTCCTTTCAATTTCACAGATACCGCTTGGATGTTCCCCACACCCCTTGACGAAAGGAATTGAAATACCCTTTCACCTGTCGATAAAAAACACCGTTTCCTCGAATGTACTTTCAGTGTACTTTTCCATTAACGTGTTTCGTTAGAAAGCCCTTCAATCATCATAGTACTACCAAAATTTCAGCTTTCTAGGTTGGTTAGGGCAAAAAATAGCCTTCGGTCTCTCTCAGTTAATCATATTTCAAGTGTCCCACACAAAACTACCGTTCGAATTTCAACTGGGTAAGAAGGACTTGACGCAATACAGGGTGTCCCACGAGTTCCCTATTTTTTTTTTTTTTAATCTTCATATTTTTTTCCAGAAACCTCTTTGTTCCTCAAAAACTAGGCCATCATGCGCAATTGACACTAGCATTCTTATTTTGAATGAAAGCCCCTATTTTTTTATTGCAGATCCCGATTCTACCAAAAATTTTATGAAAATTTGACCCCTCAACCAATTTTTTAATTGGTTCAGCAACCGGTTCAGCAAGCACGCAAAGTTGCGCGGCGCCAAATTAGTCAAATAGTGGATGATGGTGACTTTTAAAGTGTAGTACATGAAAATCTCTTGCATTCATGTTTTCTCTTGCCATGAGTCTGCAGAACAAACGAGTTGAGTCGTCAAATCGTCATGAAAGTGTTCAGTTACTTTAAAATCATGGCAGGCATGACAAATGAGGAATACGCCGACATTTTCTAAGGGCGATGATCATAGAGGCAGCCGCAACGTTGCGAGATAGTCTAACGCACGACATAACAGTTGGAGCCATGCGGAAAAGAACGAGAGCCTACATAAGAAACAATGGTGGCAATTTTGAGAACACTTTGTGTGACTTCTTTTAATTTTACTAGTCCGATGTATTTAAACTTTACTATTCTGAATACTAGAAATGTTTTTCGATAATTTCTCTAGAAAATTAGTATCACATTATTTCTGTAACCCAACTATTTTGCGGATTTAATCATTTTCCCAATTCATACCGCGAACTGTTGTTTGGTTTATTATTCAATAATAAACCATTGTAATTGCTCTGAAAAAAAAAATTCTAACCCCCCTCTGAAAATTTCATGGTTTACGTTTCAAAGGGTGTAGAATCCAAATCTGCAATAAAAAATTTTCCGGCCGTACGCCGTACGCACGATTTCTCCCAAACGGCTGGAGCAAAAAATCTGTAATTTTCAGGAAAAATCCATGTTGGTCCGAAAACGCCCCAATTCTTTAGCCAGCTCTCTCACTCAATTTAAAGTTCCCTTTAAGGGTTGTCAAAGTTTTGTAAAATCCCTACAAAAAAAGTCAAGGTGGCCTAAATTTGGACTTTTTTGAAGAACTTTCCATGAGGAATCGAATGAGCCTCTCCCCAGGTCCGTAGCTCAAACCATTCCCGATGTATGAACCGATTTATGTTGCCAACATTTGCATCCACATTCACTACATCACTAGGTTACTCAAAACAAAAACAACAGCGTTTTTTTATCTTTTTTTATCGCAGTAACCTAGTGATATAGTGAATGTGGACACTGGATTGTACTCCTAAAAGGGTTTATAGCCGATACACGGGTTGAAGCATTCTGATATGCATGCTCCTTCTTAGGAAAGGAAAATTTTCGAAAAGAATATTTTTCCATTGTAATCGCTCTTGAAAAAACGCTGCAAATTACTTTATTCAATGATTCATGATTTGAAGTTCTACTAAGCTGTGGAGTGTGCGTGTTTCGCAGGTGATAGAGCGATTGTTGAATTTCAGGAGGCACACAAATATGATCAACTGATCAATCCAAATAGGTATTTTGGTCGAGAACCGATTTAAGTGCTCTATGTATATCTCCTGAAATCCAATAATCGCTCTATTACCTGTGAAACACGCACACTCCAAAGCTTAGTGGAAATTTGAATCGTGAATCATTGAATAATAAACCCCAGTGAAAGAATTTGCAGCGTTTTTATCTCTGAGATTCCTCGATTTTTGATTAAAGAGTGCCTAATGCTTCTTCACCTCCAAACTGGATTTTCTCCATGAGATCGACACGAAGTCGCAAAGTTGACCATATGATTAGAAAGCTGATAAAATTTGCAAGTTTTCCTGAGGTTTGACAAGTTCCAGCACGTTTTTTTGGAAGTGCAGTAAAAATAAAAGTAATTCAGAAACTAGCAATTTTTTTAAAATGTTCTATGTTTGAACTGCAATTGCGGTCCTTAGGTGTTCGTTCATGATTTTGAATATGCATTGGTCGTAAAGGAAATTTCACGCTAAATCTGAAAATGTGGTCAAAAGTAAAAGAAGTTTTTTTGAAGTGGAAAAACGTGGGTTTTTGTATTTCAAATAAATTGGTTTTCTTCACAAAACCTTTAAAAATTATGTCTTGTGTTATCATAACGGGCTGAGATAAAAAAGTGCGGTTGGAAGCGTTTTACTACGTTTTTTATGCAGATTAACAGAAAAAAATTTTCGTCACTTATCCGCTCCCACCCTGTATATCACTAAGACTTGACAAACTCGATTTCAAAATTAACTCTTGAAAACAAATTCCATAGCAATTATGTCATTAAGAGATTGAATTGGATTGTGTTTTATTGTTCTTTATTGCTCAACGTCAGATCCTGAGTTTTATTTTTTCGATCACCAGTCTGAGTTTTACTTTCTGAGAGGGATTTTTCCTCCAGGTTTCAGAGAACAATCTTCACTAAGGCGATTTGTCCCCTCCTTCATATCCTGTCTGGTCGAGAGTTTCCCATGGCTTCTTGGAAATGTAATTTTTTCGGAGTAAAGTTATTTAATATTTTCCTGCGTCTTAAGGTCGAAAGAATCAAATTATGAATAAAAATGTTTTAAATAGGAGAAAAGGGGTGACGTTCGAGGAACAGCCATGAGTACATAGTGATGGATTTCACGATTGCACATACACACTGAAATCTCACAATATCATTGATTTTTTTATATTGGGCCTCCTAATAATTTGCTGTTGTTGCTTCAACAGTGAGCATTAGTGTTATAATTCGGAGTATGTTTTCTGATAAAGCCATATTGTAGATGAAGGTTCCCCCATTATGTCTGTGTGTAATAATTTGCAGGTGGAGTTTCAACGATGACCCATTGGGTAACAACCCGGGGTGAGTTTTCTCATAAAGCCGTTGTGTGATATATTGTAGCCGATGGTTCTCCCCATTAAACCGTTGTTTAATAATTTTGCAGTTTAAGGTTTTAATTATTCCATTCCGTGATAATTGGCAGTGACAGAATTTTTTCCATTGGACCATCCTATTTGTGGTGGTAAGGTTTCTCCTTAAGCCATTGTGTAATACATTGCAGCTCAACCGTGCGCCATTTGGAGTGAGTTTTCTCATAAAACCGTGTTGCAATGTATTGTAGCTGAATGTAAACCCCCCCCCCCCTCCTAATACCCCCTTAAAACTTCGTGTAAAAACTTGTAATGATGGTTTGAAATGACATCTTGAAACGGAAGTAGCAATTTTTAGGAGGTGTAAAACCTGTTTTTTCTTGGTCGATTACGGGGAATCATGATTGAAAATGATAAACAAGTGATGAGCATGACTATGAGAATTGTCTAGAACATGTTGAATCAGTAGGTTGTAGATCTAGTCATTCTGCTGTTGAAAAGTATCTTTCAGGGTGAGGAAGTCTGTTCAGAGGTAGAAAATTCTGACATGAGTAGAAGCAGTATATTTTCTGTTCCGTCTGGTTAGCAGCCAGCAATGCTAACAGAGAACAGTGTATGGATGCGTGTGCATTGATATTTTCATATGAGGAAGTCCCGACAAAACGTAGGCTCACGCCTGCCCCTGTCAGGACGGCGGGAGACAATTTGATTTTCCATGGAAGGCAGTGACAAGACTTATTGGAAAAGAGAGGGCCTAGACGCGACATACACAGCTTCACTCCGAAGTGTTTTGGTAACAAAAGAAAACACCGCAAATTATTACGCACAGGTTTGCTATCTCTGTATTGGATCCATGTAAATCATTCATCTATGGATATTAGACGTAGTCAGTGGTACATTTGCTAAATTCGACACCTCGCTTTGTAATTGCTTTCAAGATGAAAATACTTGAGCGGCCACCAGTCAATTCCAAAGAAATTTCAACATTTAGAAACTTTTTTTCGCAAATATTTCAAACACTGTCAACCTTTATCAGAAATTTTCCCTTTTTTAGTAGAAAATAGACTCTTTAAATGAAAAAATCTATAACGTTCTTGCAGGGCCGTAGACAGGTTTAACGGGCCTCGGGCAATTTCCCGCGACCGGGCCCCTCTTACCCGGGGCTCTTCTTATGGGGGGGGGGGGGTGTCGCCGTTTTGACAACGATAAAACAAAAGTATTCAGATCCTTAGTCAGCTGATTATGACAAAACAAAAAATTGTAAGCAAACTAATTTGGCATTATAGACAGTCAATATTAGGAAATGTTTTACTAGGTAATTCTGAGATGGATCACTTTACCATTGATTATATTAATGATAATGATTGATTACCACTTTATCCATTTTCAAGACTTATATTAAAACCGAGCAAAGCTCGACTGCGCTCTTACATTTTACATATCGTCGTAGGCTACGTTTATTTATAATTTTTTATATATTTTTTATATCTTAATGAATAAAACTGTAAGGCGTTTTTGCTGATATTAATTAATTTTATTCTTCCCGTCATAAAATTATGAACCTGTATGATTGATTTTAATTTTTTTTTTACCCAATTTTTCCGGGCCCCTGCTAACAAATGACCCGAAAAAACTGGTCTGTCTACGGCCCTGAGTTGTTGTAAAAACTTCGAATCGCTTGAAAAACGATGAAATGTTAGGAACAAAGTTGACTAAGTATGAATAAAGTATACAAATTTTCAACAACATTTAAACAAACTAAAATTTTCAATTCCGATTTCCCCTTAACAAATCCCTTAACAAATCAGGAAACGTCGGGTATTGTTCTCCCAGATCAAATGTTCTCTTGTATTTCCAGTAATGAGGAGTTCTCTGAAACCTGTTCCAATTTCGGTGTCATCCTCAGGTATTGTGGTTTGACAGCTACTCAAGCCCCCCCCCCCCCCCCCCCCTACCCATGAGCGTTTTCCCTTTCCCCGGGTCATTTAGACTCCCATGTTGTCTTTTGAGGGTTAATGTTTGGTTTTTCCTGTCACTTCAAGGGATTGGCCCGTTTTGACTAGTTTTTATTTTGCCCCTAGAACCTATAGGTGTGAAGGGATCGGGCTGACTGGTAGTAAGGTCCAACTAGCGCCAAGAGGGGTCCAAGGTCCAACTTGCGAAAGAACGAATTTTTGCGAACATCGCAGATTTGGAATCTACTCCCCTTTAAAGACGTAAGCTGACATCATTTGATGGAAGAGGGGGGGGGGGGGGGTACTCAAATTGTTTGCTATAAGATTAAAAAAGCTTATTATTGAAAATAAAAACCAAAAAATTAGGTTTTTGCCCTCGATTAATTTGTAAAGGCTATTTTATATTATAGGTGATTAATATTACGATTTTAATCGTAATTATGAAAGAGATTTTGATTTAAACCGAAATAATTTTTTGATTTTCGATTGGAAGTTGTATTCGTTTAAACGAGGACACATCTATGATTAAAATCTTAATTCAAATACGAGGATTTGATATAGCAATGTCTGGTTGAAATGTTAGTCGATTCTATTGATGAAATTGGTTTCAATAACTTATTTGGACGGAAATGTGTAGGGGGTAACTGCTATCGTTAGACCCATAATAACGTACTGCTGCGTTGTGTGGTGGCATAAGGCTAGTCAGGTGGGAGCCCAAAAAACTCTCACCAGCATTCAACGGCTAGCCTGCTTAACCATCACCGGAGCAATGCACAGCACACCCACAGCAACTATGGAAATTCTACTGGGCCTGCCCCCGGTGGATGTTTTCATAAAAGGAGAGGCTATGATGGCCTCCCTAAGGCTGAGATGGAATGGCTCCTGGCGGAAGACTTCCCACGGAGGCCACACCAACATCTTGGAAATGGTGAAAGAACCACTGCTTGACATGGTGGCCGATACCATGCCCAAAACCTTCTCCCAACCCCATCTCTACACGTCAACCATAACAAGAGATGGGCAATGGGAGAACAAATGCTGCCCCAATGACATCATCTGGTTCACAGATGGGTCTAAAATGGAGGCAGGAACTGGTGCTGGAGTACATGGGGCTAAACCCAGGTGGAACGTTTCAATTCCACTAGGGGAGCACACCTCTGTGTTCCAAGCAGAAATGGTGGCAATCGAGGCAGCAGCCGCGGAGAGCCTTAGGAGGGGACACAAAAAAGCCCACGTCCGCATCCTCTCAGACAGCCAAGCCTCGATAAAAGCATTAATGGCACCAACCATCTCTTCAAGATTGGTTTGGGACTGCATGCAAACCCTTAATAACCTGGCAAAACACAACCGGGTTCGCCTGGAATGGGTGCCAGGGCATAAAGGAATATCTGGTAACGAGAAGGCTGACGAGCTTGCAAAAAGGGGCTCCCGAACCCCATTTGTAGGCCCTGAGCCGGCAGTCGGTATACCAAAAACCGCCTTCAGGGGGACCATCAACATGTGGGTCAATAAACAAACCACTAGTAGATGGCTCAACATCGAAGGACATGTCCACAGTAAACTTATGGTGGAGAAACCCAACACCAATATTACTGACTGGCTACTAGGCAAAAACCGTAGGGAACTAAGAACAATGGTCGGCCTCATAACCGGCTTTGTACCCCTAAGGTTCCACCTACACCGCATTGGGGTAACACAAAGTACAACCCTGTGCAGGCTGTGTGAGGAGGCTGACGAAACGGCACCCCACATAATATTTGAGTGTCCTGCACTCGCATCTCGCAGATTTGAACTCTTTGGGGCTCAAACCCCAATGAGGTCTATTCAGAGCGAAAAATTAATCAAGGGCCTCAAACCCCTCACCAAGGGGCTGAATCTCCATGATTAAAAGTAGAACTCCCAGGAAAGTACAATAAGCCAACAGGCTTCCGTGCTGGGGGCTCCCAAACCCCCACCCTGAGAGTTTTAATCCTACATCTACATGTGTAGGGGGTGAGCCGAAGAATTATGCAACCTCAATCGTAGGTCATGGATGGGTCATTAGATAAGACCGGGTACATGATGTCTGGTGTTGAACTTTCATCTGAGATCTGCATCGCAAATGCGCCCTACTTTGACCTCAAAGCTGATAGCAAATGACCTATTAGAGACGCCTTCCCGTTCAAATGGTAAATGTGTTGATCCCTGCAGAGGTATCATCAGATCCTCGTTGATTGTAGCACCTGCAGCGTCACGGTTCCCCAAACATGGGCACAAGGTCCGTGGAAGTCGGGGGAAAGATGGAACCATGAATATCATTTCTCATAGGTAATAAGGTTAGGTCTCACATACGTCATGTCTCCATATCAGGTCTCATAGATACAATGCCTGGATATCAGATGTCATAGATAATTATGATGTCTGGATGTCAGGGATGATAATATGATGTCTTAATATCGATCTCATATATGGTTGAATGTCAAACTACGGGCATTTTTCAACTAGCAAAGTTTTCAAAAATGAAACTACTCCTAAAAGGTCTAAAAATTTATGGTGATTTCTGGGTAGCCTAGGGTTGAGAAAATACACCAGGCACAAATCAAAGTGCATTTTTAAGCTCAAAATGTCTTATTTTCAAATTCTGTGCCCACGGTAATTACCAATATTGGCACGGTAATTACTGGCAGGTCCATTTTAAAATGCTCTTAAAAATCATGGCTAGTAGTGGCGTATTTCAAGAATAATAAAATGGGTAAATAACAGGACCACTATTAAACGGATTATAAACACTTTTATTAGATTAAAAAAAAATACTTGAACGCTTTTACTACTTGAAGACTACAGGGGAAGAACGAGTTAACTCGATTTTTTTACGAAATGGAGGTAATTTTGGTTCCTTATAGATTTTGGGGCGGCGAACACGATAAGCATCTCAGAACTGGGGAAAAACGGGTCCAAATGCTTGAAAACCGCCGGTGAATAAAACGTGTACACGGGAATAACGGGTCCCTCCCTTCCCCATTCATTTTTGTTATCATTGTATCTGGAGATCACCCTTTTCTACCTGGCTTCCAGCATTAGTAGATATCTGAAATATATTCTTGGTAATATCCATACCATGGATTCCATGGTAAGAATGAAATTACCTTGGTTTTTATTTGCACCTATTTAGTGCACGTGAATTACAGGTTTTTTGACACATGAATTACATTCGACACTTTCAACTGAAATATCAAGATTCGTATTAATCCTAAAATTAAATATAAATACATGTTCTAAACACCTGTTAAACCTCTTTAAAATGAAAAAAGAGAGAAATTAATATTATGAAAACTGTGTCAGTTATAAAATGCCATGGTAATTGCAAGTTAAAAGTCACTCACCTGACTGAGCTCCTTCCTCTACAGCTGTATCTTCTTAACTAACATGTAGCAGTTTGAAGAGGGTTCTGTAGGCTCAAGCAGGGTTGCTACCTTACACAGGTCATAACATGTGTTCAAAATATCCCTCTTTCCATACCGAAATATCCCATTTGGTTTTTTTACACGGTAATTACTTTTTTCTTTGCGACAAACTTCATTAAGCCCTCCACACTTCCAGATGTTGTAAAATTTAAATGTCCCCATGGTTTCTGATCATTCCAATATTCTACTTGAACAATATACATCTTCCCTTCTCAGAGATTGCCATTAGAGTGCCAATAAACAACTCTGAAATTAAAAATCGTATTTTGCGACAGCCACGGTAATTACAAATTGGACCTTTCAATGCATGAAACTGTGATATAATTTGCAATTTGACTCAATTCAACAATTGTTTCTTGAAGATGAGAGCCGTCTCTTTGATTCAAGACCAAAAGTTTGAGGATAGGATGCTTATGTATTGAGAAACTTGCCTGGACACGAAATTTGCCCGTAGTTTGACATTCACCCTCATTCATATATATATGATGTCTCGACATCAAGTCTTACAGGTATGATAACCCCTCTAGAATAAAATGTTTACCCTCTATAGAATAAAATTTCTATCAGAAGAGCTAATGATCAATATTTATCAGGCGCTTTTTCAGTCAGTCTTACAGTATGCGATTGTAATATGGGGGAGCGCTTTCAAGTACTTACCTTATTGATAAAATTTTTAAGATTCAAAAAATCACATTAAGGGTATTGTTCAATAAGCCCAGGCGCCATCCCAGTGGTACAATATTTCATGATTTGCATTTTTTAACTGTCCACCAATTGACACATTAAGTACGCTAAAACTAATCCGTAAACCCAAAAATATATATTTTGCTGATGTGAGACAGCGGAAATCAAAACCATACAGACTCAAGTTGCGAAAAGTAAAAAATACATTTGCTCAAATTACGACAAAATACAGATTCATGCAAATAATCAATAAAGATTTTGAAAAAACTAGAAATCTAATGAAGGTAAACAGTGAGCATCTATTCAAAGAAGAAACTTATAAGCTAATAAGAGATAATCCATATGAGTACTTTATGAACTGAAATCAATGATTATATAAAATTAGCAGCTATGTAAATGGCGTGTATACTAAGTACATCATTTTAGGGAAGTGGAATCTAGATTTTAATAATTAATGTGGAGTAAATATAGTGTTATACTGTTTAGTATTATAGTGTTTTTTACTTCATAAAAATTAAATGTAAGAACCAACTCCACAGCTGGGCCACAGTGTTACACTATCCAGCTCGGTCATCAGTTATTATTCAATTGAAGAATGTAACATGTAAAATGATGTAAATAAACTATCTATCTATCCATCTATTTATCTATCTATGATGTCTCATAAATTTCATTACATTCTCCTTCAACTTGACGGGGAATATGTGACACCTGGCGGATCGGAAATACGCACCACATGAGTGAGTGCTAGTCAGTCTATGATTTAGGAAATTGTGTATGACGACCTTGTATCAAAATGTACTATCATATCTCTGTACTACCATATTTCGTTTCGGGGGGGGGGGGGGGGTCAAATCAGTAATTGTTGATTGATTTTTATTCCATTTTCAAAGGGTACTAAAAGTTTACCAGTAAGAGAAAAAATGATTTTTTAAAAGAACAAATTTATTGAATAAAAAACATTTTAATAAAATAAACAATTTGCAACAAAAATAATTTGTAATGTGCTATGACTTCGTTTTTTCATGATACCAGTTTAACAGTTTATTACGAATATTATACGTTACTTAATAACACTAAAGAAATAAACATTTAGTAGGTAAAATAACAGTAGAGGTTACGATCAAATAGTATTACAGGTTATTAGGAGAAAATAAGAACGAGAAAGTCCATTGGCGGCGCCACCATTACTAAAATATAAGTAAAAAGCTACAAAAATATCCTACCTACCCTGTTGGCTGTATTTAGAAAAAAACGCCTCGGCAGGGGCTTCGCTCCCTGCACCCCCGGATGTTTTCCGCTTAAAGCCTAACGGCTATAATGTGATGTACCTTGAAAAGGTTTTTGCTCTCTCTCATCTCTCTCTCAATGTACTATATAAGATACCTTTTTGTAACTCTCACTGTATTGTATTATTAAAGATCTGACCTCGGCAACTGGCCTGGAACTTTTCCAATCTATCCTCAATCTTTCCAGAGAACTGGTTGTAACTGAAAATCATAGGTAACTAAGCTAGAACTTCACTCCAATAAGAAGTTTTGTGAACAAAACGAACTCGTAACCAATGGTTCTCCGGGATGTGAGGAGGGGGAAATTGGCAGCGTGGGATGTGGTCTGGTCTCCTATAAATTCACAGCTTTCCAAAAAGTGGTGAACAATTTTTGTGCGATGAAGAATGGCGAAAATCAATTTCCTTAGCAAAGATCGGTTGTAAGTGAAAATCGTTATAAAAATACGCGCTACTTTTGTCTCACTTTTTCCTGTCTCTTTTCGGCGGGGGGTCCCATCGCAAAAACCTTTTCAAGGTTAAAATGTTGAATTTATTATTTTTAATTAAGTAAAGTTAAATTTAAATTGTAAGTATTTAATACAATTTTGGCAGGGAAGAAAGGATTAAATTTTAGCCTGGTTCAAAAGCGATGGTGGCGCCGCGCAGCCATCTGTAGTGTTATTCCAAAGCTTCTATTTTATTTATTATCAAATTCTAATATCTATATCTATAAAATTAAAGTAATAATTCTATTTTATTCATTTGTCGATAAATAAATCAATATTTTTATTTATTTTTCCAAATTTGTCTAGCAACTTCCAGAATATTCGGGGGGGGGGGGCCTCGAGAGCCCCCCCCCTCTTCCCTCTCTGAATAATAACCCTTCGTATTCGTATAGCAGAAGTTTTTTCTTGTGCACTTTGTCACGTAACGCTTGAAGCTGTGATTGTTATGACTTTGCTTCCGTTCTTCCTTCTTCTACCGTTTTGGCAATAAAATTCCCTGAAATTGCGTGAAAAATCCGTTCTTTCCCACATGGACTCCACTGGGGGCCCACTTGATCCAAATCTCTAATGCTAAAAAACACGTTTTTTGCTGTTTTTTGTGACATAGGCTAGTGGGGTGACATTCTCCAGCAATTTTGGACCCGTAATCGATTGGAATGTATTTCTGATCCGTAGAAATTCACCCTTAGCGAATAAATGTTCTGCATCCAGAAGTGCCCCCCCCCCCCCCTCCCACCCTCACACATCACTTTGTAAGAGTGTTAAAATTGTCACCGTTTTTAAAATAAGGGTATTATGTAGATAATACTTCTTCAAAATTTATTAGTAGGAAGGCACAAGATTAGATTTTACAGGGAATTTATTAGGTAATTGAATGGTGCATTAATTTACAAGAAATAATTTAATAAATGGTGTTTCGATTTACTTGAAAAACTCGTTTCATTCGTCACAACATGCCAAGCCAGTTCTGCGAGCCTCCTGTATAAATCTTGCTTGCCTCCTCTTACAAATCTGAGCGAGCTAAGGCATCAGTCCTTTGGCTGTTAAGTTTCAGTGAGAGTACTGATTTGCCCGGTTCGGATCCGGCGGGCACCAATGATTAGGGCCAAAATCCTATCAAGTGTTGTATACCTGTCCTGTCGTTAGACAGTTCACCTCTGATCTCGATACACGTGAATCCAAGTCGCTCCCAACCCAGGGGCGGTAGGCAAAGGGAAGCCTCGAGCGAAATCGTCAGTCTTAGTTCCGATCCTCTCTAGAGGACGGCTGGCGATGTCCGCGACACCTCCGGGTGAAATTCCTTGTTTACTTTACTTTTGTTTACTTAATTTTTACCTAAATCTTTCTTTCTTTTATTCCATAAAACTTCTCTTTTTTGAACTTCTGATATTATCGCTTCCATGATAAAGTTTAAATTAAACCACGAAGGCAACAATTAACCAAAAAAGCAATATCATAGAAGAATGATAGAATCTCAACAACAGCAGGTTAACCTACATACTGTAAACAGATAATAACGCGACTACGTGATTGCGCGACAAAAATCAGACCACGAGACGCCGCGTTGCTGCGTAACACTTCCATAGAATTGTATTGTTTGATCGCGGTAACAGATCGCGTTGGTCGACAGCTATTTCACGTCGCTCACGTTCGTTTTCCACGTAAGACTAAATGAAAGCAAAGCAAACTCAACTGATGCGATAGCGGCTCTTCTCTTCCCCCTCCCTCCCACCCTTAATACCTCCGTAGGTATCGAGCCTAGTAAGAAGTAGAGCGCTAAAGACCACCGCCTTCCCTCCTAAAAACAATGGTTCTTTATTGAAAACGGCTTCTATCGGCTCTATAATGGAACCCTAATTCAATTATTTCGAAGTCTCCTTACATAAGAAAGTTTCTCGGCAAATTGATCGCAAATGGAGTATAAACGCTCAGAGAAACTTTGGGAACGGACTGAAGAAAGTTCATTGGAGTTGATGTATAATCGCGGTAACTTTCCAATTTAAATAAATCAGTGGAGCGGGGGAGGGATGGCGGGGGGATTATGAGCTTCTCCGACAAAGGAGCGCAGCAGGTGGGTGTCGGAACTGTAGGGAATGCAGCCGGCCCCTCCACCTTGTTTCATTTGCCCACATTATCTCTTACAACAGTGAGATGCGAAAACCGCAAGGAGTCACAGTATGAACCTTGTGATTAAACTACAGTTCTAATTTATTCCTGTTCACCATCAATTGTTTATTAGTTACCATGCTGTTCTAAACCATTCATGAAAAACCCGTTGCTTACGATTATGCGTGATTTCGATTAATAAAACCTATGTTGATGTATACAACTTTTATTACAATTTATTCAGCGACTCCTTTTGCCACCCGGGAATCACCAGGACGGACCATTGGGTTTGTACCGAAAATTTACCATTTTCGTTGGGTGAAATCAGGAAAACCACGCCCGAATGTAATACATGTGCTCAACTAAAACCTTCGTATTTTCAAGGCGATCCATCTGCTCATCTAATCAAAGCTACAAGGCCGTTTGAAAGGTTGAAAATTGATTTCAAAGGTCCTTTGCCGTCACGACACTGACATCCGTACATTTTGACAGTGATAGATGAGTACACCCGTTTTCCTTTCGCAATCCCTTGTAAAGATTTGATCGCCAATACTCTTATTGCGCCAAATCGTTTTCCGAGTGCTTTGAGCTGGCGAACTGTGATCTGTCCAAAATTACTCGCTGCGTGAATAACCTGACTCTGACGCTAATTGTCAACAAATGCAAATACATGTGCTTTACATCAGGGAAAGATGAATGCATCGGGGTTAAACTCCATGAAAGAGACTGCGCAAGGACCTCGGCTCAGTGTGACGTGCAGCAGTTGATGAGTGACCCTAGTGAATGTAGCTGTCATCCGTTGGACAGGGTTTCGAACCAAAGATACCTTGGGGTTGTGTTCGATGACAAAATGAGATGGGACGAACACACAGAACTAGTCATCTCGAAAGCAAAGAGGTTTTTTCTTTCAAACTTTTATTGGCTTCGAAAATGAATCATACAGCCTTGAAAGCATAAATCAATAAATCAAGACGATGTAAATAGATAATTAGTAAAAATTAAAATTAATACTCTACAAAATTAAATAATTCAAAATAAATGTCCAAATCGTTTTCTGCCAATATACTGTCCAAGTTGAACGGCTGGAGGATTTTCCCCCTGATGGAATTCAGGAGTCGTTCTCGAGGTGTGGCGTTAACTGGGCATCCAGGATAATGTGTTGTGCTGATTCCTCTTCCGTGGAGCAGGCACGGCATAAGGGAGAATGGTTTGGGGCGGAATAGTTTGGTGTTTGCGTGGCCAAGTCTGAGACGGACAATCGTCCTGTAAAACGATTTCAATTTTCCACCGGGGACATCTCGAAACCAGGTACTCTTTTTGAGGTAGGGGAAAATGATCATTATATCTGGTTCCTGACAGTTATGCCTGGAATTCGTCTGTCCAAAGGTCCAGTAGTTGTCGATCGGAGGAGTCCAATCGATTTTGTATTACACGAATTGGTGTTACTCTTATTTATTTTCGGTATTACAGGACAAGAAATTAAACATGCAGCTGTTTTAGTTTAGTTCAGGTGATGTTTCCACACCCTGAGGTTCGGTACGACGGGGCTCGGAATCGGAAGAATGATATGATTGATTGATGTTAATTATTGTATTAAATTACACTGGAAACGTTGTGCGGTTCTTTAAACTTTCTTGTCGGGGTCACTCACAATATACTTTGCGGCTAGTTTCATTACTTTTGTGAAAAGGCAGTTCCCGCAGTAAGACGCTGAAACTTTCCAACAGTTTGCGAGGGGAAAAAAAAGTTGACAAAGTGGTTCTCATCAGAATCACGAGGTATTTCTCTAAAGCTTTTGTCGGTCACGTCCCCGACATTTGATCCACCCCTTCTCGCCGCCCTTGATCCTCCCCTTCCGAGCGTCTAGAATTCCAAAACTCCTCCTCCTTGAAAATGAAACTTCATGGAAAAAAGGAAAATGAAAAGAATGCAAAGCACAACTCCCGACAACTTCCTTCAAACTTGAGGGCGATATAAATATTTCATTACAGCGACGACGATGATACCGGATTCTTTTGGTGTTGTGCCTCTTTATCGCAATCATATTCCCACGTTTACAGCTCTGTAGCGCTCCCAGTTGCCCCCCCTCCCTGAATTTCCGCCGATTCGAGTTTTTCTTCTCTCCTGGAATTTCATTTCCTCCGTGAATCAACATAAGGTATGCCGGTGAATTTATTTGGACTCCAACAGTAAACGGAAACGGCTCCTAAGTAAGTAGTTAAATGCTGATTTCGAGGTTAGTCACTTATTATTAAAACCAAAGCTAACGCTGTGAAAAATACACTGCCAAGGAGATGACGGAGCAGCTTCCTCGTTACATCCTTTATCATATGAGCTAAATTGAATAAAAATTGTGAAAGTTCTACCTGATTATATTGAGATGAAATTCCTGTGGGATCTCAAAAGGCCTTATCGACATAATCCTTCGAAATTAGACCTAATTTATTGAAAAATGTGGAAATTATGGCTGTTACAAGCAACACACAACAGACACACCGACAGAAACGGAACCAAATTTGTTCAGTAGGCTATGAAACGCAAAATGCGAGTGGAAATTTGCAATTCGGACTACAAACATTTTTCGGCTCCCGAAAGTAAACGCAAGGTCTGGATTCATTTCTGTTTCCTGGATTTCATTAGTCAATACGGACGCAACATCGTTAGTTTCCCAGTTCTACTATATTCATGTCAACGTATTTCAGAATTAAGTTCAATAAAGCCTTATTTATCGAGGTCGGATTTATTACAAATACAGGCCCTATTTGTTTTGACATTTGGAAATGGTTAGCTGTTAGATAGCTATGGGAGGGAATTGCTTCGTGCATCTATCGCGCTTGTTTTCAAACATTATGCGTTGATACCCCGATCGACCAACCATTTCTCCTCTCACAAAAGTCCCTTCGTATTCCCATTAGCATAATTGTTGAATATGGACTGGCACCGCGGTGGCTCTCTTATGAAAAACCGATTCACTAAAATGGACAGTCGTTACGTTTATACAGGTGAGTTGTGTACGAGGTGACTTAGATAGATGTCTGAATAAAGAATAAACTGTCATGTATTTCCGGCTGAAAATGTGTTTTAAAAAACTGGGCTTCTGGTTTCTGTTGACAACCATCAGTTTTCATATTATTGGCATCTCAATTTTTCGTTCTCACGTTTGTTCGACTAAAATCTACCAGAGCACTAATTTTTTTCTTTAAAATACGTTAATATTATTGTTAGAACAGGTCGTTAAACTTCCGTCCAGCGTAAAATAATTAAGACAATTTCGAGTGAATGAGCTCTTGAATTTCACGATTTCTAAAAGAAATTCCACGTTATGTTGAGACTCTGCGAATTATTACACAAACGCGGATCACTGGTCCATCATAAATGTGCCTTATATGGACGAATTCGTGTTTCTGATTAACATCTACAAACCGGTTAATTCAGTAACACTTTTCTAACTTGCAACACCATCAGATATCGTACCTTCAGTATTTTCTTACCTTACACAAAGGATCTGCCTACTTCAGTATTATTTGATGTGAGATATGAAGGGGTAAAAAAACTTGCTGATTAAAAGAGATTAATAATTAAGGTGAATGAAATAGTATTGGTCCAAAAAAGAAGGAGAAATGTATTGAAACAAAATTGTAAAATTATTAGCTCTGACACTACAAAACCGTCATAATTCAGGATTTCGTGTTCCCAGACCTGAAACGTAGTTCTTGAGGAGCCCTAAGCTTCCTGAAATTTAAGAGCGACTTGATTATATAATTTTTAGAAAATTATCTAGAATGAATTTGATTTTAAAATTTCCGAATTCGGGTGGGAAAATGTAAATGTACATGTCAAAATCAAATCCTTGAACATAATAGCATGGAAGAATA
Source organism: Creontiades dilutus (assembly GCA_031894815.1). Classification (NCBI taxonomy): domain Eukaryota; kingdom Metazoa; phylum Arthropoda; class Insecta; order Hemiptera; family Miridae; genus Creontiades; species Creontiades dilutus. Next base: position 299,184 of record JAVIWC010000324.1, read on the forward strand.
CACTTGTTGGACTGTTTAAACTCCCCCCCCTTCATACCTAATAATTAACTCCTCCGGAACTGTGTTTGTCTCCTCGACGGTTAGCCAACTTTGTGGGATTACGGAAATGTTGATTATTTAAACAAAAATCAAATTCACTGAAAATGTAACCGAAGAACAACTGTAAACACAATATAATATGGTTTAAACGTAATTTAATAATTGTTCGTAGCTATTTCTGCTTCTGAAAACGGGGGTTTCCCCTTAAAGTTCAGTTCAAACTTTTACACTGCACTCACAACTTAGTGTTTGCCGAACTCCTGCATCTAAAAAAAGTGTAGTGTGTGGTTTTATCAACTTACAAACACACTAGACACTTTAATGACGTCTTGGAACTTGACGAATGTAAATGGGAAATGCCGAATTTCGGGTCGGCAGGACATTTAGTGGGAACTATATGATTAACGTACCAAGAGTTCGTGGTAAAGATAACATTAATGTCGAGGGCATCCCGTTAAAAACACTACCGGCTACATGAGAAAAACGTCTAAACACTTTCGAATTTTCTGTTGTTTGGTCTCATTCTGATACAAATTTTATGAAGAATTCGAACTCATTAATAAAATTGAGGCATACTTAGCTGATAGGAGTTCGTTTATTGAAGGTGGCCATAATATGGGGTTCTGGAAACTATACGGGAAAATATCCACTGGGTGCATGGGTGCATAGTAGGCATCGGGTTATGAAGCTACTAGATGAAGATAGTATGGGGCTATTGGCGAGGTTTTGTAGGGTGGCCTGGCGTTATCGAGCCGAATTTATCAACGAATTCAACTGGTGATTCTTCTCTGAATTGACAGATGTAGGCCCTATTGTTTCGTCTTGTAAAATTCAATTGACAGCTTTTTCTCTCGCTCTCTCCGACAGAACCGAGAATTGACAGTTTGGTCCATTTTCGTATCGCATGTTGTTGTTTACTCTAAATTCGAATTTTTTTTAATAAAGAATATAGTCGAGGAGTCGAGGGCATAGATCATAATGAATACATGTTCATTATATACAGGGTGGTAGCGGATAAGTGAGGAAAAACTTATTTATTTATTTACTAACTTTTATTTTTACTGCACTTCCAAAAAACGTGCTGGAACTTGTCAAACTTCAGGAAAACTTGAAAAATTTAATCTGCTTTCTAATGGTATGGCCAACTTTGCGATTTCTCGTCGATCTCATGGAGAAATTCCAGTTTGAAGGCGAAAAAACGTTAGGCACCTTCCGGTCTTAAAAGGAGGATGTTCATGTTTTCTCTTGCCATGAGTCTGTAGGTAAACTACCATTCGCAAGCCAATGTTTCAAGACCAGTTCAAGCGTGAAAGCGAACGTCATAAAAATGTTCAGTTACGTTAAAATCATGGCAGGCATAAAAAAATGAGGAATACGCCGACATCTTCTAGGGGCGAGGATCATTGAGGCAGCCGCAAAATTGCGAGATAGTCTAACGCACGACATAGCAGTTGGAGCCATGCGGAAAAGAACTAGAGCCTGCAGAAGAAACGATGATGGTCATTTTGAAAACACATTGTGAACGCTACTTCTTTTAATTCTATTAGTCTGAATTATTTAATTTTTACTGGTCTGATTTATTTAAACTTTACTAGTCTGAATACTAGAAATGTTTTTCGATCATTTTTCTAGAAAAGGAGTAGGTATCACTTTATTTTTGTAACCTACCTATTTTGCGGATTTAATCATTTTCCCAATTCATACCGCGAACTGTTTCTTTTATCCCTGGGATTCCTCGATTGCTGTTTGAAAAGTGCCTAACGTTTTTTCGCCTTCAAACTGGAATTTCTCCATGAGATCGACGCGGAAAAGCAAAGTTGACCAAACCATTAGAAAGTTGAGTAAATTTGCAAGTTTTCCTGAGGTTTGACAAGTTCCAGCACGTTTTTTGGAAGTGCAGTAAAAATGAAAGCAATTCAGAAACTAACAATTTTTCTAAATTCTCAAAATTACGAACAGCAATTGGGACCATAGAGGTTCTTTTTATAATGAATGTTCATTGGTCGTAAAGGAAATTTCACGCTGAATCCGAAAATGTGGTCAAAAGTAGAAAAAAGTTGTTTTAAAGTGGAGAAACGTAGGTTTTTATGCCAAAAAACGTGGTTTTCTGGAGAAAACAAAAACCTTTAAAAAATTGTATCTAGAGGACGGGTTGAGATAGAAAAGTGCGGTTGGCGGCGTCCTTACTACAGTTTTGATGCAAATTAACAGAAAAATGGTTTCGGCACTTATCCGCTTCCATATATTCCACTTATATTCCTGTACTGTGTAGTGTTGGGGAGATATATTTTTGTGAATTGTTATTGTTGTGATGAAGCACGTTTTTTTTTCTTCTTCATAATGCGGGGTTGAAGAATGCATCAGGCCTTAACTGGTTGGTCGAGCGCCCAGTGTTGCCATTCATGGCAGGTAGGGAGGGGCAGGGTTGACTTAGGCAACCTGCCACGAAAGCGTGGACGGACTATAGCACCCATAATTTATTTGCTCCATCGGATTCATTTGACAGATTATTTAACTGTATCCCGCCGACGAATTAAATTACCCTTCTTGTGGATGTCTCCGTAATAAATATGTTGATGGATCATTCGCTGCACTTTCCACTTAAGGTATGCAGTTTGTTCACTCGTGAACGCGAATATTCCCGATTCACCATTCGAACGGAGTAAGTAGAGGTATCTGAGCTGAACAATAATCTCCAGCGGGCTTAGCAGGCAGGGAGAGGGAGCTTAGGTGTGACGAGTTAGCGAGACGGGCTCTGCGAGTGGGCTTTTGACAGGTGGAAATACCAGAGGCCTCCCCCCCGTCCTATCTCTGCACCATTCGGCTCGCACCCCACCAACACTTCCCTTCCCTCGGGCATCTGTCACCCTCACAGGTAGTTGCTGGAACCACCCCCAACCCCAACCATCACTCGCCCACACTCAACTGACTGCTTCATATGTGACAAAAGCTTCGCCTTTTTACTTTGGTCTTTGACTTACTAAGTTATTGTTTCTGGCCATTAATTCAGCTGCGAACCAACCGGCCAACCATCCGTTTTACCACTCGAGTCCATGATCTGACCATATACGATTTGACTGAAGGGAAATTCGTTTATCTTCGAGCTTTGCTGTTGGAAACTATCACCTTGGTGGCTACTACCCATAAGCGCCGATTTCAATTTCCAAGTGCCCAAAAGCGCCGCAGCGTAACCCCGAAAGCGCCTGAGCGGGTTGATGGAACAACTGAGGTAGAACTCCCAGAAGCGCACGACGAAGTGGGTGAATTTTTGAAGACTTTTTGGCTTAGCCCAAGTGAACCAAAATTTGGAGACTTTTTAGAATATACGGTTTCTACGTACGTTGGCACGCAAAGCCGATTTCCACCTGTGTTATGGGCATCGGACTAGGCATGTCAAGAAAATATCGATATTCTTCCGTAGATATATCGATATTTTTGGGCGATATTTTCTATTCCGATATATCGACATCAAATGTACACTATCGGATCCGATATTTTTCAGCCGTAAATCATCACATCAACCATATCCTACATCTTGGGCTGCAGAACCCTAAAAACACAGCTCTAATTGCACTACAATTTTGAATCCTTGAAAGTGAAAACAAACCGTCTTTTGAAATTGCTGAAGATTGCAAAAAAGAAGAAGAAGCTAGGTACAGATTGCCATTATGAATTTTAAAGAACAGATTATTGAGAAATCCTACTAATCAGACAGAATCACTGGCATATTACAGGGTTGAAAAATTAATAATGACAGTATCGATTTATTAAAACTTTCGTTAAAACAGGAAGCAGTTTAAAACAAAAAACTTATTTTTTCACTAATCATGCAGTAGCAACCGTAACCACAATGGCATAATATGATTATATTATAATCAATTATCACTCTCAGTGATGTTTCTGCTCAAGCATATGGGAAGAATCTTCTCATGCAGTTTGCTGTCTCGGGGGATGAAAAGTTTCCCAATCTCCACCCTATCCATTAGGGATGTCAAGAAAATATCGATATATCGGAATATCGATATTCTTCCGTCGATTTATCAATATTTATGGGCGATATTTTCTATTCCAAGATATCGACATTAAATGTACACTATCGGATCCAATATTTTTGAGCTGTAAATCATCATATCAACCATTTCCTGCATCTTATTGCTCAAAACTAATTTTATAATTTCCATAGGATAATAGGGGAATTATATCAGATGAGACAGATATGACATCTTGGAGACTTGGGGGTTCTAGCCAGTTCGAGGCTTAGTGGAGAGCACATCAATCAGTGGGTTTTCCTCACCTATATCCCCAACCAATATTGGTTTGATTGATTTTTTCTTAATTTTCCTTCTTACTTCACTTACATTGATTTCACAACCCTACATATGATAATTTACTTGCCTGGATCCCATTCATAACTATTATCATGAATAAAGCTTCATAGAATTTTTGAGTGGTTGAATTCTTTACCTGCAGTAGAATGAAATTCAATAATGCATTATTATTCACTGGACTTATACGAAATTCGGATTAGTTTGAAAAAAAAAAATCTATGACCGATATATCGAAATATCGATATTTTCCTTCGATATATCGAATTACTAAAACGATACTTTTTTAAAATATCGATATACGATACATCGATATTCTTTGCCAATATTGACATCCCTACATCGGACCTTACCGAAAACCACAAACGGAGCCACAATCGTTCGGTGCACTTTTGAAATGTTTTAATTGGAATAGTTTCAAATAACAATCAACCATATGGTACACAAAATGACAAATTTTCCGTCGAAAATCATATTACATGAATAACATCTAAATGAATATAAAATGTTTGTTAAAATACAATGTTCAGTTTGGAGTGAATTTTTAAAATTTAAAATGTTCATATTTATGAGCACACAAGTTTTCTCCATTACATCAGATTTTCGTAGCTTATTAATGAATGCTCCCACGAATTAAGTATACATGTTAAAATTATGGATAAATCAATAATTGAAAAGAAACATTATCAGTAACGGATGCAAATAGTATCACATCACAATCAAAGCTAATTTTGTTTTATTAGAATCTGATTAAACTCAACGTGATATAAATGAAACACATGTGTAATTAAAATGATACAGTGGTAAGTACAAAAGGGAAAACAGTAGGTGTTTGAGAGCAACTAGCAGTTAAGTTGTCACTGTAGTTATCTTAAGAGAGATTACGTGGTCGCTAGGTAGTCGAGTGCAGAGGCGAGATCTTTTCTTTTACACACATATGAAAGAGGTTAGACTGTCTGTTTGCCCTGGTTTGTGATGTACCCATTTTAATCCTCAAATAAATGTTGAGTCCATAAATACTAGAATAACATGCTGATCTGAACCATCTACCACTCTGGAATCTAAAATCCCTTCACCACACAGACAGATACACTTTTGATCGTCGAAGTTACGTGATTGCCGTTCACGTTTATCTACGTCTTGCTCCACATTCCCGCTATCGCATTAACTTATCACCGACTGCGCCCAATAAAAGAGATAAACAGACAGACTAACCTACAATGATTTCTCCCTTAACTGATCCCGCTAATGACCAACGGAATCTTCATTAATTACAATCTATTGCTTTTATTACTGTTTAACTATTCAACAATTCCAATGGATTTAATGCAAGAACTAACAGTTATGAACGTGAAATGTTAATCATTAACTATATTACTTACTGTTTAGCGAGGAACAGTTCAGCGTTTAAGAGTTCAATCTGACCACAATTACTCAATAGATTTCAAAAAACTAAAATAAATAAGTAAACAAAAAGTTTATAACAAATCTATTACTAAACTACATATAAAATACTGTCTACGATTCTTATTCTCAATATTCTTATGTACGTGTAATTTGCATGAGATGTGGGAAATTACAGCGATAAGGTGTATTAAAGATCTTTACATTGCAAGGTACACGTCTTGATCTAGAGAAACAGAGGTTTTAGAAAAAATTCAGTCCACTTTTATCAAATTAAGGAGCCATTAACGGTAAACCAGTTTTTACGGTTCAGTCATCATCGGGAATACGACAATGAGTTACATTTCTGTTGCTGATGTTGATTTAACCGTAAAAATAAATTTAACGTTTTCAACTTTCCAATCCTGAGGAGGTATCCTACTTTTTTTAAAGAACTCATTGTTTTCCTTCACATGAGTTCCCGCAATTTCGTCGCTGGTGATTTAGGGCGTACAGATTTTGATTTTGAACACATGAATGTATCAAATATACATAGTCCATTTCATGTCAGATAACATACTCATAATATCATAAATACATGCGTATAACCCAATACCATTGAACTATCATGTTCATAATATCAAATAATCATATCATATTTTCATATTTAATATACAGGGTCTTTTAGACTCGACTGGCATAACTCCAGTGATAGATTCTATTTAGGAATTGGTCTATTTTGCAACAAAACGTGTAACAGAAAAGTGGTTTTAAGAGAATTCGTTTCCGATTCATTTCGCTTTCAAGATTTTCTGGTGTTTGGTCTTATGTCAAAAAAATGTTCATAACTCCTTTAATTTAATGCCTAACTAAAATTTAATTGTACTGTTGAAAAGTGCTCTCAGTTCTCTATATTGCTGATGCTGAAACAAGAATTTGTGAACTGCACCAATATCTGAAAAATAAGGTCAACTTTACAATTTTGAGGAGTTTTCAATTTTTATTTGTTTCAAGCCGGTTATTGACCTCTTTAATATACTGTTCTTGAATCGCCTCCCTAGTTAGAAGCTCATCTTTTAACCCTGTGCATACTAAGTTTCGTTTTTGACCAGGAAGTAATTTTGAAATCAAACAATGAATAAGTTAAAAGAATTAAAACACCAGAAAATCTCAAAAGCTCGGAAACGAAGCCTCTGAATATGGAATTCTATCATGCACGTTTTGCTGCAAAATAGTCCCATAGAGTACACTCCATCCCTGGGGTTTTGGCCAGCCGAGTCTGATCCACTCTGTATGCTGTCCTATTAAACAACTGTGATATTGTCACTTGCTGAAAAATGGGTGGTGTAAATAAAGTGGAGAGGTACCTCATTGGAGAGAGATGACGATTTTTCATATAAGCACCTATAAGCGTAATCCGCAACGTTTATTTCTAACTTAATAGAATCATTCCGGATCAGTAGCTCTTGAAATCACAGCGATTGATTGATATGATTGCTCAATGTTTACATGTAATCAAGTGATTTCGTGTGTTTATCGTCAACAACCAAGGTAATGTGGTTGTGGTGTAATCATGCTGCCACAATATCGAAAGCTATTGATTCTCAATGTTCATTGGAATCTGGAAATTCCAACTGCTGTAATAGTATGACTAAATTACCTCATAACAATACAAAACATTGTAGATACAATTGAAACATTTATAACGAATGGAACGTGAAAAAGCTAAAATTAACTACGTAAGGTAGTTAGTTTCCTACTTGAATATGTATCGTCGATGTACGTATATATACAGAGAGAGAAAGAGGGAGGGAGGAAGGAAGGAAGGGAGAGAGAGAGAGAGAGAGAGAGAGAGAGAGAGAGAGAGAGAGAGAGAGAGAGAGAGAGAGAGAGAGAGAGAGAGAGAGAGAGAGAGAGAGAGAGAGAGTCACATACTTCTTACGGAAAATCTTACGACTTTTCGGAAAATCCTTGATTTTTTTCCGCTACTACGTTGGTATTTACACGGAAAGTGTGCAAATAAAATGATATTCGGCAGAGATGTTGTTTGGACTGCCCCCCCCCCCCCCCTCCTCTTCATCACTATCTCTCTCTCCCTCTCTCTCATCACCACTCCTTCTCCTTTAACCACGAATAAAAGGTGATTCGAATGTGTGGCGTGGTGGGAATACATACAGCGAAAATATGTATGCTTACTTATAGAAACTGTAATCAGAAAAATCGGTATTCGAACGAAATTCGTATTCTTCCATACATTTTCATCTTATATTCAATGTTATGATAACACAATTTGAGGAATGGATAGAATACCGAATTATACCGTTTTGAAATCTCTTCCATATTTAGCGAATCTCAACCGTGACAACTATAATAGCCAGGTAGGTACTCGTAGACGGAAACTCAAGCTCAAATTTTAGAAAATTTGTATGAAAATCGCTAGATTGTTGAATAAAGTTAATTTGATAAATTTTGTTATCCACACATTTTAACGCCCTAGATGTCGAGCTATATTCGTATTAAATTATAAAGTCATGACTGGTTTTCTATCCGATGATCCAGCAAAACGATTCGGAGTTTGAGAGTGAAAGACGAGAATGTGAGGGTATCGAGAGGGCAGAAGTTGAATCTATCATGAAAAAGCCAATCTTCCAATTCATGGGGTCTTAACCGAATGACCGAAGCTGTGGGATTGAGGGGAAATCTCGTTTCGTCCCGTTCACCGCTGCTGAGATGAGCGCTGATGTCGCCGGTAGATTGGTTCTGATAAGTCGACTTGGATGTTTTTGCAGTTAGTGGGAAAAAAAACGCCAGAAACCTGTCGGAAACAAAATAGATATTATTTCAAAATATAAATAAACGTGAATTATGGAGGTGGAGAATTGACCTAGTAAGTCTCCAGGTGTGCGTTTTCTGCGGTTCATGCTCCGGACAATATTCCATTAAAATGTCATAAATTTCCTAAATTTCACGGTGCATTAGCCGAATCGGTTTGACAGTGCCAAAGTCGTTTTCCCCAAACGTGGACATTCATACCTGGAGTGTGATAAAGACATGAGTCTCGTGAACGCCAAATCATATAACGTACTATCTGACGAATGGAGAGATGTCTTGAGGACTGGCAGGATCACCCTTCTCCTTTCAATGTGATACACTGTGCTGATGAGGCAAGTTTTTTGACGTGGACTGCTTTTTTTGTTCGAGGCATTCATGTTGAGCTGTCCGATGCCATCGTCCTATCAGAATGCTCAGAGTAGAGAAAAGCAAACCACATTTTGTATTGCAAAAGCCCAAATGTTTTGGAAAGTAACTCGATGCCGTAGTTCTTTCCGATATGACTAAACAATCGAAAAGCATGTGGCCTCCTCCCACTGCAAAAACTGTACGATGGACCAGCCATCTGCGAAATTTCGTGATTATCTGCACCGAGATTTGGTGAACGAGAATGCTCAATATTTTTACGGAAAACTTCTTATATCTGACAACACCGACCGAACAGAAGCTGATGGCGGGGAATTTCTTTGATGAGGACATTTAACGTGTAACAATGATCAAGGTCCAGCTGTTCTCTTGAAAAATAGGTTTTCCCCATTTTCGTTACATTCCCAAGACATTTTGATTTTTTATTGTCCATTAAAATTAGTTTTTTTCTGATATGACTATCTGGAACGGAACATTTTTCAACCTGTACCCCAAATATTAAACTTGAAAGTATAAAATTTGAATTTTTCACATTTGAGTATGAGAGACTCTGATCGTTATTTTCCGTGAACACCCATATCCTTAATGAACGTACCACCCTTTCAATTTCGGTGGTTGTGGAGAAATAAAAAAAACTTGTCTAAGTAATCTTCCCTTATTTTTTTTGCAAAGAATTCAAAAATCGCAGTTAAAGCGCCGCGAATCCGCGCAAATGCCCGAAACGCGCAATAACTTTCTTATTTTAACCGGGAAACCGACTTTTTAATTTAGATTAGGATTTTACTAAAGATTTCATGAAAATTTGACCCCTCAACCAATTTTTTTTTAATGCGCGCAACCGTTTCAGCGAGCACGCAGAGTTACGCAACCCCAAAATTGTCAAATGGCGGATGATGGTGAACTTCAAAGTGCGGCACATGAATTTTCATTGTTTTTAACGCTGATTCACGTGATCCTATCTGTTTTTTGATTTGACTCAATTTTTGCAGAATGATGACGGAAATTTGTTTATATTGCGTCCGTTTTTTTATTTTAGGCGCCTGTTTTCAGATTGTACGGGGATTTATTTTCGAGATCTGGTTGAAAAATTTGAAAAACGGATATCCAAAACTTTTTTAGTGATCTAGGGAAAAATCATCTTAATCTGAGAGTATAGAAAGTTGGCATAAATGATGATTTTCAAGCGAAATGAACAAATTTCGGTCGTTATTCCGCAACAACTGAGTCGAATCAAAAAACGGATGGCATCACGTGAATCAGCGTTAAAAAACAAGGAAAATACACGTGCCATACTTTACAGATCACCATCATCCACTATATGACAATTTTGGAGTTGCGCAACTTTGCCTGCTCGCTGAACCGGTTACGGGCAATTGAAAAATTGAGGGGTCAAACTTCCATGAAATCTTGAGTAGAATCCGAAAGCAAAATAGAAAAGTTGAGTTCCCATTTAAAATAAAATCATTAAGGACCACCCTGTATACACTACAAAATATATGTTCTGTCCGTAATTTTATGACAAATAAAAGTAATCCTATTTTGCATCTTACTTGCATGATTACTATGTTGATCAAAATTGCTGGAGATTCATGCACCAAACTTCTTTCCAAGAGCCAATACCAAACTTGCTCATTAGAGTCGAAACGAATAAACAAGGAAAGAGCAAAGAGGAGGAATGAAAAGTCTGATTACGATTATGTCATCGTAAACGTTAAAGCTGTGACTCAGTTTGAAGTGCTTTTCATGAGAGGCCATGACATTCGCGGAATTAACTACTCTTGTCGAACTCCTTAAACTCAAGAAAGAAAATACAGAGGACGAATGTTAACACGAATCGGAACTTATGAACAACGGATACGTAGTTATAAATAACGGTTTCAGACACAAAGAGTTAGTCGCCCTGTAGGACAATGACCATTGGTGGACACCTCGAACGGTCCGCAATTGATATAGCGTTGTATGAGAGAATTTGTCAAAATTATCTCATCGCGGGTCGGTACAAATATGTTGAATTTTGATGGCATTTCAGCATTTCGGGGACAAAGATAATGTTAGATATGCAGCGGAACATTTTCTAGCTAATATTCATTCCGGTGCAAAAGTATTTTATTATAGAATCAATACCGTAACTTGGGGTGAGAATGTAGACCCATGATTTTCAAATTCAAATCTTCCAGGTGGGTTCAAAATTGGCAGGATCTGAATGCTGTACTTGTTTCCATGGGTTTGGCAGATGGATAAAAGGGTTCCATGTGCCACATTAGGTACTCACCCAATCTCCCGCCTTTGGGGTAAGAGCAGCTGATTCCATTACTTTCTATCATTTCTGGTCAAAGTGTGTTCCCTGCTGCTACACAATCGGAGACGTCAAGTGTTTTATATTTGTTACTACACTTATTCTTGTGCGACATTATTCATTAGAATGCCAAAATTGTTATCCCAAAAATTATTGAGAACAAAAAACCATTATTGCTGCGTTTTATCAGGTGGGGATGGTACACCTGTGTTGAAATCTGTACCAGGAAGCCTATATGACGTTGACTTGTTACCCGAAAATTATTGAAAACCAAACTTAGTTGTGATATTTTCTACTTACCTATATTTCTGGGGAACACACCCTTAAACTGCAATTTCACGTTTATAAAATGTTCGTTATCTAAATTTTGAAAGTTGTTTGACGTGTTTTGCGTTGATCTTCCTTGGCTCAGCTCTTCGATTTATCCAAATGTTGAAGAAGAGCATTTTTTGGTGAACATTTAAATTTGGCTGAGATTTCAATGAACCAAAACAAATGAATTCCAGCAAAACCATTCTTGATGTCAAGTATTAGCCATTTTTTTAAACGTTTCTGAGAGGTACCCTAATGATTTTAAAATGATTCAACACCCCTACTTACAATTTATTCCAAAGTCCAAAAAGAGGGTTTTTTTTTTGGCGGAAATTCTGAGTTTGGTTTTCAATCGATAAAATTGTCACCTATCTCTCAACCAAAACAACTTACTCTTGTTTTGGCAAATTTGTGGAATGTTCTCCTAACAAAGACATTTTCAACAGAAATATTAGTCACTGAAGTACCATAGTTACCCAGCAAACATTTTTGAAAAAATATTACTCGCTTATAACTTATCCCAAAAAATATTAGCCACAATGAAAAAACTCGTTAATAAGTGGAGAATTCGAATAGATTATACTTGAAACATTATTACCAAATTTAATGTTGGAAAATTCAAAAAACCTCAAAAATCGTACCATTTCCACCCCGGTTAACATTTTTACTGTATTTACTACATATTTTACATAAGAAAACGTAGAATAAATTTTTATATTTTCTGGGATCAGCTGAGAGGGTCCATTAGCAATATTCTGCGTTATTAATCTTATGAAGCTGAAATTTGGTGAGTAGCCTAAAGAGTAGCTAGAATTGAGATTACAACGTGGACATAAGCACAAACCTTATCCTGAAGAGATACAACCGTTGGATGATACAAATCATAAAACCTGCTGCCTCTGGGAGTCTGGTGATCTACAGTAGCGTGAAATGCTAATGTTTTTACGTAAAATATAACTGCTTGATCTCAGGTGACTCCACAGTATTACACTGTACTCATGTTTACATATTATTTGCATAGAGATTCACTTTCGGATAAATGTGCAGCAACACGAGTCATTAACCATACCTTACCCTTCAGTGATGTAATGCATATCACCACACAAAAAATAATCCTTTCATTTTGGTTCTTTGCGAGATAAAATCATTCTTGTTTTAGAAAATTCATATTCACCCTCTTGCTGTATTAAAAACATGCGGTACTTTAGCTGAACCAAAAGCTATTGAAAACGTTCGTAATGCCACCCTCAATACATATGAGTTAGTCGTAGTTCGCAAATGTGAAATGGTAGATGATGTAAATCTGTTGATCAACTTACAGTGCATTGATGGATATGTGACGCAATATATTCGTTCTGGAAAACAACGCTTCTTAGGGCCTTGGAATGATCGGCGTCGAGAACACGCAACCGCGTTTGATGGTGATCCAGATATCCCGACAGATGACGAAGAAGAAAAGAGCCAAGCAACACACTGCGATAGCGCCTCCAAACAAGCTCATTTCGCGAACTTGGCAGTCCGTTTGCCGAGAGGTGAAGTTTCCATACCGGTCTCCAGTGTTGATGGTGTTTGTCAACGGGTGGGCCAAAATCTGGCAGATCAGATGGGCCTGCATGGCCCAAAGGATGAGATAAGTACGAGCGGACACCATAGTTGCAGTGTTGGAGGTTCGAATGCAGAACAGCGACTGAGAAGAAAGAAGATCCACAGACTAACCTCTGATGTTTGTGACCGAGAACCTGTGTTCAATGGAAATATAAAAACAAAACTACTATCACGAGATGTCCTCACATCATAGCTGATATCCGAGACCGTAAATTTGCTGATACAGACATAAAAGTCACCAGGAACATCCGACTATTCGCAATAGGCAATGAATTGAATGGCTGTCGATAACGCTGAGTGGTTAATATTATGGACCCAAAAAAAAAAAAAAAAAAAAAAAACTAAACTAAACTATAACTCCCTTCAAAAATTATTGGTCTACGTTTCAAGATATGTTGATTTCAATAATTGAACAAGTAAAAATGTCGTCTGTCTTCCGTTCATCATCGAAAGCTTTTCTCCGAATTACTGGATCGAACTCGTACGGAATTTGACTCGAAAATCCATCCTGGATGTGTCAATGATCTCGGAGTGTTATCAATCAAACCTTAGGATTTGATATCTGAGGGTATGAATCTCAGAATCCGATAGAAGTAAGTTCTCTGAAACGAGACCATTCTGGTTGCTTTTCGATCATCCATTCTTTCATAAATCGGAGGGTTGTTCCAAACGCTTAAGTGCATACCAATGGCGGCCGAGACCGCATCGGACTACCACGAAGGGAACGTGAGACAGAAATAAGCTTCTAAAATAGAAACAAATAGAAACTTCAACTACCAATATGCAAAGGTTATCTATCTTGTCCGTCATCTCGTCTTCAACTCGTGAAATAAGCGACTCAACCCTACCTTTAAAAAAAGTTCACTAGCAGGTAAGTAAATACCTTAAAAAAGGATAACTGAAGGATAACTTCAGAAAACCCGTGTCCTAAGGTTAATTCTTGTTGTTGCAGCAAAGAAGACAAGGGAAGCAGAAAAGTTTATCATTTACCTCATATCCGCAGAGCCAATCTACCTTTTCGTAGAATTCAGGGTTGAACTTGCGAATCATGGAACGATTTATGTTTGCCTTAGAGCTTTGTTGCAGTCCTGTCTATAGTGGCATCGTGAATAATCACTATTTCCTCCACTGAAAGTTTAGCGAATTCACATTTTATAGCACTTACTGTATTCGTCACGTATTTACAGCTTACACATTTCAATCACAAGGGTTGGGGACAATCAACTGATAATAGGATAAGAGTGTGTTTTGGCGATTCGGTCCACGCATTCTAGTGAGAAAGCAGACAGCCAGGTGTGCTCCCTGAAACTTCGGGCGCTCTATATTTGGTTCATTCTTTGGACTCGGATCGAATCAAACGCTGTGTTATCCTTCCATTCGGAGCTCGGATGAGCGTGCTCCCAGTCAGCAAACCCTTAACCCCCCTTCACAAAACTCACAACTCCACCATCCCCTCACTCATATCAAGGCTCTGTTCGCCGTGTGGATTTGAAACTCTTCTGCTCCATAATGAGAATTCAAGGGAAAAAGTCGGAGTATGATAATATTATACTCATAAGATTATTATTATCAGGTATCTTTTTGTTTGCGGAATAATGATCGAAATTTGTTTATTTCGCCGAAAAACTCCTCATTCATGATGACTTTTGACTCTCAGATTAAGATGATTTTTTACTTGATCGCTGGAGTTTCAATCTCCATTTTTAAATTTTTCAACCAGACCTTGGGATTTAATCCCCGTAACAATCAGAAAACAGGCGCCTGAAATGAAAAAACGAAAATAAAAAACAAATTTCGGTTCCATGCAAATTCACTATTTGACAATTTTCGGGTTCCGCAACTTTGCGTGTTTGATGAACCGGTTAAACGCGGTCAGAAAAATTGTTAGAGGGGTCAAATTTTCATAAAATTTTGCGTAAAATCCGAATCTGCAATAAAAATTGGGGGTTATCATTTGAAATGTTGATGCGCAAATCGCGCATTTGGGCTCGTGCGCAACGCTCGAAATTGTGATTTTTGAATTCCTTGTTGAAAATTAGTGGAGTTAATATTTGCAATTTTTTTAGACTTGGAAATTACGGAGATAAATGCTTGGTCCATTAAATTTTGCCCACCCAGTATACTAAAATTGAATCTCTGATCAAATTAGACTTTTAGCGGTTGCATCCTTTTTATTTTAATTTTTTTGTGAGCTATTTCCGTAGGTGAACTGCGATGTTCAACTTGCTAAGATGCTAAAATGTATACACTTTACTTACTTAGTTAATGTGGCAGGGATGACGTACGAAATGCCAGTTGGATGGGTGACAGTTATACAGAAAATGAAATGATCGGTGGTTCTAATGAGATCCGTAACAGTTTTTTCTTTTCTAAAGGGAACTCTAGGGGTAAAAAAATATGGTGGTGCTATTTAAACGTCTATTGGTTATTTTTCCGTTTAGTACTGTACAGATAACATAAACACATAGGTACTACTTAGAGCAATGGTGACTGACAAGGATCTTACTACTATTTTATTTCTAAATTAATTATTTTTAAACTTTTACAATAGGCATTTATTATTAAGTGGCCATTAAAGAAACCAATTTTGATATGGATTAGTGAGTAGAAAGGAAATATGGTGTTTTTTATTTAAGTAGTTTTGTGGTAATGTTCCTTTTAAAATTAATACACTTTTCTTCATTCTTAATCATGATGATCGATCTTCTAGTATTCCAATATTAGATATAGTTGGGGATGTGCAAAATATAGCATCTAAGTCTCATGGATATAAGTCAGGAAAAAAAGATAGAAGATGGGTGTGACATAGTTAACATTCTCAGAAACAATTAAATTCGGAAACTAATTTTCTTAGGCATTTTTGTGAAGGCATAAATTTAAACTTATTATTATCGATTATTTTGATATCTACACGATCTGAATGTGTGACTTCGTGTACCTGTCCACATTTCCAGTGTGGAGAGTTTTAGGATTTCCAAGTTGTTAGAGAATTTTCCCTTTATCATTAGGCTTAAGAGAGCTATCATATCATCCTAACCCCTCCCCTCCACCCCCGCCCGCCACCTCTCATCACCATCTAATCAAACCTATCGGGATCACGAACTCCCGAAGTCGCGGTCATTGAATAATTACACCACGTTGTCATGCAATCAAGTGCTCGCACGAGGTTGTAATCAACATGAGATGTAATAAGATTGTGATACCATCATACGACGTCATTATCAACGACTCTAAGTCAACTAGCGTATTTTTTATTGGATTCGCCGGATTGTAGCTGATTCATCAATATACATAAATACGCTCTTTACGATCAAAAACTACATTCCTAATCCGACTTATTTGGTACAATTCCACACTATCAAAGCTCAACTATTGACTGAAAAGTGGTAAAACAACATGGCAGGTCTACTTCTTCCAGGAATAAACTAACTCAAATCCAAAAACAACACAAATTAGTATTTAAAACTATCCAGCTCTACATTATTCTTAAACTAAATCCATAAGACATAAATAGGCTTCATGTTTGACAAAATTGTCCACTAAATTTAACACTACATACGTATTTATAAAATGACCAAGCGTCCTTTTCTAATCAAATAGGAACTGAGAATATAATTTCGAAATGTCTGATTTGGAAAATCCTCGTTCTCCATGTTGAGATGAATCCTGACGGTGGCAGATGTATTGGTCCTGTGAGACGTCATTGATGCCCTAGATCTTCGGTAGGGAAAGGCTTCAGTGAGGGTTCATGTTCATATATTCAATTGAATGTCATCATCAGAAACCTGTAAGCGGAAAAGTGATATTAATTTTCAATAATTAGCCTTTATAGTGGCAAAGCGAATATTGTTTATAATTCCCCCCTCAAATTCCAAGTCACTTAGATCGAAGTCTGCAATATTCGCCCTCCCTACAGTCGCAAAATCGGCCATTTGACCCAACTGTACTCCAAATGTGAGAGGGAACCCTACTTTACTTTAGAACCTAAACAATATCTGTTTGTAAGCACTATACCGCAGGACATCATATTTTGTGGAGTTTTAATTTGGTTGAAATGTTTTGATGGTGATCACCTCTGTGAGCCGAAAGTTCCACTGTTTTTTACAGTGAAAAACAAGGAAACACCTATATATGCGAAGTCGTTCGAATATTAATTCTTTCGCATTCACGAAACTCATGGGCCCCCAGAGTGAAGATCCATAATTGTTTTCGTCACGAATCTTTATTTCAGAAAAGTACGAGTGATGTGTTCAGAAAAGAAAAATATAAATTGTCATCTCATTTTTGTGGAGATCCTGCCGAAATGCAGAAGATACCAATCGTACCAATTTTCCTCCAGAAGTCTTTGTATGAATATCGAATAGGGATACCTGCGTTGTCCTATAAATTGATCAATGTTGGGTAGTGACAAACACGTTGTTGAACGGTATGTCAAAATACGAAGACCACTTTCTGTTTGCCCCCTTCGATAGTGATGTTTTGGTTTTGAATTTAGTTCCAATTGATTCAGGGATCAAAAAAACATGAAATTGATGATTTAATGATAATTTTCTTGCTATAGGAGCTTTTTTCCAAAATTACCATTTGGGCCTACTAATTGCCGTAGAAGATCTCAAAATTGATGTAAAAAATTCTACGAATTATTACACTACGAATCGTCATTTCTGTATCGGATAGTCCTCCTCCGCAGATCACTCGACTGTTGATGATTAGAGTAGCAAATTTTAGGACAGAGGTAAACATTTGGGGAGCCCCACTAGAAGAGTCCATGGATGAGACCGCTGAGGGGCTCTCGAAGGAGGGAGAAGAAGAGAAATTTCTACTTCCCGCGCTCCAATGGGGCAAGCAGCCCTCCTACTCAGCCTTTCGCCTTTGTTATCAGGCACTTCAAGTGCCGTACCGCTTCTGTTTGGGATCATGAATCACTTTATGTCATGTCACGTCAACGAGACGGCATCTCGAATTGTTTCCCCTCAGTCATGGATAGATAGTTTATTTACATCATTTTACATGTTACATCCCTCAATTGAATAATAACCGTTGGCCGAGCTGGTTAGAACGTTGGAGCATCAAGCGGTTTTTTTAATTTATTTATTTTTTACGTCAAAATGTTTAGCAGTGCACGCGAAATGATGACTTTTAGGGGTAAAATTTGGATGCCATGGGTTACATTGTTCTAATTTATGTCCTGGTCTCCCCTTTGACGATATACGCAGCCATATAATATATTCAATCGGTTTCTCAGTTAGATGGTACTGAAAGATCGGAATCGTAAAGGATATTGCCGAAAACGATGTGCAAGAGAACGAGTTTCCATTAGAGGACGATGGGAGCCCAAGGCTTTTTGTCCGAATGGAGTGAGATAAGGCCTCCGGATTTCTCGGCTTGCTCTCGAGTCCAGCAGCTGTCAATCCAAATATACAACATCCATGGAGAGCCGGCGACAGGACAAGTTGTTTGAAGTATAACGAAAGAAGGACTCTACCTCTATTATACAGTTCAAAATCATTTGTGCTGCAAAGTAAAAGTTGCTTAGACCCAGCGGCTTAAGGGCATTATGAGGGGGTTTCAATGGGCCAGGAAAAATTCCAATATCATGAACCGTTATTTACTATTATGTGAACTGTTATTTGAATGTCGCTCCGTAATAGCTTCTTCCACCACTGCAGAGGGAATCATAGGTAACTTTTTTCATTAAACCTGTATCACATAAATATGCTGTATGTAATACTCCATTAAAAATAATTGGTATTTGAGTTTTATAAGCATAAGTTATTATTCTTTAAATTCAGTTTCCATTATCTATCCAGCCATGAGTAACTGAGGTAAATTTTCACCCGTTCATGTAGTTTCGCTTGTTGCCATTCTGAAACTGTTTTATACCTGAAATGCTCGTTTTATTAATGACAGTACGAAGGTCTCACTGTAAAAGAATGCAACAGATCTTTGCGAGATTGGTAAACCAAAAATGGACCCTGAGGTTTGTAAATAGAACCCCAATAACTCTAGAGGATAATATTAATTATTATTAATGTTTGACAGACATTTAGCACAATCGTACCATAATATTTGTGTGATTTGATTATCTCAACCTAAGGACGATAATTCATGTAGAATGACTCATTAATCTACACAGATATCCATATGACTAAGGCTGTAGGAATGATGGGTGACTCCAGGAACAATATTCAAAAGCTTCAATAGAGTTATCCATGATGAAAACTGTGGAATATTAGCATGTAAAATTTGTTGAAGCCTTTTAGTTATTTTTATTAATTTTTTTAGAAAAATAAAGCTATTGTAATGGCTTCAAAATTTAAAAAATAACAGTATTTAAAAAGAAATCTTTGTTGAAATCTGTTATAGGGTACTCCGAAATAATTCCTAGATCTAAATCTGAAGCTTTCCTCTACTGCTCTACTGAAGCTTTCGACAGAATGAAGCTTACAATTTCGTTAAAAGGCCAATACATGTGGTGTTTCAAAAAAAGAAGAGTTTTAATATAAAATTTCAAACAAATTACTAGGAAAATGAATAAAAATGGTAACAAGTAGTAAAGTCCATTGGAATGCCAAAAAGTTAATTCGCTAGAAAATGTACGTGAAGCATCACATTTGTCCCCTGTGTGTATTGTTCAACCCAATTTTACATTCAATTAATATCATAATTGAGGGGACTTTTCTTATTCCTCCATGCTATATTATCGGTGCTTTTTTTAAACTTTTCTTCAGAAATTCGATAAAAGTGGCCAAGTTTGGGATCAATTTCCACCCTTGAATGGATTTTTTTTCAAAATGAATCTGCATTAGGAAGACAATAAATTCGAAAAAGTTCTCAAATTTCAGTGTTTTTGGATTTCAGAACTTCAATAGTTACATTCCATAAATTAGGGGACATGATAAGTTAAATGATTTTGTATCAGGTATTTAATATTTCAAGTGAGTTTCCAAATGGCGACGAAAATAAATACAATAATTTATTCAATATTCTTTCAATCGTTGAGCGAGCGATTTCAAGAAAATGTCTTGAAGGATCTTTTCCCTGGAAATTATAATCAAACAGTGATAATCCATGTAGTATTCTGCACATATTGTCCTGTGATCTGTGCTATCTTGCTATCTTTGTGTAATAGTTTGTAGGTTTTGATTTGATATCTGCAATGTTGATAAGAATAATCCAACTCATCACTTTACTGTATCGAAGGTGCGCATCCATTTAAGGTAGGTATTGATTATAATAGTCACTATTGAATCGCCTGACTCTCAATCGTGAAATTATTATGCGATTGATAATTCCATGAATATGACTGACAAGAACCTCGAATAATTTTAACGGTGATTTTCTTCCATTTCGATCTTGAAAGGCCTTCGAAAAAGTGAGGGCGGGGAACCAACCGAAATCCATTGGAATGTTGGTGATAAAGTTATCATTAGACGACGAGATCTTATCTTTTATGCGGGGTTGGGTTGAGCGATTTATGCATCGCGGGGCAAATTAAATTCCCATTTTCTCGGTTATCTAACTAGCTTTTTACTTTATGGCCGAGATAAAAATGATTGATGATAGTGCATTTGAATACAAAATGAAAAATACAAAGCTAATGGTCGAGAAAGACGCAAGTTGCACGGAAAACAGATCTGACATTTCTGTAGGATTTAATTTTTGTGAGTGTTACAAGTCCATGGTTTGCTGAAACGTGAACAAGACAGAATTGAATCGAGGTTCAAGGCGTAGTGCCCACGCTTCCATGAATCCGAAGATGTTGGAACCCGTATGAATACAACCTTCAAACTCGTGCTTAAATATAACATTCCAGAACTCGTGATTTACCTCAAATCTAAAAGGTGTCAATTGTAAGCGTACATGTCCATCCGGGGGGGGGGGGGGGGGGCACGGGACATGATGCCTCCGAGCCCAGCCTTCACAAGAATTTTCTTGAGAATTTTTTTAGGGTCCCCAGAATTTTGACCATGGGCCCGGATTTTTCTCTCTACGGTTCTGAACACGTCTATGAACCTATAAATCTGAATGCTATAAATTTGATTTTGGACCGTTGTTTTCAACTTATTACACATCTTTTCTAAATCCGATAGGTACTTGAGAACCAAACGCTACTTCCAAAATGAATATAATTACGCTCGAAACAGAGATGATGTAACATATTGATCAACTTACAGTTTGTTCAGTGAAATGATGACCAATGACGTAATCTCTTGAAACTGCCGCCTCTTAGGCCCTTGGAATGATGGGCGTTGGAAACACGCAGCCACGTTTCACGACGACCCACAAATCCCGAATCACCAGGAAAATGAACAGAGCCAGGACGGACACGACCATGGTGCCTTTGACTACGAGTACCGCAATTTCCTGGACTTCGTCGTTGACTCCTTGAGCTGTGATGTTTCCTTGAGGAGCCTCAGTGCTATTCAAGTTGGTCATCGGGTGCGACAAGATCTCGCAAACCAGCTGGGCCAATATGATCCAGAGAGCAGAATGAGCACGACGGAGCACCATACTTGCAGACTTCTAGGTTCGGATGCTGAATAGCGATTGAGCATCGTATCAAAGTAGGAGTTCACGTTTCTCCTACTTGCCGGGTGGGGATGGGTAAGTCGGTACTTAATGGTACGGAACCTGTTAACGTTATGGACGGAACGGATAAACTATCAATAAATATATACGAATGATCTCGCGATAAAATATTATAGCCCCATGGCATGAATGGGAAGATTCAACTAAGTGTAATGCAATAAATATTGAAAATAGCCTCCTATTTCTTTGTTGGTTTTGAGGACGTACTTCTGAAGCAACTAACCGCCTCCTTCCTATGGGTTATAATTGAGCAGGGGGTGTGGGAAAACCCAAAAATTAAAGACAAAACTCAATACAAACCCATTTCAGACCGATTCAGATCTCATGTATCAAGTCCCTAGTGAATATGGTTTACATTTGCCGAACCCATTCACGAAAATGGCACCAAACCAACAAATTAATCAAACCATCAATCAAAAGGTAGACATTTTAATGGTAAAGGACAACATTTTTTCAACTTCCCACAATATTATTTTTATTTGAATAATAATGCAAACATTACAAAGATGGGTTTGCTATTTCATTAATAGCACCATTATAATAAGTGTCCAGTCACTTTATAGACTGTCCATCTAGAAGTATCAAAACTCGGGTCTGGGATCCGACCTCGACATTTTTTTTTTTTGGACAGGGCTGAATTGGTTAGCTCCAGTGTTGGTGGAGGAAGGCTAAAGCCACCTATGACTGTGCTATCAGAAGGCACTTCTCCTCATTTTATCCTTATGAATTCAGTTACAGACCCCAAGTCAACCAGCAATGCGAGCAGTCGTCCCGAACGCCCAACATATGAATGCTCCTTCTGTTAGGACTCTGTTGGTTATCCATTCCAGTATCATGAAAGGAAAGCCTACCCGTGTGAGCTTTTCTACTTACCTCTTGTACCACCCACCTGGCTAGGTGATGGTTGCACCAATTACCTGTCTCCGTCCAGGTTGTGTGGCTGCTAGATATGCTGCTGTTTGAAGTAGAGCATCAACTTGGTACTTTCTTATTTTGCCGGAGTAGATATCCGCAACTAATCTCCTATGTGAACCCTAGACCACTGAAACATCAACAATATATGCCTCTGATGGTGTCACTACCAGAAGGTCAGGACGGTATTCACGATCTTCTGGCTTAAACTGTAGCTTATCCATTCAACAAACTTTGGATAACTATGTGATTGCTGGAATAGAAATATTCAAAATTCTTCCAAGAAAGACATATTTGGAAACTTCCTTCTATACATAAATCGGAATGACTTGTTCAAGGTGGGACAAACCCTTAAGAAATTCATACTATATTTTATAAACTTTGGATAGATAGAGTTTTACCTTATAAGAGAAAAATTAATAAAAACAAGATAAATAATGATTTCATGTTTTTTCCATAATTCATCTGGCTTAGATAGGGACTGTTTTTACAAAGAAAAAGGCTTGGCTTATATCTAAAAAAAACGACAGGTCGCGTCGGGTCCGTTGTTGAAGAAATGATTATTTTCATGGAAAAGCAGAAAAAATTGAAGATTTGTTAGGAAAAAAAGTATCAACAAGTAAGAACGAAACCTGTGAAATGATGAACAGATACTCTAGGGATCGTAAGGTCAGTTGAGTTTCCTGAGCCAACTTGAGAGGTTCGGAGTAGTTCCGATGCGATTATGAAACTCCTGCTAAGTTTCCCCGGGGAGCGAAAAAATGAGAGAGGGGGAAGTGTAGAGTCCAATCCTTGATGTTATTATTATCTAGTCTCGTATTTATTAGAAACGTGTCGATCTCCACTCCTCAACCTCACTTCTTGTGTGTAGTTAGTGGAAATTGAAGGAAACGGTTTTGGGTAGTGGTTCAAGGCTGAAGCATGTTCCATGGTAAAATAGGCAAGTTCCCGTTTTCGGACAGCCTATTGTATGGTTGGAGGATCTATGTCATGACCATTGAGGGCCAGCTCTGCAGAAGGAATATGCTGGGCAGTCTCTCCTGTCAAGCATCCCAGACGACAAAGGTTAATTCCACAAGGTTCCAGTGCGTGGTCCACTAGTTGAACGGATCTCAGAGAATACAGGTCCAGAATGGATCCTCAACAAACCAAGTGATCTCCACCTCTTCGATAGTGAGGAAGCGTAGTCTCCTAATCAGAGACGGTGAGCGGAACTCCATAATTAGCTGGACACCACACATAAATAGTTAGTTCAATTATATTTAATAGCTAAAAAGTCCATTGTGGTCAAGTACACAGAATATAACAAATATAAACACAAAAACAGGTTCAACTGCAACTGGAACAAGAGAAAGAGCATATGTGAACAATATATAAAAGTGGAGACATTTTCTCGCAGGAGCTTCTCAATTATTCAGAATGGCGTTCTCTATCTGGTGCGGAAAAACAGGACAACAAAGAGAATAATGCCAGTTTCATACACCAGCAACGGCGCGGGTGAAGCTTCATCTGATAGCGTTGAAACCAGAGGCAATTTATTATAAACGAGCTTTTGATTTCTGTAAAAACCATCGACAACAGGTTGTTTCAACGTGACTGTGTCTGTATCACGGCCGAAGAGAAAATGAAATTACAACAGAATAGACATGTTTGTCGGCACAACACGAGCTGGATCGCATGCGGGAAGAAACAAGACTGGTGTATGCATTGTACGTGCAACTATTCAGCAGGAAGCCGTTTCATGTTCATATCCGTAATTGTTTTATTGAATCGTTTATCAAATGACCACATTTACTTAAAACTCCCTTGTAGGTATGTTGTACAGGTTGTTCCATTTCGTGACGGTCACAGGCCAGGAGAAGATTCTACGGAAAATTTCTGATCGAAAATGCCTCTTAGCAATTCTTGTTACACCCTTGGAAATGCGGTTTTTTACAATTATAAGATTTTCCTCGTTTTTTCGACCTTACCGCATTAATACGGCCATATCTCCCACATTTTGCATGCGATTTCAAATCTGAACCCATTATTGGAAAGAGCGTTAAATTTCCTATCGCCCTAATGGAGAACTCACTTTTTTGAGCAGGCGAAATAGGTGAAGAAATCAGCTCGAAAAGGACACGTTGTCAAATCGAGGAGATCTCGACTTTCTTCATACGCTTATGAATCCCTGTAATAAGGCATGTGAATTTTATCCTGAAGTGCTAAAAGATGCGCCAAAATCTAGGCTTTCCAGCGATATAACCAAATTTGAAATTCCGTGTAGTTTTCTAGGAGAAAATTGCTTTTCAAGTAGGAAAAACGTGGTTTTTCACTGGGTACTACGGTTTTTCATCATGCGTCGATTCTTCTGGTAAAAAAAAAAAAAAAAAAAAATCGAACTCGGATTAAAAACAAATTATTTTTGTAAATAAATTGTACATTTTTGCTGTAAGTACTGGAAAAAATGTTGACCATTCAATCTATGACCCCCTTCTATCAATGAGCGACGCAGATTTGTACACGAAGGAGGCAGAGTCCGCCGGGATGTTCCAAAAAAACCTCTGTACTTACCATTGCTTTTTTTCTAAATACAGATGAACCGAAACCCGCATTGTGAGTAACAGACAGATACACGACACAGCATTCACGTAAACATCACACTTTATTTACCTGAGGAAATACGCTTTTATTGGGAACCCGCCTGTGAGGGAATCGCCGTTGATATTCCCTCTCAGCTTCGCGGGCATTTACATTTGTGTACCCATACACAAGCATCATGTCAGCGTATTCCAGATTGGTGAATGTCACAGGCATTGTACCGATGCGAACAACGAAAAGCAACTAATTATCACAGAGGTTTTTTTGGAACCTTCATTTGAAGGTGTTGATGTGTTCAGTACATGTTCCATGACTTTGTTGTCCCGTGATTCGTAGTAACAGGCTTGCATTTCACTTTATCCAAGATTCAGAGCCTTCTAAGATCGTGTCCAACATTTGAGTGATCATATTCATTCATGTTGTCGATACGAGGAAGCTGTTACACCCAACTGGGCTGATGTTTTTAATTTTGATTAATCAATTTTTTTCAAATGGTCAAATTAAGTAGTGTGATTAACTAGGTACAGTTAAAGCTTTTATAGTAGGAATGACGGAATCTTGATACGGTACGTAAATGGTAATTTAAAAAATGTAGCAGACTACTTGACCGATAGCATGATTGGCAACCCTGGCTGAAACAGACCTACCGGTTGAATCTCACAAATTCCATCGAGCAGTTCCCGGAAGGGCAAGCTTACGTGCAACACAAAAACGTCCATTACGTTTCATTTACAATATAAATTACTATCTCGGCATTGAGAAGGGAGGGCACTAAGGGAGTCTTTTCCATTATGACGGTCGAGGGACAAGTTAAAGGTCCTCGGAAATGAGCGAAAGCGAGAAGGGTTGGAGGGACGCGTGGAGGAGGAGATGTCAATTATTCGCTACGCCTCCCAAACAGAGTGCGGAGTCCCGTACAACTCGTGGATCTCTCGTACGTAACCCAAATATATTTTTTTCAGAGTGTCCGTCCGAAGCTCCGTTAACGGAGAGGGACGGCCGGTTAGAATTGATCCGGAAGAGTGTGGCACAACGCAAACATGAGAGAAAAAATATCCGTATAGGAATCCGTTGCAGATTATTCCAAGACTGAATCTCTGCGAAAAAAAAAACCAAATGTGTATGTGTGAGAAAGAGAAAGTAAGAGCAAGAACGAGAGTGATAGGAGTTGTTTTGCAGTGACGTCCTACCATATTCACGATTCTAAATGACCCAATCATTAGACTTCCAACAGAATGGGAATGGATAGCAGCTAGTGACCTTCTCACTACTATGACTGACAAAACATTGTCGCGACAAAATCACGTTCGGGTGTCGTTAAACAGACAATTAGCAGGGATTTGAGCTAGAAACATGAAATATTACCGGCATTCACCACATCGGAGGTGGGAGAGTCATTCAAAAAAATCTGAGAATGAATGTCAAAGTAGGTATGCAAATTCAATTCATCCATTCAACAGTTTTATTCCATTGAATGAAAAAAAAATTCTGACTTTTAGTTGTGAGTTTAAAAGGCAACTTCAAGGTCAGATTACCAACTGACCTAGTTTGCCTATAATTTCGCTCAAACTCCGATAAATGTTTAAATAAAACAAATTAAATTTAAATATGAACAAAATGTTTTATAAATATGAAAGACGTCTAGAAGCCGAAAGCGTCTAGGAGCTTTGAAAACTTCAGTTGTCGAAAACCTTACATTCTTGCGGAGCAAAATTTTGATAATTATCTTCTGGGTTATATACAAAGGCTCGAGGTAAGTTTGCTAGGCCGATCCCTACACAACAATACAGTTGAAGATTATTGATTGTACTAGAGCATGATAAATCATTTTGCGGGTACCCACAGACATGAAATTTCGAATTTCCAGATATAGTGGTATGATTTTACTACGTTTACCACCAATCTATTGCAAATATTGTCAATATGGTATTTCCAAGACAAACATTCGTCTACAACTACCCCCAAATACTAAATTTGTGGGATCTGCCTGATACCCGGGCATCTGCAATCACTTGCAGTATAGGTTAATAGATTTTGTCATTTAACATTTACAAGAACCCGGATAGTAGTATTGAGTAGAGAAAAAGCAACAAAAAGCAACATTAGATTTACTAAAATTTAGCTTTAAGCCGGCTCCACCGAGCCAGTCCTTGACCGCACGTGAGCTCGTGAGACAACTATCGCTGTATCATCAGCATGGGTAATTTTATCTCCTTCAAGTTGAACGCGAAGTCATTCATTAAACAAATAAATAAAAGGGGTCCAAGAACTGTACCCTGGGGAATTCGAAAGGAGAAGGAAGATCCCTCACTCATAGTAGTGTTTATTTTGAAGCGGTTATGTAGGATTCAAACCCACTAAAACCTCACTATCCTTTTCCCACTTTGGAACTCGCCCTGGAACTCACACATTACTTCAGGCCAAGTACTTGTGACGTTTTTAGTCCTCTAGTCTCTCCCGTTCTTGGGTGATCTTCTCTGCAGGATGCCTTCGACATGCACAACTACGAGGTCCATTGCTCCTCTCTTTCAAGGATATTGGCAACTTTACTCTCTGGTTTCATGTCCTCAGATGGCATTTCCAGGTCATCCTGCATCCATCTTCATTGTATTTCCCACTGCTTACACACGAAGAATGTGTGAAACACATCATCATCCCCTCCATCATAGTTTGGACAAGTCGGATCTTCTACTTTCCCCAATCTGTGAAGGTAGGAGTAAAATAGTCCGTGTCCTTGGAGGAACTGGGTCAGGAAAAAGTTTACCTCTCCACCCTTTCTCTCTAACAACTTTTGGACATGTGGTACCAAGCCTGCTGTCTACCTCCCTCTTCCCTCTGCCCACATTTGTTGCCATCTTGCCATGGTATGTTTCCTCTCTTCTTCGGTAATGCAAGTTCTTTTCATTCTTCCCGCCTGTAAAGTACTCGTTTTCGTTCGTGTTTGCCACAAGTTAAATTGGAGTACAGCCAGTGAGTACAAGTATGGCTGGCTCTGAAACTGTTCGGTGGGAATGCGTGTGCCCACACCTCCGCGCCATACAAGGGAATAAATTGGACAACGCTCATCATAAGACGACGCTTGCATGATCACGGCCCCTTTATGTTTTGCATAAGGGTGGTAATGAGCTCCGATAAGTCAGCCCTAGTCAACTTCACCGTTCGACGCAGATGACTTGGGGTGACTTTGGATGAGAAGTTAGCTTGGAAGGAGCATAAAGAGTGGCTAGTACGAATAATAAGGCAAATAATAAGCAGCCCAAAAAGCCTTCTGGGTAGGAAATCCACTCTTAGTCTGGACACCAAGCGACTTATCTACCTCTCACTAATTCGCCCAATGTGGATGTATTCTTGTGACATTGGAGTGTCTGCTCAACTCATTTGAAGCGAATCCAGACAACACAAAACAGAGTATTAAGATTAATCACAGACGCACCTGTACTAAGGTCCGCATATACCAACCTTCACTCTTCGATGAGAGAGCACTCAAACCCACTTCTCGTCGATCTGAGTAACAGCGGCCCACCTCCACCAAACAACGCCGTCTGAAGCGCAAAAGACCGCAAGAATTTCTGTGACATTATCTACTCTGTGTTATTTCCTAATCATTTGTTGTGTCTTAGTCATTTTATTTACATACGCATGTACCAGTCATCTCTCTTAATACCTAAATGTAGGACGATCATTGGATTGCTACCTCTCTTCATGGGACAGGTTAATTAGGTGTTTCACCTACTGTACCTCAAATTGTTTCGAACAACTGTAATGTCTATTTTTTGACAATAAAGTTATCATTATAAAAAACAGAAAAAGTTTGTTGTTAGCTGTTGTTCTCTGCTCTTCCTTCAAGGTCTGGTATCGGGGAGGATTGATGCTCCGGGTCTCCTGGCTAGTTTCGGGTTTCACGTGCCACGTTTCTCTCCCTGTTGCACTGTCACGCCAATCGTCGCCCCGTTTCTTTCTACAAACCACTTGTACCACCGTCCATTGTGCCGTACGCCTCGTCAAGTAAATCTCTACGTCGATCTCCTTTCATTGATATTCTTTCCTCACCTCTCTATGCTATTCGAACTCAACATTTCCGTCATCTGTGCTCAGTACCTCTCGATGAGCCCAGTGCCTATTTGTGGGTCGCGCTTACCTCAGTGCGTGTCTTTGTTCTTGGTAGACTGGTTGTTTTGAATTCACATTGTATTGTAGTTATGTGCTTTGTCTCTTGTATTGAGCTCGTCCCGTATCTTGAAAATAAATACAAATATCCCACTCACGTAAGAACGGCTAACACCAGATGAGCACTCTATACAGTCGTTTGAAAAACAATCACGAATGACTTTGAGCTGGAAAATTTGGAGAAAACGGCAGGAACATGTAGAAAAGCTACTATTAGAATACAGCGATGAGAACTCGAAGGAAAACTTCAAGTGACGCGACCGTCATCCAAATGTTTCGTATATATTAGTTTCGGTACAAGGTCCCGCCATAACAACTTCTCCATTCTCACGCCTCCGCCTTGTCAAAGGGCGTTTTCTCATAAAGTAAATGAGCTTATCTTGTAGAAGGTTTCATATTACGTCTCAGTAACATCATTCAAGAGTGATTTTCAAAGTTAAAGATCATCGACGCAAAATCCACTTCACAAAACAAAATATGTGATAATTATTTTAGATAGTGCGCTTGTGAAGCGGCTTATTTCACCCCTCGAGAAAATTTTGAGGATTTCGCCCTGAGAATGAGGTCGGGAATGCCCGAGGGGGAGGTCATTGTGTCGGACGGAGGAGCCGACGGGATATCAATTACTGTTATTAATTGCGGAAGGTGGGAGCGTGGTCTCTAATTGGATACAAGAGGAGCGTTTTCTTCGGCGAGGTTGTATGAGGGGTGGCAGGTTGAGTGAAAACGTTGGATGGCCAAGGGAGGGGGGAGGGTCCCCCTTCAGGCGTCATAAATCATTTCAAGTCCGCCCGCTCTCGGTCCCGACTGGAAATGGACTGGAAAGTTGATGTGCTGGCCGGGTGACGGGTCGGTAAATCAGAGGCAGTCGGAATGAACAGGCTGTCCCATCTGATTCGTTCGTCCTCCACAGTTGCCGCCTGAATCAATCCATCCATCGACTCACTTTTCCCTTCTCGAGCATCCTTCAACGCCTTAGCAGCTCATGAGTTAATTGGAAAAGTACAATCCTAGGTCGAACAGTATCCTCCCAAAAGAAAGACCAAAATGTTTACTCCACTACAAAGAGAAGAACACCCACGCCAACTTCAGCCATTTTCTCAGTTTTTCACTCCCGGAAAAGTCATGAATGGTATCAAAAGATCTCCAACAAAGAAAGGCCGGACCTCATCACCTAAAACCTTCTGAAGGCACTTCCTAGAAAAGGCTTAGTTGTGCTAACTCAAATTTATAATGCAATAATGCGGACTACACACTATCCAAACAGATGGAAGCCCACTCATATCATCATGATTAAAAAAAAAACCAATAAACACCAAGCGAACCCGAATTCATATCGTCCGGTAAGGCTTGTTACCATTATACAAGAAATCATTGAACAATTATTCCTCTCTCACCTAAGGTAAAAGCACCAAAGGCGGAAACCTCTCCAGTGGCGGACACTTACATGAAAAAGCCCTGAAAATAAGGCTAATAGCGCCTGTCCGCCTTTCGTGCTTTTACCTTTCTGGAATGTTCTTCCAGATTCTCAATTCGGATTTCGTCACGGACACTCCTGCAAAATGCAACTGCAGTATCAAACATACGGTGAACAGCGTCTACGGAATTTCTAAGCTGTCCGGCCAAAGTCAAGATAATCGAAGAGCCGAGAGACGGCTATTGTTTGTGTTCATTTACGATTGATTGCGATGAGTTGCGATTCCAAGATTTTGACAAATCAGCCATTTCGCGCAGCAATCGAACATCTACTATGCAATAGAAATTCTGTGGGGGACAAACGAACGAGTTTATGCATCCGAAAAAAACTAACTTAAATCGTCACTTGAGAGGCGTTGTCACCGTTAGATTTAGCGAGAAAAGTTACGTATATCCCGCCTCTAACCTTTTTTCGTCGAGTTTTTTGGAAAAACCTTAATTTTAACAGAAAACACACGTTTTTCTGCAGTTGAGCATCATTTCCTAGACTAAAAATATTTTTAAAAACCAAAACGGCTACACCGTTGGAAAACTGACATTTTGGCGCACGTTTTACCGAGCCTGCAAAGTTCTGCGTCAAGCACGTGATTCACAACTTTGAGAGTGAAGTCAGCGTACCCCATCCATCGTGACGTCGGCAGGATGAAGCCGACCTACAGCCTCCAGGGTTGTGGGTAGGGAGGTGTGTTGACGTCACTTTCTGGGTTTTAAACCGGATATACTTAGGAAGGAGGGGATGAACCTTAAGGCTATGGGTCCACCGGACTCCGTAAGTAAGAACGAGGAACATATATTATAAATTTAAGGAAGAAACGTGGAATTAAGAAGACCGAAAAAAGGTTAGCATGAATATTGTCCATTCATTCTGCAAGGTTTCTCGGCTAATACTTTCCAAGCGGACGGTGACCCTCACATGGATTACATCACCAATGGTTGTGTGTGATTAATTTCGCTCATTAAAACAATTTGAATTCTCGATTCACTTCACAAGGGATAATAGAACGTACCCCCACCGAATTTGCCGAGAAATCGGTTTTCATGGATATAGCAAGAAAAACGGAACCAAGGACCACATACGGTGTTATTCATCGTTGAACCTCAATTCGGTAGTTGCTTCC
This sequence comes from Creontiades dilutus, assembly GCA_031894815.1. Classification (NCBI taxonomy): domain Eukaryota; kingdom Metazoa; phylum Arthropoda; class Insecta; order Hemiptera; family Miridae; genus Creontiades; species Creontiades dilutus. The sequence continues at coordinate 331,187 of JAVIWC010000324.1, forward strand.
ATTTTTTCATTCTCATATTTGGTCATGTACCCTCCCAGGATTGATACGAAATGAAAGAGAGGGGTAGGGAAGAAGGGAGTGGGTTATTTTTCAAGTAGGAGAAGCGTAAGGATGCCCAAAATCATGTCACAACTCGTCGTTTATTTGATTTTCTGAAAAGTCAGGATGCCTTGCTGTATGTAGTGCAAAAGTTTCTGTGGAATACGAAAGACCCTAATTACAAAACAGTATTGAATCGCATGTTTGCTGCCTACAAAGCTCAAGGATGCAACATGAGCCTAAAAGTTCATTTTCTACACTCCTATGTCGAATAACTTCCAGAAAACCTGGGAGCGTTTAGTGAAGAGCAAGGAGAAAGATTTCACCAAGACATTTGGGATATGGAAAAACGCTACTAAGGACGATGGAACGTCAATATGCTAGCTGACTATTGTTGGATGCTCAAGAAGGATACGGACAGTGCTGGAGCACAAAAACGTGTGCGACGAAGTATCAAAGAAAGAAAAAGGTTCCACAATCAAACTGAATGAAGTTGTCGAGCATTTTGTACTGAATAGTAAACAAATACTTTCTTTTATTTTGAGTTTATAGAAAATACAAATTACAGTGTTTGTTCTACGTTTTCGTTTTCTATGTCCCCCTCTCCCCTAATTTGCGAGAAAACTGTACGTGATGGAGGAAAATAGCGGTCATTTTTGGATTCAGCACACCAAAAAATATAAAATTTAGCTCAAATATTCCATGCAGCTGATCAAACATTTTTTTCTTGCAGACCTGTGTGATTAGAATGTTTTCGTACGCCAAGTTCTCCAATTGTAACTCAATTAAACATAAATATAGGTACTACTATAATCTTGGAAAATTCGCTCATACTGCATGAATGTTTTCATTTTTTCATAATTGAAATTCGTTTTGAGGCGTTCTAAAACGAGTCCAACATCGATGAGTGTGTTTTTTTATCTCAATTTAGGTGTGAACTTTCCTCACGATTGAGACTACCCTTTTCTTGAGCAATGAATTGCACGTATTTCTGAAATCGTTCGATAAAATACAAAACAATACAATTACGAATAATTAATTGAATTTTAACGAAAAAAGGAAGAGAACAACTCATAAAGATAATGATCATTTCGAACATCCAAACTTAAATTAACTTTCCATAATGCTTATTAACTCACATATAATTATAATTAAATATCGATATTAATTAATTGACCATTTCAACAGGAAAATGTTTGAGTGGATAATAATCATGTGATTTGTAAATGAGCGGAGAGCCCTCCTCGAAGCACTTTGTTGGTTCCAGGAAAACCAATTGACTATAAACATCGAACATTTTAATATTGCTTTATCTGGAAATAACAAGTACCAACTCCCCAATTCCAATTCACGATGATTATTACCTAATTAATTAAAATAAAGTGACCAATTTTATCTCAATGAAATTAAATATTATTTTCAATCATAAACCTTTTGGGGTCTACCAAGGGGAAAAGTTATCAACTGTCATTGAAATTTGTCTTTTTACGTTTCAAGATGCGTTGACCAATGTAAAGAATCCGTCTGTCCGCCGCACTGGGGTTCAAAACCCTTCAAAACCTCGCCGAATCCCAGAAATAGATCCAACAAACATGTTATGTGGTTACGTTCATTTACCGCCTCGTTTCCAGTCGGAAGGCCGGAAAAGTGCTGTTCAGAGGTTCTAGAACCAATGAATGCACAGAGCGATCGACCGAAAAACAACTGGAATACGAGTACTTCATGTTTGTGCGAGCTTCGCCTTTCAGTTTTCGGCTCCAAAACTTTTTCCTCTGTACCTATGAAGCTTATTAGGGAAACAAAGTATATCACAAAAGGCGAACGATTCGACGAACGTTTGTATTCAGTTGAGCCACTCGTTGCAGAATGGTCTTGAGTAATAGGTTCTGCATTTTTCAGAAGCTCAAAAAACTTCTGTAATTTCATATTTGAGGCGCTCAGATCCAGAAGGGCGAACTTGAAGAAAGTATATATATGTGTATACAGGGTATCCGCAGAGTTGTCCCCCCCCCCCCTCCAAAAATCGTCCAAATGGGAGTAAACAAAAATAATTTTTTTTGAGTCTTCATATTTTTTTTCCAAGGATCTGAAATATCATATTTGCGCACCCCACGTAACTGCGCAATCATGCCCAAGTGACACAAATTTTCTTATTTCAAGTGGGAACCTTAATTTTTTTTATGGCAGATACGGATTCTACTCTAGATTCCATGAAAATCTGACCCCTCAACCAATTTCCTTGATTGCGCGTAACCGGTTCAGCGAGCACGCAAAGTTGAACTACCCAGAAATGGTCAAAAGTGGATGATGGTGAACTTCAAGTGTGGCACATGAATTTTCATAGTTTTTTAACGCTGATTTACGTTTTTTGATTCGAATCAATTCTTGCGAAATAATGACCGAAATTGTTCATTTCGCGAGAAAAATCATCATTCATGCCGACTTTTGACTCTCAGATTAACATGTTTTTCGCTTGCTCACTGAAGATCAATCTCCTATTTTTACATTTTTCAACCAGACCTCGGAAATGAATACCGTAACAATCCAAAAACAGGCGCCTAAAATAAAAAACGGACGCGAAATGAACAAATTTCGGTCATTATTCGGGCAAAATTGAGAAGAAAAAAAAGCATCACGTGAATCATCGTAAAAAAAAAGAAAATTCATGTGCCACACTCGAAGTTCACCATCATCCACTATTTGACAATTTTGGGGTTGTTCAACTTTGCGTGCTCGCTGAATTGCGCGGTTACGCGCAATCAAAGAAATTGGTTGAGGGATTTGGATTTTCATGAAATATTGAGTAGAATCCGAATGTGCAATAACAAAGTAGGTGGTAAGTTGTTAAGAGTTAGCTTAAGTGTTAAGCACCAATAGAAATATAATATTAAATAATAAGTAAATTTTACTTCGTATTAAAATATTTATTGTAAGGAAAGATAATTATGGGATCAATAGAGAACGTAGTTACGTTCTATATGACAATTTTAGAACACGATTCTAATCAATTCTAATTCATTTTGATTAAAACAAAAATGATAATAGGCAACCCCAAGTTCGCCCTTCATCCACTTAACTAAAAATGCCTTAGAAGTTGATTGAAGTGAAATTTACAGACATATTAAATGAGTTGAGAATATAACAGGCACTTAATGAATCGGAAAGCACAACTATTGAGTTTGTTGAGCAGTTATTTGAAGATCTAATTGCCGCAAATGTGACGCGCGTCCTATAACATTTTTGGCACACCGAGAACTCATCCAGACTTGTTATCGTTGTTAATCTAACACTGTCACAAATCTGACCATCGGAGAGACGGAGTAAACAGCCAATGGTGTCACGTCGGTCATGCATCTAAATACTTTCTTCTCTTGTCCTCCCTAGCTGAAGTCAGCAGGAAGAGGGCCAAGCGAGAAACAAGAGAGCATCGGCGTCAACAAGACGGACGTCAAAAAACGCCATCCTCCGTGATTCCCCATTGCCGGCCTGTTCCACACTGGATCTCTTGAGTGATGGGCTCTCCGACAATGTTGTCCTACGTTGTTGACATACGTTGGAGCTTCCAAGGTCCCAACCCTCAGTTCATTGTGCCTCCTAAAAATTGGTCTGTAGGTTCTTCATTCTACAAATTCGTTCAAAATTGTTATTGATTATTCTAGAACCAAGTATTCGGCCATTCTGTTCATTGAGTATCAGCGGCACAATAAAATCATTGTATGATAAGAACTATTTAAAAATGATGGTCATATGATTTAATCAAACTTTCAGGAGTGTAATACGTGCCCTTATACGGAAGACAAGTGTACTGCTTTTTGGCTCATTGATATGGTTAAATTTCAAATGATGTCGTTAAAACTTACTGAAAATGTCGAGCATGGTAATTTTTTATTAATTTGATTGTATCAAGTAATAACTTATTAACAATATTATATTGAAAATAGGGATAAATATTCAAAACTAAGATATATCACTGAGTTTTGTCCTTTCTGACTGATGGTTCCACTCAACTGCTGCACAAATCGGCAAGATCAAGTGGTTTGGTACGCTTTAATCTTCTGGTGACTTCACTTGCGTCAAGGAGATGGACAGCTTCCTCGTTGACGTGATGTCTTAGCTATTGAAGATGACTCACAGCTTGTCGGTTTATAGCCTCGCTCACTGTTTCGAACTGGAGTTCATGATGGAGAGGTTCATTTCGAAAGTACCATGGTGCATTCACAACAGATCGTAGCCCATTATTTTGGCAACGTTGGATGATATCTCGATTTGATTGAGCTGTACAGCCCCACAGCTGGGCTCCATAGGTCCAAACAGGTTTCAGGACCTGGTTGTACAGGGTTAGCTTGTTCTGGATCGACAGCTTCGACCGTCACCCCATTAGTCAGGACATTTTTCTGAATTTGAGTAGGAGTTCTCCCTTCTTTTTCTTAACATGGGCTCTCCACCTGAGCCTGGCATCGAGCGTCATACCGAAGTGTTTAGTCTCGTTAGCATACGGAATAACTTATGCAGCATGGTAATAAGCGAATTTCATTAAATTAGCGTATCGGGATTTTAGAAAAGAGCTAAGATCCAGGAATAATTTCGAATGCTCCAAAATGGGTTTCCGAAAATTTTCAAATCAGAAATTGTTGGAACCATCATAATGTTTTCATTTTCGAAGAAAATTTTTCAGAAAGTTCGTTTTAATAATAGTTTGCTTCTTAACTAAGATTTTGGATTTGTAAAATTTTTTTCCACACTACCATCCAATTTGAATACATTGATTGAAATGATTGTTACCATTAGAAAGCGGATTAAATTCGCCAGTTTGCTTATATCAAACAGTCCTAGGTGGTCTCCAATCAAATTCAACATCCTCCTCCGCTATCTTGTTATATACTGGTGAGATCCACCCATAATAATATTTTCCTTTTTCTTAAGGAATACGAAGATCGAGCTGCCTCCTCATATATTTGTTTTCTTTGCATCAGGGTGGTGGTTTTTTTGTCCGTTTTCGAAATCTTGTTCACCTGCCATTTTGTCTCCGCCTTTTTCAAAACATGTAGGAAAACAGGAAACCCAGTGGACAGCGGAAACCCAGTCAGAATTCAAATTTAGAAAATAATCGTTCGGATAATAATTCATACCGATCAACACATCCTCGTATTGAATTCCTTTTCATCAAATTAGTATTTTATGGCGAACCTAGGAACTGTCATAAATTACCTCCCAAACTAGCAAAATGATCGCGACACATTTCTGATAATAATTAAATTTGAAAATGTGGAAAAACACCGTAGTAATGTGCCTAGACAAATGTATAGACAGTAACGTGAAAAGAAATATACCCTCGTAAAGAAATATACTGTCGTTTCGTTCATACGCGAGGACAGCAAAACAAAGCTCTCTCCCCAGTATTATTCCGAGAACCCGATAAACGAAATTCCGTTTGTATCCAAAGCGCGGCGTTTCCATTTTTCGCTTTCTGCAGAGCTCGTGGAAATGTACGAGTATAACTAGCTCAATGTATGTTGTTGACCGCTATGTGTTATTTCCCCCCTCTTTCGGTTTCCACGGTTCATTGCGTTGTATTATTCTTTCAACAAAAGATCTGCATATTCCCCGCCTGAAAGGCGCGGAATTCTCCGAACTGAAACGATGTATTTCAATACATTCAGTCAAATTTCGTTACCGTCGAGCTATCTTGGGCAGAACCAGTATTTAAACAACCTCGCTTACCGCCGAAGTCATGTTTTGATTCAATTCAACTGCAAGCGATGGGTCAATTCAAATGTTTTCGATACTTCGGGAAAGCGAGCGAATTCCAACAAATTGATACTTAGTATGTGAGGAGAAAAAACGCCTGCTTTTTATGAACTTTCCATAGATTTTGGTGTATTATTTTCAACCATAAGCTAAAAATTTATCACTTCACGTTTGAAGGTGAGTGGGTTTAACATCTACAATGCTCCTCCTCCATACGGACCATAAAAAGCATTGTATTTGATTTAAAAGATCAGTTGTGGAATAGCTGATCATAACATCTAGCCAGCCCGATCGCGTCACACTTCTAGATGATATAGACCAAAAACGGGTATATAATATGACGAAAACGTGGTTTTTGGACATTTTTACTGACGCAGACTGTCGAATGTCTTTTTCTAGTTATTTTAAATTCAAAATTTTAAAATTCTCAATAAGATACAAGTCAAACAACTGATATAGGATAGATGTTGTACATACTTCTTCAATCATGTCACCGTTTTCTGCATGAGCCATAGGGATTGCATCGAGATCTTTGCATTTATTAAAAGGAAAGAATAAATCTCTAAATGCCATATGCGAATCAGACCTACACCACATTTTCTCTTACTGTACTTTTTTAATGATCACTAGGTCACTCGCTACTGAAACTGGTCCCACCCCCTTGATTTCCACAGGTACACATGCTTGATAGCTAATCAATGCTCCAAGCCCCTCCAATTGCTCCCTTAACACACAATCAGCTTTTGTTTCGTTTTTCCAAGCCCACGTCCTTGGTCTCATATTTAAAATATTGAATTTTACTTGAATGTATTACTACAAGTCTCAACGCTCCCCGTGTTTCGGGTACCAGGTTCCTTCATTTCAGGTCGAATGTTACCCATCGTATTCAAAATTTTGGAGTCACAAAAGCGAAATTATCATTCAGTATTATCCAATTGAGTGGCATCAGGAGCTCATCAGCTAATTTCCCTCTCTGAAAAATGAGCACAGAGCTTCATGCATATTCTGATCCATCTCCAAACACCTATTTTTCAAGCCTTCTGGTCGTGGCATTTGATATTTCCATCCTACAAATGAGTGGAGTCGGTCTGAGTGCTATTCACTTTGAAGTTGATTGACGGGAGGGAGTTCCATTCAGCTTTCCCGACAAGTCACATCCTATGGCGCTACTGTTTCTCATCAGGAACAATCCTTGGGCAACTTTTCCCCCCTCTCGAGTGAAAGAGAAAACGTAGTTGTTACTTCGATAACTTCAGTTGACGCGTTAGGGGAGTGATTAGTTTTCATTATCGCGGTCATTACGAGTCAGTGGTTAATGCTTCTCGGAGTTGTTCAGACAAAATTAACAAAATGTTATCTTCGTCTGTGTTGAGATTGATCTAGGTGATGAAAGCTCACGGCACATGTGTCACTGTGACTACTCTCAAATTTAAATCTCCCCCCATTGCTACTTCTTTCGGTTAAATTACATTAGTATGTTTATCGTTTACTGAGTGTATAAGGGTGTACAGGGTAAACTCAGCCATTGGGTAATCCCGTCCACGGAGTTTTTGAAAAAATGGCGCAGTTATACGAGAAGCTAATCCCCATCATTTCTCTCGTGAGCATGGATAACTATCTAAATATGATTGTTACGCAATGGTAGGTTTGCAACTGGTTTATTTGTGAAAAGAATTCAGAGACGGTACTGTCAACTTTTCTCTAAGCCTTCAACAATCACAGTAGGGTGTACTTTCATTACATTTCAACTTCATTTTTTATTTGTCTTCATCTGAAATTGCTAAACTACAACTTATGGTTGAAAATATCAGTTTAACGCAGTTCGGAAACCTTAGCTAATGTTTTTGAAAAATGAAAACATTGGGCTAATACCAGCCACACAATATAATCCCAGCTACTGTGATTACTCCAACTTTTTTTTCTACCGGATTTCAATGGTTTTCGCTTATTGTTTTCAATAATGAACCTTTGTAGTCGACCAAGTTCAAGTTTTTAAAATTTAAGTTCAGTAGATTGGCATTTCTTCCGAATCTAGAAGTGTCTCGCACAAACTTTGAAATGACGCATTATTCGAAAAACAATAAACCCATCTTTTAGAATTTGCAGCGATTTTTATTATATTTGTGTTGCCATTGCCGCGTCCTGTTTGGATAAAAAGGAGAAGTGTTGTAACTAAACACATAATAAGAGAGATGGATCATCTTTCATCTGAGGACAATGCTGTCATCGAAAGTTCAGTTAATGAGGGAAGAAAATAATCATTGGAAAAGGTTATCCTGTTTAAAAGAATACCGGTAATAAGAAGCAGCTCAACTATAAAGTGAACCAATCAGAAAATCGTAAGTAATTGTATCCCCTATTATACGGGATATTAAACTAGCGGCGGAAAGCAATTCGCTAATTACCGTCAGCGGAACGTTTTATTCAGTAATGAGAGTCTCAGGAGTGCTAAGGCGTCAAAGGAACTTGACAGCTCGATTAACGAGCGGACGCGCGGGATATTTCTTTTTTCTTTATTAATCGCCGAGTCTTGATGAAATACCTTCCTAGTCAGGAGGGGAGGGGGGTCTCCTTATTCCAACTACAGGCTCCGCTGATCAGTTTAACGGGAGAGTAAAAGTGATCGCTGGTGACTATTTTCCAGTTGATGAGAGAGCAGAGAGGGCTATGGAGCTTTATTTTAAATGAATAAATATAATAGAATAATAATGATTCTGATAATACAAACCCTCTTCAATTCATAATGACAGCTAATCTGGTAGAAGAAAGTGATTGACGCGAATAGTAAACATATTGATAAGTAACGCGTGCATTTCAGGGAGGTCCCTATTTCCGGTTTTTACACGATTACACATGAAAATTATTATAAACACATAACGATTATTGTTAAAAACTAGACCAAATTCATAATCTTGGAGAAACCACGGAAATTAGCTGGAAATTTTAGGAATTATGAGGATCACTTGAATGAATCGACTTCCCCCTCTCCTCTATCAAGATATGAAATTCCACATGATAAATAATAAAATGAAAAAACAAATCGGTAAGTTTACATTTTTTAGCAGAAAATTACTTAACCTTAGACCGGTAAAAAGGAAAATGTTAGTATGGATGGTAACAAAGCAATTTTGATGCGCACAGTACCAAATGTCTCGTATTCACCACTCCAGAACGTTATCTTGAAACTTTTTGAAACAACCATCTTCCTATCAGTTACAGTTGATTATGTTGCTGAAGGGATAGACAGTTGAGTACTTTCTCTTAAAACAAATAGATTTTTCATGCGCAGTTTTCCAAAGTTCGGCTCCAGTAGATCACAAAAAAGTATAACAATGTAACGAATTAAGTATAGTGACAAAAGGTCATGATAATATCATCTCTTGTCGTACTCAAAGGGTAGGCGCTATGAACTTGCAGGGACGAGAGACATTATAGTGAGTGGTGTGCTATTAGCGATTGTCCTCTTTCTCACCCTTGGGGTGTAGAGGTCGCACAAGAAGCTCGCCAACTGTCAGTCCTGGATAGCTATATTTGCCTTCTCTATCCCTAGAGCTATATATCTATGTACTAGATATATCGTTCTATGTCTCTATCTTGAGGCAGCTCTTCCACTGCCACCCTCCAGGGCTTCTCCTCTAGAACTTTCCTCCGTAGTCGATCCTGCTCCATCCGCCAGACGCGCCATCCTTATCTCAACTGGGTTGATTTCATTCTTTTCTCCAGCTGCTGCACATCTAGGTTTGTCCTGAAAGTGGAGTCCCTGGGCCCGCTTAGTCCTCTCTTCAATATTTGGACGGTACCTCATTTCTTGGGTCTGCATTGAGCTGAAATGGTTCTGGTTGAGGGGCCACGTTTCACAACCATAAGTGAGAATGGAGAAGGTACGTGTTTTTACTGACAGTTTTGGAAATTTCTGCCTCACTGGTGAACTGTCTGTTCAGGTAGTCGAAGAAGAGGAAAGCCTTCCTCCTAAAGGAATTGATTAATTATTCTCCGAAGTTATAGTTATGGTTTCCTTACAATGATTGTAGTGTTGTTCGCTCTAGAGTCTTCTCTATTCTCATCTTCATTTCCCTAGCCTTCAATATGCTGCGTAGACTTATGTTTCTCGTTTCGAATGCTGATTGTGGGTAGTGAAAGAGAATGTGCTACGGTTAGATTGAATCAACTCAAGTCTTAACTTACGTGTCCAACAAAAAGGAATCCACCTCGATAATAATAATGCTATAATAATACCGTTGAGTTAGAACTTTGTTTCTCAATCATTTGCAGTTGAACATAAAAGTGAATCGGCGGCGAAATTACACCCACAACGTCTCGTTATGACCACAGTTTGGTTATTTCAATTTTACCTCGTTAATTAGGGAAGAGAATTGAGTTTTAATGCAAGCAAAACACAGTTCCGTTATTATTTAGCAGTCCTGTGGGTTCGGGAGAGCTCAACGTTTGATTCAAGGGGACGAAAGATTAAACAGAAGATAACCCACAAACTCTTGTTGGATAATAGATTTTTGAAAGAAAAAATGTCTTATGATCAAAGTTGTAAGATCAATATTGCAGACGCCTGAAGGATCTCGGTTTTTAAATGCTAAACGAATTGAAAATGAGAAAATATAGCAGACACTAATACAAACATGATCAAGTCTTCAACTCTTCCTTCGTATTAATCGAAGAATTAGACAAATTCTAATTGTACCTTTAGTGCTATCTGTTCATTACTTCAGTACCATAATGTGTTGTTAAGTGAAGTTAGGTGACATTGAAAGCGTTTAAAACAGAAAATTTTCTTGGTACATTCGAAATACCATTCAATAACGTGATTTTCACCTCCGAAAATTGATCAATTTATAGAAGTGGACTTGCGTCTGTCACATGGATATACTACATATAAAGACGTCTAGAGGAAAATGGGTACGATTGGCTCCTGAGGAATTTAGGCAGAATCTCTACAAAAATGAGTGCGAAACTGATGACTTTTTTTTCTTCAATTTATGCCAAAAGGTCTACACTCTGGGGGCCCATGAGCGTTCGAAAATGCTAAAAAAAATTGAGATTGGAAGGAATTTAGGAAATTTGTTCGCTGTCACTGTGCGCCTTAAGACTATTTTTTCAAAACTGCTCGACCAAACTTTCTCAAACGTTGGTCGTTAAATCACAACTTGGGGTCTATCTGAGACTGAATTCTCGGCATCACTTTCAGTCAATCCTAAATGGACAAATCAAATGACTAAATTATTCAAACATCAGAATATCGAGACCTTTTGGTGTAATACTAACGTTGTTTATTCGTTATTGATGTACATCGCATAAATAAATTCAATTAGCCCATTAGGACCGCTCCATGTTCAACCGCTCGCATTCCCTACGGACTAGAAATTTGACTGAAAACAAATGAAGTCGTCACGAGTATGAGTGACTCTGACTACGTAAAAATAGTACAGTGAATTGTGACGATCGAATCAGATGTTATGATTCAAGAATTGACAACTGTTAGCACATGGGTGGCTTGTATCCTATGCGATGAACGGAAAATTTTAGTACGCTAAAATTTAGAGTCAGCAGTTAACTGAAGGAGTAACGTAAGTTTCACCTTCGTAACTCCGACCGATGTTGCTTTAGGGACGCATAAAAATGTCCTGAAGAATTCTATTAGGAGCGGATACATCCGTCCGACGCTTCTACCTCACGCCTCGACTGATTTATTCAGAAGATCGAAGGGACGACACATTTCCGGGATAAAAAGCGCCGAGCCCCCCTCTTCCGCCCGCACGTCCTGGTAACAAGGGTTGGGAGGGTATTGTGTTTCATGGGAAAATGAGGTAAGGGCCCCAGGAAAACAAGCTTGTCTTTCGATATTCAACCCTCCGTGCTCATGGGAGTTGTTGATGCTCTCTTTCCGCAGTTCAAATTGCATTGAAGAATGTGAGCTCTCTGAGCGAGTTATTGAAAACCAAAAGGATCTGATGAGGCAGCCGAAAGGGGGTAGAATTGTCAATATAAATGGCCCTGGTACAGGGCGATTTTTTATTTGTTCGACAATATTGCGCGGCTTCCAATTACTTTGTGAATAAGCAATAGGTAATTTCGTGCGTAGTATTGGGTTTTTCCATGTAAACCATGAAAATTTGTGTTCTAGCGAATGACAACTCCCAGAGTAGTTTTAATGTCCAAAGCGAATATTATCTTGTACGTATTCGCAACTCTTCATTTAGCCTTTCCAACTTAGGGAAAGGGCCTGCGAATCGCTTATTCGTTGAGCGAGGAAACTCATAATTCAATTCAGAAAAAGAGGTACATACAATCCGGTACAAAACTTAATTCCCAAGTAAATTTTGGGTGAAAAACAAGGATTGTACCGATAAAACCCACGTTTTTCTGAGTTCACAAGTCAACTTTTTCACTAACTCCTAGTAGCTCCAATATATCGATATTTTTCTATCGATGATGCAAGTGCCAATAGTATCGGATATCGATAGTTAGTGACCAATATTTCTTCCGATATTTCTGCCGGTATCTAAACAATCAAACGTGGCATGGGGAATAGGGATATACGAACCCCGAACCGGAGTTTCACACGGTATCAGGCCGCCTGATGACTATTGTGTAGCAAACGGAGAGCTAGCAGCAATCCGGTTTGGTATTTCCGGCATTATTGATTTAGGTATAACAAATGCAGCTATATTGACAGATTCTCTATTGCATGTCAACTAATTAGGAACAAAACTATCACGAAGAAAGATTATTTCCGAAGTTTAAAAGTTGGAGGTTTTTCCACAGTTCCGTCCACTGCGCGTCGTTGAGCCGACGGGATCGGTGTCCTCAACATACACGCGTGAGCGACAGCGGAAGCAACTAAATTGAGGATCAGCTTTTTCATTGGAGCCAGCCAGGCGAGCGAGTGGATGAGCGAAAACGGTTCGGGGGATCGGGAGGCAGGAGGTCTCCCTGACATTGGGTTGGGTCCATTAGCGATATAAACCCCCTTTTCAGGGCGAATTTCTGAGATTAATCTTCCCCGGCCCGAAGGCACGAGCTGACGGCTGAATCATAACCGTTTTCTCGCCTAAACCTGATGCTTACGTGCGTGGAATTGAGTATCGCGGCGTGACTACCTCGAGGGACCACCCTCACATGACGGCACCAGCTTCAGCTTTGTCGCATATATTTATAAACCCCGAAAAGAACCGTTAATTTTACGTCTGCCTCGTTCAGATTCCGCGATAGTTCCGTATGCAAGTAACCTGACTCTCATCGTATGAATATCACATTTCCTATGAAATTAACACTCGAAACTCTAATCTCATTCAAGTGATAAGACTTGAAGCTTTAAACGACTGGTGGAATGTATAAGAAGTAAAATATGTTACTTACTTTCATTCACAATAATATCATACAGGGTGTATCAGATATGGTGCGCATTTCTTAGTTTTTGAATTATTTCATTTCTAAATTTTTCTCCGTGTTTTCAACCTTGTCTCAGCAAAACGGCTATACCACACATACAGTATTATGTAAAGTAAAATTTGAGGATACCGTTGGAAAATGCATGAAATTGCCTATCTTTCAAGCGCCAAACCAATTGTTTTTGCTTTCTTCTAGTTGGAGAAAATTACTCTACAAAGCAAACTTCAAGAAAATTTGAAAAAATAAGTTTATTTAAACGTTCAGTACTCTACACTAATCTGCATTTGATCAAGTGCCTGTAGCTTAAAAAATGTGCCAAAAAGTCAGCTTTCGAGTGGTATGTCAAAAACGAGTTTTACTATTTTATTTGTTCGAGAAAATCTCGTCTGAGTTTAAAGAACATCGAAGCAAGTTGAGGTTTTTGACGCTTGGTAATGGGTTTAAAATAAGTACCTAGTCATTTTTACGAACAAAATTAATCTGTTTTATCTTCCGACATGCAGTTTTCAATTCGTGCAAGTATTTTCTAATATGTAATTACAGTAAATTTGAAAAATGGCCTCCATTTTGTTGAATGCACAAATGTGTCCTTTTGTGCATTGCAACAACAGTACTTCGAGGCTCTCGTCGGTTTTGTTTCATTTGATCTCCACATTTCATTATTCTTTGAATGAGACGATCTCTCGACTCAATCCTGATGATATTCCTCTGGTGGAGAGAATGCTCAACACTCTCCTGGGACCTCCCTAATACTGGTTGGGATCCCTATATAGTTATCACTTATCTAACTTGACTGACTTCATATCATAGTTATCAAAGTGACTTCATTTTCCTAGCTAAGTAGTGGCAAAACAGCATATTTTGTGATATTGTTGGCTACCCGCGAAACTCAACTTTGGCAGAGGCGCCCTAAGGTTGTATTCAACAACACCTTTATTTATTTGATTGGTTCGCTGTATCGACGAGTACGAATTGAATTATGTATTTCCATACTCGTTCATTGAGCATGTACGCATACATTTGAAATACAGCCTCCATCAGTTAGCTGCACAACCGTTTACATCTTCCTTGGGTTCGCCTTAACAGAAATATTGAGAAAACGTTATTCTCACCTATTTTTGATGAAGTGGAAAAATTCCGCTGAAAATATTATATTATGAAATGATACATGTTGTTGAAAATTGAAATTCAAATGAAATTATAGTTGTTCAAACATTACCTGCATTTGGTAATCCATTTTAGCCATTGATTTCCATCCGATCATCTTCCTCCTGGCCATTGTTACCTTGGTGCGGCAAAAGTTGCTGTGCCTCTGGCTCTAGATCTATATAGTTTGACATCCTTCTCTATCGCAATACCGATATAATCGTATATCGTTCGGAGGACACTAGATGATTACGCTTCGTGTCTTATATTGCAATAGGATTTGCCATGCACTCTTATTTCGGGTATGATTGAGCTGTGGGGACCGTTTGCAGGTATATTCCAGGTGGTATTCATTAGAAAAAAGGATGAACAAAAATTTATGAGAACACCCGAACTCGGATTATTCAGGTTAGAACATTTGTGGCCCATTAGGACATATAAAATGCCAACATAATTAATTTACATTCATCTTCTACTATTGTATTACCCCTTGAATAAGTATACAATTCACTGTTCTATTGTTCTGGCATTCTGAGAAAATATAGATCGGCGATTCGAGCCTAACATTTCTCAATTTTTGACGGATCATCTGAGTCAAGTAGAGGACCCGCGGCTAAACATCGGGATGCAGTGTCTCACATGGAGGGTACATGGAATAAAGCAGTTAAGTCTCTCATTCTGGAAAACAAGAAAACCGGGATTTAAATTTCAAAACGTTCTACATTGATCATTTTCTATGTTACAAATACTAAAATAACATCATAGTTTACTAAAATATCTAAGCTGTAATACGAACAGGCCATTTTTTGATTTGCTACAACGTAACGTTTTTAAAAAGATGGCAAAATACGGTGTAACTTCCATTGTTATAGGGAAATAACCAGGTGAATCATCTGAAACAAACCAAAAACAAAAAGGATATTTCTATTCAATGATTCTTTTTCAACATTTGCAATCGTTTACGGTATACATTTAATTATATTGTTTTCAGCTAAATATTATATATATTTAGATGATATGTTTTGATGGATAGGATTCTAAATATTATACTCCTATCTACCTATATCAATTCAGCGGTGTGCATGTTCGCGAAAGAAATCCGAAGAATCAGGTATGCAGAATTTGAGAAGGTTTGAATATCCTTGTAATCAAGCCGCTGAAATGCGAATGGGACCTGAAGAAATCATTAATATTGGTCGTGAATTTATTTTGATCCAAACGGTTTTGTTAGAGATATAAAAGCTTTAAATAAGCAGCATGTATTATTAAAAACGATTAGGGACTCATCATTATGAAGACGTATAAGGAGCTTGGACTCTCCTGCTTACGGCTGTTGTAAGGTGATTTTTCGGCGTATTATGCTGGAAGTAATTTCACCATTACAACTTGCCCATTGCCTTACTCAAGTTTACTCGAGGAAGTGATTTCAATTTCACGGATGGGCATTTTTAAATGTAAATATCCTCAATTATCTTTGCCCAGTTCTTATTATTTCGCTTGTCACTGGCCATAAATGGCGATCGTGCATATGAATCATTTTTCATCGTTTTCCTGAATCCCGTTGGAGTTTTCATAAGAGTTTTTAAGTTACATAACCTCACCTTCTTATCACATTCCATTCATGAATGACCACGAATCGGGAATGTTATCTCTATGTTTTCAAGTCCATGGAGCCAAGACAGCATTGCGTTCTGTCGGAGGGGAGGTGACTTAGCGGGTTTGTTCCCTGAAGCGCTTGACTTACCTTTCTTTCTCCGAACGGCAATTCTTCGGCAGCCCGTAAGGTCTTGACTAACTGAGATTTTCCCCTGTTTGATGAAACTAAAAGATGCGTCTTTCCATCCTGAATCGAATGATACCAAACACATCCACATACAGTCGAATTTGTGGTAATCTTCGTTTTTACCATGGGACAAGATCAAAAATATTCGTTGACCAATTTTTTCGGGTATAGTCCCGTTGTGAGCTATCCATTTGGGGTCAAGTTATTTTAAACTTCTAGCTAGCCTGTCTTCCATAGACTTCCATAGATGACAACATCTGGACAACAATGTGGGTTTTCCAATTTTTTACTAGCGAAGAAAGTGGGATGTCATTTCTAGGTAATTTTGGTTGCCGAGTCGATTAAAATGTGTCCCAGACCAGTTAGAGCTCATCTGTCTTAGAAAAAATTGTGTGAATTTAAATGTTCTGAATCCCGTTTTAAGTGGCATTTTAGTTTGATGATAATCGTCCGAGTGGAAATGCAGTAGGTGTATGGTATAGTCATTTCTCAAATCCAGCCTGGTATCAAGCCAAGTTTTCCCTCCTCAATCCAAATCCAGTTTTCGAGCCACAACAAGAAAACTGATATAAATAATATAAAATAAGTGTCAGTCAAGAAAATACTTCGAGGTTGTAACTCTATATCGTAATTCACGTATGTTTATCAGGAAGCAAGTTATAAACTCGAGCAAAAACTGTGAGGTTTGCCAACTAAATTTCACACCGAAAGGGGAGGCCGCCTATTCCAGGAGCTTTACCGTTCATGACGGCGGCAAGAATTAGTTTTAATTCTCTCATTGTGAATTCTGCATCCAGAGTGGTGTACGCATTAGGGGGGTTTCACAAATTCCATCGCCTTCCACCTAATTACCGGATTAAGGAGGGTTTCAAAATTAATCAACCATTCTCCGGCCTCAATATTCCCAACATCACAAGATATCCGACTTTTAAAACATCTAACAAACAGTTTTCCCAAACTCATTTGAACGCGACACCCTATCCTTTCCAAGTTTTTTTTTTTTTTTTTTTTTTTTTTTTTCAGTTTTCCCCTACCACTGTTTCTTCCCCAGAGCGCGAATAATACTACAGTTTGCACTCAGGGGTACGTGCATATTGTGTTTATTATCTTAGATGCCTCACTCTACCTAATTTTAAGCAGTTATAAAACCGAATTTCGCTACGAGAATCAGCTTTGAAAAACTGATGCCTCGCCGTAATTGAAGGCAACTGAACCCCCGGATGCTTTCAGTTAAATATTATTACTAAAAGTCAAGAAACATGGAACATGGTTCAGCTACCTGGTCTTTACACAATCAAAAAATTGAAGAAACTCTCCTTGGCAGTAAACATTAATGGACATTACTTTTCACTTGAAATTACTCTGTTGGAAAAGTAAAAGTAAAAATTATTGTCCACACTGTTGGGAATGTAAAAATGAACGTTACTCCCCACTTTGACAGCCGAAAGTGGACTATTCACTAAAAATTAACAGTACTCTTTTGTGAAGGTAGACAACGATAGTTTTTACGAAAAAAGGACCCTGTTGGGAAAGTAAAAGTGGAAATTATTGTTCACTATGTTGGGGAAGTAAAAATTGACGTTACTTCCCAATTTGACAGCCGAAAATGGACTGTTCAAGAATTGGCATTACTCGCCACTAAAAATACATTACTTTCAACTGAAAATAGACTCTGTTGAAAAAATAAAAATGGACGTTACATTATATTTAAAAAAAAAAAAAAACGACTGACTAAGTAGGACAACACTGGGCCGCAAGGGAACAATGAGAGCATCCATAAGGCAACAATGTCGCGGGGTCACCTGGCCACAATGACGAGGGTTGGCAGGAGAAGTCTAGTCCCTAGTGAAACATGATATTAGACGCCAATAAATTGCAATATATTGAAAGTTGAAAGATTGATTGGAAACTAACGATTTCCTATTAATCAGGTCCCAGCAGTTGTGTCGCTGGATGTCTCATTCGGAGGAAACGCTATTGATCTCTGTTTGGATGGGGAAGGACCAAACCAAACAGTAAAACACCCAATGGAGTGAACCTAAAATTACGTGGCTCAGACTCGTTACTGCGAGACTCAGTTATTTCGATGCAAATGACCTCTTTCTTACGCGGAAGATCATTGGAAAACTTTCGGAGAAGCCGCAATGTCCTACGAATGGCGGTTAAAACCTTGTGATTGCTAAAGTTGTCTCTTGAAATTTCATTTCCAAACTAAGTATCCGAAATTGGTTTCTTCATCCTAAAAGTGCTCCAGTAAAATTTGTTAATAAACAAAAATTATCGTAATTGGAACGTTATGAGCGATAAAAACTTCAAAATTCGTAGCTGACCGAATAGGACCTTCCTCTCGCATGGTCGGCACACCTACTGACGTCTATACACTTCCATCTATCATTCAGGAGTGAGGAGTAAGTCGAAATCACCTTAACCAACTGAACACTTGAAGTCAGAGAAGAGAATGTTCTTACTCATAAATGGAAATAGAAACGTAGTTTTGGTTATAAAGATAAACAAGGAAGGCTATGATCGCGAGAGAACGAATTGGTTTATTCAAAAGAAATACAATACACCACAGATTAAAAGAGAATAAAATCGATTTATTATTTTTTTTTATTGTACCACGTTACAAACTTATAAGCAACATTATTCTAATGTATAGTTGGCGTACATTCAGAAATCTAAGATACATCACTTAGTCCTCATTGTCCTGATATTTGCACTTTATGCACTTTATGATGCGCACACTTATTGAATTAAATCGTGTGGATTGGTTCTATTCAGTCTTCTAATCAGATCCTCTGTGTTGAGAAGCTTGACGACATCCTCATTTGCATGATCTTGTAGCCTCAATAGGGGATGCTTGGCTTGGCTTCGAATGACCTATTGACAGATTCAATCTGCCGTTCGTAGTCTGTTATTTCTAAAATGTGTGTATGCATCTACGCAACTTCGCAACAATTCTGAAAGCGCTCAATAATGTCACGGTTGCTCTGGGCCGTGCACCCCCACAGTGCACGTCATAAGTCCAGACAGGCTTTAGGACTTTTTTGTATAGTATCAACTTATTGTGGACTGACAGTTTTGACCGTCGGCCCATCAGCCAGTACATTTTTCTGAACTTGATCACATGCTCAGCTTTTTTTTTCTTGACGTGGGACTTCCACCTAAATTTGGCATCCAGTGTCATACCAAGGTATTTCACTTCATTAGCATGTAGGAGAAAGGGTGGCACATATTTGATCCTTTTATTAGTAAAATCGACATGCACTGACTTCGTCTCATTCATTCTGACTCTCTGAGATTGATTGATTTAACTTGGTAACTGATTCAATGTTTGTTTCCCCATTCGCTATAATTGCAGTATCATCCGCAAACGTAGCGAGGGTATTATCTTCA
Source organism: Creontiades dilutus (assembly GCA_031894815.1). NCBI lineage: Eukaryota > Metazoa > Arthropoda > Insecta > Hemiptera > Miridae > Creontiades > Creontiades dilutus. The sequence goes on from JAVIWC010000324.1 coordinate 350,703, forward strand.
GTTTCAGGGAAGTCAAAGGTGTACAGCGGGTACAGTAGTGGGCCCAGTACGTTGCCTTGCGGGACTCCAGCTTCTATCCTGTTTTACACAAAAATATCTGCTGGATATGTAGGACTGCAAGAGTGTAGCATAACGTTCCGGTAGCATTTTTAAGAAGCTTGTGAATAAGACCTTCACGCCAAACTTTGTCAAATGCCTGAGTCACATCAAGGAAGATGCCAGATCAGATCTTCTTCTCCTGTAGCTCTCTCAATAATACTAGTTATTCTATGAACTTGGTAGGTTCCGTTCCTCTTTACTACAGAGCAGTCTCTTTCGGAGGAGTTTTTCGAACAACTTGGACAGTAGTGAGACAGGCCGATAGGTAGTCAACTCATAAGCAGGTTTTCCGGGCTTGGGAATTATAATTATCCCCACGATTTTCCAAAGCTGGGGTTTCCGGTGTAAGAACGACGAAGTTCCACTTATCGATTCAGCAAGAAATTTGCTACAACTATTACCTCATACCAATTTTTTTTTTTTTTAGTTCACTCTTTTTTCCCTATTCCTCATGAAAGTTGTTTTCGTATTTTCGGAATCACTTCACCGAAATGGCCAAAACTCCCTTAATATACAAAATAAAATAATTTTTAAATTGTACTGTTGATGAGATTGTTGAATTTCTTTCATTTTCATTCAATAAAATTTTCTCCTAAGTTGAAAATGGTTTTTTCTAGCCTAAACTTGAATTTTTGTCAACCTTCTACTTTTTAAACAATTTTCAATATTAACTTACTACCATACCATCTGCTGGAAAATGTATGAGCTCCACGGAAAAACATCTAAATTTCATCAGCTTTCTATCGGTCTATTAAATAATTATTTTAGGGCAATTTTTTACAGAAAAACTGGTATTTGAACTTGGAAAAATGTTAATTCTTTTAAAACGAAATCAGCTTTTTTGCAGGAGATGATGCATCTGGTGTTGTATCAAATTAAAAGGAGGAGGGGATATGACGTAATGTTTCTCGCTGAATCGAATGGGCGCATTTCTATCTATTGCCAAGTCCATTCCCGGGCGAAAAAGAATGTGAATATGACTCCTATTCATGTTAATATATTCCTACTTCTGAATCTGGATATGCTCATCTCTGCTTTTAATTGCATGTAGTCCATCTCTACATCCAATAACGCAATGTCTACTGCATCATAACTCAGCAGGATGTCAGAAAATGGTAGGCACTACGTCATTCGGATCACAAAAGGAGCGAACATCGATGCAGTAATCCCGTTGCACCTCCCCGATATTTCGATTATTTTGCCTGATTGGATTGGGGATTCGCTCCCTGTTTATGAACGTGACTTCATTATCGTTACATCCAATCTGATTGGACATTGTGTTCCCTGCATTACAAAACCAACTACCAGCACGTCTTTCAGTCTGTGTCTCATTTTCCTACTCACAAAATTGAAGAAGAACGAGATTTGATTTTGTACATTGTAGTTATGATATTTTGTCCCTTCTTCTGGCGAGAACATTGGGACGCTACCCCTCAATGTAGATAGAATTCTCATAGTGTAGCAACTTCTTTCAACAGTACGCACTTCACGTCGTTAAGATATAAGATTATCCCATCTAGCCGCGGTCATACCAGCAAATGTTTAATTGTCCCATTGTACAAAACCATTTCCAAGGATTGTGATGGTGCCAGTTGAGCCACTGATTCTGATTTCATTCCCTCCTAAAATAACTAGGGAATGAAGTTTAATTGTGAATCATTCGAAACCTTCATTGAAACCTTTTGCTCTTTGACTGAAGGTAACGCCAACTCCCCTCCCATTCAAGAATTAGTTTATTTAAATTACTTTATTAGTGTCCATTTTTCTTAGGTAAATCGGGACGACAATACGTGTGTGGAAAATACGACTAACAACGAGGTGGTAGTTAACTTCAAAACAAAAAATGGCCGGCAAAACAACAGATAAACTTCAACAACTGCAATCTGCAACAAACTGATGTTCAGAAGCAGTTCTCATCGAAGAGTAAGAACCTTAAATGGCCACCTTTCCTTTATTGGTTATTATTATGCTATTGTGCCTCATTAATTTATTATTGTTTGCACCATGGTCTTCGGGAGCTCACCCCTCTTTGAATGCAACAGGAGAGATTTCGCCAATTTGCGAGTTGGAAGCTTGCCAACTCCCTTCTGGATTCAGCTGGGATTCCATGGAAAACATATCTCTATAGATCAGTTACATTTCCCAGTGATAAGTAGCCATTTTTTAAACCGGCACTTTTCCATTCATTTTCTTTCAATCCAAATTCATCCTTCACTTTTGTCAATTAACAATTCGGACGGATCGTTATTTTGATTTGTGTATAGAGGAACAGCTGCTTATAAAGCGTGTACTAAATCAACCACTTAGCGGAACATATGCGTTTTGGGCAGGTACCCAATGGTACACACTCTAGGAGGAACATCTGCCTTTTTACGATACATCGTAGAATCTGTTCTTTGTATCTTGCTTTGCATTGCTGTCAGTTTTGTTTTGGTGTGCTTTCATAGTTTGTGTGAACAAAAGATCCCAAACTTCTTTAGGTGTTTCTGCGTTTCCAAGCTGTCGAGGAGGTCCTTAAAGACTTCTGCTCCAAACTCTTATCAAATTTGCGTTGGTTTCATTACCAAAACCAATAAAGACTGAACTCTCTCTCCAGCTGAAACATTTTTTTTTTTCTTTTTCTAAAAAGCTGCGAGGTTGTTGTGGTGCACTCAAGCTAGAAGTTTGCTCAACTGTCCTTGGTGACTGCTGACTAGGATCCTCAGAAGAAAGATTCAGGAGACTGGCATTGATCTCCCCATCAGGTGGATTGGCAGGACCTTCATCAACGTTGGCTGGAGGCTCATACACGCCTTTATGTGGATCTTCATACACGCCATTCTGTGGTCCTCCATCCACGTCGCCATCTGATGAAGAATACTCATCAGAAGAAATGATACAATCCTCCTCTTCAGGAATGTATGAGTGATGTTAGCCTCTGAGTCAACTTCTTCATCAGACCCGTCAGAAACGCAAACCACGAAGGCCATTATCTTTTTTTTTTTTTCTTTTTTTTTCTGGAAAGCGCTTGATGTTATTCGACATTTCATGTTGTTGGGGGAAGAGAAAAACAGGTATTAGGGCTTCTTCGAATCAGTTACTTATCTACTTAGCAGAACATTTGCGTTTTATGCAGGAAAATATCATTTACTCACTCGGGAATATATGTCTATTCAACATTGCACTTCCCGTGAAGAGAACATATGCCAAAAAAGCAGGCAATATGAGCAGCACTCAGGGGAACACATGCCTAAGAAGCAGGAAATCCACATGCACTCACGGAAAGGTATACCGAAAAAGAGGGTAACCTCCAGGAAAAGAGTAGTGACCTTGAAAGAGTGACGACGATCGCAGAGGAGATCACACCACTGCCATTGCCAAAGGGCAATGTACAAACTCCTGGAGGGGGTGTTGGTCATGTCTGGCTGGCGCCTAGTGGGTAATATGTGAACCAAACATGCCTAAAAAGAATAGGTTCCGTCCGAAGTGTTAAAGTGATTTTTACTTGCGGGTGTTGGTTCTGTTTTTGTGTGGACCTGAGAAAGTGTGATTTTATTACAACTTCCTGGACATTTCCATCAAATTGCATGTTCTGGGTTAAGGGCCTCTTTCACTTTTATAATATCACATTGTACTCTTATTTGTACACTTGTGCAGCTTCGAGTGTAGTTGGATTTTAATGAGGAAACGCAATCTATTCTTTCACACTTCTTCCTCGGCTGTGAACCTGTTACTGGCACTTCACAACTGCATCTTCTAATGCATATTCTTCTGAAACAGAACCCATCTAATATGTGACTGCGTCAACTTCTGGGTTAACTGGACAATCAGATAAGCTTTAGTAGTCAAGCAATCTTGAGAGCAGTACCTTCCACTACTTATACATTGTCAATTTCCATTGTGAAACCTAGGAGCAAGTTATTTACCATTTAACCACATTAGAGCATATTATAATTCTATCCTAATGAATAATTTGTTGATGCGTCATCAACTTATATAGCTTTATTTAGGCACCCATAGGTTTCCTTTTCCTCTCAATACGAAATACAATATTCGCAATTGAGGTGTTCCTTTGAAAACTAAGAGCATATTGCTTAAGAACCAACTTTCCGAAAGAATTGTGGACAGCCATTGAAGCCAAAACAATAAGTATCGATTCATAATAGCAACAAACAATGACTGAACGTTCGGAGGATCGGATAGTCGCAGGTGAACGGAAGTTTGAATCCCATTGTCAATGGGTTATTGACGAGGGATTGGAAGGTGCTCTGTGATAAACTAATCAAACGCAACCGGAATGAAATGGGGAGATGGCCAGGTAAAGCGAATGGTAGGCAGATGTAAAAGCTCCCATAGAGACGCTGATATAAAGTTCTACGCTTGTCGGTGGCTGCAGTAAAAAACACCACTTTCGGAAACATACACTAAAGAGTACTTTTATTTGATTTATCACGCTATTAGACAATGTTCCACTTCGCACAGCTTAACTTAACTTAACTTTAACTTCAAGGAACTTAACACAAGTTAACTTAACTTAACTTCAAGGAATTGAAACTAGAAATATAAGAAGCTTCGCTTTAGGAAGATCAGTTTACAAGGGGGGCTAGGAAGTAAGTCCTGTAAAGTAGATATTTCACACAAATTATCACTTCACTATTGATGGCGCCTCCAAAAATCTAGCTAATTTTTACAGGGAAAAATCCGGAGTTCTTTGGACTTTTGGTTTCTCAGGGAATGCATGAGAATGGATGGCTTTGGCTGAATGCAAGGAATTTCCAAGATGTTTTGTTATGTGCGAGTATCAGATAAGGAGTTGGAATAAGTGGTAAAAGAATTGATAAAAATGGGGGAGAAAAATAAAGAACGGCCGGTAGCAGTTCCCACGCTACTTGGAACTGGAAATATAACAATGAGCGAAAAATAAGGAGTTTTGACTTGGTTAAAAGCCCTGGTTTGAACGTCATGATTTATTTGAAGGGAAGCTTGAATCCCATTTGCCAATGGGTCATTGACAAGGGAATGGAAGCGTAAGTATCTTGTGGTAAGAGGATCCATTTTATCTTTAGTTTTAGTTAAGCTTTTATTAATTTTATTATAATAGTTTCCGAGTAATTTCATAATTATATTCTTTTTTCATCAATATTCTCTCCAAGGGTTTCTGTAATTGTGGTTGATAGTTAGAAGTGATATATTTCTTAGACTTTTGATAATTAGACTTATGTTCTTTGTTATTGTTAGCTGTATTACCTTTTTGTAGCATTGCATGCTGGTTATTATCATACAATTTTGTTGTGTTTACACTTAAATAATTAGTTATCTTATTTTTCATTCTAATATACTTATAAGTTTTATTTAAATGTTTTGAAGGCGCTCGGTGATACAACTAATCAAAACAACCTAAGTGGAATGGGAGATGAGCAGATAAGTTGAATGAAAGGGTTGGCATAAAGACTCTTACAGAAGTGTTGATATCGAGTCAGTGACTTTTTGGATAAAACAGCAAAAATTTGAGGATGAAACTATTTCATTCTTCAATCCATTCGTAAACAATCCACAAAATATGTGTCACAAAGGAACAGCAGGAATCAATGCTGATCTACTCTGAAACGATACACTTTCGCGTGATAATCAATAGCGTTTTTTGCATGGTAGAACTTCCGAAGTTCAAACACGGGCGCTTTTATGATGGTCTTAAACTTTCAAGTGGAGTCTCATTTTGTGCGTCAGTTCTTTCCTATTTTAATTTCCTTACATTCACATTTGCAGAATCCTGAAGGGTCAATAGAAGGGGATAAGCCATGAAATATTCAACAGTGTATTTACTCATTTTATAAACGTTGAGTTGACACTTCGGGTTTACGATAAATAAAACACAAGTTGAAGGCAGAAGTGGGCCGTGTGAGACGGGTAGAATGTTGAGCTGCGCACGTACAGACTTCCACCGTTAGTCGCCTACCTCGTAGGGTCGCGCTCATTTTTATTTCTTCCACGAAGGGCTATAGAACTGATCTCGAGGACAACGGGAGAACGACGTTTACATTTAATACGATCATAACTTTGTATTTGAAGAGGACGTAACATTTCTACGCTCATTTACACGATATGAGGTAAGTCGGAATGAGAGCAGCATAGGACAGGGGCTCGACAAAGAATTTCAAAATGGTGCATGCATATAAAGCAACTAACACAATAGATGTGAGCAGGTATGAAGATATGTTACATGATGAATTACAATCTAAGTGAAACCGATAAAGTTCATCTAGTGAAAATTATCTTTATTGAAGGTATCGACACAAACTATTGATTGTTATTCGGTACATTAAGAATGTCAATGTCGGGTCAGAGCATTCCACGTAACGGAGTGTGAGATAGGTAGAGTTTTAAGTTTGAGTCGAGTTGTGGTTAAATGTTTTCATCTGGAACAGCGAATATGGATGTCAGTAACAATTTACAGTAATAAAATTTAACTAGTTGAAGATTGGATCGTGTATAATTTATATTATAGCAGTGGCTACGGTTCTCCTATCCAGTATCATGGAATAGTGTTTGTCGAAAAGTTTTCATGTTCATTTTTCCAAGTTGCCTTATTCCCTGTAAAATTCAACCAAAAACATTTTATTTGGTATTAGGAAGATAGAAAATTTCCCGGTCTTTCGCACGGTTTCTTCAAATTTGAGATTACCTACTCTGGAAATGGGGGAACTATGTCGATTTTGATGAAGTAAGGTCGTCAACAAAAGAAATCTTGAATCGTAAACAACTCTGAATACAGGTGTTCGTTCGTCAGATGTAGAATTAACGATGCAGGGAAGAACTAAAAGATTGAACTAACGCGATTCACTTGATTTAATATACAAAAAGGGTTAAAGACAGAAAATGAACAGTAGAAAAAACAGCAAACAAAACTTGTGAGAAAAATAAGAAGGAGCAACGTAATCTCGGCCTTCTAGATCCAAAAAACTGACCGACCGGGTTCTCTTCTTAAATACTTCATGTCAACACGTTATTACTTAATTTGAACTAATCAAAAGGGAAATTTCCCCATGGAATTTACTCAACAGTTCTCTGGTTCCAGATCTATTTGAAATTATTAACTTTTCCCGTCTTAGTTCTTTCCAATAATTCTCCTCGTTCCGGCAGTGCTGGGAGCTCCTGCTTCCTCCCAGAGCGCTGCGTGCGCCACACGTCGTTCGCCCGCAAAGTTCAAATCAAATTGTTCCGGTAGCTTCCTAGGAACAAGCGTTTAAGAAAAAAGTTTAAGACTCTTGTTTTTTGCAAATTAGTTAAAAAATCGATCTCTCGAAGGAATGGGACCTGTTTTGTAGACACCCAGACATTACGATGACACTATATAGACATTACATTGACATTGGATTGTCTCTATATCGACATGGACGTCGTCAATGTCAAACCATCAAAATAACAACAAGGAAGTAGTGAATTTTTAGGGTGCCCCTCAGAAGCAAGGTTCCGTCGAAAAGGGTCACCTATTAGAAATGATCCATAGGGGTGTGGGACAAAACAGAGATGAAAATACACTGCCAAGGAGATGGCACAGCAGCTTCCTCGTTACATCCTTTATCATATGAGCTAAATTGAATCGAAATTGTGAAAGTTATACCTGTTTCAAGAATTTCACGTTAGCGCATGCGGAGAGCGTACCACGGATTATATTAAGATAATATTCCTACGGGACCTCGAGGGACTTTATCCGCGCAATCCCTCAAAATTAGAGCTAAACTCATTGAAAAATGTGGAAGTTAAGGCTGTAACAAGGAAATGCGGACAGACAGAAATTTTTTCAGTAGGCTATGAAACGCAAAATGTAAGTGGAAATTTTGAATTCAGACAACAAACATTTTTTTCCTCCCGAAAGTGAACACAAGGCTCCCGCTGCTTAGCAGACTCAGAAGCAAAGAAACGATGCCTGAGCCGGATTTTAACTTGAAGACTGCTAGTATTTGCTGACGATTGTCGCTGGGTAGATAGGAGAGAAAACAGTCGATAGAAGAGAGGGGCCCCTTGATGGATTGAGTTCGTCGGAAGGCTTCGGCTGTTTCCGAGAAGTTTGTGCGCCTTTTTGGAATCTGGGTTCCGAATCGTCCAAACCCGAATTGTATCTGAACCAGGAGATTTAATTATAGAGGAAATTCTTCCTGAGTATTTCACAGATGTCAAAAGTAGTACTTCGTGAGAAATATAAAGCACACGAAGACGGAATAAAAAACGGACGGACAGACGAGAGGTAGCGATGGTTGGCGATTGATAGCAAGAATGGAGGCTTAGATAGGGAGCGGCGCTCAGTTGGACAAATGTCATCTCCCTGAACTTACAGCACTGACGGTAGGCGATAAGCACAAATAGTTCAGATTACATTCTAATGATGTTCTCAACTAAATAACATAACCGATGGTGAACAAGAGAAAGACAAGTGTTTGGCCAGAACAGTTGCATATGTGTTTGTTGTGTGTGAGTGGAAATGTAATTTTGTAGAACCTGAAAACCTGCAATTCTGAACTGGTTTTCGTGTTTCTTCTTTTTTTTTATCACTAATTTTCCTCTAGTTGTGCAATGACTTTCTGAAATTCCGAATTAAGCGAAAGAAGAGAAGAATTGTATGGGAGAATGCCCGAAAAACGCGTCCTTTTGCGACATTACTACATTTTGTCGATATTACTTAAGCGAGAACTTCTCAATCGATTTTCATGATTCTTGTTTAATTCTCGATCACAATCTTTGTGTAGTTGTGCAGCATACCTCAGAAATTTTGTTTTTTCTGACAGAAGGGGGAATGGAAAAGGTTAGTAGACGACCCCTTTATGCACTGCGCATGCAGATTATACATTTCTTTCGATGATTCGTGGTTTAGTTTTGAAATATATTTCAGAAGTTTCAAATTTAATTATAAAAGAGAATGGAAGGGATAGTAGTGGTTAATGAATCTTCATATCCTCGCCATGTTGCAGCTGATTAGCGTTATTCTTTTTTGATTCTATTGATAACATGTTGTGGTTGTGGAACTCATTTCAATTTCAACTTTCATTATGAAATGAGGTGGATGGAGAGAGTCATTCCGTTTTTTACACGGGTCTTAAACAGATCGTTTAAAAGTGTGATAATATAAAAACCAGACTTCCCCACGTCCCTGTCATGCACGCATTACTCACCAATATTTACTTACCTACGGTTTTCGTTTATGGGGGGAAATGTTCAAAGTAGCACGAATTAACACTATGTTTTTTATTCAGTTAATAGGGGATTTACTCTGAGTTTCGAATCAATATTGGGAGTTTCACGTTTTATCACAAAACTTTGAAAAAAATTTATTCAGTGAAGGATATTAGTATCTCAAGGGGTGATTTCCTAGGATGTTGCTAGTCAATAAAAGGGAGACGAACACGAAGGTGTACGTGTAGGTGTTATTTTGATTGATAAAGTCGATGTCCTTGAGCCCCAGAAAGAATCGGTCAAAAGAGACAGTTTCCCTGCTAAATTTAAATCAATCTTTCTCCTTTATCTTCAACACGTGGATTTATTATTGTCGTCGTGTCATTGTGTGGTTTGTTGGGTCGCTTTTCGGTTCTTTCGTTCACGCTTACCAGAAAACGACACTCCACTTGCCTACGTCGTGAAAACCATATTTTTGGAATGTCTTTGATCACCTTTTAGCCCATGCGTGAGAGGCTGTCGGGTCTGTTGACAGATGATATCAATTTTTGGTTCATCGTATCTATGCGAAAAAAATGACACTTGTCATATCCAAATATCGAGCACTGCTTTCAGAAGAACACTTGAATAATTTGCTTACGATTGGAACGACAAACTACGATCCTAAGTTCAAAGACATTGTAAGCAAAAAACAATTGCACACATCACATTAGATTGGTTTTCCTAAAATAGTTTTTTGAATGTAATCATTTTAAATAAATAGATACAAAATATATCTCTCTTAAATAAGTGGTAAGACCTTGTGAGCACAAAACGATTGCACACATCACATTAGATTGGATTTCCAGAAATATTTTTTTGAATGTAAATAATTTTAAATTAATTACTTAATACAAAATATATTTCTTATACTTTAAACTTATAAATAAGTTTTGTTTCCTATATTGGGCCTAATTTTTAATGTGTCAAATTCGTCTAGGAGTGCTTAAAAACCCTGATTTCAACTGTCTGACTTGCAAAATTTTCCATTCCTGAAAATTCAATGGATTTTTCAATTCAAGATTTTATTGAACAACGAAAAAAAAATCATGGAATTGAAAAAAAAAAATATAATTGATCACTAACAACTAATTTTTTGTTCCTGTATTAGGCCTAATTTGAATTTGTCAAACTCGTCTAGGAGTGCTTAAAAACAGTGTTTCTAAGTGTCTAATTTATTTGTGTTTTTTTTAATTTTCCGGCGGAAGCCCCCGTACCCCCCTTCAGCTGGAGGCCTAGCCCCTCAGAACCCTCTGTTGGCCCGCCCCACTACCTCCTCATTATGATATGGCCCTTGGGGCAAATAGTTTCGAGACCCCTGGTTTAGACTAGAGGGATATTCGTGCTCAGAAGAAACTTTCGTGTAGGACAGGACGGCTTTTGAATTGTTTCCCACTCAGGTTGGTTAATTTTTGCCACCCAAACCCTCAGGATCGGAACGGCGGCTGATGTTGAGGACCGAACCGGAGACGTTTGCATCAATTGACAGAGCCTCCTGGGTCGACCACCAAAACTCAACAATGAAACTTGGGATTCCAACCACGACGGTACCGCAAATTTACTTTCAGTTCTGGAGGAAGATTGGTCGCGGTGCTTTCCCTCCTCCCCCGTCAGAAAACCCTTTGACTTGATTCAAACTTTCCTTCGTCTGTCTCCTGAGGGTTCGCTCCTCTTCTTCTGCGGGCTCATTGATTATGAAACATCGCCTCTCCGGGTTGGTGATTCAGACCACGGGAGTCACGTTGTCCTGCCTCGTTGGGCTTTCTTCTTCTGCTCGACTGATACGTAGTACGTGACATTAAACATTCTTGAGCCTCTGTCATCTCCTCTCTACCATATTTAGCAGTAAGATGTTGGAGGCAGAGTTGAGCGTCATCCGTATTCCAAATTCAAATACGAGTTTTATTCGGATGTCTATTTCCTACCCAGATTATTTAAAGCTGCTCAGTTATTACCTCTTACTGATGATAAATGATTTGAAAAACAAGTTAAAAACAGTCAATGATGCCAAAATCATACCATTAACTTTCCACAAATGTCGAATATTCACTTGTTTCCATTTGTCAAATTGATGTGAAAATGGAAATTTGTCTTTCGAATGCAACAGTCTTGGACACAATGACCGAACTGAACAAATCCGTTTAATACTGTATAGTCTTTTATTTCGTTGCAACAACTAGCCAGTAGTGGAGTGTGAATGTGGGATCCGCCAGCTTACAGCAGTGTTTTGTTGTTGATTGTTCCCACGTTCACCTTTTCGGCATCATATTATAACGTGTGTCTACCCACGCTGCCTCGTTGTCGTTTCCCCCTCGTCTTACGCATAATTTATACATATTTATCTTGTCCGCTACGTAGTATGTGAGGTATGTGGGACGTGTGTATCCTCAACCCGCTTACTAAACAGTAGCTACGAGTTTGAATCGTTCTGGTCCTCTGGGAGAGGTCATTCAGCTCCTGTGCCACAGTGATGAAAAGTTCTAGGAGTCGAGATGATGATAGCGGGGAATAGCGAGCGCTAGGTTCTTCTTGGCTTTACGAGCATGTACGTCCCTCGGGTGATAGTGTCCGCATCTTGAAACGTGAATAGTCGTTGAGCTTCAGTGAATATTCGAAAATTCAAATATCACGAATTCACTTCGTAATAATAGCGAAGTTTAGATGAAAAGTAAAGATGGACGTCCGAATCCATGCCCCTGGCCTCATTAAGATATAAATTATGTTTATCTGAGCACCTCCAATTTCTGACATAACTACTCAGTCGCCCAGCAGTTAATTTCGAAAACATTTGATGTGGGATTGATCTACTATTGAAGAAATTTTTCGTGAGCATCGGAATACGACTTGTTCAGCAGACTGGAGAAATCTCACTCTAAATAAATTACATCTGACTGGATCTTGATGGTAAAATAGGAAGTTTACGCGTTAACTTATGATATACATTTTAATTATTCCTGTATTATTTAACTCGCCCACGTAAACCTTATTCATGTTGATTAGACGAGGAGTGAGTGGACTCGCACAGGGTGTCTATAAAACAGGTCTCATTCCTTCGAGGGATCAATTTTACTGCTAATTTGCGACAAAAATGCCTCCTAACAGTGGGTGTTCTTCGATACTCCCCCCCCATTTTCAAACGCTCGTCGCTTCATGAAATTCCAACAAAAATTTGATGTTGAGGTGATTTTTGAAAACTTCAGTTTGTCTAGTTTCATGTCTTGTGAACCTCAATTTACCAGAATTAGATAGTAATGGTGAATTATTCAATCGAAAAAATTGGGGGGGGGGGGGGGATATAGAAGTATTTGCCATGTCAAATTCTGTGGTACTCCCCCCTACGGTGAAAACAGTATTTTGGACTACCAAAATCGCGTCTTAACCTCCTAACTTTCGATCAAAGTACTTCATCGCTCTATAACTCATACCTGTACGTCCCCAAACACCCCTTCCTGTGAATTCCTTTTTAGAGATAAGTTCTCACCAGAATAATTACACAATTATTGTGACTTCCACCCTTTCCAAAAAGTTCACAGAGAAACGCTGATAAAATGTTAAGGATTTGTATAAAAATTAATTTATTGTACATGAAGGGCATTGTTACATTGATTGGACATTATGTAATAGTAGCATTACATGGCTTCGATAGGATTGTACGCCTATTGTATATTGAAAATATTACAAACCCTCGCCCTCCGTTCAAGGTTCAAAACGTTTTCAACACCGTGAAGGTAAACGGTAAATATCCACTAGTAAGCTTGCATATCTCAAAACAACAATTCACAGGAACAGGGGTGTGAGGACGTGCAGGTATGAGATATAGAGCGATGAAATCCTTTGATCGAAAGTTAAGAGGTTGAGACGCGATATTGGTAGTCGAAAATACTGTTCACCGTGGGTGGAGTACCGAAGAATTTGACATGGCAAATACTTCGATACCCCCCCCCCCCCCCACTTTTTCATGGCGACTTTGGCTTCTACAAAGTTGTTGCTTCAAAATATGAACACACACATCAAAAAGTAGACGAGGTGAAGTTTCCAAAAATCACCTCAACATCAAAGTTTTGTTAGAATTTCATGAAGCGACGAGCGTTTGAAAATGGGGGGGAGAGTAACGAAGAACACCCCTAACAGTTTTTGATTAAACGCTTGTATTCAGAGTTATTCACGATTTAAGATTTTTTTCGTGTAGTCGACCTTACTTCGTAATTTTCTCATTCTCAGAGTAATCTTACATTTGAAGTGTGCATTGGAAAGACTGTACGATCTCCTATCTTCCTAAAACCGAATACAATTTTCTCAGTTGAATTTTACGGAGAATAAAGTAACCTAAAAACTAAATTTCGTAAGTTTTCGAAAACTTTCCATTTTTTAAAGCCCGTAGTGCACAAATAGTTCGAAATATTTAACTATTGCCGGTAGACCTAAAAACTGCCTCAGAATTACAGCTTCCCAACGGTATAATCAATTTTGATTTTACTTTGTCGATTAGAAGAGAAAGTTGCGTTAGAGACCAGAAAAAAGTAGTTTCACACGGTAAAATCGACGTTATAGGGCGAAAAATACTCGTAATGAAAAAATGAGTGGGTGATACTGTCAATTTTCTAGGCTGCGTTAATACTGAGAAGTGAGTCGACGTAGTCAGTTGCCGAACCCTGCAATTATCCCTAATTTGGTTAGTTGTACAAAAAGCAGTTCCCCCTCACCTCTTGGCCAACGGGATTGAAGCGCCCTTTCACCTCTCAATGTGTTATCAATGTTTGATGCACATTCGATTATTGTATTGTTACTGATGATGACTTGATCGTCCAGATCAATTTGACGTTTATAATTTTTTAATTTTGTGGAAAAAGAGAAAAAAAATGTTTTTCTTCAAGCGGAAGCATCCTTTTTGATTCTCTTTTTAAGTTATCTTGTTCCATTTTAGTTGTTTTATTAGTGGTTTCTTAATGATTTCGGCGGGGTTGTCTTCAATTAATTTTTTAAGCCTACGATCATTGCTTGAAAAAATAGAAGTTGCTCCCATTCAACAAGCGATGCTTTCCCGACTGATTGAAGTTCTAAGGGAAACAATCTAAATCTTGTAAACCTTACCGAACCTTATTCCATAATATTAATTCATTGGGTGCAGTATTATGGAAACATGGAAATCGAGCGATTTATTAATTTTATTTTATTTTTATTAATAATCCTTTGTGGTCGTGTAGTTATTTTTACATCCATCCAGGGGCAGCTACTCACAGGCGCATCTGCACCCCCTGGAAAACAGGGGGTCATATACCTGATGACAGTAGTAATTTATAAGTATGATATTATCATATTGTTTTCCAACTTTTCCCCATGAATCCTTATTGAAGAGCTGAAGATTTTCAAATCCACGCGAGGATGGTGAGAGGATGGTCGAGTCGTGAGTTTGCTAGGGGGGTGGGGTTAGGGGTTCGCTGGCATACAGCTGTTCATGGTGAATACAGCGTTTCATTCTATACGGTTCCAAAGGATGAACGAATGAGAGCGCGGCAAAATAAAACGCCCGAAGTTCTCGGGAGCAAACCTAGTCGTCCACTCACCCGCGAGAATCTAATCATCCAAACATAGTGTTGTCCTATTATCAGTTGTTCGTCCCCAAACCTTGTGACTGAACTGTGTTAACTGTAAATACGTGATAAATAAAGTAAGTGCTATAAAATGTGAGTTTGCTAAATTGTCGATAGAGCAGAGTGATTATTTGCAATGCAGGGAGCCCAATTCCAGTATTGACAGGACTGCAACAAACCTCAAAGGCAACTAGAAATCGTTCCACGATTCGTAAGTTCACCCCTCAGTACTACGGAAAGATAGATTGGCTCTGCGGATGTGATGTCTGCAGTAATCTTTTCTGCTTCCCTTGTCTTCATTGCTGCAATAATATGAATGAAGCCTTCGTTAAAGATGGTATTGGGTTTTCACCTCCACGATGGTTCTTGCTTGACAGATATGAATTACAACTGTTGCCAAACACAGTTTTCTAAAGTTCGACTATCATTAATTTTTTTTTTTTTTTTTTTTCAAAGTTATTTACGTACTTACTAGCAAAATTCTTTTAAATGTAAGATCGAGTCGTTTTTTCACGATCTGAAGAGGAGAAAGCGGACAACATATAGGTGGTTGACAATTGAATTCGGCTGAGAGAAGTCCTGTTGTCTGTTACGGTCACAGTGCACCTCCGGGGATTCAGGGCAGGAGTCCGCGCTGTACCCGTCCATCGAATTTCCTCCTTCTAAGTTTCAAGATGCGTAGATTCCAAATCCGCAATAGCCGTCTTCCGGCTTACGGATATAAAAGGATTTAGATTTTCTTTTTAAACGTTTCTTTCGAGCATGGGTTGAACTTGGGGTCTAGTTAATCCTCACTTTTCGCTAACCCCCACTAGTGCTATTGGCCAAAAATTGCAAAAACGTGATTTTTTAAGGTATTTACTTATGTAGGCACTTGGGGTATCATTTTTTAGTACCTAATTTAGGTTGCGAAATCGACTCGGGTGGTTTTCAGATTCGTGGACATTCACCCATAGCAACAAGTTGCAATTGTTGACCTCTATAGCGAGCCCTTTGAATCTCAAATTTTTCATGAAATAATGACCCCTTGTTTTAGAAGTGGCAGCGTTTGAGGATAATCATACTTTATTGGTCTTTGAGGAGAAGACATTTTGCGATACCAACAAGAACACAGGATTAGGTTTGGGAAAGACCTCAACTTAGTGTTGAAGGCTGAGAGGGCAAGTGGAGATGGATTCCTCGGTCTTGACTAGGCAATAAAAGGGCGTTACGGGAGACCGCTCTGAGAAGGCAAACAGCTTAAATGAGCGGATGGAAGATTTCCGAGGGGCGGCCGAGGGTGAAAGTAGTCTCTAAGTCGGATAAGCCGCCGTGGGAAGAGGAGTAATAATATGGCTCCGTGTATCGAGAGGGAGGACAGGGTCTTTGATAGTCGGTTCCTTTACTTTATTCTTCAGTGAATAGGAGTTAACAGCCCCCATAACGAACCTACCTATTTCTCGTACATCCTTCCTTTTGAGGAACGGGAATGCATACCACAGATTTTTCGGTATTATTAGCTCTTTATCGGCTTCCCGACAGGTTTCCTCTTCCCGAGGAACGGGCGAAAATGTTTGTCGAGCGAGTGTGGAACATCAGCTTACACGTTTGAACGGGTATTCGGATATCCAGGATTATCCGCACTTGTTAATGGAAAAGTTTGAAAATTGTACTGTTTATAAACCATTTGATATCCAGCAAAAAATTCTTAATTCAATCATTTTCCCAATTTATGCCGACCCAACTTAGCCCCTTTTGCCTTCAAGCTCGTTTAGGTGCCCAACATTTTTTCCCCCTCAAACTGGAATTTCTTCATGAAATCGAAATGGAATTGGAAAGTTGACCATACCATTAGAAAGCCGATTAAATGTGTAAGTTTTCTGGAAATGCGACAAGTTGGGGCTGATGAGTAAGAGGGCGTGAAGACTCTCCTTCTAGTCACACTTCAGGTCTACAATATACTGAAAAATCCGATGATGTTTGGTGACGGATGTTTTCTTTTCTTAACATCAATGATTTGATCGTCCCTGTACCTTGCGGTTCTTCAAGCTGAAATAGTTGTTATGGGAATCTGAAGTTTCTTCCCAAGAGCCAACTGTTACCAAATATTGGTTGCAAAATTCAAACCTAACTCTACTAGCTTCAGGTAATCAATGCCAGGCCCGGAACTTAACCCTCCGCCACAGCTCACCTCCCCTGACTCAGTCTGTTCCTGACGGCAACTACCAGTAATTCCCCTCGAAAACAATCACTTCCATCAAAACCGCAGCAACTTCTCCGATCCGAACAATATTCCGAATATTTTATCGGAAGCAGTAGTTGCATCAGTACTTCCCAAGAGTCGAGAGAGGAAGAGAAAAAAGGTCGGTCGAGCCGTGGGAGCGCATAGCGACAGACAACAGAGCCAGCGCTTCCCACAAATCGGTCGTCGGATTGAGAGAAACCATTAGTAGAGAGGCCACTGTCCCTAACTACAGTCTGGACCACAGGCGTGACCACAGACGTTCAACTTAACACTGCATCAAATCCTTGAAGTTATTGATAGGACTAAATCACACGATCACTCGACAGGTCACGATGTTCTGTCTCACTACAAGCAAAAAACGGGCAATCATCTTGAAAATCTGCTTGAGCAAATGCGTCAGGTTCGCCGTCTCAGTATTTAAATTTAATACATAAAATATTGCACTGGAAAGTATTACACGAAGGTTCATTGAATAATGAATGAATGAAGTAAAACAATGATATTTCCGAAATATTTACATGTATAATAATGATATTTCCAAAATATTTACTTGTATAAAAAATGAATTCATGTCATGTCATGGAAACTACCCCTCTCAGAGATCAGTGATCTGTGCCGATTGTTGGAGTTGCGCGGGTGAATTACTTCTTATTCTACAGGGTGTCCCAGGAGTTATGCACAATCCGACTCCTACGTGTTCTACAACTCATTTCCGAACAAAAATGCCTCCTAGCAATTTTTCGCCAGAGGCCTCGTTTCCGAGTTATTCGTGGTTTAAGATTTTTTTTCGTGTTTTTGATCTTAAGTCATTAAAACTGTCATAACTCCCTCAATTTTGAATACAGCTCAAACATGATGACACTGTTGGAAAGAGCGTTAAATTTTCCATCTATTTGATGTCAGAAAATAATTTTTTTATTGCATTGAAGATGTGCGATTGCTGCGCGAAATGACAGTTTTGTCAAAATCTCAAAATCGCCTGTTTTTCATCTCGCCTAGAAACCCCATTAATGCTTGACGCAGAACTGTGCAGGCCTGGTAAAACGTGCTCCAAAATGTCAGCTTTCCAACATTGTAGTCGTTTTGGTTTTTAAAAATATTTTCTGTTAAAATTGAGGTTTTTCCAAAAGTCTCGACGAAAACAGGTTGGAGGCGGGATATACGTAACTTTTCTCGCTGAATCGAATGGTGACAACTCCAGACCTCTCAAGTGACGATTTAAGTTACTTTTGTAGGATGTGTACACCCGTTCGTTTGTGAACTGCGTCTACGGCATTCTTAAGCTGTCTTGTCAAAAGTCAGGATTATCAAAGAGCCGAGAGACGGCATTTTGACAAAACTGCCATTTCGCGCAGCAATTGCACATCTTCAATGCAATAAAGAAAATGTTTTCTGACATCAAATAGATAGAAAATGTAACGCTCTTCGAACGGTGTCATAAAATTTGAGCTACCTCCAAAATAGATCGAAAATACGAAAAAATCTTAAATTGCGAAAAACTCGGAAACGCGGCAAAAAATTGCAAGGAGGCCTTTTTGTTCGGAGTCGGACTGTGCATAACTCCTGGGACACAAAGTATAACTAAAGAAGACCTAATGTTTGAAAATTGGGAAAGATACGGAGGAGGCATTGTCTTGGTCAGGGGCAAGATATGCAATGACCCGCACAACCCCCCGGTCTTGAAGGAGGGGTTGCTTTGTGCGCCGTTTATTACCAACCCCATTCTGATTTGGCCGTAGCATTGGGTGTTGCAATGTTGATGTTGATGGTTGCACCTGATAAAATTGAGTTTTAGTAAAATTTTTGCTTACTCAAACTTGTTATCCAGTTGTAGGACAATGGTATGATATTGGGGTTTAAATCAAGTTCATAAAAAGAGTTAGAGTTTAAACAAGATTGTTAAGATATAAACCAAAAAATAAATATTCAAAAATTAAAAATTAAAATGAATTTAATGAATGAAAACGTTCGTTTGTGAACAGCATCTACGGCATTCCTAAGCTGTCCAGCCCAAGTCAGGATAATCGAAGAGACGGCTATTGTTGTTAATTTAAGATTTATTGCGATAAGTTGCTCTCAGCAGAATAGCATTATCACAAGTGAGTATGTTGTCAAGATTTTTGTATACGGTTTTGCCAATTGTAATGCTTCTGAAGCAGGATGGGAGTCACGCTCCTCCTGTGTACAACTCACACCATTGCGAACGCGTCGGATAGTATGAGGAAAAAATATTTGTAGATCAAACAATAGCCGTCTTTCGGCTCTTCGATTATCTTCACTTTGGCCGGTCAGCTTAGAAATGCCGTGGACGCTGTTCACAAGCGAACGGATTTACTCATCCGACAAAACTAACTTAAATCTTCGCTTGAGAGGTCTGGCGCTGTCACCATTCGATTCAGCGAGAAAAGTTACGTATATCCCGCCTCCAACCTTTTTTCGTCGAGACTTTTGGAAAAACCTCAATTTTAAAAGAAAACACACGTTTACCTGAAGTTAAACACCATTACCTTAACAAAACGACTACACCTTTGGAAAGCTGACATTTTGGCGCACGTTTTATCAGGCCTGCATAGTTCTGCGTCAACCATTATTGGGGTTTCTAGGCGAAATGAAAAACAGGCGATTTTGAGAGATTGACGAAACTGCCTTTTCGCGCAGCAATCGCTCATTTTCAATGCAATAAAAAAAATGTTTTCTGGCATCAAGTAGATAGGAAATTTAACGCTCTTTCCAACGGTGTCATTAGATTCGTACTATATCCAAAATTGAGGGAGTTATGACAGTTTTAATGACATGAGATAAAAAACACGAAAAAAATCTTAAATCACGAATAACTCGGAAACGAGGCTTCTAGTAACAAATTGCTTGGAGGCATTTTTGTTCGGAAATGAGTTGTAGAACACGTAGGAGTCGGATTGTGCATAACTTCTGGGACACCCTGTATATTATAAGTACATTTACCTCCTCAATTCATCTACAATCATTTCATAAACAACTAGATTACTATATCCCTATGTACCTACCAATTATGCTTAAAATAAAAACACAAAAATTATGTAATAATATTTTAAAAAAAAAAAATATATATATATATATATAAGCTACGTTTCTACTGTATTATCCGATTTTAATGGGCATTTTCTAGAAATGTGGGGATAGTTTCATTGCTCAAAAAAAAACTAAATCTCCATGCGTTTGCGAATACTTGAAATCCAGTATAATTGTCTGAACGGTCTAATAACCTTTTATGAATTTCAACGAGATCGTATCAGCATTCTATAAAGTATGGAATATTCTGCTATTCTTCTGTAGGCGTTGATGTGATCTGGAACAAGTTCCCGCCCCATTTTTGTTGTTTTAAAAGACGTATATTCTACATCGTTCTAAATTATATCTATAGCATTTCAAAAGAACTATAAGTCCATCTTACCTGGACAATAAAGCTATTTGCCAAACCCAACTTTTTTTTCGTGATTTTATTACTGTGACTGGATAACAAGTTCACTGAAAGTTCACATTGAAGGGTAGTTCTCCAGCGAGTTATACCCTATTTATATCATATATGTACTATATACTATCATATATGTACTGTATCATATAGTATATACACACATATACTATAGTATATACACACACAAACATATAGTATACAGTATATAGTGTATACTAGACACTCACACAATGTTCTTGTGTTCACTAATATCGGTCCAGCACTACGATACGAGATCCGATGGTTTGCTTCGCTCCGTTGTCCACAACGTGGAGCATCTCCAGGTTCTCATGTCTGTGAAGTCGTTTTTCGTGCTTCTTTGCAAATTTGAGTACAGTTTCTTGAACGGTTCCCATTCTCAAATGTTTGTGAATATCGTCGTTACGCATATACCAAGGTGCATTCACCATACTTCTTAGTATCTTGTTCTGGGAAGTTTGTCTCATCTTAATATTTGATTTCTTGGCACAACTCCAGAGCTGAATTCCGTAAGTCCAAATAGGTTTGAGAATTTGTTGTGAATAAGCACTTTATTATGCAATGAAAGTTGTTATGTGACTATTCGGATGGAATAGTTTCTCCTAGGCAGCATACGGGTTCATTTG
The DNA here is from genome assembly GCA_031894815.1 of Creontiades dilutus. Taxonomy (NCBI): domain Eukaryota; kingdom Metazoa; phylum Arthropoda; class Insecta; order Hemiptera; family Miridae; genus Creontiades; species Creontiades dilutus. The sequence continues at coordinate 371,898 of JAVIWC010000324.1, forward strand.
ATTGTACGTTGTGAGGAATATTCGTTACACACTCCGCCGCAGATAAAATGACGTTTTCAGGCTCTCACGAGGTGCCTACGACGCAGATGTCAAGCCCGACTGCCGGGAGGGCGACCTTATGAAATTCACTTCGCAAATTGGCTTAGTAATGATATGCACTTGGTTTACGCAAACTGCCTGGAAACGGCCCGCCTTCGGCCGCTTTATGAGAAAGTAGTTTACGTCTGCACCTTTCCAACCACACTCTTGAGAGCGAAGGTTTTCTGAAAATCAAGCTAATGCTGTAGACCGTAACATTCGGTGCTTTAGTGGAATGCAGCCATCGAATCAAATTAACAATTAGTCCTCCGTTTCTGCATGGCATTCCCAGAAGGTGGAATTTCCAGCGTCAGGGTGACAACAGACAAGATGATGAAACGGTGCCTTCTAAATTATCCAAATGTTTATCGTTTATGATTGAAGATGGATGCAAAGCAAATAGTCAGATATTCATTTTTTCGTGATTTTATTTGTTGCAACTGATTATAGGATATATCATCTAACAATATTTTATCTAATAAATGGACGCGATGTACAGGGTGAGATTTCAACAAACCATCCCTTCTGAGTATCACACTGTTGACTGGAATACACTTCACTATAACTTGCACAGCACAGTCAAGTCCAATGGCTTGTTTCCCTTGAGGCGCCGCAGTTCTCCTCCGTTGTCCAAAACGTTGAGCATCTCCGGGTTCTTGTGCTGGTGGAGGCGTTTTTCGTGCTTCTGGGCGTATTTTATGATGATTTCGTTTACTGTTTCCATCCTTAGGTCACGATGAATGTCATCATTTCGCATATACCAGGGGGCACCAACTATACTTCTCAGAATCTCGTTCTGACAAGTTTGTATTTTCTTTACGTTAATCTTTTTGGCACAGCCCCACAGTTGAATCCCGTATGTCCAAATCGGGCGTAAAATCTGTTTGTAGATAAGCAGTTTATTGTAAAGTGAAAGACGGGAATCCGCTCTCAGCAGCCAATACATTTTCCTGTATTTAACTTCAGCTCCTCCTTTTTCTCCTCGATGTGACAATCCCACTCCAATTTTGAATCGAGAGTCATACCCAGATATTTCACAGTGTCAGAGTATGGGACTTTGTTCGAGTTTAACACAAGTTCTGGGGCTGTGATTATTCGGTTGGTGAAGTTAATGTGAATTTACTTGGATTTGTTCAGCTTCGTTCTCCATTTCTTGGTCCAGTTTGTAACCTTGGTGACGGCCTCTTGTAGTTTTCGGGTAGCGTCTTCTACTTCTTGTCCAGTAGAGAGTATGGCCGTGTCATCCGCGAAGGTGGCTATCATTGTATCTTCCTGCTGGGGTAAATCCCGAGTGTACATCAGGTACAGTCCTGGCCCGAGGATGCTTCCTTGCGGAACACCTGCTTTAATAGGCTTTAAGCTTCAGTATTGATCGTCCTGCTTCACCCTGAAGTGCCTATTCTCATGGTAGGACGTCAGGAGTAAGTAGAACTGTCTCGGAAGATCCCTGTTAATTTTGAAACGAAGTCCGGGGAGATATTCAATGTTTTTCAGAGTACGCTCATCTGACTTGAAAAATGTCATTTTAATTGTGAAAATGGAAGTAAAATTAATTTTTTCTTTCAAATACCAATTTTTCTATTTTCTTGTTTTGAAGACTTAGCAATCAAAACAATTCCGTTTGAATGCGGAAGAACGTGGCTTCTCCTATGAGAATCGACGTTTTTTTTAAAAGAAAAAGTGGGCTTTTTATTTGTTTATTTATTTTGTTATGGGGAAGCCCAATTTATAATATTCAAAACTCAGGTGTTCAATCATTATATAATAATTTATACAGGGTGTCTCACGAGTTGTTCCTCCCCCTCCTGAAATCGTCCAAAATGGGAACAAAAACAATTTTTTTTTAATCTTCATATTTTTTGTCCGTGAATCAAAAAATTAGGGTTCCCAAACGAGATAAGAAAGTTAGTGTCACTTGCGCATGATTGCGCGGGGTGCGCAAATATAATTTTTGGAATCCTTGGAAGAACATATGAAGATTCAAAACAATTTTTTTGCTTATTCCCATTTTGAATATTTGGGGGGGACTTACTGTAAGTCTGATGGAATAATTACAGTATAAGAGCTGTGTCCCTATCAAACCTTTGAGCTCTGTGTCAAATTTTATGGACCGAAACGTGTGAAATCTCAAACCTAGCCCCGATTCTGCGAGTGGATGTAGGGGATCAGCAGCAACTGCAGCTAACACTTTGTGTCCATTGTTAGTGCAGCCTGGAGGTCACTCAGTTGACCGATAAGCGAACGAGCCAGTTTCAAACAGTCTCCTATCTAACTGATTAAAATTCAATGGCATTTTGACTTATTAATTTAAAAAATGGTCCAGATTCGAAAACTGGTCGGACTAGTTGTCTATACAACTTACCAACATTTTTGTTCATTTCTTACCGTAAAATGTTGACACTGTTATAGAACAACACAATAACATTACACACGTGGTAAACCTGAACCCGCCTTGTCAGTTTATATTATTTCGTACCCCAGGAAATACTCCCCGACTGGGAATTCGCCAGTCAGGGAACCATCGTTGGTATTCGCTAACCGCGTTCCTGCCATTCTGGTGAGCTTGCCTATACACTCATCATGTCCGCTTACTCTTCATTGCTGAACGTATTTGGCATGATGATCAGCGTACGAACAAAGTGGGTAATGCGCATGTTGAGGATGAGACAAAGCAGTGGACTCAACGGTTTTGTACGAACCTGAATCTATTTACTTTCTTCTCATCGAAGAGTTCAAGAGACTCCAGAGTTCGAAGGAATGATAGAAACACCACGCTTGTATGTTGTAATTATAGCATGAAAAGTCCATTATGCGTAAAGAGAAGAAAAAAAAAGTTGATTTCTTTTGGAAAAGCCACCTCTTCCCGCAATCAAACGAAAATTTTCTCCACTACATTCAACTATGCGAGCAATTTTTAGTACACAGTTGACAAGCTGAGATTCTGGCGTATATTTTAGGACTACTGGCTAAATTTGAAGAGTAGAATTTTATTAGACCCTCAGAGTACGAAAAAAGTGGTCATTTTGAAGATTTGACAAAATTCACTTTTCCGATTGATTTTTCACCAATTGAACCAACCTACAATATTTGTTGATACACTACAGAGACAGAAAGTTCAACGTTCTTTTCAACGGTATGAACGGTAAATTAGGGAAACAAGAAAAAATCTTAAAATTCAAATATTTCGAAAATGAAAGCTCTGATAAAAGTTTCTACAAGGCACTTTTTGTCACTAATGAGTTGTGGAGTCTATTTCTTCTTACGAAAATGCAATTTTGATACAATAATTTGTTATAACCATGTGGCTTTAAAATGTTAATCATTAATGCCAAACAAAAATATTTAAAAAAAAGAGTATTTCTAGCCTGTGGCAGGTTCCTCACGTTAACATCCTGTTTAAGTGAACTCTGCACATATTTTGGTTGAAGGTTCTTTATAAGTTTCACAGCCACCGAATCAACGTTTCCGGCTTTCAAAAGGACAGTAAAACTCTTCACTTCTACAGCTTGCATCTGATGTCGATGTCAAGTCCCCCTGTCAAGTGTATTGTTTACCGTATTGTTTGAGTTGGAGTGATAATTCAAACACATTGGTGAGTAATTACAGGGAGGTCTCCATTGCTGATGTTATAAGATCCTACTTACGAACATAATCATGCTTGAATGTCAAGCCCCCCTGTCAATTACATTGAGTTTTGTGTCGCGCGAGGAAAAGGTCAGCCCAAACCTCCTTCTCCATTCTAGAAAAGGACTCCCACATTTTTCTGAGCAAGCGTGATTGCTATCCTTCTCAGGTTAGGTCAGAAACCAACTTTTTCTCGAGTTCTGGTGAGGAGAGGGGTTGTCTATCAAGACTTAACTCTTCAACCGCTTGGTTCAAAGGTTTATCAACTCTCACCAACCTCTGCAGAGGTACTCCACACGACTTCACCCCCCTTAGCGACATTTCCTTTGATTTTACTGCTGCTACAGCCTTCATCATCTAGTCGGCATCCTACGCTAACCAGAAAAAACACTAGATATTAACATTTGACACGAAAACGAAAAGTAAAGGTGGTGGAAATACGGGTCCCCTCCGAAAGTGGTCCTCATTTGCACCATTTACAACCCGTACCTAAACAATACGGATACTCAGCCACTGTTGACTCTTTAGCAGCATTTATATTGACTATACAGCAAAAGGCGAAAATGCTCCAGGAACTGGCCTAGCATCTAAGCCTTACGGAAATCGTCTCGTAATATTATTTAACAAGCCACTAGCAGGTACAGACGTTACGTGCTATCTACACTACTGTCCGTTTAGTAGTGTGATATCTACATTGCCGGTTGAAATCTACCCAGTAAATTGAATTAGTGCGAAATTGTGGAGCTGTTGTGGTTTTGGTGTAAGTTGGTGGGGGTAAATGATGCGGCTAAATGGTCTCAGAGAAGCATGCACACCGTGACTGATTGGTACAACTTGTGCAGGGACATATGTGTAGCAAAATATGACATTCGGGAGAAAATGGGTGGGAGAGGGGTCGAGGAATCACCATTCCAGGGCAAACGAAAGTACCACAGAGGTCAATTGTACGTACGGGAAGTTTTTTTTTTTTTTTAAATTTATTTATTGTTACAACTGATTTAATATACAAACCATCTAGCAACTTAATTTATAATGAAGTAATATCACTTTTTGTGGTTCAGTAGTTCATTATCTAAGACCACTACAAGTCACAAACACTAATTAGCGTCTGGTCACAACTAGGTCCAGCGGCTTGGTCCTCTTGAGTCGCCGTACCTCTTCTCTGTTGTCCAGGGTATACAGGATTTCGAGATTTTGGTGTCTGTGCAGCCGAATTTCGTGATCCGCTGCAATTCTTTTTATTGCGTCTCTCACCATTTCCACTTTGAGGTCGCGGTGGAGATCAGTTGTCCTGATATACCAGGGTGCGTTGACAATACTCCTTAAGATTTTATTTTGGAGTGTCTGGATAGTGTTGACATTACTGTTGCTCGTGCAGCCCCATAGTTGGCAGCCATAGGCCCAGACGGGTTTAATCATTTGCTGATACAACAGCAATTTGTTATGGGTGGATAGTTGAGATTTCCTACCCAGCAACCAGTTCAGCTTCCTGAGCTTAGCGTTGATCTCTTCTTTTTTCTTTTTGACGTGTTCTTTCCAGCGTAGCTTGGCATCCAGCGTCATGCCCAGATATTTAGCAGTATTTGAATACGGAATTTCTTGTGAATTTATGGTGATTGGGATGTTTTGAATTTTGCGATAAGTGAAGTTTATATGCGTACTTTTTGTTTCATTAAGTTTAATTCGCCATTTGGAGGTCCATTGATAAACTCGGTTCACCGAATCTTGGAGTTTGCTAGACGATTCCTCGACTGTCCTGCTCGTCGTCAGAATTGCAGTATCATCAGCAAACGTTGCTATGACAGCTTTTGGGGGTTCTGGGAGGTCCCTTGTATACAATAAACAGAGCACTGGACCAAGAACGCTTCCTTGCGGCACACCTGCCTTTATCTCGTACGGGAAGTGACCGTAATCCCCCGTTGAACAATGACAGTGATAGTGACGAAAATGATGAAAATGTGAGCAATAATAAAAATTACGGAACCCGAGTACAAGGACCATGGGTATTTGGAATGTGCGCAAAACGCGCTAATTTCATTATCAAAAATGAAATTGCAGAAGGCAGCACAATTTGTTCTGATATGTGGCGGGCGTACAGCAATTTGGGGCAATATTACGTTCATTAAACTGTTAACCATTCCGAAAATTTTGTATATCCCGTCACTGGAGCCCTCACACAAACAATAGATTCCCTGTGGAACCAGGTCAAACAAAAATACAAAATAAAACGTCATGGAGCCAGGAACCTGTAAGGCCGTAAATTAATTTAGGAATGTTGGCGATCCTGCAACCCAACACCCTTTGACTCCTTGTTCATGTAAGCCTGTCCCACCCAGACGATCTTCATTTTGGGGAGATATTTTTGACTGATGTAGTAGTGTGATATCTACGGGTTGTAGATATCACACTGCTATATTGTACGGTACAGGTAGATCTCACCTGTAAGGCCGTAAATTAATTTAGGAATGTTGGCGATCCTACCCAACACCCTTTGACTCCTTGTTCATGTAAGCCTGTCCCACCCAGACGATCTTCCACTCGCAGTGTAGATAGCACGTAACGTCTGTACCCACAAGCACATTTAGAAAAAAAAAATCTACATACCTCTCAAACGTTCGGCTTCCGAAAAAACTATTAATTCTACAAACAATAACGTGGCGACGGATCATCGGGGAGTCTTGTCTCAAACTGCTCACTCTTAACCCCCCTGTACGTCCCGACCAGTTTACAACCCTGGCCACCAGTCTGCAACACCCCCTTATACCGTATTTACACCATGGCCCTAATTTTCTCCTTCTCCTCTAATTATAAACACTCATCAATATTTTCAAACACCAGGAAAAATTCGTGATCGAACAAAAAAAGCCGGAAAATCGGCTGATAATTCGAGTACTTATGGGCGGTTAAGAGTTGCTGGCTCGGCAGCGTCGACAAAATGTGCCACACACACAGTCACTCACGTACATTAAAAAAAATACAGTTCAGGATATTTTTTCAAGGATTCGGTATTAGAATGGTCTTAAATCGATTCTTATTGAGTCTTTTTTCCTCGTATTTTCTGTTGCCGAACTTCCTCCTTGATCCAAGTCTAGTCTTGTCTAGTCTTGTTACCAAGTGTGGCACGTAGGTAACATCACACAAGAATGTGTGTGAGTGTTATGGACAGCAATTCGTGATCAAAAACACGAAGAACAAATAAACATGATGGTTTAACAATGAACTGTTCAAAAACACCGAACATTTGCATTTGGAAGTTCGAGTGCCGTATATTTGTACTTCCTAACAATCGGTTATCATTTGAAGAAACAGTTGTTAAAAATCTAAGATTCGTGCGGTGATTTTATCGTATGGTCAAGTCGCAAGGTAATGCACCAAGTTGCAAGGTAATGTTCACCACCCTGGGAATGCGAGGTTCGATCAAGATAACGACATTTAACCATTAAATGGAAGGGATAAATGTAGTTGGCGTGTCCTCGAGAGTCAAGCTCTGCTTCCGCACGTGAAACGGGGCCGTAGATTCTATCTATAATCTTGATTAATTCAACTTACAGCAGGTAATAACAACTTTTATGCGGTTAGCGACATCAAGTAAAAGCGAAGTCTGGGGAGTTCTCAATGCTATGTAGCACTTATTCCGTTCATCCGTTTCAAGATTGAAAATTCAATAACTATGACAATTTCTCTCTATACAAATTCAAAATAAGTAGATATTTATGTATGTGTGTTGGGTATGTTGTCTCTCTCTCTCTCTCTCTCTCACCGTGTATCGCTTCTCTACACCCCTAGGCTCACAGGCTCTACTGCTGCTGGCCTTTATTCTGTCAGATCAAACGACATCGAACAACTTCAACTTCTCCTAAATCCAGCTCATCATCTGAGTTCGCTGCTCCCCTGAGCAGTGGATGGAAAATAACTCCGACAGTGCACAAACGTCATTCTCTCTTGGCGGGAGAGGGGGAGGTGACTACCGAGATAGGGGAGAGACGATGTGTCAAACTCCCCTTCTCTTCAACAAGCAGGATATAACGGCTTTGGAACTGTAAAAAATCTGATTCTTAATCACTTGGAACAGCTGAGAGAAGCAGTTGATAAGTATTTCCCATCGCTGTCTACAGAAAAACTAGAATGGATTGTATCACCCTTCGAACCGGCTGACGTGGCTGAAGAGCTGGACTTCACGGCAATAGAACGTGACGAATTTCTTGATATGTCTGCTGATTCAACAACGAAAGACAGATTTGAGAAGAGTGACGTAACACTGGCAGCTTTTTGTCATGCAACATTGGGGGAATACCCTAATTTGGGTCAGAAAGCTATTTCTCTACTTTTGCCCTTCTCCACATCGTAACTGTGCGAGCAGGCATTTTCTGCCATGACTTCAATAAAATCGAAACAAAGAAATAGGCTTCTTTCACTTGAGGACGATATGCGGGTGACACTGCCAACAATAGGAGCTGATATCGAGATTTTGTGTTCCACACTGCGTATACATGCATGGTGCACTGTCGTCTATTTGTGTGTTTGTCTCGTATCACAGTGTACCGCTGTAACTACTTGAATATATTGTGCAACTACAGTAAAATTGTCACAATTACATATTTGTATCGTAATACTATTTTTTTTATTAAGGCAGAATCAGTGTAAACAGCATTCTCATTATCATCTAGGACTAAGTATAAGGTGTTGTTGCATGCAAACTCTCGAAATGAAACAGACAAATAAATGAAATTAAAAACCTACGGAAATCTTGAATGTCTATTTCCTTATAAGGGTGCGGGTAACTTTTGAAAGGCTTTCCAAGGGTGCCTCAAACAAGAAATGGTTGGGAACCACTGCTCTAAAGAATCGATTTAAAAAAGAAGTATCGATACTTTTAGATTCTTATCCCCCCCCCCCCCCCCCCCCCCCCCCCCCAAGTATCGAAGAATCTATTCAAAATTTTGAGAATCGGCCCGATTCTTTTCCAACAACAACAACGGAGAAAGAGCAAGAAGTGAAACTACCTCAAGAATCAAAAACACTCATCACTGCTTATTACAATAGAATGACCAACAATAGTTGCTCATCTAAATCAACTATTATCTCTCCATACTCATTACTTATGTGTGCCATGACTGCGGTCGAGACGTTGAAATTTGAAGAAGACCCTGTCCATTATCCATGGTGGGTAAAAAAAAAAAAAATGCGAAATATGTTGTTTCCAAGTTGTGCCCATAAGGAATGAACAAGTTTACTCTGTGCGCCTTTAGTGAGTACCATCTCATCTGGGGGTACCAGGTAATGAACAAGCCGACATATAAGCTGATTAGATTGAGATGAACACATTTCATTAGTTCAAATCGTCCTCAATTATCCCTATTTTGTAATTAATTTATGTTGGAGGTGGGTGAAACCTATAATTAATGCCACTAAAGATATAGTTAATACAAAAGATATAGTTAGTGGGGTATCGATAGAAACTATTACAGTTTAAATAGGTACATTTTCGAAAAGTCATTAGAAGTTTCTAGTAAAATTTACAGTGCATTTAATGTTTCGAAATTCAAAGACGTATCCATTCTTGAAAAAAATCGATACTTTCATGAAACATTATAATTTATTAATAATAAATTTTCTCATTCTAAAAAGACTCATTTTAAAATTACAAAAAAGTATCTGTTATAATGGATTTTCTAAATAGATCGATTCTAAATGAATTTTCTCATTCTAATAAGACTCATTTAAAAATTTCATAAATGTATTCATTCCTAAAAAACTGATACTTTAAATTACATCGATACTATATTTTTCGATTCTTCCCACCAAGATCGATACGGTTTAAATTTTTCTAAAGAATCTTGCATCCCTATGGGGACTGCGACTATCGACATTTTCATGCCGTCCACCTCACTAGGTTTGCTCTGAATCGCATCGTTCCAAAGCTATAATCACTCTTGATTTGATTCCACAAATTAGGGGAAGAAACGACGTTTCATTAAAGAAAACAATGATTTTTCGTTGAAAATCTTGCTAATATCTATATCCAAAGTTTTTTGTGGATAATACCTAAACGGTACATGCTACAGGAATGTGTAGCAACCCCCAAACCTCTAAATTATCTTTCAAAGCCAGGTAGATAGGGATTCTCGTTGAGTTCTATCCCCTCTCCTTCCCATTAAGACCACTGCCGACCTCTTTTCCCCTCCAATGTTGGAAGCAATGAACGCTGTATAAAATTAAGTTGGAATGAGAAAAATAGAGTTGGAAAAGATACAATACATTCAAAAGGTCAAGCAGAATTTTGTCTCTCAGTCCCCCGATCTTGAGTCCCACTATTTATTGAGGCCCTCACTCTTTCTCTCTCTCCACTACACCGTCTCTTCAGTACGTAGAAAAACAACCATCTGGTAAGTTAAACAAGAAGAGTAAATACGAATTATTATATTTCCTCTGATTCAATGAGGGAGCGGATTGGGTCGTAATTCAGTTTGTCCGTCCCCGGTGTTTCGCTCTCTCCAGCAATTCATGAACATGATCTGTACACGCATCAATAGTGTACGCGAAGGAATAAACGATTCAGACTTATCGGATGGACGTGAAATTTCCTTTTCTAGAAACTGAAACTATTTGGCTCCACAATTTTTAAGGAAAACAAATTCTTTGTCGGCATCCGTTTTTGAGGTATTAAAAATGATCCTTGGAACTTGAAGCTTTTGTTTTTGTATGTATACAGTTTGAAACAACTAATATTCAAAAAATCCATGGATGGGTTTTGGTTTGGGTGTTTTTTTCTAGAGGCTTCGTTTTTAATATATTTTTCGTGTTTCCACTAGCAAGTTACTTAAATGACCATTACTCGTTTAAACTGCTGTTTAAAATTAATTGGACACTGCATAGCCGAAACATAAAATATCGATATATCGATGTTTGATAGTATCGGCGTTAAAATATCGATGCCGATATATATCGTAGGTTAATCATCGGTAGTAGGTAGGTACTACCGATAGTATCGACCAAAAAACGTCGATAATTTCAGAAAAAATATTTGTTAAAAAGTTGAATAAAATGTATGTATTTAATGCATTTAGTAGACCAGATGCCACAATTGAGTTTGCAGAAGTTCAAATTTGATTTAAAAAGAAAAGTTAATTAATACTAATTAATAAATTAGAAATATACACCTTTTCTGATTTTAGATAAAATGTGTTTAAATTGAAACTATGTTCAGTGTAATGTATTACTATTTTTAATTTTATTTTACCAATAGTTCTTTTACAAATCATATTGTTTGACAAGCCACCCAAGTTCTCTTAGAGGGGTTGTAGCATTTATGTCCTTCCTAGAATGAATATAAATATCTATTTTTCGAACCTATGGTTCAAACCACTGAGAATAAACAAAAAAGAAGAAAAAAAGACTCAACAGTGAACAATATACAATCTCAAAAACAACAACACAACACTTGCTGAAAAACCTCAACAACAAGTTGTTGTCAACAATCGCAATCTTCCAATTTTTCTATGGAACCTCCAAACCACTACTCTTCTATTTTTATCGTTTTGGGCCAAGACTCCTGGCCGCAGCCAAAGCCAGTACTTGATATCCTATGGATATTATCCATAGATAGACATCGATATTCCAGTCAGACGAACTCATTTTGGTAGGCATAATATTTTTCCAACATGTCAACATAATATGTGATATTATGAATATTTATAAAAGTAAAAAACTAGGAGAAAGAGCGAGAAACTCATCACTACTGCCTTCCTCATTTTAATTCTAACTAGGAGCCCTCTACACGAAAACGGCGGGCATCAGCGTGATCGACAGGTTTTGCCGAACCATTGGCAACGCTGAAACCTCTCCTAGTTTAAAACCACCGGGAACGATAATTTTTCGAAAGTGAGAAGGCATTTTACGCAGCCGGGCACCGCCCCGGTGCCCTCCGTGAGCGGCAAAACCCCGCTTGGCACCGGTGCGGTGTCTTCCGCGTTGAATCGGATATTGACATCGGGCACTTTCGGAACCAGCACCAAATTTTCTATCCAATTCGTTCAAAAAAGAATTCCGCCATCGTAGAGTCTCATTTCGTCAATCACAGTATTCATAGAAATATCTGTGACGGTGGATAGAGAAACCAAGTGATTGTTACTGTAACTGTAACGCCTCCACGATTCCTTTCTTGTTGTTACGCCGTACAAACAAAAAGTTTTATAAATTGCTTGACGTAGCTCTCTAATTGTGAAGGCATTTTTTGACTCGGTCGAAAAGTTTTTCAGCTACATCGTAACGAACAAACAAAAACTCAAATCTTTTCCATTTTATAAAATTATGTAGAGAATGGTTGTTCTTCATGAGTTTGACACTAATAAAGCTCACATTAAAGGTAGGCAAGTAGGAAGAAAGGTAACAACTAAATGAAGCTTGCAGTACGACTGGTAGATTTTCATTATAAGACCTCGAGGTGGAAGACGTGGAGAAAGAAGTAGAATAAAAATAAAAAACATCAGAAAAACATGTTTTCAGATTGGGTCATATTCTAGATAAATATTAGGACTTTGGACAACAGCTCTGGGAATACTTTTTCATTTACTAGGTTGCTCTTCAAGAATTGCGACGCAAGAAATAAAGCGTAGCTTAATCCCGACTAAGTAATCCTATTTTCTGTCTCGTAGCTAAGTATAATCTCCATTATGTCCCCCCGCCTCTGGATTCACGATTTGTGTTTTAGAAAAACTGTCTTATTCTTCTTTCGTTCTTTATTAGTTGCCACGGAGTTGTTGATCATGAACGACTTGAAATGTTTGTTATGTTGCTGAAGGTAAATTTATCTGGATGTTCTAAAGAACCCCTGATGACCCACTGTGAGAAGCTGTTTATCTTTAAACGCCCCTCTGTCGTGGGTAGAATTTTCTCTAGAACGGGAAGAGGTTGGAACTGAATGATAAACAACATTAAAAATAGAACGATCCAAACAAATGTGCAATGAACGAATTAAAAAGGTCAACATTTTGTGGGGAACTAAGTCTTTTCTTAAAGTGGAACACGATTGAAAATTACTATTGTAGATCAATGGGACGTTTGGACTTGGTGATACAGAGCTAGAGCAATGATCTGTTCACAAGGTCAATTCGATGTTTTCAAACATTTTTTTAAAATTGACTTGGCTTTGGAGTTTTCCATTAGACGCAAGTTACAATAGAATATGATACGAGTGTACGGGGTGTCCCATCTATATGGGCCCTTTAAGGAGTTACAGCCATACGGTGTGATCTATCAAATAATAGAAACGGACCTTTTCTATAGTATTTCCACTCTGTTTGAAGGTGGTGGACCCCGTTTTTCATTTTTCGATGCTTCAGAGTCAGAGACAAATCAGCATCAAATTTCCTATCAACAGTAGCCAGTTTCCATCATCATCAGAGGGTTGACATTTCAATTCTTGCATCAAGTGGTAGTAAATAAGTAGTATACATTCAAATTTTACTAGACAAGTTTTATTGACACTTTTTATTATACTAAAATTGCCTACGTTTCTAATAGACCCCCTTGCTTTTGTAAACAGAAAGTCCAATATCTCAGAAGGAGTAAAAACAGCAGTTGGCATTTTCGACGTGTCGCAACACAACTGACTAGAAATCTCTTTGCAGCACATTTTTTTACTGCATTCAAGAATCAACAGAACAACAGTTTCTTGATACTAATTGTTCACCCTGAACTCTGCTCTTTATCATCAAGTCAACCTACTAGTCCACAAGGCGGCGCGGAGTTTCAAATGTTCTTCAAAATAGGTATAGGTATGGTTTTTCCGCCCGATTAAAAATAGGTATGATGTCATTGAATAATGATTACTAATTTGCGAAAGCTGTTTAATGAGTAAAATACTGAATTATCCAAGCGCTATAAAATGTTTCTGTTTTCGAAACATTTTTTCAACAACCAAAAGTTAAGGAAAACTTCATTTTTAACAGCGTTTTCTACTAAAATAATTCGACGATTTTTGTTGTTCGCAAAAAGTGAAATAACTCTGAAACGAAGTCTTTTTTTCTACGATGCATTTTCTCTTTCAAATTCAACGTAGAATCGAAAACTAAAATAGAAAAGGGGGTCAATGGGTAACCTCAAGTTTCATCAATGCGAGGATTGATGCGACTTGGGTATTCATTACACAAACCGTGGTTACTTAGTTATTTAGTCTTACGATTGTTCTGCAACATGACTTGGTAACATTTTTTCCTGTGAACCACGGTGTTGAAGGGACTTCGGGTTGCAAGGCCAAGTAGTACAATCCCTTTTACAGAATCGTTTTATGAAGGGATACGTTTCTGTGTAAGGGAGTGAAATACTGATTGTTTCTCGTGTATTGCCCACGTTTTGCTAAATCATCAACTTTCTCATTTGCATCTATACCTACGTGAGCTTTGATCCATACAAAATCAATAGTTGTTGTAACATTGGTGAATGAGCTCCATAATTTCAACAATAATGGGTTGTCTGCGCGTCTAAGATTGGGTGATTTCAATCATCATCACACTATATAAAAACCAGCTTATCAGAGTATATCGATGTTTCAGGGGGTGGTAACGCTGGGCGGGTGGAATTCTCGCCCCCGTCTCCCAGGGCAACCGACCTGTTCCCCCCTCCCTCCGACCCCGCCAGTGAAGGAAGGAGGGCCCAAGCGGGGGGAAGCGTCTCCCAGGGCAAGCGACGTGTTCCTCTCCTCGGGGATTTGGGATATACGATTATTTGACTTCGCATATCACACTATATAAAGACGAGCTTATCAGAGTATATCAGCTTTTCACGCTGGGCGGGTGGAATTCTCCCCCCGTCTCCCAGGGCAACCGACCTGCTCCCCCCGACCCCGCCAGTGAAGGAAGGAGGGCCCCAGCGGGGGGAAGCGTCTCCCAGGGCAAGCGACGTGGTCCTCTCCTCGGGGATTTGGGATATACGATTTTTTGACTTTGCATATTGTTATTATACTCCCTCATTGTGTTATTCATCTATTTCTTTTTAACCTGCGTAGCAGGGCCATTAAACTAGTGTCATTATAAGGCTTTTGCTTTCAGTGAAAATTACCCATTTATTATTATTGCAATTTGACTCTATTACATGTTGTGTACCGATCAGTACACCTCCAATTTCTGCAGTATAGCTAGAAGCAACGGAAGGTAGCTTACACCATCTCTCAATTCCTCGATTTGGAATGTAATATGCACAGCCTACTAAACTGGCCTTTTTGGATCCATCAGCAAATATCCATTTGCCGTCAGGCTATTTCGAATGGGCGTATTCTAGGAAGGCCGCACGATTTTATGGAAAAAACGATATTCTGAAAGGAACTAACGATTCCGGTAATTTCAGCCGAAATCGTGGTGGTAATCTGTTGGCATCTACGAATGTTTGGTCAATATATTCCCCGATAAAGCTCTCGACCAAGGGGAGAATAATTTTTCTGGTCAACTTTTCGTTGGTGAGATATTCCACGGACAATGACTTTATATCTTGTAGAATAGGACCCTCAAGTGACTTCAGCTTCATGATTTATCTGTCATTCAACATCATTCTACGTTGCTCCAACGGCAGTTCACCCGATTCTGCTAATTCGATGTCTTATTTTGGGTATTGAGTCAGTCATCACACTGACCTCACGATCGGCAGGAGAGGAGGAGGGGAAGAAAATCTAAAATCTTTTGACCACGCGAGGCGAGCGATTTTTGCTAGCACAAGAAATTCCGTGACCCCGTGGAACAGTCTCGTTACTTGAAAGTTCAATAAGCTCTTCTTGAAATTCATAGCTACTGACTGAACATCAACTAAAGGATTTATCATACAATGAAGGGCTCTCCGAAATCTTTGAGCAAGTGCTCCAAGTGTCCGAGTGAACTTGATTTTCACCAAAGGGTTTGTCAAATTACTTCACAACAGTGGAAACGAGACTCAAAGGAAATGAAACTGTGGATATATCAAACTGGATGTTTGCCTATTAAAATAAATCAATAAACTCGGACCAATTCAACAGCAGACTGGATGGATGGATTGTTGGTATGAGCAAGTACTCATTCACCCGTCCTTCGTAGACTCTTAGGTAAATACACGTTACTCTGCCACTCTTTGCACATCCCGAGTTCCTCATCCTTCTCGGAATGCCAGATAATTTCAAAGAACCTGTGTTCAATGGCGATTCCGTGAACGACTAGTGAGTGAGGATCATTGTATCATTCTCTCGAACCATCCTTTCAGTAGACCCCTTGGTTTGTCCCAAACTTTGTTTGTTCGAGTCGTTCCAGTATCAACCCGCTTTTATTTTTAAAATTTGCTCTCATCCTGAACATACACTTTGGACCCCGACCTCCTGAAACAAGCCTTCCGCCCATCGGTACCTCTTACCCGGTACCAGAGAATCACTCGCCTCTACACAGGATTCAAGAGTGTAGTCAAAAGATTTTCTCGCCCCCTCATCCTCTCTTCTCGATCCTGAGCTCAGTATGGTGACTGATTTACTTTCCAAAACGAGAAAGCGAATTGACCTCGCGAACAGAAACTTGCGCTAGCTCTGAAGGGACAAGTACAAACGCCCCATTCTTCTACAATAGTAACTTTCGCTCGTGTTCCTTTTGAACAAAATACGATATAGTCGCAGTTCCGATTGATCTCTTCCCGTTTCGATCGTTCTATTGTTGATATTTTTTATTATTTAATTTCAGTTTTTAAGAAACTCGCCCATTCCAGAAGAAATTCTATTCATGAAATGAGAGCATTAAAATATGTACGGCTTCTTGCAGGGGGTCAATCACTTGAACAATTTTCGCGAAACCCTGTTCCAGAGAAGTCATTTCCAGGGTGAATAGGACCAAAACATTTTAGTGAAAGTACTTATGAATGGTGCAGAATCCCGCGATCCCGTTTTCGCTAGCTCTGAATTTTTGAAAGTTTAAAAATAAAGAAAAACCACGTTTTCTGCAATAAAATCCGCATTTTAACGCTTAAAACCAACTTTTTTCCACCAGTGATTACTTTTCCGGATTCAGTATTGAATTGTCCGGCCGCCATATGTATTTTCGCAATCAAAATAGATTACCTAGGAAGCATTATCCCTGGATATAGATTCCAGATCTGGTAGTCCGGTGATCCAAGTAGGAGAGTTATCTTATACAGAAATAATAACCGCCTTGCAATTTGCAGATTTTTATCATAATTATAAATAAATCACTTTTTTTTTCGATTTTGTTTTCCATTCAAAATAACTCTTTCAAACCTCGCTAACAATCATACATATGGAGCGTCGAGAAAGAATGCTGGGTTTTGTGCAAAATGATTCACACATTCACGATTAATTATTTGCCCGCTGCCTGCGTAGGACCTCAGTTTTTTCAAGGACTTGCGCCGGCAGATTGTGAGGGCTTTTGTCATGAGGGGGTTTGTAGCCTGAGACGTTGGGAAGGAAGTTTCCTGAATTAATTGGATCGATGAGAACAGTCTTTGAAGTCCTTGTCGTCAATAGGGATAAGAGGAAATCTTTTGCCTTGAATTCTTTACTCAACTGACCACTAGACAATATTTCATTAAATTGAATCCCGTCGAAAGTCGTTTCATCTCGCTGACATTATTAGTTGAAGCTTTTGTATTTCCCTGCAAAAGCACCATAATTATTTTTCAACGCCGTAAAAGACTGGAATTGAAAAGCAAGAGTATTCAATTTCAGGATATCGCCAATCTCGAAGGACAAAAGGGGAAAACGTCTTTGAATTGATAAATAATTTCCAAATCTTGTCCATTCGCTGATATTATGGTATAAACCTTACAAACAACGGACTGCTTTAGAAAAATAGATTAACAAATTATCCTTAACTGTTATATTACATTCATTTGGTGACATTTGGAAATTCGGAAGGCTGACCAAAAACAAGATGGCTGAAAATGCTGATGCAATTACCAAATTTCCTTTCTTTACTTATCATTTTGTAAGAATACAAAGGAAAAATCCTGTCCAGTATATTAAGAAGAATTTATATATAGATTGATTTCTAGTTTTTCAATTTCTTCCTTAATAAAAGAGTTACTTGCCTGTATTGTGTTGGCTGGATATGGCTGTACATTTGTTCAATTACTTGTTCCACGCAGAAAATGACCATTCAACTGGCGTTGACTCGTATTTTACATAGTGTTGATTTTTTGCATTGACGTAGTAGTTGCCAATTTTATTTTAATGTTGGTACAAGAAATGAATAATGTAATACTGCGGATTGGAGTTTAACTTCAAGGGCATAATAGCGGTGTATTAGAAGAATTTTATTAAATATCCCCTCCAGTTCAAAAATCAAGACGTCTAGACAGGTGAAGCGAAATACCTACTACGCGTCAGGTAGATAATCAACTATTGCCCAAGTGCCAAAATATGAGAGAAATAAAGTTTTGCTAAACCGACAAAGCACCAACGAAAATTAGAAAAACTTGAAACTCAATTTCACGAAAGATCCGCTTTTTTACGTTCAACAATATTATTTCCTCTCATCCTGTTTATCGAAGGGTGGTCCTCTAAAGGAACTCCTGTTGAAGATGCTATTTTCGCCATGTCTCTCGAGAGCAGAAACAACATTACGATTTTGGTTCCTTGTCTCCAGCGAATCTGGACAAGTTTAGGCTACGACTTTGCCAACAAATGAAAGATCGAAGGTTATCAGATGCTATTAACAATCGTTTACATTATTACGTTAACAAAATCCCAAGATAACAGAGGCATGTCGGTAGAATTTAAAATAACGCTTCGAGAGCGTTCACTACAAAATTGAAGTAACATAATAGGAAATTATCATCTTTATTCCACAGCCACCTACAGACAGAAGTGTCTTTCGTTGAAAAGTAGGATATAGATATTGGAACCATCAGTTCTCCTAGTTTTGAACTCTGACTGAATCTGATTCATCCTCCTCCTTTATTTGAACCTCAACCACATCTTGTTGCTCCTCCACGCCTCCATCCAGAAGGAGTCGTACGAATTCAAGTGCCTCATACTTGCAGTAGTGGATGAAATGCTCCTGGAATTTGTAATTTTTCCTTTAGAGTACTGAACCACGCTGAAAGAACGCTCTTATCTTGAGTTTGTCCTTTTCACTTACCACTATGGTTGACCTTTTGGAAATCCACGAGGACATACAGTTCTTCGTAAGGACACGGTGGAAGTATTTCTCGTATAAGATGGGTATAAATAATGACGGACCTGACGAAGTGAGAGTACATGAAGCTCTGGAACAATTTCGACTATGAACTGCAGCTGAACCACATCCTCGGCATCCACCCTCCCATCCCCAGGAGATATTAATAAAGACCTTACTTAACATGACATCTGATCCAAACTCTATGTCAACTTTTCAACCTAGGGTTAACCTCTCCCCAGAGTAGTTTTGAGCTCTTAAAAACAGACTGCCCCTAAAATGAAAATCACAGATTAACGTAGCTTAATCGGATTAACAGAGCTTAACAGATTAACGTAGAGCGGTCGAAGTGCACTTATTTGATTAATAGAAGAGATCAACGACAAATATACCACTAGTGTTACATTGACATTTCTATGTCTTGATGCCTTTATGCCTCTGTCATTTGATTTCCTTCTTTAGGATTGACGGGACCTGACGACTAGCCTTAGACGAAAGGGTTCGCGCCGCATTTGTCAAGAAGCAGCATTTGTCCATAACAGCATAACTGCAAAATCAAAACGTTTTACATCACGTGCATTCGTCCTATAAAAACGAACACCATGTACAAAATAGCGAAATCAAATGTTAGCGACACCTCAAAGTATTTGGCAATTGTATTTTTTATTATTTTACTTCTCTAATAATCCATAATTCGTCTAATTTGTCCACATCCGTATATACATATATTAACTGCATGTATGGCGTAGGATTTTAACATGCTAAAAATAAATCTTTTTATTATTCCAATAGCTACATTTTCTATAAAAATTTGATAAAAAGAATGTAACGCTTTCAAAG
The DNA here is from genome assembly GCA_031894815.1 of Creontiades dilutus. Classification (NCBI taxonomy): domain Eukaryota; kingdom Metazoa; phylum Arthropoda; class Insecta; order Hemiptera; family Miridae; genus Creontiades; species Creontiades dilutus. Next base: position 391,574 of record JAVIWC010000324.1, read on the forward strand.
CTGGTTTTCCTTAGCCCAATGCCGTCCACCAGGGTCAGCGAAGTCGGTTGCGTTAGCAAGTTCTCGAAATAACATTTTACTACCGCCGGTTGTTAGGAAAATCCTTTCAATATTTTCCTGGCTTCAAGCTAGATAACGTCGGAGGGTTCGAACACAAGTTTTAAGCTTTCATGACCGATTGCTTCATTTGTTTAGTTCCCGTCAGATCGTAAAAATGATCGATATTGTTTATCATTTATTCTGAAACCAAATTTAGTGTGCTATGTGTGCAAAAGGTTAAATAGTTTTTTCCAGAGTGAAAAGTGATGAAACATACATTGGGAGAAGTGCATTGTGGGTTAATATACACTGGGATAATGCCGCATGCGACCGTCCAACCTGTTAGTGGTGAAGGGGAGGTCTACCACGCTCAGTCGGGCAGGTGGCGTGCAGTCGGTGGCGTTGCACGGCCAGAGGCTTCCGCATTGAGAGTGTTAATTCATACGTATTTTCAATGTAGAGTTGAAACACAACCTGAAACAACAGATAACGGTTGAAATGATCGTGAATAGAGAACGCTACTTCTCATATGCATTCGTTAAAGTAAACCAATTTCCCTAATATTCGAAACACCGGTTCCAGTAGGTGGTGAAGAGGGTAGTGGTAGAGATCAATTTGGCGTGAGGCGAGACGGGTAACTCGAGATGATCTCTCGGAGCGCTTCACAAAACTTCAGACTAAATATTACTTAGACGATATTTCCATTTCCCGCCGGGTGTCGGCTAACGACCATCATCCCCTACTTGCCCTCTAAAAGCCATTGAGGAAAGATTATAAAGAGGCGAGCCTCGCAGATCCCCTAAGTGATAATGCTAGATTTTTGCATTTTATTCAATTATAAAATATGGAAAGCGTTGTTGCTATTGGAATGTCACTATCCTCCATTCGAAAATCATAACATTGTCAGGAAGAAGGAGTACAAGAACGAAGGTGAATGAGAACAAGCGAGTCACCAATGCTTAACCATAATATTCAAATCTACTTAATCCAACAAGATTCAAATCAACAATAATACAGATTATTTGTTTCGTGTGTAGCCGTAGAATCCTTCAACAGTTTTGTAGCTAGGGCTTTATTGTTCCCAGGTTTCTCAATTCATGGTAGGTATTTTATCACTCTCAAATACTCAAACTGATATTTTGTAGAAAATATAAAAATATAAGTAATTGGCATATTTGAAGTTGCCTTAGGGCCGTATTACCTAACACTTTGATCAAAATTCAAATCGCGATTCAGCAGTTTTAGTGGAGACAGTCCAAGAAATGGATGTAACTGGAATCAGGAGAAAAACATTCTTCATTTCGATGATAGAAATTCACAATAATGTATTTCCAAAATATTCTGCTGCACCGGGTGTTAGGTATAAAAGCCACAAAACTTCGGGGATAGATTCATCAACCAATTAGCATAGCAATTTTTTGTTAGTCTAGTTAGCAACATTTTTTTCGGTTACCTAACTGAAATGATCATAATTATCTTAACTCGAAGCCAAAATTAAACAGTTGAAGTCCGTTGAATCTTCATTCAATAACATTTTCTCCTTAGTCACGTCATACATGGTTTTTTCTAGCCTAAACTTGAATTTTTGACAACCTTCCTCTTTTTAAATACTTTCAATGTTTTTTTTTAAATCCTTATTATTATTATTATTAATTTATTTGGCATCAGTTACAATTTTAACTATACATCCAACATACGTTGGATTTCGTAAATAAATTGTATGTGTATGTTACATTATCGGTATTATCATAATAACAGGGTAGGTATTCGATGTCGAATTATCACAGTTTTAGTTCGCTTGTCTGTAGAAGAGTTAATTACCAACTTTCAATGTTAATTACCACCATACTATCTACTTGAAAATGGATGAGCTCTACGGTAAAAACATAAATTTCATCAGCTTTCTGGCGGTTTAATAAATTTTTATTTTATAGAATTTTTTGGCCAAGAAATCGGTGTTTGAACATAGAAAAATGTGATTTTTTTTTCTACGAAATCTGCGTTTTGGAATGAGATAATGCCTCTTGGGTTGGTAGAAATTGAAGTGGGGAGGGGATTGTAAGTACGTAGGTAGTTTTTCTCGCAGAATCGAATGAATGCATTTCTAAAACTCTCCGAATGATTAAAATCAATGAAAGAAAGAAGGGGGGAGGGGGTAATTCAGAAATGAAAAAGGATGTGAGCTGAAAAACAACCTTTTTGTAATTTTCTTTAAAAAAAAAAAAAAAAAAAAAAAAAACCAAAATAATAAAATGAAAAATTCCAACTTTGAAGATGGCTTAGGGCCGCTACCATCAACACATTGATCAAAATTCAAATCGCGGTGAACAGTAGTTTTAGCGGAGACCGTACGCGAAATGGGTTTTACTGGAAGGAGAAGGAGATAAACATGGTTTTATTACAGTAATGACAATTCACAAAAATATATCTCCACAGTAATGAACAGTATAGGTACAGACTGTGAATGGTAAAAGGTACAGAATGTAAACATGTACCCATTACATTCTACTCTCGCGATTATATCCCTTGTTACAATAAATTCAAAGATGTATAACAAATAGCAGAATGCGATACGACAAAGAATAAAAACTTAATTTTTACCTGACGAAACATTAGGGCATATGCCTATCAATTCAGTGAAGAATCAACAGTTGATTTAAGTCCGATCCCTACTAAGTACCTACCCAACTAGATAGGGGCTCCGGAATTCCCCCAACACGGACAGACCCCAAGAAAATTGTAAACATTACCCAGTGCCCCCATATGAGACATCTCTATTAGTTTCAATCCTCCCAAATGGATTTCACTATGGTGATTCAACGATAAACTCCGATACAACTTTGGTTGCTCGGTCTTCGACGGTTGTTGGGGTGAACTCGGATCAATCGTTGCTGTTTTTTTCAGACTTTTGTTTTATCTCGCTACGCTTTAACAACTTTTTCGTTGGTATAAGCACTGTCATCATGCCATGAGCTCTGTATTTTGCCATCCCATGAAACACTGTTTTTCTTGCGAATTTATTAGAACAACAATACGCGAAATGCCAAAGAACAAATGTCTCTGAAGTGTGCTGAACCCACTTCCATTTTTTGAGATATTCACATGCATGATTAAGATCATAATTTCTTCACAATTGATGGTTTTTTTATAGCTAGTTATAATTCGATTTTTTTGTTATTCTATGATTAGTAATTGGATGATTACGTTTGGGTTTTTTTATATATTTGTACCAACTTTTCTCATTGTTAATCAAGTAATAGAATGTAACTGTTTTTGTTACAAACAACTCAAACATTCGATGGTTTAATATTAATCAGATGGCGGATACTGTAAAAGCTTCAATAGCAACCATAAACTGAATATTAATTTGTTTAGGAATGCTAGAAGCTAACGTTGAACGGTTCCTAAGTTATATCTTTCTGATCTACATTGCAATATCTATTACTCCTGAGAAAATTGCCTGTCCTTCATCTCATTTTCAGTTTAATTCATATCAAATGATGGCCTCCAAAGGTATTTCTCCCTCAGCAGTTTAACTGAAACCACGTTCAATTTATAATTTCCCGAAATGGAGTGTGGCTCCAACTCATGGGTTCTTCTCATCTTCCTCATAATTTAGGCTCGTTCCGCTTAATGTACTGAGAGAGCGAGGAGGATCACTTTATTCCAGTCCCACAAAGGAATCGAGGGCAATGAGAGAGTAGATTCTATTGCGAAAAAGACCATTTCCGGGAGACTCGGTAGAAGGGATGATGAGAGAAGGAGGTTGGTTGTCGGTGGACGGGGAAGGGGGGGGCAAACTTGGGGGCTTCCGCTAACTGCTCCTTGTTCGGAGATGGGTGAACGGACAGAGGGAGCTGTTTATTCGAGTCCCCGGGCCACCACCAAAGGGGAACAAACTCATTTGAAGTCTCCTCCTTCTACTGCACCATAACTCCAACCCCGGTGAACAGTTTGATGCGCTGTGAATGTAACAGTAATCGTAACAGTTACACCCAAGCAGATGCAATGAGCTGCAAGGCGTTCACTTGTGGAAAGGAGATGTGATTAAGGCAACGGTTTCTATGCCTTCGAGTTTTGACGATAATGTGCTCTGACGCAATCGAGCGAAATTCTCGTCAGAACAATGGTTGCTCCACTGCACAGGTTTCCTGGAATTCTGAGGGGAACCAGTGGGTCCCCGCCCCCTACCACCTGGAATGCCCAAAAGTCCCCACCCCTAAATTTGTTGAGGCCGAAGGCAAAGTGAAAAAGACTAATTTATGATTTACTGGAGTACAATCCAGTTCTTAGCGTCCGACCCGACAGTTCCAACCCCCCCCCCCCCCCGCGCTCAACACTCCTTCATCTAACCTTTGGGTGGGCTCCTTCCGCACTTTGTTATCCCGGCATCACCACTTTTCCGTCCGCCCGAGGAGGTCATTTGTACCTGCCACCTTGGTAAGCAATAGCCTCTCTGGTGCTCTGGTTGAATCTACAGATTTTTCCGGGGAGTTGGTTAGGTTGGGACCGTTTATGAACACAGAATGCGATCACGTAAACCCCCCCAGCCGTAGCCTTCATCTCTGTTTACTAGCTCCCCTCCTCTGAGCTAGAATCCCATATTTGTACGTTGCATAGGCAGTTTTTCATCTCCGGTACTTAAACGTGTAAAATTAATCATTTAAATGATGATGATGATGATGAACCATAGAGGTCTACTATTTTTTTTTTTTTTTTTTTTTTTTTTTTTTTTTTTTTTTTTTAACACTCTATCAATGTGTTCGACATCGAGAATGGTCAGTGCTTGGAGAGCTAACTGCTAAATAAGGGTTTCCCTCCCAAGTATGATTCTCTCTCTGTACGGCGAATCTCTCCACCCAAGAGAGCGAGGCAATGAGTAGCTTTAAGCGAAATCATCAGATTCTGTTGTTTCCTCAAGAGGGCGGCTGATGACATTGGCGACGCCAACGGTAGTTACTTTTTGTTACTGACAAAATTTTGCTGCGAAATGTCCCCCACTCCTCCAACCTACCTGACTGTGTTCCCGGTCGGCATTTCGCAATTTTCGTCCCCTTTTAACAACAATCAGTCTCCTGACTCCTCGTTAGGATCCTGGGCAACCATCCCTAACCATCCCTAACCATCCCTAATCATCCCTAACCATCCCTAACCATCCCTAACCATCCCTAACCATCCCTAACCATCTCTAACCATAACCATCCTTAACCATCCCTAACCATCCCTAACCATCCCTAACCATCCCTAACCATCTCTAACCATCCCTAACCATCCCTAACCATCCCTAACCATCCTTAACCATCCCTAACCATCCCTAACCATCCCTAACCATTCTTAACCATCCCTAACCATCTCTAACCTGCCATGCGTCTGGAGTGGGTACGGTTGTATCTTAGGCCATATTTGGCCCCTTACAACCAGTCTTTCATTTTGGAGGGCTTTCATTAGTTTAATCAGTCCTCACTCCGACTCTTGTTCTGTGCATTCATGTTGTTCATGGCAGGCCACCGTTTCCCCTCACGCAGCGTTTGCCATGCTAAACAGCATGCCCAGGATGGACCTCGTGGAGGTGCTGCTTTTCTAGGGATGTCTGTGAGGGGTAGGGTTCCTCAGCCTAGGTACTCTGCTGCCTCTTCTTGTAACTTGCAGTTTTCCCATCTTTGGCTGGTATTAAAATGGAGATTGTGGCTGAGACGACTATGAGGGCTTATGACTCCTAGGTACTAATCCACCTCTTCTCATATCTTGTGGTCTTCCCATAATTGGATGTCATATTTTAGATTATTTTACAGATGACGGAGACAGGGCGAGTACTGGATATCCTCCCCAGTCTATCGCGGATTTTACCTACATACTAGATTCCTAAACTAATATATCACAGATGGTATCACAGATCACTCTCGACTATAATATAGGTCCCATACACACAATAAATACATTCACAACCAGTAAACACGGACATTCATACTAGCCAGCGGAGCTGGGGAAAACCCCGACCGGCACCCTCGAGCCCACCCTTCCTTGGATGGCCTCCCTGGTACCCGTCTTGAAGGGTTTCCCGATATCAGTGGGTGTTTCAGAACACAGGGAGGCCTACAGCCCTTGAAATTAACAGATAATGAAATTAATAAAATGCCAAACATAAAAAATCATAAAGATTGAATAACCTACCGGTTTGCTGCCCCCCCGAGGGACCGGCAGGGTCCCCACACTACCATTCTGACAAACACATACACAACCCTATATAACTACAGACCTAATCTAATATCACAGTGATCTTATACTAGTATCACAGTGGATTTCCTCACACTAACAGTCACACATCCATTCTCACTCCCTTAACTACAACAAACATACATACTGGGGGAGAGGAGTACTGATATAAAATTTCCTCCTCATCCCCTGTTATCTTTCTACATAAAATTCCTAAATCTAGTATCACAACAATCCTGCGTTTACTCGCTCCGCCTCAGCATCATTTTCTTTAGCCAACCTGGACACTACACCGCTATTGCTGCTGTCAGTTCTTCACCGCTGCCTCTAATTCTATACCAAGTCCTGCAATAATCCTGGAATTTGCTGAACTTTGCAGCTGAGTCCACCAGTTTGCTAAGTTCTTGCTGATATGTCGGGACTCCAAACCGAACTGATCTTATATCACTATACAGGGTGTCCCACGAGTTGTTCCCCCCCCTCCTAAAATCGTCCAAACAGGAGTAAACAAAAAAAAAATTTTTTTTGAATCTTCATAATTTTTTCCAAGGATCTCAAATATCATACTTGTGCACCCCGCGCAACTGCGCAATCTTGCGCAACTGACACTAACTTTCTTATTTTGAATGAGAACCCCAATTTTTTATTGCAGATTCGGATTCTACTCAAAATTTCATGAAAATTTGACCCCTCAATCAATTTTTTTTATTGCGCGCAACCGGTTCAGCGAGCACGCAAAGTTGCGCAACCCCAAAATTGTCAAATAGTGGATGATGGTGAACTGTAAATGTGGCACATGAATTTTCATTGTTTTTTAACGCTGATTCACGTGGTGCTATCCGTTTCTTGATTCCGCTCAATTTTTGCGTAATAATGACCTAAATTGGTTATTTCTCGTCCGTTTTTTTAAAATCTTAGGCGCCTGTTTTCAGATTTTTACGGGGATTAGTTTTCGAGGTCCGGTTGAGAAAGGAGGACGGAAAGGAAATGGATAATTACCTATGAAATTTCATGTGCAAACACACGCGCAAAAAAAGATGATTTTTTCACGAGAAATAACCAAGTTTATGTCATTATTCCGCAAAAATTGAGCGGAATCAAGAAACGGATAGCACCACGTAAATCAGCGTTAAAAAACAATGAAGATTCCCTAACCATGTTTTTCCCTAACCATCTCTAACCATCGCTAACCATCCCTAACCATCCCTAACCATCCCTAACGATCCCTATCCCTAACCATCCCTAACCATCCCTAACCATCTCTAACCATCCCTAACCATCCCTAACCATCCCTAACCATCCCTAACCATCCCTAACCATCCCTAACCATCCCTAACCATCCCTAACCATCCCTAACCATCCTTAACCATCCCTAACCATCCCTAACCATCCCTAACCATCCCTAACCATCCCTAACCATCTCTAACCATCCCTAACCATCCCTAACCATCTCTAACCATCCCTAACCCCTAACCATCCCTAACCATCCCTAACCATCCCTAACCATCCCTAACCATCCCTAACCATCCCTAACCATCCCTAACCATCCCTAACCATCCCTAACCATCCCTAACCATCCCTAACCATCCCTAACCATCCCTAACCATCCCTAACCATCCCTAACCATCCCTAACCATCCCTAACCATCCCTAACCATCCCTAACCATCCTAACCATCCCTAACCATCCCTAACCATCCCTAACCATCCTAACCATCCCTAACCATCCCTAACCATCCCTAACCATCCCTAACCATCCCTAACCATCCCTAACCATCCCTAACCATCCCTAACCATCCCTAACCATCCCTAACCATCCCTAACCATCCCTAACCATCCCTAACCATCCCTAACCATCCTAACCATCCCTAACCATCCCTAACCATCCCTAACCATCCCTAACCATCCTAACCATCCCTAACCATCCCTAACCATCCCTAACCATCCCTAACCATCCCTAACCATCCTAACCATCCCTAACCATCCCTAACCATCCCTAACCATCCCTAACCATCCCTAACCATCCCTAACCATCCCTAACCATCCCTAACCATCCCTAACCATCCCTAACCATCCCTAACCATCCTAACCATCCCTAACCATCCCTAACCATCCCTAACCATCCTAACCCTAACCATCCCTAACCATCCTAACCATCCCTAACCATCCCTAACCATCCCTAACCATCCCTAACCATCCTAACCATCCTAACCATCCCTAACCATCCTATCCATCTTTAACCATCCCTAACCATCCTCTAACCATCCTAACCATCCCTAACCATCCCTAACCATCCCTAACCATCCCTAACCATCCCTAACCATCCCTAACCATCCCTAACCATCTAACCTAACCATCCCTAACCATCCCTAACCATCCCTAACCATCCCTAACCATCCCTAACCATCCCTAACCATCCCTAACCATCCCTAACCATCCCTAACCATCCCTAACCATCTCTAACCATCCCTAACCATCCCTAACCATCCCTAACCATCTCTAACCATCCCTAACCATCCCTAACCATCCCTAACCATCCCTAACCATCCCTAACCATCCCTAACCATCCCTAACCATCCCTAACCATCCCTAACCATCCCTAACCATCCTAACCATCCCTAACCATCCCTAACCATCCCTAACCATCCCTAACCATCCCTAACCATCCCTAACCATCCCTAACCATCCCTAACCATCCCTAACCATCCCTAACCATCCCTAACCATCCCTAACCATCCCTAACCATCCCTAACATCATCCCTAACCATCCCTAACCATCCCTAACCATCCCTAACCATCCCTAACCATCCCTAACCATCCCTAACCATCCCTAACCATCCCTAACCATCCCTAACCATCCCTAACCATCCCTAACCATCCCTAACCATCCCTAACCATCCCTAACCATCCCTAACCATCCCTAACCATCCCTAACCATCCCTAACCATCCCTAACCATCCCTAACCATCCCTAACCATCCCTAACCATCCCTAACCATCCCTAACCATCCCTAACCATCCCTAACCATCCCTAACCATCCCTAACCATCCCTAACCATCTCTAACCATCCCTAACCATCCCTAACCATCCCTAACCATCCCTAACCATCCCTAACCATCCCTAACCATCCCTAACCATCCCTAACCATCCCTAACCATCCCTAACCATCCCTAACCATCCCTAACCATCCCTAACCATCCCTAACCATCCCTAACCATCCCTAACCATCCCTAACCATCCCTAACCATCCCTAACCATCCCTAACCATCCCTAACCATCCCTAACCATCCCTAACCATCCCTAACCATCCCTAACCATCCCTAACCATCATCCCTAACCATCCCTAACCATCCCTAACCATCCCTAACCATCCCTAACCATCCCAAACCATCCCTAACCATCATCCCTAACCAACCCTAACCATCCCTAACCATCCCTAACCATCCCTAACCATCCCTAACCATCCCTAACCATCCCTAACCATCCCTAACCATCCCTAACCATCCCATCCCTAACCATCCCTAACCATCCCTAACCATCCCTAACCATCCCTAACCATCCCTAACCATCCCTAACCATAACCCCTAACCATCCCTAACCATCCCTAACCATCCCTAACCATCCCTAACCATCCCTAACCATCCCTAACCATCCCTAACCATCCCTAACCATCCCTAACCATCCCTAACCATCCCTAACCATCCCTAACCATCCCTAACCATCCCTAACCATCCCTAACCATCCCTAACCATCCCTAACCATCCCTAACCATCCCTAACCATCCCTAACCATCCCTAACCATCCCTAACCATCCCTAACCATCCCTAACCATCCCTAACCATCCCTAACCATCCCTAACCATCCCTAACCATCCCTAACCATCCCTAACCATCCCTAACCATCCCTAACCATCCCTAACCATCCCTAACCATCCCTAACCATCCCTAACCATCCCTAACCATCCCTAACCATCCCTAACCATCCCTAACCATCCCTAACCATCCCTAACCATCCCTAACCATCCCTAACCATCCTAACCATCCCTAACCATCCCTAACCATCCCTAACCATCCCTAACCATCCCTAACCATCCCTAACCATCCCTAACCATCCCTAACCATCCCTAACCATCCCTAACCATCCCTAACCATCCCTAACCATCCCTAACCCTAACCATCCCTAACCATCCCTAACCATCCCTAACCATCCCTAACCATCCCTAACCATCCCTAACCATCCCTAACCATCCCTAACCATCCCTAACCATCCCTAACCATCCCTAACCATCCCTAACCATCCCTAACCATCCCTAACCATCCCTAACCATCCCTAACCATCCCTAACCATCCCTAACCATCCCTAACCATCCCTAACCATCCCTAACCATCCCTAACCATCCCTAACCATCCCTAACCATCCCTAACCATCCCTAACCATCCCTAACCATCCCTAACCATCCCTAACCATCCCTAACCATCCCTAACCATCCCTAACCATCCCTAACCATCCCTAACCATCCCTAACCATCCCTAACCATCCCTAACCATCCCTAACCATAACCATCCCTAACCATCCCTAACCATCCCTAACCATCCCTAACCATCCCTAACCATCCCTAACCATCCCTAACCATCCCTAACCATCCCTAACCATCCCTAACCATCCCTAACCATCCCTAACCATCCCTAACCAACCATCTAACCATCCCTAACCATCCCTAACCATCCCTAACCATCCCTAACCATCCCTAACCATCCCTAACCATCCCTAACCATCCCTAACCATCCCTAACCATCCCTAACCATCCCTAACCATCCCTAACCATCCCTAACCATCCCTAACCATCCCTAACCATCCCTAACCATCCCTAACCATCCCTAACCATCCCTAACCATCCCTAACCATCCCTAACCATCCCTAACCATCCCTAACCATCCCTAACCATCCCTAACCATCCCTAACCATCCCTAACCATCCCTAACCATCCCTAACCATATAACCATCCCTAACCATCCCTAACCATCCCTAACCATCCTAACCATCCCTAACCATCCCTAACCATCCCTAACCATCCCTAACCATCCCTAACCATCCCTAACCATCCCTAACCATCCCTAACCATCCCTAACCATCCCTAACCATCCCTAACCATCCCTAACCATCCCTAACCATCCCTAACCATCCCTAACCATCATCCTAACCATCCCTAACCATCCCTAACCATCCCTAACCATCCCTAACCATCCCTAACCATCCCTAACCATCCCTAACCATCCCTAACCATCCCTAACCATCCCTAACCATCCCTAACCATCCCTAACCATCCCTAACCATCCCTAACCATCCCTAACCATCCCTAACCATCCCTAACCATCCCTAACCATCCCTAACCATCCCTAACCATCCCTAACCATCCCTAACCATCCCTAACCATCCCTAACCATCCCTAACCATCCCTAACCATCCCTAACCATCCCTAACCATCCCTAACCATCCCTAACCATCCCTAACCATCCCTAACCATCCCTAACCATCCCTAACCATCCCTAACCATCCCTAACCATCCCTAACCATCCCTAACCATCCCTAACCATCCCTAACCATCCCTAACCATCCCTAACCATCCCTAACCATCCCTAACCATCCCTAACCATCCCTAACCATCCCTAACCATCCCTAACCATCCCTAACCATCCCCTAACCTGCCATGCATCTGGAGTGGGATTCGGTTGTATCTTAGGCCATTTTTGGCCCATACCAACCAGTCATTCAAATATAATGTCCTTCTGAGGGGGTGGCTTTCTAATAAGTTCATTTGTTCAGTCCTCACTCCGATTCTCATTTTGTGCATTCATTTTGATCATGGCAGGCCACCGTTTCCCCTCACGCAGCGTTCGCCATGCTATAAATAGCATGCCCAGGATGGCCCTCGTGGAGGTGCTGCTTTTACAGGGATATCTGTGAGGGGTAGGGTTCCTCAGCCTAGGTACTCTGCTGCCTCTTCTTGTATCTTGCAGTTTTCCCATCTTTGGCTGGTAATAAATGGAGATTTTCGGCAGAGACGACCATGATGACTCCTAGGTACTAGTCCACCTCTTCTTGTATCTTGTGGTCTTCCCATCATCGGATGTCATATCGGTTCAATTCAGAATTACTACAAGATGACTGAGACAGGGCGAGTACTGGATATCCTCCCCTGTCTATCGCGGATCCTACCTACATACTAGATTCCTAAACTAAAGCATCACAGATAGTATCACAGACTCATTCCTGTTCACAAACACAATAACGTTCACTCAATAAATACATTCACAGCCGACAAATACATTCATTCTAGCCAGCGGAGCTGGGGAAAACCCCGACCGGCACCCTCGAGCCCACCCTTCCTTGGATGGCCTCCCTGGTACCCGTCTTGAAGGGTTTCCCGATATCAATGGGTGTTTCAGAACACAGGGAGGCCTACAGCCCTTGAAATAAACAGAAAGTGAAATCAATAGAATGCCAAACATAAAAAATCAAAAAGATTGAATAACCTACCGGTTTGCTGCCCCCCCGAGGGACCGGCAGGGTCCCCACACTACCACTCTGACATACACATACAACCCTATATAACTACAATCCTATTCTAATATCACACTGACCTTATACTATTATCACAGTGGATTTCCTTACACTAATCAGTCACACTTCCATTCAAACCCCATTAACTTCAACTGAAACATACATACTGGGGGAGAGGAGTACTGATATAAATTTCCTCCTCATCCCCTGTTATCTTCCTACATAAAATTCCTAAATCTAGCATCACAATGATTCCGCGTTCTACTCGCTCCGCCTCAGCATCTTACCCATTTGAAAATCCGGACACTACCGCTGTTGCTGCCGTCAGTTCTTGTCCGCTGCCTCTGATATTATACCAAGTTCTGCAAAAATCCTTGAACTTGCTGAACTTTGCAGCTGAATCCACCAGTTGGCAAAATTCCTGCTGGTATGTTGGGACTCCAAATTGAATTGATCTTGTATCCTCATATATTGGGCAACAACGGATTACATGTTCTGCGGATTAATTTCATTCAAACATAACCATATATTTTCAAAATATATCTTCAAAAGCTTAATAAATGTTAAGATTAGATATATTCATCACAGTCAACTCTCAATGAAGGGGAGTGCTAATCCCCTTAGGACACATACCCCGATAAAAATCTGCTTCGGGATATTTCAAGCCAAAAAATTTATATATAAAAAATAAATATAATTTTGCATCAGCACTGGAGCATGTAGTACACGAATTCCGTAATGAAGTACACAAAATGTGTACTTTCGTACGACGTAATGTTACATAGTCAGTCCTGAAAAAGATGATTGATATCAAACACGATAAGTGTACGTAAATATTGACTCATGATGCATTTCTAAAATATGTATGTACCAAGAGAGATCGATGTGGTGTACCTGGTGGGCTAAGATAATTGAGTATGAGAGGAATGGCCTGAGGCAAAATAAATAAATGGAATATATTAATGATAATGATAATTATAGTGCAGTTTGACTTGAATAATTGTTTTAAAATGGGATAATGTATGGCCTCCCACCATACATCCTTCATGGTGGCTGTCACCATGGCCTCTTATTCATACAAGATGCCGTTGCCAGGGATATCCATAACTTATGTTATTTAAATAGTAAAAATTCCACAGACTGATAGAATTGGTTGATATTTTTAAAGAATATTCGCCTAAAATTAGAATAGTGATTTTTAAGAATTGGGATCAGATTTTCATCTCGTTTTCGTGATAATCGCCACCATGATTGAGTTACTTAGTCATTGATGTTCAGCCCAGGGGGACGATTCAATGCGAATACCAAAAGGTGAAATCGTTCTGACAGTTGTAAAAGTCGATCGTTAGTATTCTGTGTCATGTTTTTTAACCTTTAACTCCGAAACATTCATTAAGAGTGGTTGAGAGTCCGTACGAGAATGTGTGGAGCTTTACTGGCCGTGGTTGTGATTGTTTTATGGGCGTTCTGTTATTATTGGTATACAAGTTCAGTCGTACGGCTTTTCCGAAATAGGAGCATCTTCATTCGTCTTCTGTCCACTTTCTACTAAACACACTCATACATGCACATGCAAGATTGACAACCAGCAGCGCTCTGGCATCTGTAGGAATGCGTAGTATGTAAGTGAAATTTATGTCATCTATGGCTATTTCGAACAGCTTGCGTCGCACGGATGTAGGCCTCCGTGTTGCTGATGTTGAGGCTGAACAGATGGATACCGGTGAGATAGTATGCCCCCTACATTTTGTCTCTGCCTGTATGTCAGTCGTGGTACTTCCTTGAATACATTTTCAGTCAGTGCATTTGAGTCTACGATCAGCTGGAGGTCTCTTCATGCGCTGGTGATATCATGATTATATGCATATGTGAGTGGCTTTATCGAAGGCCGAGTGATCTGAAAGAAGAAGCCAGATATTGTTGGCATCGAGCTATTTGGGTCTGTTATGCGTACTGGATGTTTAGGTTGTCAACAGTTGCATGATATGGGATAAATAAATGTTGTAGAGATTGGAGCTATGGAATCAAAACTTCATATCTTGGTTTAAAAAGATATATTTAAAAAACTTGAGATTTGTGAAAAATATTTCTTCACATTCGACCAATAAAGTACGTATGTTTTAAGAGAACATTGTGTTCTGTAAAATGAAAGGGAACGGAACAGAAACGGCTTTCTTCTCCATCTAGAAACTATCTTATCCACAAGTAGAAATAGCCATCAACGCTCCTCATGTAATATTTTCGTTGCTATGGCTACCTATTATAGATTGGTACCACCACTGCTACCTACAACTTTCTCTACTGAATAGGCTTTTGGTTCACTTTTTTCAATAATAATCCTCTGTAAGCGTAAATCAACAGTTCTGCATAACAAACCTTCACAAAACTGTGGTTTTCAGCGTTTTTATTGACATAGTAAGTAGGGTGCCATCGCCTGGTAATTTTGCACGAAAAATCGGCAGGGAAAGGTTTCGAGTCCGTAAAAACTCAACTAAAGCAAATAATTGAAATTTCTGAACCTTCAACTGACTCCTCAATTCTCACAATGAAATGAACAATCACATATTGTTCTAACACAATATGCCGCCAATTCTAACACATGGTTCACTGGTGTTTTCGATAATGCGTGATTGCTCGTGTGAGTCACTCAAGGTTCTAAACTCACGATTGTTGGCTATGGGTGAACTTGGGTGGCGATTTTGGGTCCAAAATTACGGGGAAATGACTCCTCGGACTCATTTGAGTCTGTAACATCGATGCATGCAAGGCGATCTGGCTGGCTAGACGTTAGGACAAATTAGACCCCAAGTAGAGTCCATTTGCTGAAGAACGGAATCTTTACATGCATTCTAAGGCCTTTTATGGCCCACAGGACGGACGGACATTGCAGATTTTGAATCTACTCCTTGAAACGTAAAATGACAACATTATGGGAGCAAGAAAGACATACGATATTTTTGCTTTGCGATAACAGAGACTTATCATTCAATATAATAAATTAAAATAATTAACGCATGCATTAGAATTGGTTGCGTTTCCATCCGTAATCAGGTTGCAGATCCGATCATCCCTGACCCCCCACGAGTTTCAACTTGAGACACCCCGTACATTATAGAATATCGGATTAATATACGTCACAATGCAGGGATTTACATGTGTATATGAAATGCTGCCTAATATGAGTGGTTGGCGAACAAGAAAACTGTTTTGGTTTTGACGAACCTGCCACGGAGTGGTGAGCAAAGTGACACGAATTTCCATAATTCTTTGTGATGTGTGCTAGGAAGGAGATGGTTATGGAGACTTGATGCGGTTCAATAGTTTTGTATGAAGCGTCACTTCCATGATCTCGGATGTGGCTGCAGCTCTTTGGCCGGGTTCACCAACAATCCATGGTTATACTAAATTTTTTCTGTTTTTGGAAACCAGAGATTTGAACTTTTATTTAAAACGAACGAATTTCACCGATGTAGGGAATGTTTACACTGTTATTAGTAAGAAATACGATATGAAGAAGACATTTCCCCGAAAAAGGAGGGAAATAACGAGATGACTGTGATAACGTAACCAACTACCGCATCAGTGTTCGCTCCGTTCCCGTTTTTGTCGGTTACTGCTTGTTTTACTTTCTCGTATCTGATTTTCTCAATCGTGTCGTTCACAATCAGTTAGTTAATATTGTTGTTGTTGTTATATTGCGATATGCAATATACAGAACAACAGTTCGTGAAATCATCATTTTTATTTCAATCCGTCATGGACGGCGAACAGTAAAATCTGCGTAATACTCCGTAAAGAACATATTGAAAGTTGTTAAGTACCCACCCAAATTTTTTCGGTTTCTTTTGATTGTCGATTTAGTGCGTTGCATCGTTGATTTATCCAATTATTATTCAACTGGAGGGGTGAAACTGGACATCTTTATTCAACAGCTGAGATCTCCGGTTTATTGAAAAAACGGTGAAGAAACACTTTGGCAAAACCGGCCCTCACTTTGAATGAGCAACATCTGTCTATCCCAACTCTTACCCTCATCTGAAAACCTGAAGGCCACCAGATATAAACCCTTGAACCTATGAGAACTCTACACTCTATCAACCGAGATCATTAATGTCCGGGGCAGCTGAGGTTCTACACAGATTTCCCGCTATAGCAATAAATGTTTCGCAATCTGGATAGTACCGAGTTGGATAACCCACGGGGAGGAGGTAATGAATATGAATTATGAACGCCGACGTTGGGTCGAAGCAAGCTGTACATCATCCGATTCTAATAACGAGGGGAGCATTTGAGCAGCCGTTCCGTTCTTTGAAAGCTATCACGAATTTATGTTCCTCCAACCAAGACGGTAGTCTGATATCACTACCGGAAATTAGAAAAAGATTCGTTCCCGGGGACTACATATCGTAATGTCTCTAAGTCGAAAAAATAGCAATTCTAAGGTACATCTTTTTGAAAACATTTAGACGACATTTTATTGATGCCGTCTGTCTGGAACATGTTTTCTTAAACTCTCTTGACACCTGTATTTTGACCCATTCGGAAAACCTCCACTAGCGAGTAGCACACGTCTATGTGTGTATGACATTCGATTGATCGTGAACCGCATCCGGTTCTATAGGCATTATTTTCTCTCCTATGGCAAAAACTAAAATTTTCATACATTCTCCTAAATTGGATTGACATTTTATAGTATCCTCAATTATTACAATATGAATCTAGATTGCTTCTAATCTACACAACGCATTAAAACGTTAGCAATAATTTCATCAAGGTTGATTGGTTTGTCGACCCTCCCTCCCCTCCCCCACCACATACCTAACCGACCACCACTTTTCTATACTGCCGAGTCATCAAAACGATAAAGTGAAAATGTTAGGATTGAAAGAACTGGAATTTCCAATCAATATAACCTTTGAAAATGAATTTTCCAAGGCTGATGAGCTCGGGCTGGTGTGGAACCAATCTAAATCGACTCGGCGTCCCAAATTACTTGGAAAAGATGTGGATTACTTGGATTCACTTGGCTATGTCAGTAAAAACCACGTTATGACACTTTTTAACCCTGGAATGGATGTGTAAGTCATGTTGACATATGAAACGAAGTCAGAGCTCTGCCATTCTTCGCTGTGTAGTTGCGAGGGGGGAGGGGATAGATCCCTTCAGCTACGCTTCTCCCTAGACGCCTCTTTAGTACTGCAAGTGACGTTGCTCGTGACGGGTCGTCGCAGTTTCCATTATTAGGTATTCATTACAAATCAATAGATGGTAGCCGAGGATGGATCTTTAACAATAAGCGCTTTTCAATAGTTTAGGAATCTAGTATGTAGGTAAGATTCGTGATAAGCTGGGAGGATATTCAGTACTCGCCCTGTCTCAGTCCTTTTTTGACAAGATTTGGACTAAAAATAACTTCCGATAATGAGACGACCACAAGTTAAAAGAAAAGGTGGACTAGTACCTAGCTGTCATTTAACTCCTGTCGGTCATATAAAAACCCATAAAAACCTGGCACCTCTACGTGGTCCATCCCTCAGACTCACAGAGTGTGGCTAAGGCCAGAGGAGACAGGAGGGCCTTCTATGTCATCAAGGAAGAGGGAGGGGAACCCACTGCTGCCGTATTCGTTGAGTCCTGCCAGAAACAATGTAACCCACTCTGACACAGCAGGACGTTCCAGTTTGGAATCTCCGAGCCTTGAAATGTAAAATGACTAAGTTTGTGGGGGTTTTAAAAAATGGTTGCTTTGCGATTACACAGGGTGCATTGGAACATTTAAATTTACACATTAAATTGAGGGAGGTACGGCTGTTTTAGTGAAGAAAGGTAGAAATCACAAAAAAATCTGTCTAGTATAAAAGGATAGTATTTGAGGTTCGGGTGGAAAGTTATAAGACGAAAGTTGTTTGTCGTAGAATCGTCCCTGTCGTATGGCCAGCCGAATCTGATACAACGTGCACATTTCGTTTATTTATTTTTATGGATTATTTAAAGCTTTTTTCTCGCTCTCCTTCTTCTTCGTGATGAATTCGTTTCGTGAACTGTTCTGTTTCGCCATAATAGTGAATGATTGTCGCCATTAATTTGTCTACTGCATACACTATATTTTGATGTGCACCTATCAGTATTATTTGTAATAAATGTTGATAAGCGAGGCACAGAAATTCACCTGTGGAAATATATTAATTCCTATTTAGTTTATTGTGCTCCAGTAGGAAGATATTCCGGGAAGAGCTCTGACTTTGCTCTGCTCAGGGGATATTACTGAATACACTTCAATAGAGGTATCAATACCTAATGGCTTACATGATTAGTTAATTGCTATACGCACAAAATAGAGTGACTCTTGCCTTGGGAAAAGCTGATATGAAGTGAATGGGCCAGTGTCCTCGGTGGTGCTAACGCCGTTCCATACAACGATTCTAGTGACACTTCGCGAGAACTGTTACATCTTCCAAGAAGTATCATTATCTTTTTAACTGAAATTTAGCTTAGCTTTGCCTCGGAATATGATTTTACAAACACCAACAGACACTTTACATTCGGTAGATGTGCATTCGTTGCGTTGCTATATTTTCGATGTTAACGTATTGAAGAGGGTGATTTAGAAAGTCGACTTAACAATGTCGATGTGCTTTTTCAAACCCTCACAATCGCTGTGGATGTCTACTTGCTTTATGTTTCAAACTGTGATAGTTGCCGAATTAATGGGGGGGGTTATATATTTGATTTGGTACTATTTGAATGTAAGAAATTCCATTATATCTGATCGAAAAGAATTTTCAAATAAAAATGTGTTTGCTATTCACAAGGGACATACCACAACATGATGACACACTGGTTGCCACATTTGCGGACGACACGGCCACCCTCTCACTTGGTGATGACGTCGTCAGTGCAACGCAAAAATTACTAAAGCCAGCTAACGACACAGCAGAGTGGTCCAAAGTATGGAGAGTGAAACTTAATGAATCAAAATCAACTTACATAAACTTCACAAACCGTAAATGTTCAACCATAGACGTTACAACCAAATCAAATAAAATACCATACAGTAATTCTGTACAATATTGAGGGATGAACCTTGATTCAAAATTAAATTGGAATAATCACATAGAAAAGAAAACGCAAGAATTGAAGATCAGGTATAAAAGGGTGAACTGGCTGTTGGGAAGGAATTCCCGCCTAACACTCCACAACAAACTATACTAATATATGACCAGATTCTTCGCCCTATCTGGACCTATGTGATTCAACTATGGGGCTGTGCCAAAGAACAAACCTTAAGAGAATACAAACATTCAAAATAAAATACTGAGAAGTATTGTAGGTGCCCCTTGGTACATGAGAAATTATGATATTCATTACGACCTCAGGATAGAGACCGTCTATGTAACAGTTACAAAGTACGCG
This sequence comes from Creontiades dilutus, assembly GCA_031894815.1. Lineage (NCBI taxonomy): Eukaryota > Metazoa > Arthropoda > Insecta > Hemiptera > Miridae > Creontiades > Creontiades dilutus. Next base: position 411,798 of record JAVIWC010000324.1, read on the forward strand.
AGGAACCACGAACAACGGCTCCACAAACACGAGAATCCAGAGATGCTTGACGTTTTGGACAATACGGATGAACTTCGGCGCCTCAAGAGGAAAAAACCATTTGACTTGGTTGTGCAAAGTGCAATAAACTGATTTATTACAATATTATTACTATGTATACTATCTAAAGGGAAGGTTTTATTGAAAACCTAACCTACTGCTGTGTCTACTATACTATGAAAAATATTGCTAGATGAAAATGTATATACATTTTTCAGTTGCAATAGAAAAATCACCGAGAAAAAAATGTTATAAAGTTGAGCTGCTATTGGTAGGGTACTGTTGTTTTTTGTGTAGAGTTTTCTTTCTGATGTGCTTTAGGTTATTTATTCTTATATTATTGAGTTTTCCTTTATTATGAAATGTTGAATTTAAATTTACAAACTAAAATTTATTTGGTCTTAAAACTTTTAGATCAATAGCTACATCATCGTCTTTCAGCAAAATCTCCATCAAACATGAATCGAATATCACCAGCTGCCAACTTCTGTTATAAAATATTGCTACGTGTTCTAATGTATTTACTTCAAACAGTAACTACGAATTAAAGTTTTAAGTGTCGAAATTCCATATTTTTAAAACAAATGCTGTATAAAATGAGTTGGATATGTCGGTATTTGTTGCGAACAGGTTTCCAATGTACCATGGACCTCCAGCGGCTGCAATGTGTTGTCGCGGTAGTTAAAGGTTTAATAGAGCGGACTTTCCTGTTTCCTTAAAGTCCGTTCTTTAAGCCCTTAATTAACGCGAACTGAATGAGTCGACCAGTGATTATTGCGGGCGATCCATCAATCACCATCAACACCTCTGCAGTGCGAGCTGTCACCCAGTTTCCACTCTCCGCTGTCATCAACTACCACCGGCAGTGCCAGCTGTGCTCCCGCTCTCCCAAGTACTGATAACCACATATAATTTGAATTGATGGAATATCGATGGATATTGACATTAGTTAACTGACAGAATAGCTAAAGAATCTGCCAGGCGTGGTACACAACCTGTGTAGCAAAAAATTGAACTATCATAACGAATCGTACTTGTGAGAGCCGTGAGACGCTCCGCACTTCAGAAGAAAATCAGCAGCTTTTCCCAGCGGGAAAAAGACGGATCGCCAACGTCGGCTGAGGGGCAACGCTGCAGTTCGCTTCTTCGCAGGACGTCTCCATACAATTTTGTGAGTAATTCGTCCTTCTGCAGTAAGCCTTGATTCTCCCTCACGACCATCGTACTCAACCCGTCTGAAACAGCCACTCCGACGTAACTCGCTGTGGTTCGCGACATCCGCGCTGAATCCGTCATCGAACAGCCTGGTTACGTTTTATTACTACCTTTCTCTGAATCAGGGATCAAGACCGGCGTTATATTATCGATTAGCCACAACAAAAGATAATAATGCCCGTAGTCTTACAGTGCTATTACCTATCCAAACACAATTTCAAGTATTGCACGCATTACTCATGTCCAGTTTTTATTTGCTCACGCTAATAAACAAAATTATAAACACGAGTAAATATTTTGTTGCCCATCATTACTAGTTTTCAGTTTATCTTAGGAAATCTGACTAACGTTGGGGCTAGTTAGCAAATAATGAATAAAATATTTTTCAATATTCCATCCATTCGCGGTTTTTTTTTTTACAATTTTTACTATTTAACTTTTTTATGTACGGTGTATTGTAGGTGTTCTCATATCAGATTTTGTTGTACCGAGGTGTTAGTTAATGTTCAATGATTTATACCTAAGAAGTGGCTTTGTGACGTCTAAAAGTCTATCATAAAGTATAAAAAAACTGGCACGAGCTGAAGGACTATTTTGGCTAATTTATTTTCCAATCGATCTACCTACGTGAAAAATGAAAGGGACTCTTTTTATCACATCTATAAGTCAATTATGCTTGGAGATGCGAGGAGCTGGTTTAAGACAATGCATCCCAGAGTACTTCTAGTAGAAGTAGATGAGAAGAAGATTTGGATCTGAAAAAAAAAAAAAACAAAAAAAAAAAACAGATGAAGTGAAGATATTACGATTCCTTCATCCTCCTTCCATTATAAATGTGCCGGAAAATGTTTCAAAACTTGTACAAATATAGAGAGGCCCCCTTTTAGGGCGATGCAAGCCCTCAGTTTCATGAAGAGGAATACGAGTGAGTTGTCTAACACTGGTGCCATTGTGTCGCTTTATAAGGCCCTTGTGCTGCCGTTGCTAGGGTTTGCCTCTACTGTTTGGTCTCCTCTGTGTGCGGTCCATGGATATCGGCTAGAGCGAGTTCATCGCAGGTTTTTTTACGCCATATCCCTTGTGATGACATCGATTATGACCTTTTGTTGCGGAAATGCCCGCTGGTCTCCCTTGAGAGAAGACGGAGGTTCGCTGACCTCGTGCTTCTCTAAAGGCTCTGCCACATAGAAAGCGATCTGTCGCGGCGGGGAGCGATCCCGACATCTACACCACATACGATGCGATATCTGTGTGAGCGGTCCAGTACTGTTGACTTCCACTAAAGTTGTAATCGTAACCTAGTGGTTTTCTAGAAAAAAAATGAGTAGTTCTGACGAAGAGGAACTCTTGTTTCTTTTTTAGTTAGTACAGAGTACCAGCACAAGAAGACGGTTTTGGGTACACCCAATAAATCAAAAAAGGGAGGAACTTGTTGAATACCACCGTCTTTGTCAAATACAAGTATTTTCTCACTTTTTCAATCAACAGCTCGGATTCATCCCCCATCTTTGAAACTGGATCGCGTAACGATATTTGTAATTTTGTACAACTGGATCGCCTATCGCCACGATCTAGACTGGATCGCTTCGATGGATAGCGCTGTGTGTGACGGGGACGATGGAATGTTGCATCATACAATCAAATCGCCGGATCGCGGCGGTCAGATATCGTTGCCCGCCGCGACAGATCGCGTTCTGTGTGCCAAAGCCTTAAAAGCTCCAGAACAACGCCATGGACTGCCCCCTGCTGCTCTCAATGTAAGATTGATTTAATTATTTTATAATAAAAAAACTTAGGTTAGCAGAACAACGTGGTCGAGAGCACAATGGAATGAATCCAATCTAGAGCGATTCAGGTATTACTTCTACCAAATGTAATGATACATTTTCCAACCACTCGTACATCCCTTCGGTCATCTGTGCTGTTCAGTGTACAAACTATGACCGACATCGCCCCCCTCATCTGCTATTTGATTTTTTTTATAGTTCCCCATCGAAAGTACAATCCTTAATATCTTCTTCCCTCATTAAATTCAGTTTATTCACATTTTTTCCCCCATTTTAAACCCTCCCCGCTGCTGTATGTTTTTGTAACCCTTCACCAGTACATTTTTTTAAATTAACCACAGTTATTTTCCGCTCGTTGGAATGTATTGTTGATTGTAAATTGGGCTGCCCCTTGTATAAATAAATGAATCACTCCCTCCATTCATCCCCTTTCACAATGGAAATTGAAATTTCTGAATGTTATGCCTAAATAATAAACCAAAACCTTAATTGAACAATAAAAGAGTGCCATGAATCGGTCGGGAATTTTTGCTCGGGCAGAAAAGTTTATTGAAACGATAAAATCAAATGAAAATAGCGAAGAAATTACGATTTATCACTGTTACTCTCTCCATTCATCCCCTTTCATAATGGAAATTAAATTAGCTGAAATATTTTTAAATACTAAACAGAACTCTTAAGCCTTTCATAACAAATACCATTTTGACGTTCAAGTAATGAAGGATATCAATAAAATAGTAACCGTAAATCAACAATGTGAACTAAAGCAAAGATGAAACGGCAAAAGCATAGGCCAGTTGGCTCATCCTCTTGTAATCGCATCTATATCATGTTAATATGATAGCACTGATAGGCAAATGCATAGAAAACAAAACAACATAAAACAAAAAAACAAAACAACTGTCGAGTCCACGGAAAGGAAGCACAAAATGACATATTAAATATTATAATAATGGTATATTTGTGTTAACAGAAGAAAAAAATGAGGATTATGAAATATTTTGTTTCATCACATTTAATTGTTACCTTACGCCCATAATCCTCCTTTCCCAGATCATTTGCTCGAGAGAGAATAAAATAAGAGTTGGTTAGCTCTTCAACACGAGCGGACGTAGGCGGGATTAATTCATTAATCCTGCGACATATACGAATATGCGACGTATACGACTGAGGAAAGCAGACTAGAAATTAGAGTGTGATAGCTCTTTGTATTCAAGTACCAGAAGCTTTTCTTGTCTACATTTCTCATCTGCTCACAACCCAATCAAATTTCCACTTTCATTCTTGATCTTCTTCGCGTATTATACTTTTGACCTCGTTTTTAAGCTCTGGTTTTTCTTCAAACGATTTAGGACACATTTCCTTACGGTAATTTCATCATATTACACGAATCATTAACAGTTCCCTTCATCTAAAATCTTACATACGGGTATGTACGACTAAATAATTTTTAAATCCAAATCGTTATTCTTTTAAGAACAGGCCAATTGAACACCTACGTCGCCTCAGTCCTTAAGCAAAGGAGAAGGGAAGGGCTGTTGGTCGCCTGCAGTTGAGTTAGTGCAGAATAATATAGTGTTGTGTGCCTAGGTTGTAATGAGTGTGCGTAGTTTCCTATTGTCGATTTTTTAAACCGCAACTTTCTAACATTAACCTAACGCCTTGTAGCTCCAGTTATATCCTCTGTTTATTGCTGGCATTAGTAGTTGAGAAAAGTGGAGATTTTACAAATCAGTTATCACTCTTATCAGTCAGATGATATTAAGTCGGCCATCTTGTGACGAAACTTTCAACAGCCTTCTTGATCAGTGTTGTGACTTGTTTTCTTCTGTCTAAATTTTAAATTTCCAGCTTGCAAGAAAAAACTTGAGACATTTCCAAGTCCCTCTCCCTTTTTTTATAACCTTCAATCAGCTGATAAGTAAGTGGTACCATTCTCTCCAAAAATTTCAAATATTTATCAGTTGAGCCAAACATGAGGCAATTGACTCTACATACTACCCTTGAGTTTGGGCTCATTTTAAAAGTGAAGGTTGAGGCACGCGTGCATTGTTTGCACGAGTTTTGGCAACTGTGGAGATGGTTTGAAACTATTGACATGATGAGTAAAAACGTGATAAAATTAAATCCTCATATCATGTATCTGTATATATTTTTATTCATTTATTTTGATTTATAGGGTGGATCGAAAATCGGGCATTTGACACAACTTACTATCCTATTGGTTAGGGCTCATTATAAAACTATTGATCAGACGAATACGAATATATTTAGTAAAATAAAATCCCTGCTGCGATTCTTCCGGAGTGGCCCACAAATGAGGCGTTTAGTTGCAAAACCAGCTCAATCCACAATTTTCCGAAAATCACTTTTTTGGTTTTTTCCAAGTCCTTGGCGTGTTCTACAACCTACCAAAGCGATTCCCACCGAATCCCGAAGAAAAATGAATTCGAAAACACGGCTCGCAGCAAACCCAGCTCGTTCCAAGGTTACGGAAGCTGCCGCTTCCCACCCCAAACCCCACAGTCAGGCATGGTCAGTGGCATATTAAATTTAATGCAGCCAAACGGTTTCTGTTCAGGGTTAATAGAAGAGATGTCGAAGTGAAAGGTGAGCAGCTCTGCAGTTCATCCACTGGAGCCTTTATGAAGATCTCCAAGAAAGGCAAAACTTTTTCCGATATTGCAGTGAACCCTGTCCCTGTGGGAGTTCCAGTAGCTCCAGCGAAACTGACTGATGTTGTTGCCTTGTTGGTGAAACACTATGGATCCGACTGGAAGGAACTCGATGTATTAAAGTACTATACAGACGTCCTTCACCATCAAGGCAACAACACCGAACAAGAAGTCGATCCAAGTTGTGAAAATGTCCAATGTTGTGAAAATGCGACTTCTAACGAACATAGTTATATATAATGCGTTACTTTTGTTCTTTTACTCTTCTTCTTTATAAAAAGAAGTATTTTGTTTAAAACGTTATATAATCTCCATAAAAATAAAAACTACCATGAAAATGTAATATTTTATCACTATTTTTCAGGAAAATCTGAACTTTTTTCATGAGCTTGAGTTTTATATTCATTTTATTACTTTCTTGAAGCAATAAATCACAAAATAAGGAAAGGTACAGCATAAAATATTGACTTTTACAAGAAAAATTAAAAAAAATTACCCCAATAGCCGCAAACCCAGCTCGATCCAAAAAACATTTTGAATTTAAAAATACTTCATAAAAACTTAATGTCGATAACATTTATTGTAAACAATCTTAGACTTCTGTTCTTTCATAAAAAGTATAATATATTCATCTAAATGGAAAGCAACTGACGTGAGTAATTTTTCGTCTCTCCTGTAAAATTTTTGAAAATGGATTGAACTGGTTTTGCAACTAAACGCCTCAAATAGGGCTACTGACTAAACGTAGTTCCATAGTTTGATCTCATTCTGATACTATTGATTAGTAGATGGTGAATATTACGACAAATCCTTTTTTGAGTGTGGGCCATCATTATTACTCTTGGATTAGAATAAAAGAGGTAACAGGCTTTCATAACCCACCAAGAGCCTCTATGGAAATTATCTTCTTTATACCTGAGTCAAACCGCGGTGCACCGCCCCGAACTTGACGCTTGAATTTGAACCGTTTCCCATGGATGGTGGGGAGGGTGACACAAGTAAAAATCTGTGCTCCCTGACCACCCAAAATTTTTAGGTATCCATCAACTTCTTACGATGAACAGGCAACGGGCAATGAGTTCAGAGATAGAAAAAAAACGCTGCAAATTCTTTCACTGGGGTTTATTATTTAATTTCATTCATTTGGCTTGCATTCAGTGTGCGTGTTTGGAGTGTGCTAGCTTTGGAGTGTGCGTGTTTCACAGGTGATAGAGCGATTATTGAATTTCAGGAGATATGCATAGAGCACATAAATTGGTTCTCAACCAAAATACCTATTTCGTTTGATCAGTTGATCATATTTGTGTGCCTTCTGAAATTCAATAATCGCTCTATCACCTGTGAAACACACACACTCAAAATCTTAGTAGAAATTCAAATCATGAATGCAAGCCAAATGAATAAAATTGAAAGAATTTGCAGCGTTTTGACCACGTTTTCGGGTTCTACGTAAAATTTCCGTTACACCCAATGCACATTCATAATCATAAACGACCCCTAAGGGCCGTAATTGCAGTTCAAACATTGAAAATTTAAAAAAATTGTTAGTTTCTGAATTATTTGTATTTTTACTGCAGTTCCAAAAAACTTGCAATTCCTCGTCGATCTCATGGAGAAATTCCAGTTTGAAGGCGAAAAGACATTACGCAACTTTTGAACTTTTTGAGTTGGTGAGGTATGGATTGACCATTTTTCTTATTTGAAACGGGTTGTCGGAGCTCTTCAAAAAATGAGCTCCGACAACCCGTTTCAACTTTTGAACTGCAATCGAGTAATCCCAGGGATAAAAGAAACAGTTCGCGGTATGAATTGGGAAAATGATTAAATCCGCAAAATAGATAGGTTAAAAAAATAAAGAAATACTACTTTTCGGGAAAAATTATCGAAAATCATTTCTAATATTCAGACTAGTAAAGTTTACATAAATCAGACTAGTGATATTAAATGAAGTCGCGCTCACAATGTGTTCTCAGAATCTATATCTGATAAAGGTTAAAAATGTATTTATTTTTCAGCAAAATTGATATATTATTCATTTTGTTGAAGCTCTCTTGAAAATCATTGAAATCATCATTGAAAATAAACCGCAAAGGAATCACCTAAAAGGCAATGTCATTGTTGAACGATATAATCTCAAAAAAAGCAGGTTAACCTACAAAGTGTGAACAAATGTTAACGCGATTACGAGGAAAATCAAACCACGCGGCGTGAGCGTTTGCCGCACGGTGCCGCGCCGTTACGTCTGACACATCCATAGAATCGCATTGTTTGACGGCGCCAACAGATCGCGATAGGCCAGCTCGCTCGCGTTCGTTTTCCACGTAAGCCAAGATACGGCGTGTGGTTTCGCCGACGCCTGCGCCTGTGGCTCACGATTCCTTCATGTACCTTAACAGGCGCGAGCCGCGCCGTCCTGTGGAAGAGGACAAAAAGCGCGGTGAGGCAAGCGGCCGGCGAGGCAAGCGGCCGGCGTTGTCCTGTGGAAGAGTTTTCTCTCAACAAGTGCGGCGAGGCAAGCGGCCGGCGCCGCTGGCCCATCGCCCGAGAACCTCGGTTCCAGGTTCAGTTTCGATGTTCAGTTATTTTCAATGCATTTCTACAATATGGGCATTAACTTTCATGCGTTCGCGCCAACATGACTCACGCTCGCGCAGCTGTCTAGTGACCGCCCTTGCTTTTTCAATGGTTATCTTGCTGGTTTCTCTACTTTCCATTGCAGTAAATACAAAAGAACTAGAACGAAATTCAAGAAATTTATTTTTCATAAAAAAATTCATTACTATCCAATATAATCCAAGTTAATATCTCATCTATTAAGTCCTTATTGTAGCCCTAAAACTATTTAGACAATTTAATATTTGCATTCGTTCCTTGCTTACGCTTTTTAGTACTTTCTTGATGCTGTTGATCTTTATGTTCTGTCATTAAAGAGAGAATTGAATTGAATTGAATAACGCTTTATTTATAATCTCGCAAATTTTGGTCTCAGAGGACCACTCTTACAATTAACGAGATGAAAAATATTACATATCTTGACCAAAGAAAATAAACAGAGTCTACACTTTACACAAAAATATTTAAGTCAATACAGTTTTTTTTTTTTTTTTACAAAATTCGAAAAGAAAAGAATAAATTTACTTTGCTATAATATATTATGCGCAACTATTACCAATGCTAACTTAATTACGTATTTCATTATTTCTGTGCCTCCTTCTTCAAATCAGTATGATTCTAATAACATATTTTTCAATTTTGTCTTGAAGCTCTTATAATTTGCAATCGCTTTCAGATCATTCGAAAGCTCATTATAAAACTTAATGCTTTTAAATAAAAATGAATTATGGTATACAGTTGTGCGGCAATTGGGTAATCTAAATGTTGTGTTCTTGTTCCGTGTACCAATTGTTTGGCCCGTTGCAGCAAATGTTCGATATTTCTCAAATAAATACAGCGGTTTTTTATTCAAAATTATCCTGAAAGTAGTAGTGACAATTGTATACTGTAGATGCTCATTAATTTTCATTATCCGCAGCTTCTTGAATTTATCATGTATCTTATCATCATACTTTAGATTCATTATACATCTTACATTTAATTCTCTCTGTAGTGTCATACATCCTTCATAATTCAAATCACACATGATTGGCAAACTATACAACAGGTGTGGAATCACTAATGCTTGATACAACCTTTTCTTAATATCAACAGTCTTCAACTTCAATAATTTTTTAAAAGAATAGTGATATGAATGGAATTTACTTACAATGACATTAATCTGTTCAGCCCACGACAAGTTGTCTTGTATGATAATTCCAAGGCATTTGACACTGCGAGAATACTCTACAACAATTCCATTCACTACGATCCTTGAACAATCATTCAACCGAATACTTGACAATAACCTGGAATGTCCCATTACCATGCCTGTGCACTTCTTGGAATTAATCACTAACCCATGTCTCTTCAACCACACAGACAAATTCCGAAGATCTTCATTGACTTTCTGAATACCAACTTCTAAATTTTGTTTGTTTGTTCTAAAATACAAATTCACATCGTCCGCATAAATGCTTCTTTTGCAAAACTTTATTGCTTCCGACAGTTCATTTATATATATCGCAAAAATCAATCCAGACAGGGTCGATCCCTGCGGCGTCCCCCTAGAAGCAACATTCCATGATGACAAAGTACCCTTATGTGTACGTACACGTTGCATTCGTGCAGAGAAATATGAACCGAACCAGCTAACTGCATCATCACTTAACCCAATACTTCGAAAAATAAGATAGAGAGAGAGAGAGAGAGAGAGAGAGAGAGAGAAAATCCTTTTTATTAACAACAACAATTGAACAAGTGCATTATGTATATAACATTGTTTGTGCTCATGCATAAATTATAACATTAAATATTATTATTCCATTATACATTGTAATAAATGTTCTTAATAATGTAATAATTGTATATATAACGTATTAAATGTATTATTTTTTTGTATGTTATGATTAGTAATAATATACTTTGGACTAGTTCTATTGCTTAATAATACTTGTTCACAGACGATTCGCAATAACAAAGGGGGTTAAAGGCTTGGCGAGTAAGCCGTCAGCCTGTGAGTCTGGCACAAAACTCAAAGTGAACAAAACATCACCGGAACAATTAAGCGACACGTTGCAAATACAAACAAAAGATCTGAATTCAACCACACGCAATAGACAAAATTTCAATTATAATTAAATTCCCTAACCAATTCTTTCCTATACCCCCAAGCCGATCTACTATACATTGTTAAGGATTTCCAATGATCCGGGGTGTTTAACATTTTAATGAAAAAAAAAAAAACAAAAAAAAACTCAGATACAAGTTCAGATCTGTACGACCATGCCGCCTCACAGTACCTGGCTAAAGCCAGTCAACTTGGACCATTCAACACATTAGTGAACTACCCACCCGAAAGCTCTGCTGGTCCAAAGTTGGCCACGCGAAACTCTTGAAGGACCGGGCATCGCGCTACAAGGTGCAGAATATTTACAGGTTCACCGATATGGGTTTATTGCAAAGTGAGCACATCTCCATGGCGGGCCATCATCTGCCTGTCTGTCCGACAGTTAGGCATGAGCAGATCACCTCGAACTTACCACACCCATCTCAGGACAAACATGGAGACCGTTTCGGTATCAATAGTGAACGAGAGACTTTGAAAATTGATTTATATTTTTGCTAGACTCAACAGAATATTATCCTTGTCCTTGTTGAAAATGATCTACTTCGCCCTTGTTCAATCGGTCCTTCTTTATGGTATATCCGCATGGGGTGGCTCTTATCCGACTTCTCTTCAGTTTATTATTACAACCCAAAAGCAAATTATAAGAATCATTGCTAGGAAGGGCTTCCTGGAGCATATTGGATCCCTATTCAAAAGTTTAAACATTATAAAATTTCCGCTATTAATCGATATGAGTTGCATCAAACAATTTTTGAAAGAGAATAGTTTTTCAATGCCTACACACTCGACCAGATTCCATTAAAGTAAAGTTATGAATGTGGCTTATTTCCGTACCACTCTGGGATATAACTCATATCGGGATAGAGGTGAGCGTGCTTACAATTCAGTTCCGGAATCTTTGAGAGCGGAGCTTCTCCTTAAATCTTCAAAAACAAATAAAAAACTGAGCGATCATTTTGTTAAATTACAATTTTAGGTCATATCTAAACACTACGCATAATCTTCGTTCATCTTCTTTCTTTGTTCCATCTTCTGTACTTTACTTATTTTAGCGTAAGTTATCTTCATAATTAGGAAGATAATTAGGATCTATTTCCAATAACTGTGTTAATCTTTAAACGATAACTACGTTAATCGGCGCGAGTGAGGACTCATCTCCCTACCACGGGCTTATGCCCATATACGGGATTATTTTCTTGACCAGAAGTATTTATTCATTTAATAATACTCTGTCATTTTCACAGTATTAATTTTATTGTATTTTGTACCTATGAAGGAAATGAATAGTTTGAAAAAAATAGTTAAATCAATACGACGCGTCCAAATTCAATTCGGTAAATACGTTCCTGCGATGCTAGAGCCCGTGCCAAGGTTGCTTCTCGCCATGCCATTTCCACCCTTTAACATAGGACTCCAAGTTTCACCGACCATGATTCCAGGTTATCAAATGCGGTGCCAAGAGTGCACCCAGTATGGTCTCTGAAAGCCTTTGTACTTTTTCAAATTAAATTTTATCAAATGGAAGTTAATTGGGGGAAACCTGTCAAAGTCGATTGTTCGTCCAAAATTACTGGAAAATGACACCCCACTTGCCTAGGTTGCCTAGGTCAGTAAAACCTTGGAGAGCCAATTGTTTTTGTTGCACGTTTTTAAGCAGTTTTTGGCCCATGGCATCTAAGAGGGTGACACGATAGGCTAGAAGTAAGGGCCTACAATACACCAAATGGAGCCAATGTGTGAAGGAACGGATTTCTTAAATCAATTCTAAGGTTAATTATGGCTCGAACAGTGTAGGGCGTGTGGCGGACGGACATGGGAGTTTATGAATCTATGCACCTTGAAACGTAAACTGACAACATTCGATGTGGGTAATAACAAATTTCAACAAACCGAAAATAATAACATTCATGTGGAACACAGTGACCGAATCGTATTTGGCAAAGCCACGTGCCTCGTCGTGAAATGCTAACTTCGAGATGAACCTTTGAAGGATGGTAACCCGGACATCTGGGTGAGGACAGGTTTGAATATCCCTACCTCTTTCGTTAACGGATGGAGGATAATTAATTTCCCCTCTGCCCATGCCATCAGTTGGTGTTTCTTCTCCCCATTGCTTTGCGTTCTTGCGTGTATACAAAAGTTCCTCATTTTGTATAGAAAGCAAAACGTAATCACGAAAATCGATTGAGAAAAGCAGGTTGGAAAGTGCTCTGATAATCAAAAGTACCGTTAATTACCTCGCATCCTCATTAGAAAATCCGCATTCCCCAGGTTTCCCGTTGTAGTAGCCAACACATCCTACAATTACCGTTTTTGTGAAATTTGTGAAACAATGAAAATCTCCGGATATCTCGTCTATGATTCAGTTATCTTGCCCGACGTATAATCGGTTATAACCAATGGATTGATGCATGATTTAAAACAATAGAAATAAAAGAAACCCAATCGTAGGGCCACACAAGTGAACTGTGCACACAACAAAACTGACAGTTTAACTGCTTTGAACCGCCAAATAACTTAATAAAAAACGGACACGATGTGACGAGTGACACAGCTCTAGGCCAACCACAGTTGCAAACACATTCTATGTACGATTACCGTTTTTGTGAAATTGGTGAAACTGTAATAATCTCCGGTAATCTCGTCTCGTCTAGTACTCTTGTCCGACTTCTAATCCATTATAACCAACGGATTGATTTATGGCTCAAAATAAAAGAAGTGGAAAACACTGGGAAAAAAACACACACACAAATGATCCAACTAGAGTACCGTTCAAGTGATTGAGTGTTTTTATCGAATGGATGAAACTATCTCCGGTTCATTAGTATTTCCCAATTCGGAAAATCGAGTAAATGACATTACGAAAGTGATTAAGAGTTCCAAGCTGTGAGTGGGCGGAAATACGACTCAACTAGGTGGAAATTAATAAGAGAAATTATATTGGAATCGTTACTATATTTTCACAATTAGTTTTCAACAACTTCTTCTGTCTTACTAAACACTTTTCAAAAAAGCATGACTATTTAGGAAGGGAACTTCAATAATCCCACATAAGAACACCCCCATTGAGTGGCTTTTTATCATCAGTGAAGTCTTGGAATAGGTCTTTTGGGTGAAGCTGATGTCATTGTGCAAAATAATCTAATTAGAGGTTAATTTATTTGATTTCTTACTCGTTGAAACTACTCAAAACGTGATAATTCAGGTAACTTTGGGGATCTCAAAGATAAAGAACGATGGAGAACAAGACGCAGCAATATTTCAAAGATACTTGCGAACGCTTAACTGCCTCAGGCGCGGTATTACGTTGAAAAAAAGATGGAGGATTTGAAAACCCCTGGGATTAAGACGGAACGGTTTAAAGCCCATTTAAATGAAATGGAACAAGAAGAGAAAAATAAGCGGGGATCTTAGTGACACTAAAACAACTGATAATCGGATCTCACAAGGAGCGATGTTGAGTATTCCTGTTTGCCAAGGTTCACTAATCAACTGTGTGTAACGTCCACGTTCCCTTTTTATTCAAAATCAAAAATCTCCCTGTCAGATCAAGATCATAGGAACAAATTTCCATTGTTTTTCCTGCTTGCAGGCATCTTTACAACACTTTTTTTCGAGCTCCCAGCGTCATCTTCGGAGATTTTAGTAGTTGCACTTTGTACTAAACATTTGTAAATGTTGTTTGTTTCCTTGAACTCGCCAGTCATGGTTTCGCCCTCGTAGAATGAAATTGTCAGGATTTGCATCATAATGAAATTATTGATTTGTGAAGGGGAAAATACGAGCTGTTGGATAGTTTAGTTTGTGTTACAACCAATAGTAGGGTGAATTTAGAAGTGCTCAAAGAGGGAGGAGTGTTTTTCTGTCTGATGCCGCCTGGAGCATTAAAAAAGCTAAAGGATGTTGAATACGTACTATTCTTATCAAAACAATATACTTATATGCTTGACGGTTGGCAAAACTCGTTTCAAAGACCCCATATCATATTAACCCCCCCAGAGAACTGGTTATATTTTGTTTGACGTTACTAAAATGGTTATTATGCAGTTTATAATGCTGGTTTAAATTGTTAAATTTTCAGAAGGAGGAGTCGAGAGGCGAATAGTCAATCCATTCGAGAGCTGTTCATACAGCCGATTTTGTTGAATCTTTCATTCGATTGAGAACATTGTTCTAGTTGTGAAACATATTTTTAAACTTTCGAATATGTCAAAAGGCAACAATTTTGTTTGCGGAACAAGGCGCTCAAATCAAAATTCAATTCAACATACGATATTTTTATGAGATGCTATGGTTCCAACCCATCTTGGCATGACCTTTTATGCTTGGAGGTGTATAAACCTTTTTCTTCCACGAGCCGCCTCCAGTTCAATAAGTAAACCTGTAGGTAATAAACGAAGGCGGGTGGAGGCCTAGGCAGCTTCTCTCTGACCTCATGCTTTAGGTAAACAAGTCATTCGTTGTGATATATTTTGATGCTTTAGGTAAATATGACCAGGTGGATCAGGTGGACTTCGCTGTTGATCCTCAGCGGTTGTTAATTCCGATATATTCATGTATTCGGTACGCGAGTCATTCTACCGTAGCCCTTTCATTACATTCATCACCAATCACTCGTCTTACAGAATAAATTCAGTACGGTCTGTTTTATTTAAAAAAAAAAAAAAAAAAAAAAAAAAAAACCCCTAACCGTTTGCTATAACAGCTACTTTATTGGGCAATGACGGATAACAACAGACTGGAAATCCGTCGGAGATTATTCTCACTTCAAATTTTTTAATGGAAATCAACGTTTTGTTTTAAACTTGAAATCGCTTCAAACAGAACTTTTTTTAATCTTTATAATCGCTTTAGTTCCATGAAAATTACATAAATAATGCACATAAACACAACTAGTATAATCAAACTAAACAATAACTACATATTTTACAATAAGTTTACGGAAATATACTTCCTCTGTATGGCGAACCGTGCACAGAGGGAAGGAGCCATTTGAGAAATCAACATACATATCTTGAGTAATGAATATGAGAGTAATAAATAACATAATGAGTAATAAGAATAATAATACTATACACTCTAATGTATTGTTATTCTGTTAATACATCATGTATATTGTATTTCCAAAATTAAAGAAGAAAGAAAGAACTGAGAACTTAATAGCTCCAAGTATTCAATCCTGCTTGGGTTTACAAAGAAAGACAGTTGAATTATGAAAAAAAATCTTGATAAATTTCATTATTAACTGAAAATGTAGGAATATTATTTCTGAAATTTCTATTACTTTTGCTAAGTTTAATATTAAACGGCAGTTGGTTGAAATATTTAATGCCTATAAAATAATATTGGTTCTGAGTGGTGGAAAACCCACCTCGGTGTGGGAACCAGCATGCGATCCTCAGACCGAGTGGGGACGTCATGGGTTATGGTGTTACGTTTGGCCTCTAAATTTAGCTGAATTATTGAAGTTTTAATGTAAAGCTGTCGGAGATTGCATATTTTTAAATTTTTAAATAAAGGCAGAATATGTGCCCAATACGGTTTACCTTTCATTATTCTAATTAATGTTTTTTGGGCCTTTCAAATCAGAACTGGTGAACTCTTGATCGTCATTCGCAGAACTAACATATGACACTAACGAACCAATAATCAAATGAAGTGGCTGGTTTTGATCTTAATGAATCTTAGTTTGTGGACGATAGAGTCTCACAGAGACAAGAATTTGAACAGAATTCCATATGCGGCTCACTCGCCTAGCGCGTCGATCTAACTGCTGGCTCCCGCCTTTAGATTGACGCAATCTGCATCTTGTAAATTTTCTGAAATTTGACTCAATCGCTAAAATCGGAAGCGCCACGGTCATTGTAGGTTGGACTAAACAGTAGAGATATTCCGATGGTCGGCCTTTTGCCTCTTCTGAAAGATTTATCGTCTGATGCTTCAACATTTGCGATAATGAATACTGTTTCCAGGTCTACCAAGTTAGCGGAGTATCGTGATTACTTTTAGGAGTAGAATGATACTGATTTCGAACTGGAATTTCCACTAGGATTTCCCGATTAATGCCACCCTGGATAATTTTGAGCTCTACACTGACATGTGTGGGCTTCTGCTGATCCTTCTTGGTTTTTGCACTAGCCTAACGCTACAATCGATGGAACTTGCAACGCCATGCCCTGAGATCCAACAAATGACAATCCGCCCACATCAAAGGTACCCTCTGCCCCAGTGCGCAAATGTTGGATCTTTGTTCCTGGATGTGCCAATAACCTCTGCGCCAAGATCGATCAACCCTAGGAGATCATATTTAAACCTGGAATGAAAACGCCGTTCTCCAATTTAGAGAAATCACGAGGAGTTCTCCTCCATAGCGAACTTGCTAAAACTTCATAAACCATAAGGAATCTCCGAATTTATTTGAGCTTTTGATGAAGCGACTGATTCTGTGGGTTGATGACGTGAATTGTCTTAGTCTAGCTTGCAAACATTTTTTTTTTTTTTTAATCGATCATGCTAGCAATCGTCAATTTTACACATTGAGAAAAATGCCATCCGAAGAATAACAGGGGAGGCTGAAGTTGGGTGTTGTCGAAGCTCGAAATTGCACTGTCTAAGGAGGGAGCTAACATATTTTCTAGATGAGATGTTATGAAATTGCGCAACTAGAGTTTATAGGTGCATTCCCGTTTCTCTGTCGATTTATTTAAGGTTGACTGGTGACGTGGGCATTACCTTCACTACAGTTTGTTACGGCGTTTTAATTTGAAAATACTTGCAAGCGCTTCTATCATACGGGCGGCTGTGGGAGAGCCGACGGCTCAGGCGGGGAAGACAAACGGGCTCCTTGAGCCGGAAGGGAAGCAGAAACGGCGGTGGGAGTCTGATGAAACCTTAAGAATCAGGGAACCGTGGGAAGTCGTAAAAATGTCGAGCTAAGACCAACCCAACTTCCACCTCCGCTTGGTTTCCACGGGGTTCAGCTTTAACCTGATCCAGCGGCCTCTCCAACTCCGATCCCCCCGGCAACAAGTTAGGGCGGAAAACAATAAAATGCTCTTTTGAATGCCCCTTCTCCTTATCTCGAGAGCCTCGCGGTGGAACTCAGCGGCCGTCTCGTTATTTCTAAGTTTTACTCTGGGGTGAGAGCACACGCTTCTCCTACATTCTGGCTCCACCATATTAAAACATTCATTATAACCTCAAACACGACGCATGTTACGTCCTTCAAAGCGCTGCAAACCAAGTCCAATCTCAGCTTTGTCCATCTGAATCAATTTCAATTGTTTTACACAAGAAAACACCAATAATGCCCACGCTAGCTGAATATGTGTTGTGCATATATTGTTAAACCTCGAGCTGAATTCTTTTAGTTCAAGTGGACGTTTTTATGAAACCCCTCAACAAAGACTATTCATCCTAATTCTTGTGGACTTGTTGTATAGTTACTGCTTTTATTTTAGTTTTGCTATCTTAAATAATACCTAAGGCTTTGTAATCGTAAAGCAAAAACATGTTAACCCCCCCCCCCCCCCCCAAAGCTTTTTCAAGATGCGTGGATTAAAAACAAAATTCCATTCGACATGGACTTCAGCTTGGGGTGTAGTCGTACGTATTGAAATTTAGCCAGCTCAATTGCTTCTCAGGCAATAGCAGCTACAGGCCAAAAACTGCTACGAACTTGCCCAAAACGTGGGTTTTCGGGTTTTTTTTTGTTTTTTTGTTTTTCTTGGGGGAGAAATTCCCCCAAAAGCAAATAATCTTAGTGTCTGAATTTAAAACTGTGTTTTGAATTATTACACCTTTTTGGGCAAGATTCATGTAGTGGTTATTACACTTATGGTTGAAAGCAGTCGTTTTCAGCAGGTTTCCATGCACCCTGACTTTGTGGAAATTCTAAGTTTACTCCATGATAGTCGATTTCCATTTTCCCAGTGTTCACAAGACACAATATGATCATTTCGAGTAGAAACTATTGAAGAAATTTAACAAAATTGAGCGGAAATGGGTTGATTCCACTAGGGACTGAAAATGAAAATTTTAGGGGCGAGCTCATTCTCAGCGATTCTTCAAGAACCGATAATTTTCTTACCAAATAGAGTTTTCGTATTACCTATTTTCCTCGCAGAAAACAACTAGGTACCTGGTATTTTGAAGTCTCTTTTGGCTTATTGTTTTAAATTTCCGAAAAAGGTTGGTTTAGTAGCTCCTAACTTCTAGAAAACCACGCCGAGACGATATGGCCCAAACATTGGTCAATCCAAGTTTTTCCAGGTTTTTAATGCCCTGGGCAATAGGTTTGTCATTTCCAAGTAATTTTGGAGGACGAATCGATTTAGATGGGTACCAGAACTAGTTAGAGCTAATTTGAGTTAAAACATCTCATTTTAAAGCTGAAAATGTTGAAGAAACCGGAAGTAAAATTCCAATTTTCAACTAATCCCAAGTTTTTTATTTTTTTCGTTTCGACCACTTACAAATCATGAAATGTTGTGATTGGGGTGGGGTGGGGGGGGGGGGGGGTTCAAAGAGTATAAAGTAAGTACTGTGTTTCCATTTGTTGAAGTAGCTTTTCAACTTTTTTTTTTTAGATTTTCTTGTTATGAAAATGTGTATTTTCCATGCAAAGTGCATACGAATTGGAAGCAGTGGATTAATGCTTGGTTCGAGGATTAGTCTGTTGATGTGATCACGCATTCAAAACAAGTTGTTTTCATCTCTCGAAATTTAAAACAACTCTTCCTCTTCCTGAAGAAAAAAGGGGAGAGAAAAATCGAGTTGTTCATCCCCTTCAGTAACGATAATGGACTGCCCGTGTTCAACACATTTCTTTGGGGTTATCACTTATCCGTCTCGGCGAATGGCGTAGTAAAGCGAGTTTCGAGAACTTCGCTCAGAACCTGGTTTTATATTTCGATTTATTATACTACCTGGGCAACTCGGTACATCCAGCAGCAACGTCAACTATGAATTAGAATTTATCGACATTGCGGATGAGGCCGTACTTCTGTGGTGCATCACTTCTCCTGGTAGACAGGACTAAACCTTTATATGGCCCTGCGTGCGGCCACCGCCCAAGTGGAAGGTCGTTTGATACACGAGCGGAATCGTGGTCGAGTCTGGTTTTACTGTTGTCCACTTGACAGATGCCTGCTCTACCCGTTTCCTGCTGCTGGCTATCACAAGCGGTGCTTCCCCTCCATATTGATTATACACCGACACTAACTCTCTCCCGATACATAGAGTAATAATTTCTACTAGAGTAAGTGCGATTTAGGGTAGGGATGGTCAGGGATAGTTACGGTGGTCTACAAAAAAATACCTTCAGAGCTACCGGCTTCTTTTTATTGTCATTCTTTCGATCCAGATCATTTAAGTATTGATTTCTCTTACCATTTGAATGACCACACACTTTGTAGCAGTTCTAACGGTGGTTGGTTCTCCCCCAAGAGGCACGTTGTGAGATGAGTCGATCCATTGTCGTCTTTCAACTGGTAAGCCTACTTCCATATTTTCGGTTACCTCAACATAACCCAAATTCTCTCTTGATATCAAATCGGACCTGTATCAGATTTAATGGATCTATATAAACTCCAATCCAATTTGTTATTCATAAAAATACCGAATTCACCATTAATTTCCATTTTCAAATTAGCAAGATTGAAATAGTAAATTAGGTTTTTGGAGTAGAAATAAGTTATAATTATCATATATAATTCCAACACTATTGCAACTTGCGAGAACAGTGTCGTCCTCGATAGCAGAGTTGGAAGTAGAGATGTCAAGAAAATATTGATATATCGAAATATCGATATTCTTCCGCCGATATATCGATATTTTTGGGCTATATTTTCTATTCCGAGATATCGAAATGTATACAATCGGATCCAATATTTTTCAGCCGTAAATCATCATATCTTACATCTTATTGCTCAAAACTAATTTAATGATTTCCATAGAATAATAGGAGAATTTTATCAGATGAGGTAGGCAAATCGTCGGTAAAAAAAGGTAGGGACATCTTGGAGACTTGGGTTCGCCAGTTTGAGGCTTACTCAATAAAATATTACTCATTATAGTATTACTTATTCAATAATGCATTATTATTCACTGGACGTATACGTAATTCGGATTTGTTTGAAAAAAATATCGATGACCGCGATATCGAAATATCGATGTTTTCCTTCGATATATCGAATTACTAAAACGATAATTTTTTTAAAATATCGATATTCGATATATCGGTTCTTTGCCAATATTAACATCCCTATTTGGAAGGTAATGATTAATTTTTAAATTACCTTGCTGTTTTGGTGGAAATTCATCGTGGCTGACACCAGCCATAGTCAAAACTCAGAATTCAGGCCTTTGGACAAGAAAATTTCATTGAGAGTAATTGCAATTCCCATTGAAAATGCAATCACTTTTTCTGATTACCTGTGATGGGGATTCAAAAAAACCATTCAAATTACTCTTCGAAAGGAATGGGAATCTGTAATGGGAATAGGAATTCCTTTTATAGCAACCCTGCTCGATAGCCGCTAGACGTTCGTGAACCATATAGTACATGTGATGACACGTGCAATGAGAGTGTTGGGTTTCGTTAAGAGAAACACCATGGATATCTACCTCCTACCAAGCTTAGTACCCTTATATTGCAAACTGGTTTGACTGATACTGGAATACTCCAACTTTCTGCGCTACTCATAACCACCAAATTCAGAGTGTACAGCACAAGTTCTTGAAGAATGCGGGATTTAAACTTGGCATTCAATGTGAAGACATCAAATACTCCTTTCTTACCGGGAAAGTTCAACCTCGCTTCTTTGAAGAATAGTCGGGTGATTGCAAGGGCATTCAAACGGTGCGATCGATATCCCCTCCTTACTGCCCAGGATCAGTTTTAATGATTCCTCAATCTAATTCCCGCCAAGTACCTCTTTTCCACAGAGATTTGCCTCCACTTTTATTTATTAAGCTCATACAGGAAGCCTGAGAACCCAATCTCTGTGCCTCACCAAATCCCAAAACAGATACATTCTTTTCTTCCCTCTACTCTTACTTGTTAACTATTAACCATTGCCTAAGCCATTCCAATCCACTATTTTTCTGATTAGACTGCTAACTAATTTATTCATTTATACTGCCCAGTGCAACGATTAATGGATACAAGTTTCTACTAATTGTTTATAATTGTTAGCTGTACGTTTCAATTATCGATTTATTCTTATGTATTCATAGTCATCCATCCCATTCGTAAGTGGGGTCTTCTGTCCGTATTTACTACAATAAATAATAAACAACAATACGCGAGCCATTCGAGGGTGTTGAATCAAAGAATTACAGCCTTTTCTTTAACCGGATCGTAAAAGATATTTTTGGGAAGTTTTTTTTGGGGGTATTTTTGACTTTTCTTTACTCTGGATTTTGCAGTAATCGTCACCATAAGCCAAACTTCTTGAAAAAAACACTCATTCAACAGAAAATTCATTGCAGATTTCTAAAACATGCTGAAAATTTGTCTGAAACGTTCAAAAACTACAGGCAAAATACGGTTGTAAGGTAGTTTGATATAGTGAAAATGTCATGTTTGAGTAACTTGTAAAAACTAGAGCAAATAACACGAGGAAACTTAACGATGGAAAATATAAGAAGTAGGCACAGTGCATTGGCAAAGCCTGTGGTCGTCTCAGGATTTGGCGATGACCAGACGATTTAATAAATTTAAAGAATTAGTTAACGCTAGTGTTAAATATACAATTTCCTCTTTATAAAAAAGAAATGTTCATGCTCGCAGTTGGGGCAATTACCGCCTCATCGCGACTTTAGAGCTTGTATGGAACCGCTTTCATTCTGCGTATCTCATACAACCCACCGCAGAGGGCCCCCTCCTCTTACTCCCTCCAAAACATTGGCCAATCAAATCGCTTTAAGACTCGTGCTCAAAAAAGCAATTTCGAGCGAGTCCGCCAACCTTCGGGAGCTTTCGAGACTCCTCGGTGGCGTCTGTGGAATTTCGGTTCAAAGTCAAAACGACAGGTTACCGAAGCAAGGGATTTTCAACCTGAAGGTGGGGTTGGTAGCCCCCACTGGCGATGACCCAGCAAAAATGTCACGCTTCGCCACTGGCACAGTGATAAGTGATATGATAAAGGAAAGAAGTATCTGAAAATACGACAAAAATGTTCCTTCCACTTTGCAAAATTTAATTGGATAATAATGATGGAATTCTGTGGGTGTAATATGTAGTAGCAGTAGAAGTAGTAAGGCAGGACGAGGTTTTAGCTAGTTGAAAATTAGTTGAGGGATATTTTTACATGCAACAACTACTTTATCTCAAATTGTGACATATCAACCAAGCTTTTAAATAATATAGATTGCTAATGTTGAAAAAAAGTAGTAATTTTGGTTACTAAATTTGAAATAAAAAGATTTTTGAAGAAGTAGCGTTCCGTTTTCGAGGCCGAAAACTTGGATTATTCACACGGATGTATTGCCAAACAACTCGGAAAGAAAATCATAGATCCCGAAGGTAATGCACGCTTTCACGTATAAATATCAACAACCTCATTCCCCTATCGTAAAATTGAACGAACAGTAATTAACCTTCCAAACTTCAACTTACTAGGCATGCTCATCTGATAATTTGGGAATTGTTGAAGCGCAAAAGATCATTGATGTTTCAAATTGTCAAGGCCTTAATACGGTTGCCTCCTTCAAAGGCATATGAAAACTGCTAGGTTTCTATAAAACGGCTGAAGTGAGACAACATTAGGCAAATAATGCGATATATTGAGGAACCCTAATGTAGACATAGAAATCAGGCAAGAGATAGTACGACAATTTTATTATAAAACAATTTCTTAAAATAAAAAATGAAATGGAAAAAAAGGCACAGCATTTTATTTAAATCGTTAAATTTGGAATTGTTACAAACTACGAAAGTTTAAAAGCGACACCGAAATCATTGAGAGACTTGGATTTTGGAAAGTAATTCGTCGATGGATGAATTTTTCCCACTGATACAAAGACGTAAATAGTTTACCAAATTATCGTCAGGCAATGAACTATTTAATAAAGAAAAGAACTGTTTGCATTTAGAAGTACTGTCAAACGCACAAATAAATCTTTTTGTCGAATTTTCTTAGCTGCGGAAAATGCTTTACTTCAATGTATTTTTCGTGGAAATCGTACGACTCTACGTCTTCACATTTAGATTTTAAGAGTCTGTTGTCTTGAACTTCGATCAACTCCAAGTGTGTTGAAGCATTTTATTCATTACATTTTGTTGGAGTAGCGAATAAATTGAAACAGTCTTCCGTGTTTTTGAAATCGCTAAATTTGATCGAAAATTGTTCCGACAGTAATCACATGTTTGTTACTGATGATGACCTAACCGTCGAAATCGATTTAACTGTGTAACTCTTTACTTTAGTGGAAATATAGACAACGTTCTATCTTACTCCGTTTTTATTAAAAAATGGGTTTCCACAACTTCGTCGCGAGTGACTTGGTCCATACCTAGGGCTTAGTCAATATTATAGTGATAAGGTTAGAGGGAGGGAAATTGAAACCGCACAAACATCTACGGTATCCGTGATTCCTTCGACAGCTGTTAGTTATTTTCGCCATTTTACGTCCATTGAATTTTGATGCAGATATTTCCAATCCCCGAACGTTAGTCTCCTCGAAAAAAGAAGAATGTTTCCATTTTCGTTCCATCCGCTTCACAACACTTTGGCCGACCTATGATTGCTTTTATATTTATTATTAGAAAGGGGAGATTGTAGCGGTTCACTTCCAGGAATGTATATTGTTGAATGAAAAATGTGAAGGCAGAAGGTAGAAAGTGATGGGAGATAGGTGATTCTCAGAGAAAGAGCGAGTTGGAAAAGCTGGTGAAAAATGTTGGGGCGTTAAAATATCAAAAGGAAGACGTATTGGTGGGTAAGGTGTGGATGTCCTCACCTAGTCACCGTTTTATGACATTACAGTTACATGTGATCCGTTTTTAAATCTTTTATAATCCTTTATAAAAAATAAAAAAAAATTTAACTACCCCCTTTATTCATCTCTCTTCACGATGAAATTTGAAATTTAAAACTTCGGCCGGGACATATTCCTTTTAGGCATGATGGGTTCACATTTCTGGAGCGTGGGGCAGTTCTACTCTCCCCTCCTAGGACATTGACAGTTGGGCATGTGGTGTGGATTTTCAACATATCGATCGGTTTTGCGATATATCGAATGAAACATATGGATGGCACCGACATATCGGTCAAAATATATCGATGTATCCATCCGAAATATCCTATCAACCTCAGGCTCCCATTTTCATCTACCCTTCTTCAATATCATCCTCCAATATTACACTGTTCGGCGAAAAAAACTTGTCTCCCCTCCCTTGAACAATTTTGCCTGTTTCTCATGTTTTCAGGTGTGCTGAGTCCGAATCTGAACTCGGAAAAATTCGATCACCCTCTGATTTTGGGAGAAAACAGGGAAAAATGAAAAATTGTACATGAAAATTATTACCTGCATTACAACAGATTTTTTTCTTTTTCAACGGTAAAATATAATTAATTGAATCCTGCATGCTATCAGGTATAATACTAGATACGACACAACTCAAAAAATATACACACATCGTCAATGAGTATTTTTTTTTCTTTTTTTCTCTACCTCCTCTGGCTCCCGCTGCAGTGTCCAGCAGTAATCCGCCAGCATCTTCTCATTCCATTTGCCAGTATATCTTTTTTCCATTTTGGATATGTCTTGTTGGAATCGATCTCCATGTTCGTCCGAAACTGCACCCGAATTCGGGGCGAAAAAGTCTAGGAGACTATGCAGGAAATGTATTTTTAAGGACATATTGCATCCCAATGTTTTATATGAAGTAAGCAGTTCTTGGAATTCTTTTCGGTAGTCGACGAAACAAAGCAACATAGTCGTTTTAGAGATTAAATGTTTGTTTACATTTTCAATCTTTGAGCAAAGCAGATAACAACTAAATACAACCACACAATTAGGTTAAACATCAATACGAAACAAAGCACATTAATAACCACATTAATTCATTAGTTATATATTCTTTTCTAAATTTCAAAGTAAATTAAATTCTGGTTATTTTTTTATTATTACTATTATTATTATTTCTCTTTATAACAACAACTATGAGTGGAACACCAAATCAAGAACTTGAAACTCTGAAGAGATCTCGATACAGTAAGTTCTTCGGGAGCGGGTGAGGGGTCTTCTACTCAGTTCATCCTATCCTTTCGGCGAATCAACGGTATATCCTCCCGTAACAGGGTAGATATGTCGTTTTTGGATTTTCGAAGAAATTGGAACAATTGATCCATGCCCGCACAACTTGTGGACAACTTGTCCACACTCAGCTTTGCATTTTCGTCCTCCTTCTCCATTCGAATAAGCTTGCGGAGTTTCAAAAGCTTTTTCCTAATCTTTCGGCATTCTTCCGGATAGTCCTGCTCAATACTGATCCCACTCCTGCCACTCAAGTGTTTGCTTCAACCACTTGTAATCTTCCCATCAAATTTTTTTTCTTTCAAATATACTTCATCGCGCTCAAAATCATCGGGCTTTTGAATTTTTTTCACTATGTTTTGATGCCAAATTCGTCAAATTTACAAAAAAACTCACATTTTTGGATAAAAAAACTAGAATTTCTCAAGAAACTGTGAGTGATAGACAGAATCTGACTTCAAATTCGTGTTTAGCACATTTGAAAACAGTAAGAAAGCATATTTTGGTTTAAGCAGGATTTTCGTGCAGAACAGCGTTATCAGTTATTATCTGAACTAGAAAATCATTTATCAAGTCTCTGCCAGGTATTTCGGTGACGTTTTTGCTATGGGCTCCTCATTTTGAATTCAGATGCTTCCCTTTAAGAGTACGTAGCGCAATCACATGAGGAATCCCTAAAAGGCAGATGTCCCTTGGAGTGTAGGTTTAGTGTTTAGTGTTTGTATCCCTTACAGGCAGGTTTCCCCCCGAACCGTAATTTCATTCCTGTCCCGGCCGAAGTGTTAACAAGCTGGCTGGTAGATAGTAAACGCGCTTCTTGTAATCGAGCCTTATTCCCCCTTCCACTCACCCCTTTGAGTAATTTGAAAGTTCTGAGATAAGTTTTAAAACTATAAAATATAAACTATAGTTTTATAACTATAAATATAGATTGAATTTCTCAATCGAACAAGAAAGGAGCAACATATTTTGCGGCATGAGCAGGGTTTAAATTTGTTTTCTATAAACCCCACCGCCATTCCCCCTTCCCACAGAAGACTCAAAATTTCCTAGGCTTGCTGCACGTCTAGACTAAAATTGTAGTCAAAGGAAAAAATAAAATAAAATGAATCAATAAAATGAGATGAAAATATCGAAATTCTTACGATTGTTTTCCTAATGAACCTTGAAAAGTCTGATATATATATTTTAATATCAAACCACAATCTTAACCGACTGTCGATTGAGCCTTAGAGAGTCACTCGACGGGTTTTTTTTTTTTTTTTTTTTAACATAAAGGTATGTTTTGTATGAGACCAATAACAGAGTATTACTCCGTAATGCTATCTTTTGACAGAACTTATAAATGGAAAAAAAACTTGAATTTTACTTCAAACATTAGAACTAGAATATTGGAACATGTAGTAAATAAATGAATAAAATATTATAAAACATTTCCGAATCAATCAAATAGGTGGGTATCCAATCTTCTGGTAGCAATTAGTCGTGGTCAAACATGGTATTATATGGTTGGTTTCCTATGGTTGAAGTTTGGGGGACTAGTGGACTTAGGTTATTTCTTGCGTTTGTTACGAAAAGTTCCATGATTTTGAGACAATATTCGGTGATATTGAAAATGGAAATAAAAGTTGTCTTCAGAAACGTTGCCGACTAAAGCATTTCTCAATTCAAAACCTACCGGAACTCAAGAATCCAGATAAACTAATTTGTACAGGGTGTAACGCGAGTAGAAATTTTTTTTCTTCAAGCCAAATTAAGGGGCGACAAAAAGTAAATACTGCCAAAAATGTTGAAATTACCTGTTTTTCAAACGCTTTGTAATCCCATTGGTTTTGTAGCAGGACCTCCTAAAAACTCCGACAAAACGTCATCGTTCTAATGGACCAGTCATATTGATTGTAGTAATTGGATTTAACAGTGAAAATGAGGTTTCTATGACGAAATAAGTGGTTTTTTTCTCCAGGCTAACTCTTGAGTTTTTCGGAATCGAATGTGTACACTCTCACATCTCCCCGAATGTCTAATAACCCTGGCTAACGAGAAGGTATTTGGTGATTTTTATTGCATTTTAGGACGGAGATTTGAAATTGAAACTATCAGCATTGATGTACTTACAATACAAATGTATTTATTGAGCTGCTCGAAGTGGCTATTGCACTGGCCCGTACGTTATTACACTGCGTTCCCGGAGCCTTACGACTAAAGTCCAAGATAATACTGGAAGAGCCGTGAGGTGACTGTTGTTAGCATTAATCCGTTCGATTGATTGAAAAGATTCTTGTCTTTTTCGCTGAAACTAGTTACCCATATTCAAAGTTGTTTCCCTATCATACTCGTAGTATTCATTCCTTTATTGCTATCTTCTCGCCGGTATTTCTTGCTCCGTGTGTTCCCCATCTCCCGTATTATTGCATCATGGCCAGGTATCCGAAAAGATAGTACCGTAGATATAATTTTTATGTATGGCTACATAAATGAAATGTATGGCTGGGTTTTTAGCCCCATAATTGAGCTTGAACAAAAATGAGGCTATGAAAATACAGAAAATTTTACGCTCTTTCTAACGGCATCCTCAAATTTGAATTTTTCGTGCAAACTAATGAAGTTGTGGCAATTTTAGTGAAGTAAGGACAAAAACAAGAAATAAATCTTAAAAGTGAGATAACTAGAAATGAATCCTCTAAAAAAAAAAACTCCAAGATGCACTTTTGGTCCGAAATATGTTGTGAAACACGTATAGAACGGTATGACACGACTCGCGTGACACCCTGTATCAATGTCCTCTGGGTAATTGAAACAATGAACACTTGGTTACTCGAAAGTTGTATTATTTAAGAACGAAAAGTGAAGTTCAATACTTCGGATGAGACGCGATATGATGAAAGAATAACTCGATTTAACATGTAAGCCGGTAGTGGCATCACAAACAATGAAGGCAGGAGAAAGTAACCATCGCTATCATATAGAGATAGCCCTAAACAATTTTACGCGTAATACAAAAACTTCTCTTTTCGCAATTCTGTTCACTCCTTCTGTCTCGAATGCCCACGTATTTGTCTTTTTTCCTGCCAGCCTCTGATCCACCGCTGGAACCGGCCCTAACTACGGGGTTCCCCGACCGCAAACCACATCAAAAGCAGCCCGAGGCCTCCCCTAGAAAATCCGCTGGTATTACGTGAGACAGCACGTCGGTAAACTGAGCTTTTATTTAGCAAGTATAAGGAACGTTGTTGTTTTCCGTGGAATTAACGAATTTCGAACAAAATCAGATGTTGCAATGGCCCCAGAAAACTCTATTGAATCCAATTTTCTGAGCTTTTCTCGAAGGGAATAAGTTTTGAAGATTCAGAAATTACCCCTTGTTCAATCATTTTCAGGTGTGATGCTCAGCTTGCTCGTCAATGTATCGTGAATGTATAGGTCATCGAAATATTCCAAACAATTTCCAACGATATTGTACCTAAGCTTCCTAAAATTATTGAATGTTTAGAAACGCATTACATCAACGCCTTCAAAATATTATTCGTAATGAATTGCAGGCGTGTCGCAAATCTATATTGGATATAATAATGATAGGATTATATTGAGATTTGTAGGAGATTATTAGACCTTTAATAAAAATGTTGAGTGGAAACTAGAACTGGAGAAAAATAGATTTTTCTTATCAGCGTGTGCTGAGTGATGAAACGTTAGCAGTGGGACTCATAGTTGAAATTAAGACCAGGCAAATCGTTAAGAAGTTTTACTATTTTTTCAATTTTTTAAAATTTGGCGGAGGGCTGTTTTCAATAATGAATCTTTCTAATCGACGAAGATGTTCAAACTTCCTCAAAATTTGATAGTATACATTTCAAGATACGTGCATTTCAGTGGCGAGGCGGGGCATTTTTGCTTGATCATCGCCAGTGGCGGCGATTAGTGACCAGAAGGGTCTGGGGGGCCCCAATTTTGAAAAATTACCAGTCGAAGACGACAATTTTAGGTGTTTTTGACGTATGAAATTCACGTTTTTTCTTGAAATCAGTGCAAATACAGCTTTGAATGTCACTTTTTGAATCGAAATAAATATTGCTCAACAATAATTTTTTTTTTCAAAAGACAATCACAAACAAACGCACCACAAACCACTTTGACTTCAACAAACCCCACCTTAAGGTTGAAAATCGCTTGCTACGGTAACCATGACGTTGTGACTTTGAACCGAAATTCCCCGGACGCCACCGAGAAGTCACGAAAAATCCCGAAGGTTGCCAATTCGCTCGAAGTTGCGTGTTTGTGCACGAGCCTTCAAGCGATTTGATTTTTTTTTTTGTTTTGGAGGGAGCAGGGGGGGTGTATGAGATACGAAGAATGGCATCGCTTTCACACAAGCGCTAATGTCGCCGATGAGGCGGTTATTGCGCCAACTGCGAGCATGAACATTTATTTTTTATGAAGAGGAAATTTTATATTTAACATTAGTATTAACTAATAGTAGGAGATAGCCTTTCTTGTAATTTCTTTTTCGTTTCTTCTGCAGCGTGTCCAACTTTCGGTGTTATTGCAATTCTTAATTCGAAATATGTTTCTCACTCAGGGCGGTGGGGTTTCAATCCGGTTAAGATCATGAATTGTGAAGTCAACGTTGAGAGAATAATTTGAATCGATCGATTAAATCCAAGGTGCGGTTCTGGGAAGGATCAATGGCTCTGCGAATTTATTAATAAAACACCCAGGGTCATAACTTATGGGGTTCCACAAGTTGAGGCCTTGAGGTTGTGGCATTTTGAATTCTTGGCCGGCGGGAATTGACCCAGGAGGTGACCCTAAATTAAAGAGCCCCTGGTCGGACAATTTATGGCCTGTCCGAAGAAGGGCAGCTATTTACCAATACACCTGACTATGGGTTCCACCCGACTTTTCCAATACACTCCCCACCAGAGTTGGGTAAAAACTTATTTTCAACTAAAAACTAAAACAAAAACTACTTTAGTTTAGTTTCGTTGCTTTCGAAAACTAAATTAATAGTTTCAGTTTGTCGTCGAAACTAACGGCCAGAACTAAATTAGTTCTTAGTTTGATTGGAGAAACTAAAACTAAATTAGTTTCAAAATTAGTTAATGGATACGAACTAAAACTAAATTAGTTCCAAAATTAGTTCTATTTAGTTCAACTAAATTATTTCTTAGTTTGCGCTTTAGTTCAACTAATCTTTTAGTTAACTAGTCCCAACTCTGCCCAAAGCCCCACACGCCTACGTCATTCAGATACCACTTTTGAATTTTCGACCACATTTATGTAAATTTGGCTCACTATGCACCAGGTAAACGCGCTGGGAGTGGTCGCAATCGACTAAGCGCCCAAAAAAAGTGTAAGCGAACACCACACGTCTTGAAATTACAAATTAGTTTTTAGTTGAACTAACAACTAAACTAATAGTTTTAGTTGAGGACTGAAACTAAATTCAAAACTAATTTAGTTTTAGTTTCTCCTTCTCAACTTAGATCTAATTTAGTTTCAAAATTATTTTATGGATACGAACTAAAACTAAACTAGTTCCAAAATTAGTTCTATTTAGCTCAACTAATTTATTAGTTAACTAGTCCCAACTCTGCTCCCCACCTCCTCCGCACCTCGAGAGTCAAATCAAATCAAATCATTTATTTGTATAAGTGTCAGTACACATTACAATGAGTTTGCATTGTTTGAAATGCAACAAAAATTGTGGTCTCACCTCGAGAGTCAACCGCCACTGATTTGAGGAACCAATGGAAACCTGGGCCCTTTTTCACAGTATTAACATACTGATTGGGGTGTCTTTTATGTTACTGTTGTCACCGAGACTGTTGTGCATATCAATTCCTGAGTGTTCATGCGATCGGGTTTCCCTCCACTTAACATAAATCTGTTCCCGAAATAATACGAGCCTCATCGCTTTGACAATTTGATATTCCAGTCGTCTCTTCTCTTGAGCACTTCGTGAGACTGTCGGCTATGTATCTCACATAATTTATGACCCAAATCGAGTTATTTATTGACAAACTGTTCTGCCAGTTATAGATGTTGAATACGCTCTGCCACTTTCAACTTGGTCTTTGTAAAGAACATTCACAGTATCCTGTATTGATTTTTTTGTGCAGTTTGTATTTTTAGACATTTTGAAGAGTATAAAGGAAAATAAATATACTAAATTCAGTTCAAGAATGTTACCGGAATTCATTGGATTATTGGATGAATTCAGGACTCCACAAACGTTTATTATTTTTGAACCCCCTCATACCCCCCCCCCCCCCCCCCCACAACTGTTAATAACTATGCGGTCGTCAATTCAAGAAAATGGAAAAACGTGGATTGTAAAAACTGAAATTTACGCCCGTTTTCAACATTTTCACACTCAAAAATTAACTTTTCCAGTCAGAAGAGCTTGGACTGTTGTGGGACGCATCTAAATTAATTCGTTAATTCGTACTTACAAATTACTTGGAAATGACCCCTCTCTTGTCAATATCAGTCAAAACCTCGTTTTTGACCCAGAGCATTTATGTCAGCGTAGTGAATGGCTAACTTGGGGAGGAGGAAGGGTCGTTGCGCTAGTAGGAAATTCCCAAGTACGTAAACACCAGAATAAATCGTTAATTGTTAACTTTCAAAAATTCCTTGGGAGAATATGTAAAAACTTATTAGGAAGTAACGTACGCTGCATGCGGACGTCATTATTTTGGGTTTTCACACGATCACTTATAAGGGTGATTCTTAAACTAGGGGCAATTTCGATCAGAAAAAAATGTTATTGAAAAAATTGTCAACATTTCTGGAAATTTTTTATTTGGATTCTAGTCATGTCCCCTAAGGCAAAAAGCGCAATGGCTGCTCATTAACCCCTTTTAGAAGTCCAAAATTCGAATTTGAAATTCGCGTCCATGACAATGTGAATTAGGGCACACGACAATGTTAATGTTCATTACAATATCGATAAATTTAATTTCGTTGCAGTAATATTTTTTTCTTGGATTGGTAGGTAAAAAGTAAAATTGGCATTGTATTTGGAAAAATCGTTTTTATATCAATTATAATTAATGTGAAAAATTTTTTTTAAACAGAAATCAAAGAATGAAAACTAACGTAATGTTTAGCAGTATGTCATACTACTTGTAGGCAGTCCCTCATCTATCAACCTTCAAAGTTTCCCAAATCACATAACTCCTACTCGAAGTAGAAATGAAATGTCGATAACCAATCACGCTAAAAAAAAAAGCTTGGTAACGAAAATGAAAATTTTTGTTGAATCAAACAGTAGAGATGTAATTGTCTCATTCCTTACTTCATGGAGGTTCCAAAGCCTCTTGTAACTAAGTACATTAACCAAAATATGAAACTATAAAGAAAAATAA
The DNA here is from genome assembly GCA_031894815.1 of Creontiades dilutus. Classification (NCBI taxonomy): domain Eukaryota; kingdom Metazoa; phylum Arthropoda; class Insecta; order Hemiptera; family Miridae; genus Creontiades; species Creontiades dilutus. The sequence goes on from JAVIWC010000324.1 coordinate 444,871, forward strand.
ATCTCGAAAACTCGTTTTCTTCTTAATCTCTCCTCTTCTGATATTCTTGATCTCCCCATTCTGCTTACCCTGTAAAACCATGAGTTGGACCAGTCACTGAACAAGTAGGTGGATTCCCGAGCAATGGTTCACTATAATAATAAGCTTGGTAAAAAAAGAAGGTAATTACTTAATTTTAAAATTGTTGTGGCGCTCTGACATTGCCGTAGTCTTGAGGTAATTTGGAATGTCCGTGACAATGTTAAAAACTAAAAGCCACGACAATGTTATTTTCACCTTCAAGATCACATTGTAACAGAAGTACTAATGTCTCAGGGTTCGTCCAGTGCTCATTAATTATAGCCTTTAACGAGGTTGTGAAAACATGCATCGGATGGAATCTTGGTCATTAAAATAATAGAACTAGATACAACCACGACAATGTCAACAATAAACCTACGCACCTGAAATATCATCTCCGGGAGGATCAGTTAGTCACTGAGTGGCCGTTGGGACGTGATGCGCTTGCGGACGGGATTGGCTGGGATGCCATCCTTCGTGATGAACATCAACTTCCAAAACATTCCGAATCGGCTTTCCGCTCCATGGGGATCTCTTTCAGCCACTAGAATGTTAAGAAAAGTTGTAGACAGCTTTTCGTTGATCATAATTGCTGACATGATTCTGCAGGAGCATTGCAAAACCTATTTTCAAGGCGTAAGATCCTCAACTTGAATGAGGAAAAAAAAATTGCATTCATAGAAAATTTATAGGTGCATGAAAACCAACTGCTGAGTAGAGTATTTAACTTTTAGACCAACCACGACAATATGAATAGGTAGGTAAATTACCTATTTACTTTTCTTTGAAAACCAAATGGCCATATTGTTGACAGAGGATATTGAAGAGCTCGTCAGAACCTGCAGTTAGGAAAACAAAATCAATAACTTAGGCCTAATGAGTGAAATTTCACAGGTGGTAGACTCGAAATTGCCCCTAGTTTAGGAATCCCCCATAAACATATATTTTTCTTAGCTCTCCAGGCCTGCTCCATGTCCACGCTGCCATTAACAACTGGGACATCCAGGATTGTGGCAGACTCATTGGGCTTAACCGCAACGACATCTGGCTTCTTTCCCTGGTCAGTTGGCAAATGATACAGTCTCTCTCTCTCCCTCCACATCCCAGCCACTGGATGACAATGTACCTGCAATCTGTTGGGCAATTGCATCATTATGGAGAACGCGACCCCCTTGAGTTCGTGGACACTGCTGCGCCACGTGATATAGGCCTTCTTTTTTACCCCGACAGGCACGGCGGAGGTTGTCTACTGCCCCACGACTACCTCTGGAATACCTCACCTCAGTGACTTGTGTAGCCCCCCGGGCGGCATGGAAATTATTCCCCGGGGACCCATTGGGAGGAAATGAAGGATTCAGAGCACTGTCAGAGTTCGTTATCATCCACTGCATCATCATACACAAAACTATCGTTTTCTGTTTACGGATTCGGTCTTAAAGTGGTCTGAAACGGATTTCTATACTGTTATTTTTTTTAACAAATCGTGAAGTCAATGTGAAGCCAGTGGTATCGGGGTTTGTTCCGGAAAATGAAACGATAAATAATCTACCAACGTTGGGAAATTTGTTTGAGTAAGAGACCTTTGATCAACTTCATCCTTTCAAAGAGGTAACGGCTTCAAGAACGATATTATGGGAAACCGAAAAGGGGATAGAGCAGGTGCTTTTACATTGGATTGCGCCAAGTCGGTTGTGCAGTTGATGGGGAGGAGCAATAAGATGAGGATGGGCGGGAGATTTAGGAAGGGAGAGAGTGTTTATTTATTTATTCATCAGTACAAATTAAAGTTGGAGGCCCCCCTTTCCATTTGAACAGATCCAATTCCAAACAGTAAATGTACAGTACTTCAGAAATGATAAGCATGATGACGTTTTTAAATTATGAAAATAAATATCATTCCATGAAATGACAGTGATTAATAAATTGATGATGAAAGTTAAGCTACTCGTGATTGAAAGTCTTCTAAAATTTTTTATAAGTACAATACGGAGACAGTCACGCCTCAATAAAATATTTCTTGTAGTTGATGACAAAGGAAACAAACAATCAATCTGATCATTCTTGCCTGTCTTTTCTGCACCTGTCAAATCAAATGTTTAATGACAAAAAGTTTTCTTTCAATCATAGGCAAAACTTATTGCTGCCAGGTAACCTAAGGGGCTTTGAATTCTGGAGTGGTACCTCACTCAGTTCCCTTACCAAAGAGATTATGTGTTATGGACAGATATTGCCATGTTCCCTCGCACTGGTATTCTCAATTTGAGAATTAGGAGCGTCGCCACGCACTGGATTCTTCGTGAAAAAAATGATAAAATTCAGTGTTGAACTCATTTTTTCATGACGAGCTATTTCTCGTATAACGTTCTGGCCTGTCTTTCTTTCGTTTACCATCGGTCATGTTTTTTAGCTGAGTCTATTATTAGAATAAAATCTGACCTATTTGTGCTTATCGCCTACCGTAAGTGCTCTAAGTTCTGGGAGATAGGAAGTGTCCAACTGAGCGCCGCTCCCGATCAAAGCCTCCAGTCTTGCTATCAATCGCCAACCATCGCTATTTTGTTCTGTCGACGGGTGATTTATTTTTCTCCCGATGTACTATTTTTTCATATCTTCGTTGCTTGGCACTACCACCTGTTGAAATATTCAGAAAGGATTTCGTCTATAATTAAATCCCCTGGTGCGGAGACGATTCGGGTTTGGACGGTCAACAGATTCCACCAAGGCGCTCAAAGTTTTCGGAAATAGCCAACGCCTTCCGAGGAACTCCTGCTATTAAGGGGCCCCTCTCTTCTATCGACCGTCTTCTCTCTTAACTACCTATCCAGCGACAATCGTCAGCAAAGGCTCACCTTCTTCAAGTTCAAATCTGGCTCAGGCATCGTATTTTTCCACTTTTTTACAAGGACATTTTCTTTTCACTTTTTAAATTTTTTATATTCTAAAAGCATTATTCGAATTATATCCCGTGATATTATAAAGTCAGTTCATTTATTACTAGCCTGTAATCTCATTTACTTAACTTAGCGGAGTAAAATCAAAATTGATTGTACCGTCGAAAAGCTGCGATTTTGGCGCAGTTTTTAGGCTCACCGGCAATAGTTCATTGTCTCGAATTATTTAGGCATTAAGGGCTTTGAAAAACGGAAAGTTTTTGGAAAGTTTCTAAGTTCAGGTTGCTTTATCCCTTGTAACATTGAACAGAAAAAATATTATTTGGTATTTGAAAGATAGGAAATTTTATGGTCTCTCCAACGGCCTCTTAAAATTTCAAATTACTCTGAAAACGCGGGAACTATTATGTTTTAATGAAGTAAGATCGAAAAAAATCTTGAATAGAGAATAACTCTGAATACAAGCGTTAAAAAAAACTTCAAGAGGAATTTTTTGTGGGAAAATAATTGTAGAATTGATACGTTAAAGAAATGAAACATGGTTTGTAGACATCCTGATGATTTCATTTGTAAGAAGGTGTGTTCTGCCATCTTTCTCGATGTAACACAGGCATTTGACTAAGTCTGGCACGATGGGCTAAATTACAAACTCCGCAAAATGTTACCAGCAAAATATGCAGAATTATTACAATCCTATCTATCAGATCGATACTTCCGAGTAAAGCATGAAGATGCCTACTCAGAAGCTCACAGAATACACGCAGGTGTTCCACAGGGAAGTGTACTTGGCCCACTCTTGTACATCCTGTTCACCAGTGATTTACCAGAAAGAGGGGAGAACACACTAGCGACATTTGCAGATGATACAGCTGTCCTAGCAGTCGGTGAAACGAATCATGCAACAATTCCTAAACTAAGAAGATCTATTAAGCAAATCCAAGACTGGACATCAAAGTGGAGGATCAGGATGAATGAAACAAAATCAGTTCATGTTGACTTTACCAACCGCAAGCTTGACAACATTCCGGTCTATCTCAATGGCAAGACTATACCGCACGCCAATGAGGCCAAGTATCTGGGTATGACCCTGGATGCTAAGTTGCGATGGAAAACGCATGTCAAGAATAAAAAAGCAGAACTGGTTCTCAAGTTCAGAAAAATGTACTGGTTAATGGGTCGGCACTCAAAGATGTCAATCCAGAACAAATTAACGTTGTACAAACAAGTCCTCAAACCAGTCTGGACTTATGGGGTGCAGTTGTGGGGCTGGCTGACTGAGTGTACTATTGCTCAAAGTAATCGCGATATTATACAGCGGTTTCAAAACAATGTACTTACGTGTGTTGTTGATGCATACCGGTACACCCGAAATGTTCGACTTCACAAAGAACTTTGTATACCAACAGTAAATGAAGTAATCAGAATGCACGCTATAGCCCACCACAAGCGGCTACAACTACACGTCAATGAAGAAGCCGTGCAGCTCCTCGACGTTGACGACCTATCCAGACGACTCAAGAGGAATAAGCCTCATGATCTGAGTACGTGAATTAAGGTGTTCGCGATAACAAAATTCGCACAGTGAAAAAAAGAAATTCAGTGAATCTCAAGTGCAACCAATGACACTTCTAACATTCGAAACCATTAGAGACTTAGTTATGTACCTAAGCTTTACTATAACCAATCCACATTTAAATGTCAAAAATTTGTTGCTAATAAGTTGTAACTTGGTGCAATAAATCATTTTCAAAAAAAAAAAAAATTTTTTTTTTTTTCATTTGCGGTAGCTTACATCGATTTTGAGGTGTTACAAAGTACGGGGGACAGACACTGCAGGTTTTGAATCTGCGCACGTTGAAATGTGAAATGACAAAATTAGAGGAGGGGTATAAATAGTTTTCCAAAACTATTAAAATTGCTTATTACTTAGAATGATAAATATAATTTTTACCCCCTCCACCAACCACCGTTACTTTTCTTGGCTGCTAGGTCGTCAAAACGGGGAAATTAATTGAATTAAATTGGACTTTGAACATTTAAATTTTCTGCCATTCTCTTCAACATTTCGTGAGAGGCGTTCGGGAAAATGGTACAAATTTTCATCAAGGAGTTGAAAATATATCGGAACGTCCGGAACGTAAAACAAGATGATAAAAAAGTGTTCTCCGTTTTGTCACGTCAACGTCACTTGTTGTTTTAAATTGATGATGTTGGCGTTGGAATTCAATTTCCCAATCTCTTGAACAAAATCGAATTATAATTCACGAGCTGATGAATCTCAATGCAACCCACCATCGATGGTGAAGCTCACTTTTTAGTCCCAATTCAATTTCGTCTACATCAATTAGTGTTGTGTCCAATTCTCGTTGTCGAAAAAATACGTTTTCTTCTGATGAAGCAAAAAGGAATAGCAGGCGTTTATTTAAATCGGGGATAGATGAGTAGTGAGAGATTAGAAGAAAGTACATGTAAAGATACGCAGAATGCCACCGCCCGCACCATTTTACCACAGTCTGTTCCGTGATGAAATCATGTTTGTTTTCTCTCCAAATTAAATTTTCAGGACGCCCTTAACCTTAGATTACCACCCTAGGACTACAACCACTTATTACCACCCATACGTCGAATCGATGTACAAGTCCTAAAATCGGTTGTTTCCGAAACATTTACAAGGAATACGGGGAAACAAACTATTTTCATTAAAAACAAACAACAAATCTTTATTCAAGTAAGTGTTTTAGATTATTTAAGTTCCACAACATGTAAAAATATTGCTCTTTTAAGTCTCTAATTAGTTGCAAAGCCTAAAGTTTTAGTTGTAAATTGAATAAGGGTGAACACTTTGTGCCCTACATACCTTCCCACTAGCTGTCCAGGAATTGAAATGTTTGGGAGTAGGTAACATGTTATTATAGAAAGCTAAAGTAACTCAAAATGAGAAAGAAACAAGATCAAAAGAAAACAAAATTTGACATTTGCAAAAACTACGACCGAGTAAATTCGGTACCTAGTCCATCTCATTGGTAGGCTTCGTGCTGTTCTCATAGGACTAAGGGCTGAAAAAAAGGAGAACGAATGTTGGATGTGCCTAGGTAACATGGCGTCTGATGAAATCGATATTATTCGAGAGTAAAAATTGACGAAAGCAAAAAGTTGGGTGGACATTGGAAAGAGGCAAAAATCATTCATGGTCTGACATATTTGATCAAATGTATCCACACCCCCTTTCTTCGAATTGTGGTTTAGCACAATATCAGGTTTGCCTGAAATGGGATCGACAGAATCAGAATCGTGTGCTGCTCGTGTGACACCAAGAAGCAATTTTTTTTTCGGCCATGTACGAAACTGCAGTCATATTTTTATTGAACAAAAACAAACTTGTTCCTTCGCCCCTTACAGAGAATTTAGGGTTTTTGAAATCAGCTGGCAGCTCCCTTTTATTTTTCCTTATTTTGCCAATCATAGTCAAGCTATGTTCAGTGGAAAAAATGTGCTGAAAAATAAAATTAAAAACTGAGCTAAATAAACGTTTTTTCACGTAAAAATGTACCGGGATTTACGTAATACAAATAAATGAGATAGGTGCATGCTACCACCTACAATTCAAATAGACGTGCGGGGGATAAGCGCTTATTACCACCAACACGTCGATTTGACTCCCAAGGTTTAAGAAAAAAAACAGCATTTACTGAGCACGTTGAATCGACGTAGGCATGGTAATCTGGGGTTAAGAGGCAAGATTCTTCTGTGAATAGAAGCCTATCAGGATTGATTCAGAGGAGTGTAGTACTTCCCAAATATGAGATGAGGATAACTGAATACCAATCCGTCTCAGACCGTTCTAAGACCTCGTTCGAGGAAAGAATACATTGTCATACGTATGTTATTAGTGACAAATTTCATCGACTCTGCCCAGCTATCGATTCTTAAAATTAAATTCTGGTGTAGTTCCGGAACTCCTTCAACTGTGTACATGGTTGGGTTGGTTCAAGGAGTATGGGAGGGAACAGAGGTTTCAGAGAGTTTGCCGATTTGTTTTGACTTCAGCACGATGTTTGCTTCCACCGGCAGGTGTTCGTTCTTGGAATAACTTGAAAAGGCGAATAGTAAACGAATTTTTCACTTTTTAAAATATTTGTTCTTATTCGCTTCACTTTTTTCAAAACGTGTTTCTTACTTTCACATTTATCTGAAAGAAGTAGGAAATGTATACATACCCCCCATGGAGGTTATGTACGGAAAAAACCGATGAGAAAAGTGTACCTCTGGAACTTCACCAGTAGTGTCGTATGGTCTCTCAACAGTTTGTCGCGGGTTTGCCTATCTCGGCTTCCTCCACCCACTGTTTTTTTTTCTATAAAAGGAAAAACTTTATTGCCTAAGAAGCATTACAGTTAGAGGTAACATTGGGTAACAAATAACGTGGCATATGAATGAATGCAAGCCCAATGTCATTCTCCCTCAGTAAGTTATTAAAACTTATGGTAAGACAATCGTGACACAATTTAATAGTTCATTCAAGTGGATGGTGGAATGTAGGATGTTCGTAACAAGTGCATAACGGATTTATGGGCTATTTCGCACCAGTAGATCTGTGTGACGTTTTCTTTTTAACCTGCGGTTGGGCCGATCAATGGGTGCTGATTCGGGGATGGCCGCTACTAGCGGGTTGGTGTGGTGTTGGAGACTCGAATGGAAGTTGGCATAGGTTACTTGAAGGAGTTCATAGATGGTGTGTATGCCCATGTCCTTATGAAAGTTGGAGTTCCTGACGATCCAGGGAGCCCCAGTAATCACTCTTAAAACACGGTTCTGGAATGTTTGTAACCTCTTCAATTGGGAGTCGGATGCCCCGCCCCAAATCTGACTGCCATACTGCTCAATTGGTCTGGTGACCAGTAGGTAAATCAGTCGTTTTGTGGACAGGGTTAGGCGGGATTGTTCTCTTAGGAGCGGCTTCAATAATTGAACATTGAATTGACAATTATTGTCGAAGGCGCTTACGGCATCTTTTAAGGTCAGCAGAGATGTGCGCCTGGAATGTCAGACGTTAATCTATCACCACCCCCAAGTATCGGGCAGTTGGTTGAAAGGGAATAGTATCATCTCCAATCTTCAACTCCCGTTCATCCTCGAGTTCTATATTTGCTCTCTAACCTCAAGGTGAGTTGGAACCACCACCTACTGGTATGGTTCCAAAACTACTCTATAGACATAGAATCTTACTATAGAGCCTAATACCTATGTGAAAGGGTTCCATCCTTCACCCAAAACTAACCGAATGGTGACTAAAAAACCGTCAGTAGGGCTCAGGATCCCGGAACACGAGGCCATCACTGAAGATGTTAACCAAGTTTTTAAAGCTCTAGTTGTGCAAAACCTCTGAACTTTCTAATTTCACGACGGAAGAGAAGAATTAGAGGGGGGAATGCCGAAAAAGATTTGTTTTTTCGTGTTTTGAAACAAGTGTGTACTTGTAATTGCAATTGTACTTTCGACTTGTCCTTGTCGAGTATTGCACTTGTGCTTTGTACTAAAAAGACAATCAAGTATTTATAAGCAATAAAATCAGTAAAAGAAAAAAAATACTGTAAAATGAAGTAATATCTTGGCACAGAGTTGCGGTAATTAGATGCTGTATGTGATATTCTGCTCCTCCTTAAATTTACGTGCTCCTAAATTCAGTCCTATCGACTCCGTATTTCTATAGCTTTCTCACAACAGTATTTTCGAACTGTTTTTTCTTTAAAAGGCATGAAATCTCCTCAGAAAATAGACTAATACGTAATAGTATAAGTAGAAATAATTAATAATGAAAATATATCTTGGTTTTTGGGTTCCGATAAACACGAGCCACTCGAAAACACTTAAGAAGTTCGCATTGAAAGACGAGATAATACTTACAAGCTCCCAGTAGGAAACAACAAGCTTTTCAGGCTCAGTACGACCTGACATAATGCAAATACCATTCAGCCTCAATTATTATTGAATACAATATTATTTGAATAGTATTATGTATCAAAATTAATACCTATTTATTGATAATAGAAACGATTGAAATTTTACACAAAGGTTCGTTATTTCTTACTCAGATGGCCTTCAAGGTAGGCACTCAGAACCTAAATTAATCACTCGATCCTCTTAAGCACCTTCAAAATTGGATGGAAATTGAGGGGTTCCCGGGCTTACAAACAGGTAAGTAAACATTATCTAAAGTGCTGGTAAGAAGACTTGAACGCGAGAAACCGAAAGTAACGAGATCGAGGTGACAATGAAAAGCCGAGTGTTCACAGAAATCTAAGGACCCCCTGGGCCTGAGCAGATCTTAATATTGTCTACCAACGCGGGGACCCGAATTGATTAGGTTATGAAACAAGTCATCTGTAGAAAAATGTATCAACCGAAAACTGTTAGACTATGAAGGAATACTAGCAGAATTAAGGAATAACAGAAATCGCCTGGGACGTATCTTTGTGATTCTCAAATTACAGGTCGTTTTAGCTTCCAGAGTGGATCAGTCTCCCATTTCAGGGGTAAAGCTCAATTTTCGGACATGGATTGTCAAGTAATGCATGAAACGCATTAATTTTCGGAAGGTTAATTCATGAAAACCAGAGGTGTTTTTGGGTTCAAGAATAAAAACGATTTTAGAGCTTTTTTGGGTTCGATTAAAGATAAAATTCACGTTCAGGATAAAAATGGGGTCTATAAACTAAAATGTTCATATGGGCTTGAGTACTGTGGCCAAACTGGTTGGAAATTTAGGAAACGAATAAAACGGCATGAAAAGGATTTCAGGACAACAAAGGTGATTTTGCCTTTGCAAGTCATCTGGATGAGTCCAATCATGGCTTCATTTTTGATGTGATAAACAGATACTATAGCATTTACAGATTTAATCCAACCTTTTACAGATTTATTTCTACCTTTTACAAATCCATTTAAACCTTTTACTAATTTCATTAAACCTTTTACAAATTCAATTCAACCTTTTACAAATTTATTTCAACTCTCCACCGGAAGCTGTGGATATGGAAGCTGATTGAATAGGAGGAACAGCGAGGCAACATTCCGTCTCAGAAAAGAGTATGCAATGTACTTTAATCAGTCAGTCCCGGAAAATCGTGAAAACCTAATTTTCGTAGACGAAAGTGGGTTCAACCTCCACCTTAGGCGATCCCAAGCTCGCTCGAGGTCAGGGGCAAGGGCTGTAGCACTGTCCCCACCGTAAGAGGAAGGAATACTTCACTTATTCCTATTATTTTTTCCCTGTATGTGAATGAACTTGCATCACAAAAATATTCTGGGAAAATTTACATGTTTGCTGATGATTTTGCCCTTGTAAACTCCGAGCAAACATGGCAGGAGGTCCGTCAAAATGCCGAGAATGATTTGAGGGCGATAGGACAATGGATGAACACCAACAAGCTTACCATCAATTCTAGGAAATCGGTTTTCATGGTCATAGCAAGAAAAACAGACCCACAATCAACATCGAGTAACCCTTTGACATTACACAGCTGCAATGATTCACCGTGTGACTGTTCAAAAATCAAAAAAAGTGAATAGCTTACTTTATTTAGGAGTGACTTTCGATTCTCAAATGAATGGACCCACCACATTTAAAACTTGTGTCAAAAGCTAAGGAAATGTGATTATACCCTATATAGAATAAAATGTCTATCAGATGAGCTAAAGATCAACATTTATCAGGCGCTGTTTGAGTAAATCTTACAGTATGCGATTGTAATATGGGGGAACACTTTCAAGTACCTAATTGACAAAATTGTTAAGATCCAAAAAATGACCCTAAGGGTATTGTTCAATAAGCCCAAGGCCCATCCCAGTGATACATTATTTCATGATTTGAATCTGTTAACCGTCCACTTATTGTACACATTAAGTATGCTAAAACTAATCCGTAAACACAAAATATATATTTTGCTGATGTGAGGCAGCGGCAATCAAAATCTTACAGACTCAAGTTGCCGAGAGTAAAAAATACATTTGCTCAAATGACGACAAAATACAGAGGCATGCAAATAGTCAATAAAGATTTTGAAAAAATTGGAAATCTAATGAAGATAAAAAGTCAGCATCTATTCAAAAAAGAAACTTATAAACTAATAAGAGATAACCCATATGAGTACTTTATGAACTAAAATTAATGCATATATAAAATTAGCAGCTATATAAATGGCGCGTATACTAAGTACATCATTTTATGGAAGTGAAATCTAAATTTTAACAATTAATGTGGTGTAAATATAGTGTTATAGATACGTACTTAAAAATTAGATGTTAAAACCAACTTCAGGCTGGGCCACAGTGTTACACTATCCAGCTCGGTCATCAGTTATTATTCAAATGAAGAATGTAACATGTAAAATGATGTAAATAAACTATCTATCTACTTATTGTTGCGATGAACAACAGAGGAATCGTGCATTCAAAAATCATGACTTCTGGAACGACGACTGCTGAACTCTTATGTGATTTTCTGAGGGAACTTGAAGATGTTCTACTTCATAATTCATCAGATGATGCACTATTAATAATGGACAATGCTCGAATTTACAGACCATCCTCAGTAAGCGATTTTATAGATCTGTCAACGATGAGTATCAAGTTTTTGCCTCCTTACTTGCTTAATCCAGTGGAACACAGTCAATCCAGTGACATGAGGTCAAGAGCAAGAGCATTCTTAGTAGCCAAGAGGATCATAACTTGTCTGACGTTATACAAGAAAGTGTGGCTTCAGTAACTGACAAGATTGCGGTAACTATGTGATGGACATGTTCCTCGTTTTACCTGCCGCAGCTACAGGGCAACGGTCGCATTAGCTAAGCTTATAGTGTTGTTTCTACTTTCCTTACCATCCGTGGGGTAATAGGAAATATGTTTTTTCTCATGAGACCAATTGAATTTGTAAAAAGTTGAATTGAATTCGTAAAAGGTTGAAATAAATCTGTAAAAGGTTGAATTAAATCAGTATCTCTTTCCCCGAATGTGCTAGAAAAATTCGAAATCGTTAGGAGTGATAGGCCAGGGAAATGTTAAATGAGGTTATTCTTAAAATATTCACCATTAATGTTTTCATTCTTGCAAGAAGTTTGGCTCCCCCTCTACATAATGTTCCTGATTGTGCCCCTTTCGCTGTGTAAGCCTTAAGTGCAATGATAAACATTGTTCCGGAAAACTAAGGTGTTAATGTTAATGTGTGAGCGAGAGATGTTTTCCCAGTTCATTCACCTGTATTATTCAAAGGGGCGGATGGTGCCGGCTGATTATGATCGGATTTTTCTACAGATTTAAAAAAAAAATGTAAGTTTTGAATCAAAGACTCACAAACAATAACAATAGTTCTAGGACAAATCGAAGTTTATATCGGTTGAAATTCAAACGTTAATTAGATACTTATAAAAGTAATTTGTTTTCTAGTACCTATATTTTTTTCTCCAAAATTTAGAACGGTTTTTAGGTAGTTATGTTTGCCGAAATTTACATTTTTGTGATCGTTCAGTCAAAACAAGAAACTGCAGTAAAGTTACTTAATTTTTGGAAGCGAAAATTCGCAATTCTTCGAGCGAAGTTAGCGCTCTGAAATTCAAGAGATGATATGCCCAGATGGTAACAAAACCATATTTGCAGCTGGCAGCTCTATAAAATAGGTGAAGAATCGGAGTTTTAATCGCTTTTTGTCGATCCTGGACCAAATGTGCTCTAATTTTTTTTCGTGGATTCAAAAAAGGTTCATTATTGAAAAAGATAAACCAAATATTGTTGCTAGTGTTCATCTTGGTGGAAATATGTGATTAAATTTATTCTCTAACCAGCTAAAGAGTTTTTCGCTTCGCTGGGAAGCTGAACGAGTAGAGGGCCGTATTCCGGATAGCTAAGAAAACAACTCGAGCCGGGGTAAAGTATCGTAAAACGCCTTTGAAAAAGCTAAAGGCAGCGACATTGGTCCCAACCATCTGCTCTACGCCCTAGCGAGCCCCTAAATGACCCCAATAAATACAAGTTTCCACGCCCCTAAAGAAAGTTGGTAACAATCTCAATATACTCAAAGTGTTTCCGCTCCCCCACGTCACGTTCCCATCGCGTTCACCGAGTCGGGCTCTCAACCCGACCCCGAACTACTCGTGCTTTCGACCTCCCTTCAGGAGTTCGCCCGGGGAAATGGGCCTTTTATGAGGAGCACTCCAACGGTAGGCGACAAACTCGCATTTCAATATGAAATGATGAGGTGAGACGCAGCTTCTCCCGCTCCACCGCCCAAGCCTATAAAAAAGAACGGGTTCTGTTGACTGTTCTTGTTCTGACCGAGGTTGTCACCATTCTCTTTTGAAGTTTCCGACGATATTTGCCCCCGAATTTGATGATATGTGATAGCTATTTTAATTTATAAGCTTTCACTGACGACCTAGAAATTCGGTAAACCCCCACAAGGTTTGTTACTTATTTTTCTTCATTTGCCCCGCATCATTCCGAATCGTTTCTTGAGCATAGAAACCTCGTCCTCACCTTGAAGTTCTTAGCTTATGAGAGGAACGTTAAATATTGGGCAAAGAAATCTGTTATGGAGGAGAGTAGATTGCCAGAAATTTATTTTGAAGGCCTCTTATTCATCTCCCAAGGCGACGGATTCAAAAGTCGGGAAGGGCCAACTAACCAGATCCATCACACTCCCAGGGCTCTGACGAAAGCTGGAGGGGGGGGGGGGGGGAGAATGGGGGAGTGTCATTTCGTTCTTATTCTCTAATAAAACTTCCTCCGTTCTAAACATCGTTTCCTACACGTAATTTACCACATCAGCGCAAGCCAACCCTTACGGCGAATCTATGGAGCTTGTGCAGGTTAAAGCCTTCACCTCTCTTTTAGTTATGGCATTCGGCATCCCTGGCCGGATCTAAAATATTACTAAAGGCATCGACGGGTGGTGGATCAAACTCCAAACAATGTCCTACCAACTCCTTAGGATATATTTTGAGAGGTCAATTTTTTATTTCCAAGCGTTTGTCTGACCCAAAATTCAATGGGTCTTGTGGATGGTAGCTGCGGGATCCTGTTTGTACAAAGGAAAGAAGATAGAAGTTTCTGAATTTATTGCTTGTGAACATATACCATCATCAGAATCCTGTTTTAGAACCCACTTGAACAATCCTGGTAAATACGATTGTACTTCTCCGAAGACTGGTCTCTCTCCATCAAAACATTTTTACGTCAGATCAGGTGTGCAAACTCAACATTCCGGCCGAATAACGTTCCAGCACAATCTGAATCGTTTTGATTCCTCCCGATCAAGATCGATTCGCAACTGATAGTCCAGATTCACTGCACCACTTACAACTTTGAGCATTCTTTCTTTCGGAGAGAAAATCATTTTGTAAGCAACAACGATAAAATTTATTGTTTTTTGAAAATGATTTAATAATAACTCAAATTTATAGGTACTTTCACTAAGGAGCAGCACTCTTCGGGTCTTTGTCTTTGCTTGTCTCCGTTTGCTAGGGTCAAGAAAATGGATCCGTTACTCTGTGAAAGAGGAGAAGACTCAACTGGAGTGTAGCTATCTAATCGGAGGAGCCCCTCTTTCCACAGTTGTCCATTGAAGTAATTGAACTGTTGTACAAGACTCTGGTTCGACCGATGTTGGAGTACTATGCTAGTATAGTTTCGTCCCATTTTTTTACAGCATGAAGATATCCGTTGGAGAGGGTTCAACGGGAGTTGATGCGTTGCCTTGCATTTAAACTGAAAATACCAATGGAGCAGGATGATTTTAGGCACCTGGCGGCCGAGTCCGGGTTGCCCACTCTCGAAAGCCATAGACAGGTGGCAGATATTACATTTTTTCACGAGCTTGTGAATGGAGTTCTCCAATCCCCATCGCTTCTCTCCAAAGTCAGCATTAATGTGCCTCCTCACAGAACTAGCCTAACACTCATGTTCCGGGTGCCTTTCGCAACCTTCTGAATCGAACGTTGTGTCGTTTGCCTCGTGAGGTCAATGCTTTCCTGGTGTCAAATGACTGTGACATACTTAGTACTTCTTCCCCCACCCAGAAGCGTCTGCTGGCTGAGATTCTCTAATATTGACTTGTTCGCTTTTATTGTATTTGTGCATCCTATCTTGTCTCATTATTTTGTTCAATTCCTTCTGATCCTATTGTAATATCATGTAATTTATACTCTCGTTTTGTATTTTCTTTGTAAATTGGCCAACAATTGTAAAGGGGTCGACACTCCGCAGCGATCGAAGTGCTTGTTTTTGCGTTTACCAAAAATACGAATACGCAAAGTAAAAAAAACTCTCTAACACTCTTTTTTAAGGTAACGGTGGTAGGATCATTTTTTGAGTTTGCCTAATTAGGTTTTTTTTGTATTCATTTCATTTGTACGACATGATTTGAATGCTGTTGTTCCATTTTGATGAGTGCCTTCCATAGATCTTTAAAATAAGTTATGAGAAGAGGCAGCTGAGTACCTAGGCTGAGGAACTCTTCCTCTCACATACATCCCTACTAAATATTGGTTGGTAGGGGCCCAACCTATCCTAAGATACAACCGTATCCCACAGCAGATGCATGACAAGTTAGGGATGGTCATTTGAGGTGTTTAGGAAATTCTCTAATAAAACCAGATAGACAGACAATTTGCGGTACAAGTCCTTCTGTAGAGTAAGAAACATAGAAACGGTGATTCGAACGGCTGATTATGTAGTTGCTTCATAATCCTAGTAAGTTTATAAACCATTTTGAGCGCAGAATTTGAAATAATTTTGTTAGGGGGAATGAAGGAACAAATGATAACATGAGATTATTGCTGGGATAGTGGATTCCAAGTGGGTTTATACGCTATTCCAAAAGTTAAGTGACGCCGAAGCAATTACGGCACTTAGTTATCACCCCACATCACCCCATACCCCGCCCCATCGCTTTCATCCCTTATATCAGTCCCTCTCAATCATTTCGTCCTCCTCTTGGTCCCAATGCACTTGATAAGCGAGCTACAGCTCACCCTCTCCAGTCTCACCAATCTCCACGAGGGAACTTACTTACTCCCCTAACCTTTTTATCAAAATCAGGGAGTTTCACATATCCGCCCAATGACATCGTCTCAAATAGCTTTTTCGGCGGGGATGACGTGCCGGGGGGTTGTCAAATTAATGGAAACTAGATTAACACGTACAGAAGGGTGTGTTACAAGTTTATCAAGTAGCATAGATCGCCGGTCTACCTTGATAAAATGACTTACGTGTCACATTCATCTCAAAACACATAATCGTCATTATAGCATCAGATCCATGCATGTTGTGAAGCAACAGTTGCAGTTCAGGGACGTAAAAATTAGGATTTTCCTGGGGAGCGGTTTTGCTTAGTCATTTCCAATAGCTACTTCTTTTTTAATACTTCAACAGCATTGCACCAAGTTTACATCTTATTAGCAATTTGATTTTGATCTTAATTACTGCATAGATATTGCAAAACAATGACACAGAACTTGTTTTGACCAGTTAGACAAATGATGAATCATTTCATTATTCCAATTCACTGTGCTAGTTCGTGTGGTCTTCTTCTCTTCAATCTTCTAAGCAGGTCACTTACATCAATCAATTGGACAGCTTCAATGTTGACATGACCTCTTAGTCGCTCTTGGTCAGCAATCGCAATCCTCCTGAGGGACTGATCGATAGTTTCCACCTCAAGATCGTGGTGAAGTCTACCATTCTGGATGTACCAGGGTGCATTAACTATGCTCTTCAGCATACCATTTTGGAGGGTTTGAATAACGTTTAGATTATTAGGAGCAGTGCAACCCCACAGCTGTGGTCCATAAGTCCATATTGGCTTAATAATAATTAATCACAAAATGATTATTACAAGGAATTCAGATCCCAGTACGAACATGATATAAATGTTGATGAAAGTGAACAATAATATACGAGATAATAATAATAATAAAATAAAGAATATATGCTTAGGTATTATAGTCAGTTCCAGATATTGAATGTTATATAGAGACATTGGTTTCTCGTTTTACTTACTACTAATATTTATAAATATCTAAATAATCACCGGATTTTCTAAATTTCATTTGTTCATTTATTTGAGTTATAAAGATCTCTTGTAAGATGATATAGTACATTTGGTCGGATTATGCATTAAGTGATTAGCTGAACACCACTAAAGGAGCGAATCAAGCTTAACCTGAAGAAGACAACAGTATGCAAAGCTTCAGATTCGTTTGAATACTTTATAGTACTGAAAGTGAGGAAAGGGTTTCGAGATGCGAACCCTGAGGAACACCCGATATTTTTGGGTAGGGCCTAAGTGTAACCTTGAGCTGAACCCTGTCCGACATAAAACTATCAAGCCAGGAGAGAAAAGTTCTGCGGACACACAAGGAATATAACAAGTCATATTGTGCTTGTGAGAGACCCGATCAAAAGTCTCAAATCCACCGAGACCACATCAACCTGTACACCATCCGCAAACCCAGAGAACACGAAATCAGTGAACTCCATCAGGCTGGTAACTGTAGATCTCACTCTAGCAAATCCACGCTGCTCTGGGACAATAACATTGAAGTACAACGGAGTCAGCTTATCAACAACCAGTTTTTCGAATAACTTGCAGTTTTCCCATCTTTGGCGTGTAAAAATGAGCAGATAATGGCTGAGATGGCCATGAGGGGGCTCATTACTCCAAGGTACCATCTCCAACTCTTCTTATATGTTGTGATCTCCCCATTATTGGATTTTATTTTTTCATTTAATCTACATTTCCTTGAAGATCTGAGACAGGGGAAGTTCCTGCGAGATATCCCCCCCTCCTGTCTATCGTCGATTATACCTACATACTAGATTCCTACAATACTGTATTGCGCTTTTTATCACAGATGCAATTGAAATCACGTTCACTCAATAAATACTATCACAACCTGTTAACACGAACATTCATACTTGCCAGCGGGGCTGGGGGGAAACCTACACCGGCACCCTCGAGCCCACCCTTCTTTGGATGCCTGGGAGTAGGGATGGCCATTGATAGTCGATAGTATCGAAATATCGATATTTTCCTACCGATGATGCAAGGGCCAACAGTATCAGATATCGATAGTTAGTGACCAATATTTTTTCCGATATTTCAGCCGATATTTTTTTTAACCGATATATCGGCTTCATCTGATAATATCACATATTATGTTGACTCATAAAATAATATCGATAGTAAGTTCCATTTTTTTCACGTCACACGAGTTTGAAAAATATTATTCACACAAAAATGAGTTCGTCTGACTTGAAAATCGATATCTATCTATGCATAATATCCATAGGATATGAAATAGTGGTTTTGGCTGCTGCCAGGAGTCTTGGCCCAAGACGATAAAAATAGAAGAAGAGTAGATGTTTGGAGGTTCCATAGAAAAATTGGAAGATAGCGGTTGTTGACAGCAACTTGTTGTTGAGGTTTTTCAGCAAGTGTTGTGTTGTTCTTTTTGAAATAGTATCTTGTTCACAGTTGATTCTTTTTTTCTTCTTTTTCGTTTATTCTCAGTTGTTTGAACCATAGGTTCGAAACATAGGTATTTACATTCATTTAAGGAAGGATATAAATGATACCACCCCTCTAAGAGAACTTGGGTAGCTTATCAAACAATAGTTTATTACAAAACTGTTTATAAAACAAAATTAAAAATAATTATCCTTGAAAAAAAAAAAAAATTAAAAATAATAATACAACTGAGCATATTTTCAATTTAAACATATTTTATCCTAAATCAGAAAAGGCGTATATATATAATTTATTGATTATTATTAATTAACTTTTCTTTTTATATCAAATTTGAACTTCTGCAAACTCAATTGTGGCATCTGGTCTACTAAATGCATTAAATACATACATTTTATTCAACTTTTTAACAAATATTTTTCTAAAACTATTGATATTTGTTGGTCGATACTATCGGTAGTACCTACTATTGATGATTAACCTACGATATACAGGGTGTCCCAGGAGTTATGTATAACCGGACTCCGACGTGTTCTACAACTCATTTCCGACCAAAAACACGTCGAAGCAATTTTTTGCCAGAGGCCTCGTTTCCGAGCTGTTCGCGATCTAAGATTTTTTTCGTTTTTTCGATCTTATGTCATTAAAACTGTCATAACTCCCTCAATTTAAGAGATAGCTCAAATTTTATGACACCGTTGGAAAGAGCGTTACATTTTCTATCTATTTGATGTTGGAAACTTTTTTAAAATTGCATTGAAGATGTGTGATTGCTACGTGAAAGCAGTTTTGTCAAAATCTTAAAATCGCCTGTTTTTCATCTCCCCTAGAAACCCCATGAATGCTTGACGCAGAACTGTGCAGGACTGGTAAAACGTGCGCCGAAATTTCAGCTTTCCTACGGTGTAATTGTTTGGGTTTTTAAAAATATTTTTAGTTGAGGAAATGGTGTTTAACTGCAGAAAAACGTGTGTTTTTGTTAAAATTGAGGTTTTTCCAGAAGTCTCGACGAAAAAAGGTTGGAGGCGGGATATCCGTAACTTTTCTCGCTGAATCGAATGGTGACAACGCCAGACCTCTCAGTGACGATTTAAGTTAGTTTTGTAGGATGCATAAACCCGTTCGTTTGTTAACAGCGTCTACGGCATTTCTAAGCTGTCCGGCCAAAGTCAAGATCATCGAAGATCTTGTATTCATTTACGATTGATTGCGATGAGTTGCATTGATCTTTTTGCTGACACTATGGACCCTTATCAAACCAGGCTTCCGTATCATTACCAACTCTTCCCTTTCGTCTCTTTCCTCGCTGTATTTCCTTCAGCGTGGTTTCCCTATTGCATATTCCCATTGATCATGGTGCGCCATAGTTATGGAACATAGCTGGTATTAATAACCAAAACCTTAGTGACAAAAAAGGATTAGTAGGTAAAAACCAAATAGTTTACTAGATAAAGAAGGATCAGTGACATAAACAATTATATATACCAATATTTTTTCCTCATACTATCCGACGTGATCTCTAGTTTGGGAGTTGTACACAGGAGGGGTGTGACTCCCTTGCTGCTTCGGAAGCATTACCATTGGCAAAACCGTACACAAAAATCATGTCAACATACTTGTGGTAAGTAAGTATAGCTCCTCAACTGAAAGCAAATCATCGGAATCAATCGTAAATTAATACAAACAATAGCTGTCTCTCGGATCTTCGATTATCCTGACTTTGGCTGGACAGCTTGGAAATGCCGTAGACGCTGATCACAAACGGATGTTTTCAATCCTTAAATTCATTTTCATTTTCCATTTTTATATTTACTTTTTAATTTATATCTTAACAATCTTGTTTGAACTCTCACTCTTTGTAAGAACTCGATTTAATCCCCAAAATCTTACCATTGTCCAACAACTGGATAACATGTTTGAGTCAATAAACATTTTACTCAGAACTGAATTTGGTCAGAAACAACAAATTATCAACATTGCAACACCCAACGCTACGGCCAAATCAGATTGGGGTTGATAATACACGGCGCATAAAGCAACCCCTCCTTCAAGACCGGGGGGTCGTGCGGGTCACTGCATATCCTTGCCCCCGACCAAGAAAATAACAGGTAGTGTGCAGCTTGCAAAATACCGCCCACTGGGAATCGAATTAATAAAATTCTCCTCCTTAGTAACGGATTTGTGATCGTAACTACCATTTCATTTGTTTTCTAAATTTGCAGTGAGGGAAGAAAACTCCACGGCAGCGCTCGCCATTTCCAGGGAAGTGGGCACACAATAGTTTTCTTTGGGAAGTGGGAGCATATTCACGTTTTCCCCGTGAGTGAGTTTTCTGGTTTGTAATTTCCCGCCTCGAGGGATTGAAACTATTCATGTTTACCGCGTGCTGCCCCATTCGCACTGTTCTGTGTACTGGCGGTCCCTCTCTTTTATTTTCCTCATTAGTGGTCGATTTTTCCTGTTTCAATTACGCGCATCCGTAGATTACATTCAAGATCCACTAATAGGATATATTTCGGTGTTTTGTTCAAAACGGAAACTTAGTAACCGAAAAAGAAAAAACCCCTTCGAATTATTTCACTTTCAAATTGTCACTGTGTCTTCGACCTTAAATCATATAACAGCCATTACAGATATTTTCAAGGAAATCAAAGTTCTGCGGAAACTGTTGAGAAGAGAGTAGATTAATAGAATACAATTTTTATTTCCACAAGTAATTGCAAACAATACTCAATACTAAGTATGTTGGAAAATAGCACCCTCATAGATCAGTGATCTGTGAGTAGAGGGGGGGGGGGGGTGGTTGTAAGTTCGATCAATATTTGAAGTACATATTTAGCAATCTCCCACTCTCTTCCTTGTGGTATTGCACCTCTTGATGAGAAAAGCTCTGGGAAAAAGAAAGCGAGGGATCCAGTGGGGTCTGAGGGATCGTCTGGAGGACCTCGATTATGCTGATGAGGACTGTTTGTGAGGAAGAGTGATATGGTTTTTAAACTGGAAAAGCTTAGAGAATACTCATCCATGGCTGGTCTGAAAATTAATGTTAATAAAACCAAAGAAATGCAAATGAATGTTGCCAGGCATGAGGCATTTAGGGTGGAAGACCGTGTCATCGAACTTATGGAATCATTTCAGTATCCTGGAGGCAACCTTGATGCCCAAGGAGGAGCTGATGATAGCGTAAAAAGCGGAATTAGAAAGACTAATGGACTAATGGAGCATTTGTCTGTACTCAGTTTGGCGAAATAGAAGTATCTCGGACCAAGATCAGCCTCTCCAATACGGACGTCAAATCAGTCCTCCTCTACGGATGTGAAACGTGGAAAGCAACTAGTGCTCTAACCAAAAAGCTCCAGGTTTTCGTTAACCGCTGTCTGAGGCAAATCCTAGGGATCCGGTGGCCAAAAGTGATCTCTAATGATTAACTGCTGAGTCGTACTCAGTAGAAACCAATCTCTCTTGGGATAAAAGAGAGAAAATGGAGCTGGATAGGCTACACCCTGAGAAAGGCCGAAGGAGCTGTGGATAAGTCAGCTTCGGTCTGGAACCCACAAGGATTTTGACGACGAGGACGACCAAGAGCAACTTGGAGGCGGTCTGTAGAAACAGAGGCCAGCCGAATGGGAAAGTCCTGGGGGAAGGTAAATAGCATGGCTGGAAATCGTTCAGAATGGAAAACATTCAATGAGGCCCTATGCTCCTCCCCGCAGTAAAATGAAATAAACTAATATTTAGCAATGTGAAAATAATGCCAAAGGTACAGAATTTTAAACACAAGTGGTTAACGCAAAGTTTAACAAAACGTCTTCTAAAAGTACCTAGTTAACACTTTTTTTTAAATATTTATAACAATATCCTTTTGTTATATTTATGTTCGCACATAAATTTGACCGTGCCGGTTATAATCCTCAAACCTTGCCTGCAGATTTATGTCTGTGACATTCCTTACCAACCAAGTGTCAGACGACCGATCTTCAAACCGGAAATTGCAACAACAATTTGATTCTCTCCCATTTGGTAAGATCTTACCATTTTTTTTCCTTCTAATTTTGGATCTGGCCATCTTCGTCACTCTTCTTCTCGCGGGGGTCTTCGTCGAGTTCATCAGGGCCCCAACAAGCGCTTTTTTATTTTATTGTTTTCCTTTTACAAACCAGGAGTTTTACCTGTTATATTGAACATTCTTTTGATATTTTTAAATGCAGAAGTTGGTGGATCCTTTATATCTTTGCGCATTTATTTTCATTTTCCAAATAGGTACCTAGTTACTCAAAATTAGTTAATTCTATTTAATTGCTGCTATTTAATTTACACGGTCCTTCTTTCTGCACCTATGGAGTTTTAGTTTGAGCATTGAAAAAGAAAATAACCAGTTTCCAACTCATCTATTCACTCCAATCCCTCAAAGGCTCAAACCCCCTTTTTTTCTTTTTTTAATTCAATTTAATTTATCCATTTATTTATTAGATGAGTCCATTACATAATGTAATATATCTCAATGGCTTATATAGGTATACACAATTATTGGATTCACAGTCGAATAACTACTGATCGAAAACAACATTTGAATCTGGTGAATCGAGTTATATCTAATATCATCTGTTAGTGAAAGTTGTTTTAGACGTAAAAAACATATCTTTGGGTAACGCAAGTCATTCATTGATAACAATTTAGGCCTCCATGATATTACTCTTCTTACTACGTCAACTTTAGTACGCCACAAACCGATTCTTTCCTCACATACGCATTCGGTGGGAGAAACAAGAGATTTGAACAATCTGATCTTGACTCTCTCAAGCTGGTTCAGGTTGGGCAAACCACACACCTCATCTTCATATAGTGTTGATGATACATCAAGAGCTTCTAGCAGTCTTTTCCACGAGTGCGCCCAACTGTTTCTCGATTTTTGAATAGGAGCTAGAATGTTGCACGTAGCTGCTGAACCCTTCTTTAGAGCATAATCCGCCTGTTGTTTAAATGAACCTGAACTACAATTGTTACATCAAGATAATTTTACTTGCTAACGACCTCCAAGTCATAGTTGCCACACATGAAACGCAGACCCCACCTCTCTTGAAAACCTTGTACTTCCGACAGTTCACTATCAATCCGCTCAGTTCACTCACAATATTCATCGAGGTGTTCCAGTATTCTATTCATCACAGCATAGTTCTCACTAAATCGTCGGCATAAAATATGCATAAAACGTCCGTTTCACTGTTGGTCTGAATACCACTTGCTCCCCAGTCTCTAAGAAATGGCTCATAATCTGACAGAAAAAGAGCACAGATGATGGGCGTGAGGACACCCCCTACAGAATCCGTTACCCCAGCACAACATCCCTCAATTCTGATGAATTCCGTTGATGCCAACTGAAAATGCCGCCTTAATCTAAATTGCTTCTACTTTATTTATAAACCTGACTCTGATGTCCATTCCTGCTGGTTTTTGCCATAACAGTTTTTGAGGCAAAATGTCAAAGGCTTAACAGCCTAACCCGCGCATTCTTTGAAATTTTCATTGAAATAGGATGAAAACTGCAGGAATTTGGATTGTTACAAGATCTGTAGACCGATATACAGACATAAACGTACACGAACAGGCATAAAACGAAATTACTTCAAAAATTTTGGTTTTTGAGAAAAAATGTTTCATCCTCCAAATGTGATAACAATGCTTCCACTAACGATAGCATACTTTTATTTGGTTAGCTCGGAACCAAAATCATTTACCAAATTGTAAGAAACCTGTATCACTTCCTCCCTCAATCTCTGGTTGTTACTCCTTAAAATGGCTAACCCCATACACGTAATTTTTCCAAAAAATGTTAATGAGCCCGTTTGAAAACAACCTTCTCAATTACCAGGATACTCAGGAATAAAATTTGACTTCATTCTGCCATTCTTAATGATATATTTGATAGGTTGATACACTTTTTTTAAGGATGTTTTGCAAGCTCTCTAGAACTATTCATGTTTCTGTGCGGATGTGGAGTCACGCTCCAGTATCTCGAGTGCTTGAGTGCGTTTCACATTTCCCATCTCAAACCAGCTGACCTTAATTTTCACGCCCACTCCTAGTGCTCGAGGTCCCCACTCGTATTCCGCAAAAGCGCATGAAGTGAATGCAAATAACTATTTTTTTTAACTTGAAACGCTAGACGGGACGCGACGTTTCACAGGTCGCTTTTTATTCCCCCCTCCGCTTTGTTTATCGGGTGTTTGGCACTACTGCGCTTTTAGAAAGAGGGAAATTACTAAACGTCCGACACTAGCCCTGCAAAACCCGTGACATTGTGTAAATGTCGCATGTTAGTGAGCTACGGATGGCTTCTTCGGTCGCTACTTCCTTGATACCTGGAAGATCTGTGTGAACACTTCGACCATCATATTTCCCAAATTAACTAACCTAACAGTGTATTCATCCATACCAATGGATCACTCTACAATGGGAAAGCTGGGTGTTCATTCTTCGACTTCTCGAACGATACAGTTCGTGTTTTCAGTTTTTAGGGCAAAGCATCCACATATTCAGCCGAGTGCTTCGATATCCTTCAAGCTCTAATGTACACTAACAGCATGGACAACGGCTCCCAGGGTGTCGTTATTTCAACAGACTCTAGAAGTGATTTCATGCTACTCTTGCACATCAGAAACTCATCTTACCTGTCTAAGATGGAAGCGGGTATCATCCAAGAAATTGAAAAAGCCAAGAATAACGGACGGAGAGTGGGGTTCTGCTGAGTTAAAGGACACTGGAGTGAGAGGTAACGTTACCGCTGATGTAGAAGCTAAGCGAGTGACACTTCCCTTAGAAACGTTGCCATCCCAAATATATCCACATACGGATCTAAGAAGCTCAGCCAATAAAAGTATCCTGTAAAATTGGAAAGTGGCACCCAGCAGCTAGTCGATTCAAATCTCTGTTTCCCGTTCCCAAAAAAATAACCTTGTTTGACGCTGCAACAGATGTCAAGTCCCGGTCCTTCTATAGATTAATTATAAAGCTGCGAACTGGGCATCGTAAAATCAATTGCCTCCAATACAAAATAGATCCAGACATTTCCTCACTTAGCGCGTGGAGTCTCAGCAGACACTGAATATCCCAATGCGTCTTTTGCGCAGGAATCACGTAGCAATTTGGACCATTTTTCTTGTGCACGTCGATTTCGATAAGCTGGCATTTTTTGATAGTGCTCAAAACGAGAGATAATAAAGCGGTATCAAAAACGTCCTTTCTTTTGATGTTCTGTCTGTCTTCGTGGTGGAACAAAGGAGAGCTTAATCCACTCTCCGATGACGTCTCTTGAATATTCCAATACGGAATTGTAGATTTCCTAAAGAAGTGAAAACTACTGAAACCATCTACAGCCTAACCTGCACAATTTTCAAAAACATTCATGGTGATTGGAGAAAATTGTAAAAATTAAGCTGGGAAGTAAAATGAAAGGAATAAAAGGGAAGTATTTTCAGTGTTAAAGACAAAAAAGGGTTTTACATTCTAGTCATCATCACTTGAATCCATTCTGAGTAAGTATTGCGAAATTTCATTTCTTCACACTTCTTTCGTGGAACAGAATGTCAAAAAAATTGTTTACTTCGTTCCCATTTGTTGCCATTAGCGACGCACAGGCAAACAAGCTATTACTTACTCACGTAATAAACTCTAACTTATAACTGGCTGGCATATTCAACGTTGGCTCTTTGAAGTGAGGGAGTTCTCACAATACGGAACAAACCGACGATCTTGGAACAATCCCCGAGGGCAATACAGTTAATATAATCACTTTGGTGTACGTATCGGATTACTTCCCTTGAGCGAGTTAGTTGAATATTCATAGGGCTGGCTTTGGGTTTAGGGCAGATAATGTGCAAGTATGAGGACTCAAGGGATTGGAGTTCGTGGGCATGAATAGTTCCCAACAATGGCTGTAGGAAGGTCAAGCGCATATATATATATATATCTTTTGATGAAATCAAACTTGAACGATCTCCCGCTAAACTTCCGGAACTCGACTTTTAATTTGTGCACTATAATCTTGATTACGAAAAACCCAAATTACCTCCAATTCTAAAAGGGGTGGATTGGAGTATTTTCAGAATTACCTCCTTGTCCTGTAACTAACTAATATTAGTTTCCATGTCCTCTTTTTATTTTATTGAGCTCTCATTAGTACATTGACTTAAATTATGTACCGGTGTATAAAAACGTACCAGATGGTACTAGATGTTTGACTGCTGTAAGATTCCATCCGGCTCGCGAGATATTTTCAAAAATCCAATTAAAATTCAACAAAAAATACACTGCTTACTTCTACTTATGGAATCTAGTGGCTCTTGCCAGCCGTTCAATATCAACTTAATTCAAACGGTTGGTTAATACCCGGAAAGAACAAAACTTACAATGCTAGCAACAAAAAGTGTGATGTTCACACTCTACCAAAGACATTCTCTAGCCAATTTGAAACCACATCAATCGATCACATAAAGAAGAAATTATTTCAACCCTCTAGGGAAATAACAACGGATTTCAGTCGTATTCTTTCTTCTTGTTTCTATCTTCTCTCAATCGAACAAATGTTTCTGCCTGTTGGTTGACTTTTCTTCTATATCTGTTTCGCGGTATCTACCGCTCGTTTTATTTTATTGAGAAAATATCACAAGCTTTATACGAACTTGGCTGCATCAACAGTAAAAATGTTTATTGACTTCAGATGTTTATTGACGAGATCGATCTGCCCATAAAAAAGCGATGCCCAGGCTCACAAATATTATGATTGGTTATTATTTCCTTTGTAATCGACCAAAAAAGAAAACGC
Source organism: Creontiades dilutus (assembly GCA_031894815.1). Taxonomy (NCBI): domain Eukaryota; kingdom Metazoa; phylum Arthropoda; class Insecta; order Hemiptera; family Miridae; genus Creontiades; species Creontiades dilutus. The sequence goes on from JAVIWC010000324.1 coordinate 472,160, forward strand.
TGACACTACTAACTTGTGGGTTTATTATATTTTGAATAGTACGTGATTGCTCTTATCATTTTGGAGTTGGTAGGGGGGGGGGGGGGCTCATTTTAAAGTTCAAAAATTACAATTATTTGCAATGCTGGTATTTCGACTGATCTGAAACATATCCCAGAAGATTTTGGTTTCAAAATTAATGGGAAATGTTAGTTTGCTAAAAGGAAAATTAATTACTGGACAATTTTCAATAAATATTGAGCTATTTATTTTCAATAAACAAATAGAAAACTTTGACGAAATTCAACTATTCAACGTCGTGGTTGACCAACGACTCTTCTTAGTAGCACAAGAAGTGTAATTATAGTGGATGGGTTAGGGGATCCGGGAGTGAGGGATCCCAAACTCCTTGAGATAACTCTCAGGAAGGTGATGATGGTCCTTCGGGTGGCTCCGCGTGTTTTTATTTCGAAAGAAACTTTTGTCAGGGAGCTCAGGTACACGAGAGAGGTGATGGGGCCTGACACACGTCTCCAATGCCGGTGGGTTTCCCACATTTCAACTTGCTCTGCCTTCGTTTTCAACCCACATTCACTTTCTAAACCAAAGTTGAATTGCACCCGAAAAAAGGTGGTATCGAAAGAGAAAGAAGTTTGATTGTAGGTGTAACTTTCGTTGTTTAACTCACATACCATAGCTTACATTTGATGTTTTACGTTCACTGATGTAGGTTTCGTAAACAGGCAGCAATATTATTGAACTGACTTCGAAGGGAAATTTTCATATAACCATTTCAAAATATACTTTTGGAAGAACTATACTGCCCTTGATTTGATTCATTGCAGGATTGTCAATATTCTGGTTTTTTAATATTTTACTTCTTCAATTTCGCTCCTTAAGGTTTTTTGAGATGAAATTTCAGTCACTTAATTTTTTACCCAAACTTTATTAAGTTTGGTTTATTAAGATCAATAATGAAATTCATGCTTGGCCAAGAAATGAAAACTGTTTAACCATTTTAATTGACCAAGTAAAACAAAATTTGTAACTTCCCTTCTCGAGCTAACGAGCTGCTCAGCCTAGGAAGAAAGGAGATACGCATAGTAACAGGGCTCTTAACGCGGCACTGTCCACTTAGAAACCGTGGTGGGGAAGAGTGGACCTTCCAGCTTTGTCTGGGGTTGACGACAACAGGTCGCCACAACAGACTGGGATGTCAATGCCTACCCAGTAATTACCAGGCAGTTAGTGCTTGGGTCCCAGGCAGCTCCTGACGATAGGTACAAGTTCTATTCACTGGGCATTTCGGGCTCGTTTCGGCAGGGTGCTCAGGTCGGGAAGACAAATGTGCCTGCGGAGGAGTTGAGGGTCACTACCTCCTCCTCCAGCCACAATAGGCCCACCAGGGCATCAGTGGCTTTATATATTTAAAAAAACTTCCCTTCTCAAAACTTGATGGTTCACGTTTTAAAGCACGTCCGATTTCGTAAAACAACGAATTCAATCTTCAAATCTTTTAACGCAATGGAAGACCAAATTTAATTTTATTCACGATTTTCCAAGTTTATGAGACCTACCTGAAACAAGTATTCAAGTATTCCAACCATTTTACATTTTTTCTCAAAGTTATAGTACTGCACCCTGTGCGGTGGATTAGGATCTAGAAAAACATGATACCGCATTGTATCAAACAGGACATCGTACTGTATCACTTCGTATTAAATCGAACGTGATTCCTTATCCAAATTTTAGAAATTAGAATGAAATTAGCAGTTGGATTCAAAAGTTGTTGTCTTTATTTTACCGGCATTTGGTAATAAAGAATAATCACTCTTAGGAATTCAGATAATCAACTCCCATTTTCTCTGTCTCCTTCGTCAATGCGATTGAGAGTGTCTTCTTGTAGTGCCGTTGGAATCACTATTCTTGTCCGGAACATCAACATTTCTTGGTTCAGCCATAAATCGTTCTTGAACTTCTCAAATCTTTTCAGGGACCACTCTACCTTCTTTGGCCATCCAACCATCACATACTCCTTTATTTTAGTAATTTCTAAATCTCTCTTTTGAGCCTCTTTAATCGCTTCTAGCCTCACATCTGAGACCTTTGGCATTCCCACACAATTCACATAGACCTCCTCTTCATCCTGATCTACTACATCCGCTCCCTCTGTCGGTTCTTTGTCATATGTTATGCGCGACAATGCATCTGGTACGTGAAAGTCTTTTCCAACCACATGCTCCATTCTGAACCTGTATGGAAGAAGTCTCATTCTGAACCGCTGGAGCCTCGGTGTAAGTTCATCCAGGGGTTTTTTCTCTAGCAAGGTCAGAAGAGGTCTGTGATCTGTCAAAATTTCAAATCTGTCGCACCCGATCAAGAAGTCCCTGAATCTCTCACATGCCCATGTGATTCCTAACGCCTCTCTTTCAATGTTCGAATACCTTTTCTCGCATTTCGTCAAACTTCGGGATGCAAATTGTACCGGCTTCCATTGGTTATCTGTATCCCGTTGTTCTAGTACCGCCCCTATACCAGTGCCACTTGCATCCGCCGCAACTCTAGTTGGTTTATTCATACTGAAAAAACTCAGAAAGGTGCAACCCATTCCTTTTACAGATATCAGTCGTACTGGAGTAATTCTTGCCAAAATAATACGTTCCAATTGAATGAGGAAGCTATGAAGGTAACTCCAATACGATTGATGCACTGAAAACATACATCATGACGAAATTATACGTATAATATAAATGATGTTCTTCATAATAGATCAAACGTTAACACATAACTCCAACATGAAATACGTACACAATCGTGTTATTATCCATGCACCATTATTGACCAAGAACCTAGTGCACAACACCCCCCCAAGCATGTTTGACCCTAGTGTTCAAACATTTCAACATAAACTGGTACGGAAATAGTCAGGGATACTAGAAATTGGAAAAAAACGAATTATTTACCTTTTTATTGACCTACTGTACAAGATTTCAACAACATCTCCAGTGACAGCCAGACACAAGAGATTGTAAGTGATTCAAAGGTTGTAATTAGCATTAATTTAAAATAACCGGTTCCAAACTGTTTTCACAGTTTTTATGGTTATTACAGTAACAGCCGGAAGCTCTAGAAAAAGGTTTACCCTAAAGGGAACGGATGGGTTAAAACAATTGGCACGTCAGCCGTCAGAAACTGTTGTCCGAAACTGCTGGACCAAAGTTTCAAATACACCGTTAGATCAACACGTAATAATTAAGCTATCAAAAATCGAAATTTCGAAGCAAGAGGGTAGTTTTTTCTTTGATTGGAAATAGCGTGGTAGTGGGGCAGGTTTGCAGGAAGAATTGCGACACGTTTGCGGGACTAGAAATCGCTTCGAGAGCACGTTTGCGGGAATCGCGTAATTAGTAAGAAATGCATGCGGGAATCAAAAAATTAGTAAAAAATGCACAATCACTTAAATATTTAGCTTCAAGTCAGTCTTAATGAAGAATCACAGCGTCAAATTGTTGTTCGTATTTCGTATTTTGTATTTCGTAAAATTGGTGAGGTGAGCCGTTATGTCATTATTTTTTAGATATTCTTCCCAACAATGTAGCAGGAATTGCACTTGGTCACTGGTTTGCTTTCGGGGTGGGTTTCTACTACCCTTCAGGATCGATCTAGTTTTGAGGCACGACTCTGCCTGCACTTCTCTCAATGTTTTAATAACGTGGAGTATATTGGGATGTGGGTTATAAAACAAACGTGAAAGGTTTCTTGACGGAAGACCGACTTGACAAGCGATAAGAGAGAAGAGAACAAGTAGCAATGGTCAGATCAGAGTTTCCGCAATCGTGTCCCGCAAACGTGTTGCATTCACCGAGGCCCACCAGTCCCCTATTCCCGCAAACGTGTTTGACTAAATAATAACTATGAGTAAATAAGTCAATTAATATCGTTGATATAATTTCGTTGTTAGAGGTAAGTATGTGGCATGGTTACCCACATAATTAGAAGTTACGAATGAATTGTTAAGTACCAATAAGATCATAATATTTATTGCGCATCAAAATATTTATTGCATTACAAGGAAAGATAATTTTGGGATCTATAGAGGACGTAGGTACGTACTAGATGAAAATTCTGAAACATGATTCTAATAACTTCTAACTCATCATGATGAAAACAAAAATTATAATAGGCAATCCCAAGTTAGCCCTTTTGGCACTTGATTAAAAATGTTTTAGAATCCCACCCTTCTGGTCTTCGTTTACTTTGAAGGCGGAATTCTCAACTTGCTATTCGGGAATTCGCCCATCTGGTTCTGAGCGCCTCATTTATTCATTTATTTTTTAATTTGATTTCTGGGTTTCACAGATCAACGTAAAACAACACATTTCACTTTTTTTTTCTTGGTCGCTTACAGAATTTCAATATTCGAAATGACAAACTCAAAATCTGGTATACACCCCATTCGTCATTCATTCAAAATGAGGTAACAGAATGTGTGTCACATTTGTTCAGTAGACTCGATCAAAAAGGTGTGTGGGTTGTTGACAGCCGATGTAACTTCATATCTCATAAATTGCAGATGATTTCCATGTGAGTTCACTGTTGCACGATTCTCACTCGGCGGTTCGACTTGGGACCTGACGCAGCCGAAAGGGAAAATGTTACGCCAGCCGTCCTCCAGTGTTTGCATTCCCGTCGGAGTCCGCCTACTGAAATAATTGAAATGTTGTCTCCTCGCGGGTCCGGAGCTCGGAATGTTTGCCAGGCACCGTGTGTATACACTCCCCTCCCGTCCATCGTACGCCTCATACACCTCCAATCCTCACTACCCCATCCAGTGAGCCCTCGGCCAAATCGTCTCCTCGGATCTTCGCACACAGTTTATGGTCTTCTCTTTTTTTCTTCTTTCCCTTGAACCTCGCGCGAGAGGTCAATTTAATCTGCTGCCAGACGTGCCCGCACATAGGGTGTCCTACGTCAACACTTCCCTGCCCCATAATGAAACGGGAGCGACCCCCGTTCTCAAATACTCACGGAAAGATTGTTCGTACCCTCGGCTGCTCAGCGCCACTTCACGTTTCTAATGCGGGATTTGGGATCGCATTACGAATTCATTCGATGTTGAGAGATTCTTCACGGTTAACTCCTCTTCTCCTGATGTGTCAATTCATGGGAGGATGTTTCCCGAAGAAATTCCCTGCTCGTTTTACACTGTAAAGCTGGTCGTCCATTAGGTCGACAGAGTGATGCGTCAAGGGCAAATATACATATTTTTTAAATCCTTCATTTGTATAGTCTTCCGAATTTACAAATAGTAGCTTCACTAAGTACAGGTCAAAAAAAAAAGTAACAGAAATAAAATTAACACTGCTTAAGGTACAATAAATTCCTATTTTTTTAAAGTAGGAGATAGATAGCGGGGTCAAAAAGAGCTACCAACGTTTTTTGAATGGAAGCTGCCAGAGGCGCCTCAGAATTGAGGAGATCCACGCAGGAAACCGCTTTCAAGTTTGCCACTGGGAGTTAATACGCCCAGCTATAAAATTTATTTTATGTGTTTCATTTTCAGTGGCGAGTTTTATTTTACGTGTCGTATTTTAATTGTTTACAAGTAATATGTTATAGGTGGTAAGTTTGGAAAGAATCGGTAAGCAATTAAATTTTGAAATCTAAGTACCTGTTAGTAAAAAAGCAATGACTTCGTTGTTTGCTTCCAGGACTGGTAGGGAAGAAATGAGAGGGGGTACGCCACCAATGTTTTTTAAATGGAAGCTGCCACAGAAGCTATCAGAATTCAAGAAATCTACTCAAGACGCCGCTTTCGTTTGCCACAGGGAGTGAATGCTCAGATATAAAATTCATGTGTTTTATTTTCTGCGACAAGTATCATTTTACGTCTCGCATTATAATTAGTAAGAAGTAATATGTTATGGACGGTAAGTTCAGTAATAATAATTGAGGCCCTGACACTGAAAACGTCTCGCATTGTAATTAGTAATAAGTAAAATGTTATGGACGGTAAGTTTAGTATGAATCGGTTCAGTAATGGTTTAGTCCTCGTAAACACGTACGGCTATTGGAAAACCGTTGTTTCTACTAGCCGCTTCGACAATGCCTGCACGGAGTAAGTTATAAACAATTTAATAATTGTTAATTTAATTATAGACAATTTAATAATGGATAAATAGGTACTTACCTTGGAGGCAAACAACGAAGTCATTGCTTATTTACTATTAAGTATTTCGATTTTCAAATTTAATTTCTTACCAATTCATTCGTACTCAACTTACCGTCCATAACATATTACTTCTTACTAATTATAATGCGAGACGTAAAATGAAACTTGTCGCTGAAAATAAAACACATGAATTTCATATCTGACGCATTAACTTCCTGTTGCAAACGAAAGCGGCGTCCTGAGTAGATTTCTTGAATTCTGGTAGCGCCTGTGGCAGCTTCATTTAGAAAACATCGGTAGTGTGCCCCCTATTTTTTGGCCCCGCTATCTGTCTCCTACTTTTTAAATATTTTTATTGTTACTGCTGTAAATAATACCTACTACATCGAGTAACTTTACTTTAATTAACTTGGTACACTTTTGGTAGTTCATAGAACACTATCTCCCTCCACGAAAGAGTTCACTACTGCTAGCGATTCATAACTAAGTCCAAGGGTTTGGTCCTCTTCAGTCGTCGCACTTAATCCCTGTTGTCCTGAGGTGAAATAGCTTCGACGTTGATGAGATAGCGGAGCCGTTTTTCGTGATCCACAGCTCTTTTTCTCATAACCTCGTAGACCATCTCAACCTTGAGATCGCATTTACTATGCTTCTCAGAATTTCGTTCTGGACTGTTTGGATGATTTTGACGTTGCTCTTTTTGGTACAGCCCCATAAGGGACAGCCAGCCGTAGGCTCATATTGGTTAAATCACTTGCTCACATAGAATTATTTTATTGTGGACTGGAAGCTGTGAATTCCTTCCCGGAAGCCAATACATTTTTTTAAATTTCAGGTTGATTTGGCCTTCTTCTTCTTCACGTGCTCTTTCCATTTGGGCTTAGCATCTAGTGTCATACCCAGATATTTGTCTGATTACAGTACGGTACTATTTGAGAGTTAATTTCAATTGGTTCACTTTTCGGTAGGTAGTTTATCTGGAGGGTACGGGGGAAGAACCTGGTTTGTCACATTTTTATCAAATCTGAGTTATGGGTGCAGTTGTGTAGTTTATATGGAGGAGTATCATATGGTGTTGTCAAACACGGGGGAAAAAGTGGATTGTCGCCAAAAGATGAGGCCGAAAAATTTGTTGGACTGGGGAAGAAAAATGGTTTGTCCAAGCGTAAGGGGGAAGAATCTGCAACGTCCTAACGCGCGGCCCCCCTCCCACAAAGCAATGCGTCCCAATATTGCACTAAGTTTCTACAAAAACTGACTGGAGAGGCATTTTTAGTCGAAAAGAAAACACTAAAAAAGGAGAATTTTGCTTCCCATACCGGCTATACAAAAAACAGCTTTCTATCGCCTCAGCTAAGTATGCAGATCTTCAGATCTTCAAAATCACAAAGAAACGACCAATCAAACATTAATTTTTCTAAAATAATGAACTCATGTAAGGATCGTGTTTTAAGATCGTGATTAGATGATGTAAATCTCATAATTGTTCCTGGTTTTAAACGTTCATGCTTCTTTGTAGCGCGCACGTTATTAAATTACTAGTTACAAAGACGATGATGTTTTGTTTTCATGACAACTCCAATAGCTAGGTACCTTAAGTTCAATTGGCACTTTTTGTAAATCGGCTATTTAACAATTTGATGTATGTATTTTTTGTTTGCCAACTAACAGGTATTTAGTATATCGTTTGTGTGATGGAGGGTGCGCATAGAACATAAATGGCAGGCATTACAAGTTCAAGTGCGTATTTGATACGTCAATGCAGTTCGTTTCTTTGTGATGTAAGACTGACAAGTTAGTAGGTCCTACCGTTATGAGCGCCACACCAAACCTGAAGGCTACTCTCTGGCGGCACAAGAAAATGTTTACCATCTAACTCAACGATTTTCAAAATTCTCCTTCTTCGGATTGTGGTCGAGTTTTTCGGGATTCCCAACTGTGGGGGGGAGACTGACCTTTCCCGAGGTTACCTGGTTACATAGGCCCTCGCCGGGCTTCACCCTAAAACCTCTCTGCGGTTACTCCGCCTTCAGACCCACTCGCAATCCTCTTAATTACCAGACTTCCCAATAGGGGCGCTCTCATCATTCTCAATACTTCCAATCATTTAACAAACTTTGTAACTTTATAACTCTCTTTCTATCAATATTTCCTTTGAGGGTAAAGTAATTCAATATCTTCTCCAAGTGTGGGCGTTTCGATACATCAATGTGTTCTTGATTACAGTATAAAAGAGAAGTTTCACCTCTCACCCTTTGTTGTAACCACTTTGCCGTAACAAAACTTGGTATATTACTCACCTAGAACTAACTGTTTGTGCGATCAAAATTTACAGCTTCGGGGAAGTTTGCTAAGTTTATTTCTGCTCTAAATCTTTATCTGTAGTTGACCATTTTGGACGTATGGGTGATCCTTACAGAAAGGGTAATTTTGTACACCCTGTAATAAAAAAAATGCTATTGCTCAGTTTGTATTTTTTTATTTGACGAGTTCCATAGATGAAATCAGACAAAATTTATTAGTTCTTGGATGTCAAACGCCACTTTATAATCTGGAATTATAATTTTAAAATTCAATAGAGCCACGTGACTGACTACCCCTCCACGTGACTGACAGACTGACTGTTCAAGACAACAAAGATGAAGAATTATTGGAAATGCTAGCGGAATACTTGATATACCAACTCAAGAAAAGAAATCCAGAAAAAGCTACTCTCTACGGGAGTTATTCGAAAGATGTGCCCACATCCTCACAAGAAACTTGGGCGGAAACTATTTCCTGAGGTGGGCTCGTGCGACCAAATGAAAAATCACCAAAGGAGGAGGAATTTATTCAGTACCACGGGAACATCATTAGTAAAAATGAACAGGTTATTTCAAGACTGAAAACCCTTATTCTAGAATCCATCCCTCACATGGACGACTTCGTGGTACATTGCAATGTCAGAACAAGAACATTTATTAGAATTAAGAATTTGAACGAGAAGCTCGAGAAAAGAAGTCATCCGGCAAACGATCAACCAGAGTGAACCGGCAGTACGTTAAGAAAATGGAAAGAAAACATTTAAAAATTACCACAACATACTTTCTGTAATATTACTTAGATAACTGAAATCGTGTTAAATACTAAAATTGTTATTTCAGTAATTGGGAGTTATCTACCTACAGGCAGCATTCTTCCTCTCAACAAGCCCTTTCATTTGATAATCATATTGTAGAAATGCATTAAAAATGACTGTTCCGCCATCTTGGATCTTCCGCCATATTGAGTTTAGCGTGACGTTACACAACTAATTGTGTATTGTCATCCAATCTAAACATGCATACAAAATTTCAGCTTAATCGGTTGAGAGTATCTGCTTCAAAATCGGGTCGCAAGATTCCACCCGAACATACGTTTCAAAGTGAATAAAAGCTTTTAAAAATTGTCCCTATCTTCGGATTTCCTCGAAGGACAGCGCCTTTTCCATTAGCCCACATTACTGACGGACTTCGCCGATGCAAAGTTTCAGGAAATCATGAGCAACCTGTTTATTGTAGCGTAAATAGTTAAGAATAAATTAGAAAATCACGTTATGAACCGTTTTCACTCTGGCACTTTTCATAAATGCTTTGTAGCTTGGTATCCGAATATTTCACATCCCATTCTGATACGCCTACGTTGCGGACATTTCCTACCTAAGCACAAAAAAATCTTTGTACAACAAAATCTACCATAAAACCATGGTTCTGTAGGTTGATAACGTCTTAGAGAAATAGCAGAAGAATGATGGAATGGGAGGTGTAAAAAAGTTTTCTTGTCGACGGTCGTTGAGAGCTGGGTTCGTAAGATTCATGAAAATTGCTCTTTCTCTGAGAATCACCCTTTTAAGATGGTAAAACTTTGTGAAACCCTTCCAGAATGAGAGTCAGATGAGTTGATTCACGGATGAGAAAATTACTTGGCAATTGTGATTGGTAGTGTAAAAAGTATTCTGTTTGGTCCGCTGTTTGGGATACCATCAGATATCCCATTTTAAATTAAATGCACGGTTTATTTCAACTCGTAATTGAAGTCGGTACCAATGTTTTCCCTAAATATACAAGATACTACGCACCACCACATAGTTAAATTTACATTTTCGCTGGTATACGCTTTGTCGAGAAAATAAATTTGGGATCAACGCTTGATCGGAGAGCGACTAGAATATTGATACAATTCAAGAACATCAATTATCAAGTAAGAGGAAACTACGGTAACGGTACCGTACGCGCCCTGGGCGTAGCAATTACTGATCGACCTACGCAAACTCATTCTCGTTGGGCTGGAGTTCAATTTTGAATTAGGACTCCACTGAACGAACCGCTAAATTCGTTCCCCGAAAATAGATGAAAGCTCTTTCTCATGGATTTGATTTTTAAGGCAATCACGATATTGTGGACATTACTGAATAACTATGTGTACAAACGATTTGAAACTGACGTGGAAAAATATGCATACTAATGAGAAGGATGGTATTTTAAAACGCAGAGTATCGTTTGACTAACAACCGTGTGCTCTTATTTCAATATTCACTTCGTTAGGGTCATAGGTTGTCCTACATCGACATCATAATTCCCATGCGGTTTTGAGGTAATCACGCGGATATTAGCCTGGGCTGTAAGCGTAGCACTATGTATTTATTCAAGTGTTTCTGGTTGGCTACGACGGGGGATTGTCATGCAGCAAAATCAAGTTTCTCGTGAAAAATTGACGTACTTTCCGGTGATGAGCAAGGTTTTCCTCATCCAATAGTTGGTATTAGTTGGCTGCATTAACTGTTCGACGTTTATGAAGGAAGTCCATATCAAAACTCTTTTGAAATCCCAGAAGACTATGGGTAGGACCTTTCCTGCTGACAGGTGAGTTTTTGTTTTGAAGGTTACACTTCCCCCTTTCTCCTCCACTCCATACTGGCTTGCTATGACTCTGTAGTGCAGTGGTGTACCCATTTTTTGTTTAATTTTAATTTTTTTTAAATACATTTATTTATTTTATACATTTAGTAATACAGAAAGAAATAATACAAACTGAAATGAGTCACTTATGATTATGAATGGTATTATTGTACACAGGTATTATTGAACTTCATTATTTATAAAAATTGTGTGAACGTCACGAGTTCGAATAAGACGAGCCATTAATTCATGAATGAAACATTTAAAAAAATACTCATAATTATTAGTTATTAATATCTAATTAAATTACAATCCTAATATTGCCAACAGTGGTTGATAGGAAATAGCTTCACTTGATTCCTTCTTTAAGTACGACAGAAAACTGCTTTTATATTGTGCTTAAGTAGTATTTCAGAGAGCTGGGTAAAGTAAAGTTAGGTGCCAAATAATTGAACTGGTGTTGAAAAAAATCAAAATTAGGTCTTGGGACATAAGCAATAGGCTCAAATTTTGTCCTAGTCCTGCCCCCTACGGGAATATTTTTCTTGCAATGTTGAAGGTATAAGCTGATTTACGAATATTCCCACTTACATTGAGCATAAGGGCTTTCCATTTAAGACTTCAATCAGTGATAACGCACAGATACTTTTGTGTAGTAACTCTGTTAATTTTGGGACACTGCTGACAAGTCCGATAAGGAGGGGGGCAATTAGGATGATGAACTTGCAAACTGGATTCAGAAGGAAAACCCGCATTCGTGATGGAAAAATTTGAATAGTTTGTCTTCAATATATTAAAAGAAAGAGCATTCTGCGTAAGCCATTTTACTGTTCTAGAGCTTTTAGCACCAGCAAGTAGATGTGTTTCAACCCATCTGTCAGTATATCATTCATGTACATTAGGAATAATATTGGGCCCAATACTGAGCCCCGTGGGACCCCAATATCATCAACTCAAATGCTGCTACTTACATCAATCAATGTAACAATCTCCTCTCGATTCGCCAAATATGAGTTAAACCAATTCACAACTGCAGAGTCTAGTCCTAAAGCAGGGAGTTTCAACAATAGACAACAAATGGTCAATACAATCAAAGGCTTTTGTAATATGTTGGTTATGACTTTATTTTTGTTATTCAGCACATCACTTACGTGTGATGTTAATTTTATGACTGCTTGTTCGCAACTCCTACCGCTGCGGAAACCATATTGAGTATCAGAGAATAATAAATTGTTTTCCATGTATGTAACCAATTGCTGCTTAACTAATTTTTCAATTATTTTGGAAAATGCACTGAACAATGATATCGGTCTGTGATTGACTATACTACGTCTGTCACCCTTTTAAATAGCGGCTTAACTTTTGCGATTTTCAACATCGCCGGAATGATTCCCTGGGACAAACTCAAATTTACGAAATAGATCAACGGCTCCAATATCCAGGGTGAGATATTTTTAATTAAATCAGATTTGACCTCCAGGTATCCAGCCGCTACATTAGATTTGAGAGACATAATAACTTTGTTCACATCATCTATAGACACGGAATGAAAATACATCGTACATTCTACTCTATTTCACAAGTTTTGATTAAACTTGAAGTTCGGTATCCTACTGACTAATTCATGACCAATATTACGAAAATATTTATTGAACCCATCAGCCACTTGTTTTGAATCAGAGACCACATAATCGTTGGGATTTTTTTCGTGTTTTCGACCTTGTCTCAGTAAAACGGCTATAATTCACATACAAAATTATGTAAAGTAAAAGTTGGTGATACCGTTGGAAAGTGCGTTAAATTTCCTATCCTTCAAGCACCAAACCGATTTTTTTGCTCGCATCAAGTTGGCAAAAAATCACTCTACAAACCAAACTTCAAGAAAATTTGAAAAAAAATGTTTTCAAAGTTTAGTACTCCACTGTAATCTGCATTTGATTAGGTGCCTGTAGCTTAAAAAAATGCGTCAAAAGGTCAGCTTTTGAATAGTTGATGAAAATTAATTTTTTACCGTTTTATTTGGTCGAGAAAACCTCGTTTGAATGCAAAAAACAGCGAAGCAAGACGAGGTTTTTGACGCTTGGTACTGGGTTTCAATTAGGTAGGCATTTAAAAAAAAAAAAAAAATTAATCCGTTTCATCTTCTAAGGTGCTGTTTTAAATTTGTTCAAGCATTTTCTAATAAGTAATTACAGTAAAATTTCAACATGGCCTCCATTTTGTTGAATGCACAAATGTGTCCTTTTGTGCATTGTATCACATCCACTTCGAATCTGTCGTTTGTTTTGTTTCATTTGATCTCCACAATTCATTATTCTTCAAATGAGATGACTTCTCAACTCAATCCTGACGTCGAGACTCCCCCAGAGGAGTAATGTCAGGACTGCACTAGTCAACATAATTTACCTACAAGTATTTCCAGTTGTTCTCTCATTCCTTTTGACAGGACACTAAGGATTAGATTGGAGATTGGGATGATGCTGACGTTTCGAGGTGTTGGCACGAACGTGAAGTTACCATAGTACACGAAACACAACGCCCAGCATATCCTCGAGAAAGTGTTCCGGTGAGGAGCGCGACTGTTGGAGGATCGAAGAGCTTATTCCCTGGCAGCTTTGGGCTCGTTTCCATTGGAGAATCCAAAGACTTAAATCATATTCACGTATTCCTCCATGCTGTACTGAGCCTTGTTGGAACATAGATGATAAATCATTGAAAAATATTCTTAATTTAATTCTGAATACTTAGAATAAAATTATTGAAAACCAAATATTTAAGATTAAATTATTGAGAAAATACAAAGCGAAGAGATTGAGGTCAACAGAGGTACCGATTGAGTTTCAAATGGCAGATGTCAGACCAGTTGTTTTGCGATATGTCAGCCTGAACTCGCCAACAAACAGTAAATATCGCATTAGACAAATTTAAAACTGCACCTTAGAAGATAAAACAGATCAATTTTGTTTTTTAAAAATGCCTACTTATTTGAAACCCATTACTAAGCGTCAAAATCCTCTCCTCGTCTTGCATCGCTGTTTTTTGCATTCAAACGAGGTTTTCTCGACCAAATAAAGTAGTAAAAATTAATTTTGATATAAGCTGTCCTTTTTAGGCATTTTTTAAGCCTCAGGCACGTTTGAAAAACCTTCTTTTCTAAATTTTTTCGAAGTTTGCTTTGTAGAGTGATTTTTTGCTAACTTGATGTGAGCAAAAAAAAAATCGGTTTGGCCCTTGAAAGATAGGAAATTTAACGCCCTTTCCAACGGTATCATCAACTTTTACTTTACATATTACTGTATGTGAGTTATGGCCGTTTTGCTGAGACAAGGTTGAAAACAAAAAAAAAAATCTTGGAAGTGAAATAACTCATAAACTAAGCGGGATAAAAAAAGTGCTACGGGGCACTTTTGTTGGAAATTGGTTTTACAAAACGTGGGTGAAGTACTGCGCACCTTATCTGATACAACCTGTATGATATTTAGAAATTGTAGGGAGGCGGTAGGTGGCTTGGAGTTAAGATATGGTGATGTGATTTGGAGATGTGGCGTTTTATTGATTACCATCCATTTGTCGCGAAAGATCTCAGCGAAAGAGAGCGCCAAGGTAGTTAGCAGGAAGTCGGCTGGAGATGCAGGCACCTTCTGGTTACACACCAAGCACATCTCACTGCTGCACCACGCATAACTATTCTTTTGGTGATAAAACCGTACAGTCTTGTTGTAATGGCAGTTGATGGGGGAGGGGGCTTATCCGTTTTTGGGTGAGGGTACGGTCTCTATGGGTGTTATTAGAAGTTCCCAGTAAGACTGACGGCCAGTGAAATCCACAATTGACCGATAATGACTTAGCTCAGCAAATTACATGTTTGGCACGAAATGACGGAGCTACTGGGTTAAATCTACTGGAGAATAGCTGCAGAATAGCTTCTGGGGAAAGTCAATTTTTTCAATTTGATGTTTGTCGGGTTAGCATTTTGCCTGATTAAACGATTCTGTAACTTTCCCTACGAGTTCCATCTTTATTCTACTAGTGGCTGTAGGGCACTGACATTGGAAAATTCACTAGATTGATGACCTCGTTCCTCCCACGTCCTCCCGAGTTTCAATCGACGGATGACATAAAAAGGCAGAAACGAGAAATGGCAAAGATGGGGTTCGAACAAGTGGCTGTGGTAAAAAGTGGTAAAGTCGGTGCGTCGTGTGAGCGATCTGTGGATTGCGGAGTTGATAGGGATTGGGCAGTGGACAATTCGATAGGTAAGTATCGCGAACCACGTGGGAGATGGGAGGGATGATGCATGAGAGGGAGAGCCCATCGACGGCTGAAGCTGGCGAACAGCTGACAAAGTGGAGTCGCGGTCAAGGCACCCGAGTCAGGAGCCCGTTCCTGCCCTCACAATCCTTTTTTCCTATAGTTCCCGACTTCACCCCCTCTCTCTTTCTCCCATTCTTCCTTTCTCCCTTTCTCTCACTCTCTCTCGCCAACCACTCATCTCCCTTTTATCCGCCCCTCCGACCCCGACACTTCTCAATCACCCTCGTAAAGTGAGGGAGTTTGACCGACTCTTTTCACTCAGCTGGACAACTTCGTTCTCAATTTGTTGAATCCCTAATCGCTCGTTTATCCAAGTCCGCCCGGAAATGTGCTCATTCCAGATAAAAGGCGACTAAGTCCTTCTCCATCACTTACTCTACGTTCACAGCTATTTCTCGCTCCGGCGATTTATTATACTCCGAACACCTTCCTGCTGGATTCGCATACCAAATAGTGTTATTAACTAAAAAGTTCTACCTTTAACTACTTTTAACATCATAGCAAATACAAATCAAGATAATGTGATGAAGCAAAGCTGTTGAACGAGTCAGTGAGTTTTGAGCCATTTTATTTCACGTTAACAACACCTCTAACACTACTAACAACTAACAACTCTAACACTAACAAATGTTAGTTACTCTCTTCCACCTGCTCTGGATGCAAAAATATGTACAATCCCCTTATAATCAATATTGTGTAGTTCTTGTATTGAATGTCAACAAAAATTATGTTTTGCATAGTTAAATAAGAATAAAATAATATTATCTTCTGCATATACAAATTAATTCAAATCATTGATATTTATTCAAATCGTTCATCTTCATTCATGTCTCATCGTTATTATCATCAATTTCTACTAATAATTACTTTTCTTAATAACATTGTTCTAAAATTGTGTGAAAACTGCATAAAGTTATCTGGGAGGTTAGTACAAGAAGTTCATTTTCAGTTCATAGAAGAACAAAAAGTAAGCAAATAAGAAAGATTTTTCTAAAGTTCCCTTACTGAATTACCAGATGTGTTCGTTACCGCCGCTGATGTATTCAAGGGCTGTCAGGGCGACGCGACAGCCTCCCCGTACTGATTAAGGAAATTTGCTCTTCTTGCGAGCTTTTCACTCTCATGGGAATAAAAGGTGAAGCAGTTCGCTCAACCTCGTCACGGTCCCCTATTTGAATTTCCCTTCCCGCTCGCTTTAAATGATTCTCAACATTTCTGGAGCAAGCTCGGGATTTCATTTCTCTAAGTAACTGATTTGCCTGACTGGATCATCAAATATACCATTTGCCGGAACGAATCAACCCTTCTTGTACTGAATATCACCTGTAGGGTTCTCAATATTACACTTTTGGAAAAGACATGAGAAAAAATGTTCACCCCTTGTCAAAGTTCATAGATAAACGTTTCAAAAATTCAATCGAAAAAGTTCGAGTCTTGCAGCGTGATCGCACGAGAGAATTTTCCAAAATTATCGTATTACATTCTTGTTGAATGGAGGTGAAATTTGAACGCTTTTTTTTTTTAGGCAGAATAGAATTCAGAAAATATTTATCACAATGGAGTTGGTCATTTAAAAATTTAAGATCATAGATATGCTGACTATCGTGCTTGAATTACACTAATATGTGCTATAAATCGATGAAAATTTAAAAAACTCTAAAAGTGTAACATCTCAATTTGAATAAAAGGAAGGTTGGATTAGATTATTTCGCATTGAAAATTGTAATTAACGATTTCCTTGCACAAAGAGTGATGAAATTTCAATCCCATTTAACATAAATGGTAATACGATAATTTTAGAAAAACCCTCATACGGTCATGCTGGATGCCTGGAACTTACCGGTGGATTTTCAAAACCTGGATAAAAACATGCGGTATTTGGGGAGCACCGAGCCTCTTGACACATACATGCGTGAATCTCCGAGCACGGTGCTCGTCTCGGAAAAAGGCGAATATTTGGGCGAGTGTTTATTCGAGTGTTGCGGGTCGTTCAGTCCGTAAAGATCCTCCGTTCACATGTTTCCGACTTTTTGAGCTTTTGGACTGGAGACACTCCAAATTAACTCCTCCCTCTCGTACGACTCCACAAACTCATGCACCGTTTTATTATTCCAATCCATAGTCGTGATGATTTGGGACAACATTATGTTAGGGAGAACCAATTATATCACATCGATGTTGTGTTGTCGATATTTATCGACAGTAGATTGTTCTTAGCCAATATTTTTGGAAAGAAATCGGTAAAACATTGCAATTTTGTCACCTTTTCTTGTTGATTTAGTAGCATTCATACTCAGGTAGAAAAAGCATAAGTATTTTTCATCTTTCTTCAATCATCTCACCTGTTGTGGACAACAGGAAGAAGAAAACAACAACCAATTAACCTTCCCCAAGGTAACGACCGTCTGTTTATCTTTGTGTTCAGATTCCGCTTGCATGTACTGGTTCTTTTCTGGTGCTGGGATATTAATAAGTTTCAACATTCAAGTTGCTGTTGTTGATTAAATACCTATTTCCTTCTACGAAGTTATTTACGAAGTAGGTAGGAACAAATCTGATATTTATACCTGCATTGCAAACTGGTTGTACAATAAAATATAAAAGATGATAGTAGGTATTACGATATTGCGTTGGTTTTTGATGGTGGAAAAAAGTATATTTAGCCAATATTGAAGTTCGTGGACCGATAAATTGTAAGTATCGATATTGATGGTTCAGTATTGGTTTTTATACAGGGATATATCCCATCCCTACTGAAAGTGAGGTGATAACTAAAGTGGGAATCACGGGACTGTAGAGGAGAGTGTGATTCGGAGTGTGGGATTCACACTTGGCCGTGGAAGGAGACGAAGAATGGCTTCCATTCATTTTTCCACCGCAAGCGCCTTGAGCGATGACTATCGACTTTTCGAAGGCCACAACACTCTAGCACGCAAGAGCACTTAAGGCTCGCCTAAAGACGAATATTCGTCTCCTTGAGGTGGGCATTTCACCGACAACAATCCGAACACCCGAATGTTCGCTTTTCCTCGAGCACCTAGAGCTGAAGACCCATACACACTACTAGGAAAACTCCTAGACGCATGCGGCATTCGCCGAGCACCGAGCAACTCAACGACTAGCCCAGGTGCGCCTAGGTGCTCGGCGAGTGGCGATCTCATTGCTCCACACATTCGCGGTTCCTCCTACGCGGTGCTCGCCTCGGGAGAGAGACAAGCTGCTCGCAATTGCTCACGATGGACTACCAAGTATTAATTGCTGTTGCTGCTTTTGTTGTGATGAGTGATGCTACCTGCAGATGGAGAGGAAGCCAAGACTCGTATAGGTCCAAAAACTTTAAAACAACTTCGTTTGGCCAAGCCATTTCACTATCAAGTTGTAAAAAAAACAGAGTGCAGCCAAAAAACTCAGGGGCAAAGTGGCCAGAGAGCTCACAAAACAAACAAAATAATTATTTGAATCACACTAAACAGTGGAGGGAGAACGCTGTGATCCACAGAAAAGTACCCGGACAATCAGCCCCGTGCAACCCGGATGTGGCAGATGCTTTTTTCCCCTTTGAAGTGGGAAAAAACCGACACTGACCGGAGCACCCCCGAGCACGAATATTCGGCACCGAGCGACCCTCTACACCACTAGGAAATAGGCAAGCAACGGCAAGGTGCTCGGCGAATACCACATACCGCCTTAATATATAATTGCTGAGATGTGACCTGGAAGATTCACCTCCCCTCCCTCCCTTCGACCTCTCCACCGCCTGCCACCACCGCCATCAACCATCACCTCCTCACCACTCACCCTGATAATTCTCTTCCTCTTCAGCAACATTTTCCCTCTCAGACTATTAGATGGCGCAAGTTGCTCCGCCGCCGCTAAGGCAGTGAATTTTTCTCGCGTCCCCTGAAGCCATCAGTCATCATAATGATGTGTGACGAGAAGGCTCCCACGACCCCAATCTCTCATAAATTCCACCCCTTCAGGAAGTCCCCTTTATCAGATCCTCTGTGAAGAATGCACTTACTCCTAGGAAATGTTGAGAATAATGAATGATCCCTCGCCGTGAAAGGCGTGCCACAGCCTGAAAGCTACGACCCCCTTTCCCAGAATTACCAAGGTCGACGTGACGAGCCGCATAATTGAATCGAATCACAGTTCACGTAGTGTGTTTTGTGATGAGAAAGGTAGTGTATGTGAGAGATCTGCCTACCTGTTCTTTGGAACTCAGGAACCTAGATATTCAGAGCAGGACTCGGTGCGACAACTGAAAATACATTCAATATGATGTGAAGAATAATACACAAAGAGAATGGCGAGCATTTCCTTGTCATCGTTTCGGTACCATAAACATACTTTTCCACCAATGCAGCAACGATGCTTTATACAAGTATAATTGACAGTTTGTGAATATCCATATCTAGAATTTTTCAGCTGAATGCAACCTTTTTCCAAAAGGATTAAACCATTTTTCCTAAACAACTAAACCCTTTTTCAATTGAAATAAACCTTTTCCCAGTACAATTAAATTGGGTTGCCATTCCTATAAAGCAGGGGTTCCCAAACTATTTGCCAGAAGGGCCGTATCGTAATGTTAGACGAGTTGGACAAATTCAAAACTATGCCTCGTATAGGTACAAAACATTAGTTTTCGGTGACAGTATTTTCCATATCCTATATACAGTATCCATAATTACTTTTTCGTTGTTAAAAAAAAAAAAAAAATATTAACGATTGAATTTTCAGGAATGGAAAATGTTGAACGAGAGACACTTGAAAAAAGGGTTTGTAAACACTCTTAGACGAATTTGACAAATTCAAAATCATGTCTAATAAAGGAACCAAAACTTCGATTTTTATTGATTGAATTTTTTTTAATTCTGCTTTTTTAATTCCATGATTATTAGTTTTTCTTCGTTTAATTAGAAATAATAACAATTTCATTTTCAGGAGGATAAAAAAAAACATTCAAGAGGAATTTATTTTCCATTTATTTATTTAAAATTATTATATTCAAAAAAGTATTTTTGGAAAAAAAAATCTAATGTGATGTGTGCAATTGTTTTTTGCTTACAATGTCTGTCTGCTTACGATCAAAGTTTGTTGTTCCTATCATAAGCAAATTTTTTAAGTATTCTTTTGAAAGTACCGCTCGATATTTGGATTTGACATGTGTCATTTTTGAAAAGGTTTGTTCGGAAACATACGTTGAACCAAAAATTGTTATCATTTGTCTGGGAAAACTCTTGACTCCCTTGAAGTCATCACCTTCTGGCGGTAGCCTAATTTCTTCGATCCATACATTTTTTCAGCGGGTGGCGGGCCTGACCAAATCCTTCCGCGGGTCGCATCCGGCTTCTAGGTCATAGTTTGGAGCCTGCTGTAAAGCATTCGCCGTTTGGATTAAACCTTTCCAGAATTGAGTCAAACTTTACGAAAATTGAATTACATTTCCAGCAAAATTAATTAAAGTTTTCTCAAACTGAATTAAACTTTCAGCAAATTGAGTAACAACGAGGGAAAATCTGTCATTTTAGTCGAACAAAACGTACAATCCCAACAAACTGAATACTGAGTCGCTCCAATATTCTCTACCACACTTCCAGATTTTAAAGAAAATAAACGGCATAGTAAAAATGTAGTCGATGGATTTAAAAATATACATAGGTGCTCATGTAGCACTTCCAGTTGAATTATACAAACAGTGTGATTTCTTACACGTATTGGACATATAGCCGTCCCTGTAATTCATGCATTACTTACCATATGTTTTTACCCATAGAGGTTTAATTATTTATTCATTTATAATTATACGGGCTAGCCCAATTGACATTCAGTACGTAATTACAATATGAATAATGTCCAATACTTTATATATAAATTGATAAGTCGGGGTGGGGGTGAAGTACAATTAAATGAAAGATAAGGGGGAAGACAAAGCGAGGGACTTCAAAGCTGATGAGGGGGTGGAAAAGAAATCAAAATGAGGGTTCATGGCCTGGAAGAAATTTGCGCTGCAGGGTAATCGGTGAAAGGGGCGATGACGGTCATAGTTTGTGGCTGAAAACGGGACGAAAAACAGTTGAAGAGATCGGGAAGATGAACCCTCGAGAGCAGTGGAGGGCAGTCCAGGATATTATTTAGAATCTTGTATAGGAGCACGAGGTCCGCGGAGCTCCGTTTTCGCTCGAGGGTTACCAGATTGCATCTCTCCAAAAGCAGCTCATAATTGATATTTTAAGATTGGATCCCCATCTTGAACCCAACATATCGCAGGAAATTTCTTTAAACTCGTTCCCGACGATATTTTTGAACTGCGTGTAGAGGTGACCAAACAGTGGCTACATACTCAACCAGGAGCAAAACTAAAGCTTTGTAGAGAGTCACTATGGCATCCACATTGGAAAATTCCCTCGTGTTCCGCTTAATGAAACCGAGGGTCCGCGTTGCTGGACCCGGCAAAAGTTATTTCGGGAAAGAGTTTAATTGTACTGGGAAAAGTTAAATTCTTTTGGAAAAAGGTTTAATTCAACTGGAAAATGGAATACCGATCAAAAACCACTTTTATTTGCAATCAAACAGATTAATGGAAAAGTTTCACCACGACAACTTCGACATTCAGACTACATTTTACAGTTTTCTGCAAACATCAGAAATATTGCATGCGAAAAAAATCAATTAGCTGAACACTTATCTCAATTATCAGTAGAGGAAGAGAAATCAGTCGAGTATAGTCAAACTGTAATCATTCAAGAGTTCAATGATGAGCTGGAGAAACTTCTCAAATCCAACGAGTCACCCACACTTGGGAAATACCCTATTCCGCCAAACAAACATCTGTGCTGTAACATCTCCACCAAAAGCATGAAGAATTTATTCAACAAACATGTCGACGTCTCATTTTCGAACGATATCACCTCTAGGTCACCAGTTGTAGGCGCCTCACTCACCAAACACCTCTAATTTGATTTGAGTATCATGTGTTATTTTAAAATGAGTTAACTATACGACGTTTCCAGAACGAATGAAGGAATTATTTACTCAGTAACTATGAAACAATTAAAACACCTGTCGAGATGTCCATAGCTATGAATATGGTAGAGAAAAGTAAATTAATATTTGGAATGAATAAAATTTTGAAAATGATCCCACAACCCCTCTGCATCGTTTCTACTAATGGACAGTCCTTTATAATGATTAGTTGAAAACAAACTTGAAAACATGGGTGTCATGGGTGTACCTCTCAAATTATTACATAAACTTTCATTAAAAAATTAGTGAATAGAACTGTTGGGAGGCATGTTCCGTCAGACATGAACGCCTTCGAATGTCGGCAAGCATCGCTTGACACGATTGTTGAAATTGGTATGAGATAATCAGACCGCTTTCCTGGCAATATTGACGATTTTAGCTCTTTCAAACTACCAGAACCTGAAAAACTCAAGGTTGGTGGATTTTACGTTTGAGCTCACGCTCATTGTTTAGTTTATTAAATCACATCTTTTGTGAGCAATGAAACTCTTGGAGGTCCATCTACATTCGATTCACACAATCCCTGAAAACTGCATCAACAACTTGTAGGGCTTGGCATGAGGATTTCACGTTAGAGCATGCGTACTAGCTACTAATGATAATATCGCTTTGAAATTGATATGCGATTATCGGATTTTTTTTTAAATGGTGGTGGGAGGGGGGAGAACCACAAGAACCTGAGCAAATGATGATTAGTGTACTGATTTCTGATATGATTTATTGAACCCTTGAATGACCAAGTACAGCCTCAGTGGTGCATCTCCTGAAAACGTCACACACAAAACAAAAAAACAGTCACACACAGACATTCATGAAACGAAAATAGTTCAGAATGGTCCAAAACCCAAAATGCTAGTGGAAATTTAGATTTTTGGAGAGAAAAATGGTTCATATTTCGAAAGTGATAACAAGGCTTCGGTACCTACAGGTATACTGGTACGCAATCGAAAACGAAGCGCGGTTGTTCTCTTACTTAGGGTTGTACATTCCAGGTAGTTGTTAATAGAGGTATTACCAGCTCAAGCAAACGGTTACTGCGGAATGAATTACACTAAGACAATTAGCAATCAACTCTAAATCGGCGTTAAATCGCTCGATCTCATAAATGAACCATTCATGAAATTCGAAATAAGAGCCGGCTTTGCGAAATACCGATTCTAAAGGGAAAAGCCCGACGTTAGATGAATGTAAAAGCATAAATGTGATAATTGAGTTCCACTTTGAAAATTATTGGGAACACGGCTGTGTATTGAAGCTGTCTTCTATGGGGGGATTGAAAGGAATTACATGGTCATTCCGTAATGTATCATTCATGTATTGTATCGGTGGTCTTGTCCATAGACTTTTTTCATATTTGTATACAAAAGCAATGTTGTATTAAATTACTCCCTCACGTAACATATTCCGTTCACAAGGAGAGCCCTACATTATGATATTAAGCAAACTGCGTGGCGTTTATTCTTCGGAAAAGTTCGTTAATGAGAAGCTGAACAGCGCTCATAGAAAATAAGGCGTGTCGTGGTGCAACGAACTCATTGTGTTTAGGTCCTGTTGCTTCTTAGCCCAACAGTTGTGAACTTGAAGGCTAAGTACCTCGCCTACGGACTCACTTTAAGAAACTCTTGATGAAAAGCGAAAGTCGCTTGGGTAAGAGTTGGACAACAGGAGGAAGATTGTTATGAAAGTGGGGATCAGTTGAGTGTCGGGGGGGGGGGGGGGGAGGTGAAAGGGGGAAAGTGAAGGGCGGGGGTGAAAGGCGTAGGTTCTTCGTGTAAATGTAACATCCACGCCACAAGGGGCTGTAACAGATTGAGTGTTTCCGAGTGACGGCCCGCGGGTCTGGCCATACGCCAGGCAGCGATGTTGCGGCGGGTGTTGGGCTCAACTCGAATCTCTCGTCCTGTGAAATACAGCACCTCCGCTTTTCTCGCAATCCCATCTCGGATCACCGCCCTCAGCTCGTCCTGAAAATCTTTATTTCTTTGGTCAGAGTGTTTTACGACAGGTCGGCGTCGTGTCACGACTCTCAGAAACCGGATCTCCGATCCGGTGACCTTTGCTGCTGGAAAACGTGTTAAATGAGCGCAGAATGGGGAGATATTTAACCCTTAGCCGGGAGCGTAATTTTTTAGCACACGATCAGGCGCGCCCCGAACTCCATTCGGCCTCCATCTTATAGGTTTTCTGTATACAATCACATCTAATACATCTAACTCATTTTGTACAGGAAATATGCAGGATAAGTGCGAAACCGTACAGTGAACATATTTTTCGATATTTTTTAATCATCACAGTGTAGGGGTGAGTGGGTGAATGCCGGTCACTTAACTTTGGGGTGCCATACGTTCCATATGTTTGCCCTCATAGGTCCTGCAATAATGTTCCCAAGCGGTTCGCTCCCAAAGTTATCTAATTTTAATAATAATCCTTAGTTTTTTTCATTATACACCTAATATAATAGCTATTGGTTCTAAACTAGAAAAACCGCTTTGACTGGCATTTCCCCAACCATGGGGGAATACCGGTCAGGCGTATGGGTGCTGCCAGTCAGGTAAATTCCCTGTTGATTTGGTTCCATTTCTAGTTTTTAAAGGAAATAAGGAAATGAAACTCATCATTCAATGAAAAGTGCTTAGTTGACAATTGTTGGGTAGATATAGTTACCCAATGTTAAGGTGAACCCATGGAAGTTATAACGGTTGTGCAGTTAACTGATGGAGGCTGTATTTCAAATGAATGCGTACATGCTCAATCAACGAATATGGAAATACATAATTCAATTAGTATTCGTCGATACAGTGAACCAATCAAATAAATACAGGTGTTGTTGAATAAAACCTTAGGGCGCTTCTGCCAAAGTTGAGGTTTCGCGGGTAGCTAACAATATCACAAAATATGCTGCTTTGCCACTACTTAGTTAGGAAAATGAAGCCACTTTGATAACTATGAGTGACTGACCGTATGCCAGAAAAAAGGGTGGCTTGGGATAAACCAACGGCACAAAGCAGCCTGGGGAAATTGGAGTCCATTAAAGGCTTTAAATATTTTCACATAGGGACGGGATTATCGAACACTGAGGTACCAGCAGCGGCGAGTATGGTCCCGTTAGCTTCGGGCCTTGAATACGAGTCAAGTGTGGTTTTCAAGAGGTAATGACCCAAACACCGAAAAACTCTTCATGATCCAAAACTATTACAGAAACATCTGAACACCCAATTATGGTAACATCGAATGGAATGTAGGAACTTGGTAGGTACGAGTCAAATAGTAACTTTTTTCTCACTTCTAAAAAACCACTGTTAGGTAAACTCATCACAAGGTAATATATAGGATTGTAGAAATAGAGTGGTGACATGGCTAGAAATGGAGTAGCTTCACCGATGATTATTCATTAGAGATTCAAGTAAGGTAGGTACAACGAACTCACTAAAGAACTGACTTATAGAACAACCAATAGAAATAACAAATGTGAAATGGGAAATATTCCAAGAATTCAAATGAAATCATTTCCTTAAAATAATATCAATTTAGTAAAAATCTAAAAAAAAAAAAAAAAAAAAAAAAAAAAAAAAAATTGCGCTTAGGTGTATTGGAAAATTTCTCAGGATTTGGATGGAGCAAAGATCACACAGGTTGTTCTCAAGGCCAAGAGTTGGCATCCATTACATTTCCAAGTGAGATTGTCACTGTCAAATGAGTCTGTACAGATGAAGCATATGTCCAGATTCGAAGCATTTTGGGAAGTATTCAATTCGCGGTCGATCAATACAAATGGCATATGTGTCGTAGCAAATACCATCTGTCTATAGTTTTGTCTAAGTCTGACTCATATTTTCCCTTGCTCTCCTTCTTAGTGGCTTTCTTTTCAACCTCTTTCTCTTTTAGTTTGGTTTCTTTCGTGGTTTTCTTATTTATCACTTTTTCTTCAGTTTTCCTGTCCTTGCTAGTTCCTGCTCCATCCGAGGAATACACACAACTTCCTCTCTGCCACTTTAGTTTCTTTATTGATCGTTTTCTCCTTCTGTTCATTTTCTAACCATCTAACCACCTGTAAAAGACTGAAATAAGCTTCGTAGTTGACATTTTTCTTGAACAACATATTTACCTGAAGCGAGAAATCCTCCTAATTCATTTTAATGAACAACTCACTTTCATTTATACCTATCTGGGTATAGATTATTGGATATTACGAGTGAATGCCGGTCAATTTGTAGCCTGACCGGGATAACATAATATTATTATTAAGAGGCATCTTTTTTATTTTGCCCAAGAGGTACAAATACACCTGTGCTCCTGTGTGCAGCCGTCCCTGCCTCTGTGAAAAAATTTGCAGCGTTTTCATGGTGACGATTCGGCGGGAATACTGATCTCCATAGCATTTGGTGTCACCTTCTGACTATTACTAGCTAATCTTTTAATTTTGTCAAGCAGCTCGCATCTCGAGGTTCGAATGTACGGATTCATTTGATAAAAGCAACATGTTTGAATAGATTCACGGGGAACGCTGATTTGAAATATCCCGCTCTATCATCCACCTAGGGAATCTTTGCTCGTAAAGGATGGAGAAAATATCGTTACCTTCTATTTCTTGAGTAAAGAGTGGAATTTCATTTAGTGGATCCCAAAATTTTCACCCGCTGATCTCAACGTTGTGTTCATAGCTTAGTTTTCTTGATTCTATAATTGAAACCAGCTTTCCTCATGTACAAACTCATTTACTATGACCTCATGTACGAGTTTTTTTAAATTGTTACACATTCCTTTTTTTTTCTTCTTCATTTCGTTGTGTGTGCAATTTCGAGTACCATCACAAATCCACCTGTCGTCTTCGTTAGTCATATCTTCATCCACATTTATCACAACCGAATCGTTTTACAGTAGGCTGTGTCCAGTCTCCACAACGATGAAGTGGGTGCGTCAAAGGTTTCCGGCGCTAGTACTATAGAGTGCACTAAAGGATACGGTCGCCTTGACATTTATAAAAGATGAGAAACCAATTGTTGATGCAAGATCCCGATAATTCACTCATTCCTGGAGAGGGGGCATAACTTGCTCCTTCCAGTACCTCCGCAGCTCCACGAGCCTCGTGCTTCCTCCACAATCTCTGAACACTTTGGTATTCCCGCTTCCTTGCTCGTTTTGCCACTCTGCGAAATTTTCCCATGCACGCATTGATCTGGTTGGACCACTCACACCATCACTGGGTTGTCCATTTGTTCACCTGCTCAGATAGGTTTACGAGATGGCCAGAAGTATTTCCATTAAATGATATTTCGATTTGGGTCAGGGGTTTTGAACTATCTAATAAAATTACTTCAGATCTTGGACGTCAGTTTGAAAAATACAAATATTTAAACAACTAAAAAATATTTTAGGGACTCACCACAATTTCATTTACTAAAGCATACAAGTCTAAAGCGAATCTTACACTTCATATGCAATTGAAGGCTGCAATCCGCTGCCATATGAATGAAAATAAGTATTAATAATGAAATCAGACTGTAGAGTGGTATGTCGATGCACCATTTTTTTTTCTTATTGATTTTTGAATTTTTGATGTTTTCGATGTACCATTTTTTTTCTTATTGATTTTTGAATTTTTGATGTTTTCAAAATTACCTAGGTCTGCCTGTGAAGTAATGAACAGGTATTGCAATCAATCCAAATCCCCTCAAATTTCGAACCCAGGTTCGGCCAGGTTTGCCCACAGTTCATCTTGAGTCGTAGTAAACAATGGAGATGCGTGAGGGGTCCATCTTCTGTTGACACTAATCGTGTGATCATAACGATAATTCATCACTTTCACTTTTTCTCCTAAGTTGCCTATTCGCTTTAGAAACTCAATTTTTTCTCAGTTTTCATCCAAGAATTGTTTTTTCTTCGTGTTGCGATCGTTTGGAGGACGGAAAAACTGGTGAAACTTTGAACAGAACTTTTCACCATTCAACTATACACAACCATATGATATTAATGAGAAAAATATCCATTAAAAAAATTGTAATAATTATTCAATTTACTGAAAACGATTACTTCAATTCCTAATATCCTGCATTTTTCGTTGTATTATTGCTTTTATTGAATACTCCTAACACTAAGATAAGTACTATAAAGTACTTATAAAGTCATTGCAAATTATATGATTTTATTTACGCAAGATAAACTTATTTACTTAATAACAATTAATTGTTTTGTGATGTTTTTAAGGATTAGAACCAACTTTCCCATTTCACTGTTTTGATAGTGACTTAGTTGTATCAATTTCAAAAATAAGACTTTGTAATCATCAAGCTAAAATCCGTATTAACCCTCCCCCCAACCCTCAAATTTTGTCTTTTTACGTTTCAACGGGCGCAGATTCAAAATCCGAAATGTCCTTCCGCCGTCCACTGTCCGTCGTGTGGCCCATGTAATTCCTCAGCATTGATGTTAAAATCCATTCTTTCGCTTTACTCCATTTGGACAGACATGGATGCTAAGGCCCCAAAACTTGATTTTTCGAGGATTTTAGTGACATAGGCGAGTGAGGTTTATTTTCTTAGTAATTTTGGACGCGAAATCGCACTGGGATACCCGCAAACCTCACAATGAAGCGAGTAATCGTATTATTCAAAAAGTAATATACCCGTCTGCTTTTGGTCTTTAATTTAGTTACAATGGATTCAGCTAACGAAATAACATGGAAGTAGGAAGATTCTACTCTCATTTTCAAGCAGTTGGATGTTTTTTTCTCCAAAAATCGGTCATTTGGGTCAGGGGGTGGACTTGGCGATGGGGCATTGTTTAGGGAGTATCACACGCAATGCTTGTCGAGCTCATCTAATACGACCTTACTCGAAGTTGAGGCCGTTCCAACGAATATGAGTTTTACGGTCTCTCAACAGCTGCTCACAGCTCACAATCCGTCGAAACAACTTGAAGACCCAGTTGTCTATGAGCCTCGCTCCGCACACAAATTCGTTGATTGAATTTCCTGGAACTCGACATGTGCGGAGGAAGGGGCTTATAAAGAGCCCATGTTTGTGGTTCGCGGATCCCCCCTTCCATCGTTTGTGACTCCAATGAAGCCAGTCAATTCGGCCTGTAGTTTTCACAAAAGGAGATATGTACTTGCTCTGTTTACATTGTGTTTCGCGAAGGGGATCAAATAGAACTCTCATCTCTGAGCAAATGTTTAAACAAAGGGGAAGAGAGATCAGCAAAGGAAAACTTACTTTATTTCCGTTGCTTGGGCGTGGTTAGTAAAAATGAGTTCGTTCTGTGAGCTATCGCCTCCTAAATATAATTTCATCCATACATTATATGTAAGTTCCGTAAATTGCCTCCAAGTCGACATGTTTTTGGAGGAAGCTTCGTTCTAACTTTCTGGAAAATGAACATTATTTTCTTCTATCAAACCAAAATTTCCTCTCGCATTTTGTTTGTAGACTGTCCACCATCTAGCTCAAAATGTTCCTAAAACTCCCAGTGCCTCCAACTGTGCCATCTTGGCGTTAAAATAGTCTTCTAGTTCGTTTAACCTTCCGATAGTCGCTCCTCCAGCTCGACGTGAAGAGTAGCGCGTATATGACACGTAAATGAAATAGATTCCAGTATTTTACTCAGCAAGACCACAACGATTTGGGGGAAAGGGGTTGACAGCACACGAAGAGGTTTTGACGAGAATTAATCATAAGAAAGGCACAAGGCATAAAATTGTTCCAAAAGTTGAACATACGTTGACTATATTGTGTAGGCTTTCATTATTATGACAAAGGCATTGAGGTGAGATATATCTATCGTTTCAGTCTTATTTTTGGCCATATCGGGAAACGACATTCAGGAACTCAGAGATGGAATTAATAAAATAAAGACTAGTAAAAAAAACATGATACATAAATCATGAAAATAGGAATAAAAATCAAGACATTTTGCATATACAGGGTGGCCTCCTAACATAAACACCCCTTTTATTTTCAATACAAACAGTATATTTGAAAATCCAAAAAATACGTGTCCATTGATTTTTTACAAGGATTCAACTAATTATGTGTGCGCACTTTTGCAGTCTACACTAACTTCCTCATTCCAAATGAGAAGCCCTATCTTTATTCCAGATTCGAATTCTACGGCAAATTTCATGAAAATTTGACCCCTCAAAATTTTTTTGGTTGCGCGAAACCGGTTCAGCGAGCACGCAAAGTGTCGCAACCCCAAATTTGTCAAATAGTGGATTATGGTGATCTGTAAAGTGTGGCATATGAATCCGTTTTTGGATTTGACTCAATTTTTGCGGAATAATGACCGAAAATTGTTTATTTCGCGTGCGTTTTTTATTCTAGACGCGCTTTCAAATTGTTAAGGCCTAGTTGAAAAATGTAAAAATAGGAGATTGAAACCTTCTTCAGTGATCAATTGAAAATTATCTGAATCTGAGAGTCGAAAGTTGGCATAAATTATGGTTTTTCACGCGAAATAAACAAATTTTGGTCATTATTCCGCAAATTGAGTCAAATCAAAAACCGGATAGCATAACGTGAATCAGCGTTAAAAAACAATGAAAATTCATATGCTGTTTGTATTGAAAATAATATTGAATATTAATATGTAATAATAATAATGGGCCACCCTGTATAGGTGGGTATTTAAAAAATATTGCCTTTTTCCAGAGGATATATCTGGAAGGTTTTAGCCAAATTATTTAATTGTATAAAGGAAATCGAACTCACCGAACTA
This sequence comes from Creontiades dilutus, assembly GCA_031894815.1. Lineage (NCBI taxonomy): Eukaryota > Metazoa > Arthropoda > Insecta > Hemiptera > Miridae > Creontiades > Creontiades dilutus. The sequence goes on from JAVIWC010000324.1 coordinate 503,279, forward strand.
ATTTAAAAAAAAGTAAATTCTGAAGAAGTATTCTTTTTGGCTGAGAACCACTGCAACCATGACAAAATTTGTCATTTAATGTTAGTCGAACGTTGTAACGAATGTATTTTGAGAATTTCTGGCAAGAGGAACGTGTTATCCAGGTTCGATTTTCCAGATAACAAGGTTCGCACCTTTTTACTTTACTACGTTCTTCCTCCTCCCGATGCATTTGTGAAGAAATAACATGAAGAGTAGCATGTATGTGATGCATACAACTTACCGTTATGCAGAGAAAAAAAACGGCGCCAATGAAGGCCTGGAAGTGATCTGAGATCTTTTCCTAAATGAAATGGGAGATTGAGGCGAAGGTTCCGCCCCTCGCTTGGCCACGTGATTGAGATGAGCGATTCAAGAGAAGTACGTATGTGTCACATGCACACAACTATCGGAAGGTTAAGAGGATTAGGGAGGGCTTAATTACCTGGCATCAATCCAAAGCTTCAAGTAAATCGAATGGAGATTCATCTAACAGTGGCTCCTGGTACCTGAAAATTGGGGAATTCATCAACGCATTTAATGGAATTAGGTCTCTAAATTATTTACTTATTCACAATTTTTAATTTTACATATTTACATTTTTCTAATCTTAACCCTAGAATGGCAGCTTGGGGTGGATTCCACCCCAGCCGCTCTTATTTTAAGTGCCGTTTCTTTTCTAGGAATCCCCCTCTCGCCTCCCTTAACGGTATAAATTCTGCAGAGCCTTGCGATTCGTGTTATGTCATTTCCGGAATCACTGGAGTGTCAGATCCCCAAGTAGCATGTAGCAAAGTGGTTCTGGGGTGGTGTCCACCCCACAGTGCAGTTAACCGCCACATTATTCTTGATTAGGTCAGTGGTACTTGGTTGTTTTCCTGGCACTATCTCGGCTCTTTATTCTACTGTGATGGCTAGTCAACCGTATTATTTGAAACCTGGAGGGATGCGGAAATTATTCGAACTATAGCATGAGGAGGAAAACGTAGGCGGTGAAGCTAGTGATTCAAAATATGAAGCTGTAGCTCAAGTTTCCTCAGACATGGAAGAGGAACTGGATGAAGTAACGATTGACTCAAGTGGAAGTCCACATTGTTTGTTGAGGATGATCGAGACGACAGAAGTGAACGCGATGACATCGAAAATCCACCAGACCATGATGAGGGGAGTTCAAAAATTGAGGTCGAAAGTGATGTTTTCGGTGAAAATTTTGTTGAAATCCAACCCCCTGCTCAACAAGACATACCCCGTTACTTGGAAGAGCAAGTGAGTCGTGCCTTCTGCGACAGAGGAAAATACAGAAAAACGAAAAATATGTGCATCCGGTGTAAAGGAGCTTTCTGCAACGAGCACAGTCGAAAATGTTGTAAATGTTCATTGTCTCACAGCAAAGTCCCTACGTATATTCTGAAGGAATTCTTGCTTCCCTTTTTTAGCAAGGACTTTCTATATTTCGAAAACTAATAATATATATATATATATATATATATCCATCTAATTTATTTATTCATGTATTTACAATCCAAAAATGCAGGAGCCTTCTCTTAATATCATAAAACTGATTCCATTTGTTTCGGAAGACAAACAGACGAGTCCTAGAGTCTTCGTTTCATTTGTCAGACTCTATCTGTTGAAAAATGACACAACAGTAAATTTACATAAGCCATATACTACGCAGACACGACATCCATTCAAATTCGAACTGTTCAACCAGTAAATTTTCTAACATACGAATCAAATCGGCAGTAAATTTAGACGGATAAAAGTTTTGACGCACTCTTCCTCGGTTGCAGGAAGCCACTGTAAAAAGAAACCTAATAGAAAGGAGGTGCCTTGTTGGCCCCATCCGACTATAGCAAGCAGAGCATCCATGTCGAAAATTGATCGCTCGTTCCCAAATAACAGAGGTGTTGTTAAGCCCGGTGAACCGGGAAATTGTAGAGAAAGTGTTCTGTTGATAAAATATTAGAAAAGGGCCGGGAGGGAACAGCAGGCGATGAATAGACATAACCGGATCGGCCGCCTTTGAGTCGGAAGAGTACAAAAGACCGTTCTCGTTTCCGCGGGAAAAAGCCATTTGCAGGAAAGAAGCTCACAGTTATCACGGATGGGGGGAATTTTTTAGATCATCTCAGTACCGTGGTTAAATCGGAATCAGATGTGGACAGTATGAAAAGATTAAGGCTAATCTCCAGTTTCGTTGGAATATATTCCCTCAAGCAGATCTTGGAGACGAGTTTCATACCACGGTTAATCTTCCCTTGACAAAAAGACAGTGGATAGGGATATGATGAAATTCACAACAGGCTCTAAAGTTTTCCCAGTAAAATAAATAAATAATATACATATATATTTAACAACACCTCCCCTAAGGCCCTGCTTGCAGTATGGCCCTTCCTGATTTCACAGAAGTGCGCATCTCACTTCTTACTTTTCAAATCTGTTACAAAAAAGACGTTCGAAATTTTGATTTCAATCCACCCGGTTTGACTTCAATCAATACATCAACAACGCCCTGTGCCTCCAGAGCAGACCCGTCACTAATATTGTTGACTACCACACATGGCTTTGAAGTTTGGAACCACCCGTGTCGCCCAGTCATGTGCTCACTAACACCACTGTCGAGATACCACTTGTCAGCTTCAACAGTCTCACTGTTACACAAAGCCATAGTTACGAAAACTTCTGCTGCGTTGGCAGATTCCAATTTGGGTTCGTTATCTTCTTTCGCTTTCCTAATTCGGCATTTCTTCCTTAGTTCGCCGGTTTTTTACAATAAAAACATTTACCTCTATCCAAATTATCATTTAGCTTGTCTTACTTATTTTTACATTCAGCAGTCCAATGACTGATCATTTTCAAGACGACAGACCTTGCGCCACTTCTTTATTTTATCAGACTTTTTAGAAGTTGCCGACAATGTTGCTTCTCTTGTCATTGATACATCTCAATATCTTAATACGTTGACGGGGCGCTGTGAGGCAAAACCAGCAAGACCGTTCGGTCTTCATGGTGAGGTAGACTTTTTGTACCGTCTTTGCATCGTCGCTGTTCGAGCGTCCTCGAATCGAACTTGCTTACAACTGACAGTTCTTACCTACTTTCAATGTACTTCATTTTGTTCACACATGCTACATCACTACAACTCTACAATAATTGGTAGTGGTGGTTGGTTGTTGACTGGCCTCTATAGACTTTGATCCCAGCACCCCAGGGCCTCAGTTCACTGAAGAATCATCTTCATTTGCCAAGAATTTAAGGCCCCGACGATCAACTCTTCTGATGCTTCCTGGGAATGAAGATTCTTCAGGCATTCGAAAAATTAAGTCCCGAGCAATGCTAATATTTATATAGTGGTAAATACAATAATCCTACGTCTCATAATCATACCCGACGAAAATTCCTCTTTCACTCTTAGAATCCCACTTCTTGCATTTTTCATTGGGAACATGAGGGTTATCTACAGGGAGGGAGGAAGATCTATCTGCCTTCAAGTTTAACTCAAAAATCGATATTTTGGACCTGTCACTCCACTATTCTGAAGGTAACATGTCTCAGCTTCTCTGATGTAGCACTGATAGAACGGCCTCAAAGCAACTGAGGCATACTCCACAATCGGAATCACCATTGCTCCTTGTACATTCATTACAGCTGTTCCATCAGCAAAGTCTGAGTCCCAAGACCCAATTTCATGGAAAAATGACCCGTCGTTTGACATTTCGGCAAACATGAATGTTAACAAATCAAAAGTTTGATAAAGTTTTCATTGTTCTTCGAACGTGACTGACTTCCAGACCAGCCTAGTATTCAGAATCATTTATTACATTTCTTATTCCTTAGTATTCATTTTAATTTTTTGGCGTATTTTTGTATATCAAGATGTCATTCAAGTCAACTCCTGATTTCCAGACAATTTATCTTTCTCAAGTTTTCGAGATCAGAAACTGTTGATGCAATTTTTTGTCCTCTTTCATATCTTTGAAAAAATTAGACGTTCGAATTAAGTCCAATGAGAAAAAAGGGTAGTACTACGTGAATCTGCGATGAAAAACAATGCAAGTTCCTGTGTCACATTTAGGCTTATCTAACATTCAAACGGGTTGTGAGCAGCAGAAAAAATCAAATGAGGAGTAAAATTGTCGTGTAAAATTGTAATTCATCGTACGATTCGAATTCCGTACATAAGAGAAGGGTCAAGTGGGGTTGGTTCAGTACGTTAGGAAGTTGGTGTGCGGAGATCACAACTGTGTACGTGCGCAGTGCCCAACGTGGTTATATTCAAAATAGTTAACAAAAAACATTCAGATCGCTCGGACAACCTGTCCCCTCCCTCCTTAGTAAGATGAACATTGAGTCCAAAGAAGGCTCCTTGTATACTCGAATCAGCTAGGCAGTACACCAAATGTTTTTAACAGAACTTATGGCATGTGTAGGTACATTAGCGACCCAATCAAGCTTTGATATGGAACATCCAGTAACTCTCCTTGAGTAGGTTTCAGGAACTTTAAATTTTGCTCCATTGAGGTTAGAGCTGCTCTAACTTCAAGTTTCAAGTGAATGAGGTGAGTTGGGGGGGGGGGGGGGGGGGGGGGGTGGAGTTGGGAAAAGTAATAAACCTTTGTTACATAATTTTCTGTGTTCTTCCATTCTGACTGTGTAAACTTTGTGAGGTAGAGGACGCGTAATTAGTTGGGCATCCTGTATGTAAGCCTTTTCCTCTAGTTGAAATACGCAAGGAAAAATGTGACGGATCGCTATGTATCATACAAGGGAGTCCTCACTCCGTCATTCACAGTTGTAGATTTGAACGCGCGAGACGCACAATTCCGCTCGGCTCAGGCTATGAGATTTCTCTTCCCAAGAAGAAACAGAGAAGAATAAGATTCTCAGAACTATAACCTTTTCTGTTTGGGATTGCAAAGGGGGAGGTGGGCCAATAACTTCGTAGGAGGACTACCCTCTGAGGCAACTCTATCCCCGATGATGTTATTTACTCTCATTTCTCTAGCCTCTTTGATATGATCGCGTCTTAAAGGAACCCTGATGATTGATTCACGGATCCGATTCAACTACTCGCGGGTTGATGTATTTTCTGCGCCATGCCGAACGTTATTTCGAAAGCAGAGATAAACAGCGGGATCTCATTCCATCCCTCCTCTCAACTCGCGCGAACTGATATCTAGGTCGAGAAAGAGAGACACAGCAAGAGTGTGGGAGAGCGAGCGAGAGAAAGAGAGAGAGATTGGTTATGGTAATTCATAGTCGTTGTCGAGTTTACACGTATAAATTACCTAACCGCAACTTCTTTGTGTTCACCAGTAGATCTTATACTGCCTTTTGTAGTAGGTACCTATCTAACTTACTTGTTGGTCTTTTGTGAAGGGCTGCAAAGCTTTTCTTGTAATGAAGAGATGCGAGTGAGAACCAAGGGCTCCATTAATTCAAGGTGACCAGGCTTATTTTTCGGAACGGAATTACTATTTTGCAACGGCCTAAGAGAGTTTGCGGGGAGGGATATGTGGGAGCTCTCGCTCACAATATCGTGATCCCAACGTCACATCTACGGTACGAACGACGGTTCGCATTTTTTCATTTTAGAAGTCGGGTGCATCCTGAATGATTGTTAAACCGATAGGGAAAACTGCCATATTGGGTGTGGCACACTTTTCTCGCATTCGTAACTTGGATCGCAGAAAGTTCGATAGCGAGTTAATGTGGTTGGAAAAATAGTACAGTAAGATAGATGGGAACATGTCAAAATAAATTTGGTAAGCGCAAATAAAGTGAGATGGAATTTTGTTTACAAAAGTTCCTTTTGAAATAGAGTTTTTCATAACTTATGTTACATATTCGCGAACGGATTTCTACGTCATGTCGATATATAGTGTACTCCATCATTCGAGGAATTTTTATATTTACCCGGCTTTAGGTATTCACCCGAATCTTGAATTAAAATTGGCTGTTCCCATTTAAAAACACAAAAAACAAAAGGGTGTGCGTTCCACGTATTTGGGCACGTGTGGTGCAGTTTGCTACGTGATTACATTAAAACTTACGGGCAAAAAACATGTAGAATGGAAAGTATTATTTCGTGTTCATTAATAACGGATTTAGAAGGGCTGGTCCATAACTTACCAGATACCCTGTATATATTAATACAAAAAACCTTTGAAATTCATTCCAGAACGCTTCAAAAAATCTTTCGATGAAGAAAAATTTCGTACAAAACAATTTTTTTCAAAATAAATTAGGAAAATATTATTTCGAAAAAGAGAAACAATTTACAAATTTTCAATTCCATCAGAATACATCACAGAAATATTTTATCGAACTTGCTAGGGCTTTCAAAAAGTCATGTATGATTTTGTTCTAAGAACTGCACCTAAATTTTATTAAATTGAGCTAAAAACCGATTAGAAAAAATGTTTTAAATCGACAAATTCATTTTTGTCACCTTAATCTTTAGTTCGAAAAAGGTTATTCGCTTTAAAATGTGTTTGTTACCATATCTTTGTCTGTCTCTGAACTACATAAAACTCATCGGAATCCAACATAATTGTACAGGTGATAAGATAATTTAGGAAAATTACCCCACATAAGATAATAGTTTTGTCATTAACATCAAATCATTTGCAAATATTACCTATTGTGTTTTTCACTTCTTCAGATGTAACCCCTTAGTTTTCTCTGATGTAGTGTCTAAGCATCTCTAATTAAAATATACTGATAACAATAATAGTCATTAACTAAACTTTGTTTCATTTCGACTTAATTAGTCAAGAAAATTTATGTGGATTATGAGTGGTGAGCTAGGGCCACTAGGAGTTTTTCAAAGAATGAACTCATATTTCAACCTTAAAATAAAAAACTTGACCGAAAAAGAATCAAGATGAGAACACAAAGGCTTTGTACAACACAAAAGAAGTCAGACTCCTCACTAGTGGGGGCGGCGTGTTGTTTTTGATCTGCATGAGTTGATGACAACACTCAACTGTGGGTGGAAAGAGCAGCAAAGAAATTCGGTTCAGAGGACCTTGAAAAGAAATCCGTGGAAAAACAAATTTAAGAGTCATTAGCGTGAAGTCAAACGGCTGGTACCTGTCTGGGAGTACAATGGGCGACCTCTCAAAATTACTGGCGTGTTCTCTACATTATGAAAACTTTTCTGTATTATGGGAATCCCGTGCAGACCGGACTGAAAATAGTGGCAACATGGCTAGCATTTTGTCTTCGCCACAGTTATTTGACTCTGCGGTTATTTCATACGCTGAGTTCATGATAGTCTAGTCCGCTCATTTGTTCATTGAAGTACCGTGGCTGGACCTATTTACCGCCGCCATTGCGTCTGGGCAATTATCTATGGCGGACTGGCGTTGTCCTCTGTTCCGTTCTGCGCCCCTACCGCGTGGCTGGAGGCAGCCCAAGTATTTTTACCTTGAATACGATATGGACGGTCAAAGATGCCGCGTTTAGATAATGTATAACTGACTATGTCTACTATACATGAATCAGTAATTTATGTAGAGTGGCTATCTAATATAGATATAGATATAGATAGACAACGAAATTTGTGTTATCTTTTACTCAGTACTGAAAATAATTAACGAATAACAATGTTAAGAGATATTTTCGATTAAAAATGAGCTGGCCGGTATTTGGCCGGTGTCAGCCATTCGGGTTTAACACCCGGTCGTATGGCTGGGTCAGAGTACGACGGGTTGCAATTGTGTTTTATGTATTTTTATGTTGTTTTAAATCTAACGCTCACTATCAAGTGTGGAAACAAAGTAGGCTGACCTTGAAGGGTGAAAATGTTGATTGTATATCAGAGATGCACTATTGAAGGGGGCAACTGGAAATGAGATGACACGGATGGGTGATTCCTAAACTAGGGGCAATTTCGATCAGGACAATTTTTTATAAAAACAGTTGTCAACATTTCTGGAATTTTTGTATGGCTTTTAGTCATTCCCTCCAATCCAAAAAGCGCAATGGCAGCTCATAAACCCCTTTTAAAAGTCCAAAATTCGAATTTGAAATTCGCGTCCATGAAAATTTAAATTGGGGCACACGACAACGTTAATGTCAACTACGCTGTCGACGAATTTCATTTCGTTGCAGTAATATTTTTTCTTGGGTTGGTAGGTAAAAGGAAAAAATGGCATTGTATTTGGAAAAATCGTTTCTATATCATTTATTTAATGAGAAAAAGTTTTTTAGCAAGAATCCAAACATGAAAACTAACGTGATGTTTAGCAGTATATTACACTACTTGTAGGCAGTCCCTCATCTACCAGCCTTCAAAGTTTCCCAAATCACGTAACTCCTACTCGAAGGAAAATGAAATAACGATAACCAACAACGCTAAGAAAAAAGCTTGGTAACGAAAATGAAAATTTGTGTTGAATCAAACAGGAGAGATGTAATTGTCTCATTCCTGACATTATGGAGGTTCCAAAGCCCCATGTAACTTAGTACATTAACCGAAAATGAAACTATAGAGAAAAAATGAATCTCGAAAACACGTTTTCTTCTTAATCTCTCCTCTTCTGAAATTCGTGATCTCCCCATTCTGCTTACCCTGTAAAACCATAAGTTGCGCAGTCACTGAACAAGTAGGTGGATTCCCAAGTAGTGGTACTCTATATTAATAAGCTTGGTAAAAAAAGAAGGTAATTACTTAATTTTAAAATTGTTGTGGCACTTTGACATTGCCGTAGTTATTGCTGGTAATTTGGAATGTCCACGACAATGTTAAAAACTAAAAGCCACGACAATGTTATTTTCAACTTCAAGATCACATTGTGACAGAAGACTCATGTCTCAGGGGTCCTCCAATGCTCATTAATTACAGCCTTTAACGAAGTTGTGAAAACATGCATCGGATGGAATCTTTTAACACGAAAGAAATCATAAACCGTGAATTACTCGGAAACAAAGCCTCTACAAAAATAGAGATAAAAAATTTGGATGATAAGCGGATAAAGTGCAAGATTTACGATGGTATGACCCTGTAGATGTGTGAGAAATGTATATTCAGTTAACAAACATATTCTGTTTCTTATTATGCATGTCCCTACATTTTTTTATGGATAAAAATTTCAATTTCAATGTGATTCTGATCTGCATTACGAGTGTTTCAAGCTGTACACGTCCGATAGTGTTTATGGCCATAATAAAATATAAAGTAAGGACAAAGTATCGTCACCACTTTTTGTACTTTCGGCTGGAAATGGGTTTAAACAATCAATGATCAAGCCCCCAATCATAGGTTTTGATTCTCATTCATCTTGGATGTAAAATAAGGCAGACACCCTTTTCATCATCAACACTCAATTGGGAAGCGAGTGGAGGGAGGGGGTTCAGCAGAGCATCATAGGTTAGCACGATCCACTTTCCCCATCTCCTGGGGGCATTTCTCCCTGAATAATTTATAGATATTACGATGCTCAGTTACCATTCAACGTATAACCTCTGTATAACAATGATGTAATTGTGTTCCATTTGCATAATTCAGACCTTCGATATCTTAAACCAGCAACAGCTACGTAACTATGAATAATAAATGCAATTCATTTCATTGTCAAGAAAAAACACCAAGTTTTTATGGGAAAACGTAGTATTTTCTACAAAATGTAAAGAGTTGCAACTTATTGTGGGTAGACAGGTATTTAGGGAAAGAGTAAAAGAACATCAAGAACATTTAAGGAATTACAAAAGGAGAGTCAGCATTTGCCAATCATCTGATAGAATCCAGTCAAATTTTCAGTTTTGATTTAAAAAGTAAGCAGTTTGTTGAATTCCTTCGCTTTTTTTAGTGTTTTCTGACTGTCATAGGACAATTTGAAATAATTAAAAGCGAGAGAACATATCTAGATACATTCCCCCATTAATAGGTACATTTCGTAAAGAAAACGTTGTCTTCTTCCACAAAATTAAAAGAGTTATACAACATATAGAGAGAGTTACAACGTATTGTGGGCTGACAGATAGAAGATTTGGGAATAAAGAACATGAGAATGGCTATGGCTGGCCATTTCAAAGTACTTTCGGAGGTCGAATTGATTGAGATTCGTCTCTTGTCGGTCCTAACTTATCCGACCAAGAAAACCTAATTTTTAGGGTGGAAATTTAGACGTTTTTAAACCTCAATTTTTCCACTTTCTTGCTAGACGACGTGGCAGTCAAGAAGAGTTGTGGTGTGTGTGTGTGCAGCCCCGTAGAGACTCGATACCCCTGAGCCCGGACATCGAGTCATTCATCCTTCCCAATTTTTCACAATCGATATTCCTCCATTAATTTTCCTTTCTCTCGGAATGGCTTATAATTTAGTACGGTATATGGTTACAGCAATTCGTAGACGTTTAAGGGGTTTTTTAAGGGGACTCGGATTCTCTATCCACGGAACCGTGTGTGTGGCCTCCCCACAAAAACAAGAATCCATGGTAGAGTAATTTGCAGAGGTTTCTTCTCAAGAATTCGTGTTTTGGTCCGTTAGGTGCTAAGAACACGACGAAAAGCCTCCGTACTATAGATAAATGCTCTAGTAAACAACGGTTAGAGGGGAGATATCGACAAGCAGAATGTAACTACAAGCTTTTCCTTTTCCGTACCTCGGATTTTTTTCCCTGAGTAGGACATTTCATACAATGGATGTAGTAGCGGGTTTTCGTTCCGCAAATACTGTGTTGTTACTGCTACTTTCCATTAGGTGTTCACGAATGGAGTATTATTTCCACGAGGGTGAACGGCTTTGGTTCAGATCTTCAGAGAAGATATCTGCCGTTTGTCCTTCGCAACCTATTTCTCCGGGGAGATCTAACGCATCCGCTATCGCGTTCCGTCTCAAAAGCGCTCGCTGCTGCCCCGTTTCTGTTAAGGCCAATGATGGTCGGAGATGTGAAAGAATGAACGTCAGTTGAGTTGAGAAGAAAAGGGAAGGAGGAGAGAGGAGCCCGGCTGAAGGTTATTTGCCGGGTAATGGAACCGATGGTTGGTGAGAGACGGGGAACCTGGGTGGGGTTGGGTGGAAAAGGTAGACGACAAAGCGATCGGGGGTGGACCTCATGAAAGGCGAAAAGCCAAGGAAATGAGTCAATCAGCTGAGGCAGGGTGAATCATGATGGGGGAACGGCCTCTTAATCAGTTGATTTAGGGCTGAATTCAGTTGCTGATATCTGGGTGATTCCTAAAGTGGGGGCAATTTCGAGTCTACCACTTGTGAAATTTCACTCGTTAGGCTTACGATCTTCATTTTTTCCTTAATTACAGGTTTTGATGGGTTCTTCAATAGCCTTTGACAACAGTAAGTCCAATTGGTTTTTAAAGAACCGTAAATAGGTAATTTACCTACCTGTTCACATTGTCGTGGTTGGTCTAAAAGTTTATACTCGACTCAGCAATTGGTTTTCATGCACCTATAAATTTTCTATGAATGCAATTTTTTTCCTCATTCAAGTTGAGGATCTTACGCCTTGAAAATGGGTTTGCAATGCTCCTGCAAAATCATGTCAGCAATTATGATCAACAAAAGGCAATTGTGATCAACAAAACTTTTCTTAAAATTGTCGTGGCTGAAAGCGATGCAGCGGAAAGGGGATTCGGAATATTTTGGAAGTAGATGTTCGTTACGAAGGGTGGCATCCCAGCCAATCCCGCCAGCAAGCGAATCACGTCCCAACGGCCACTCAGTGACTAACTGATCCTCTCGGAGATGATATTTCAGGTGCGTAGGTTTATTGTTGACATTGTCGCGGAGTCATAGACGCGAATTTCAAATTCGAATGTTGGGCTTTAAAAAGGGATTCATGAGCTGCCATTGCGCTTTTTAACTTGGAGGGAATGACTAAAATCCATTAAAAAATTCCAGAAATTTTGACAACTTTTTTTTATAAACATTTTTTCTGATTGAAATTGCCCCTAGTTTAGGAGTTACCCATATAGCTGTATTACACAAAATTAAATTATACCAATTTGTAGCAATTTAAACTGACAGTGGATTGGATAGTTAGAGGAAATGTGTGGGATGACGTGGAGTGTGTTCATCTGTTGCAGGAGAGGTTCCGCGTGGAGGCGGAGGTGGCGGTGAACCGAGCGAATCTGTTGTCTCGGATTTGGAAGTACGCTCCGACTGACGTTCTGGATTCGGAGTACTTGCTCCACGCGATGGTCATCAGCATGGTCGAATTTGACGAGGACATTTTCGCCGCCGGCAACTGCTACGACCAGCACCAGTACAGGAACTACTGGCTCTTCTGCCCCTACGCCTACCGCCTCCCTGAGGGGGCCATACTAGGGAAGGATCTCGCCGTCGAGTACAAATACCTGAGCAACACCAGCGAGTGGTTTTTCATTGCGAGGAAGAATGCCGAGAGGGTCATCCGTAACTACAGCCAATTCAAAAAAGGTCAGTTCCGATTTATAAATAAATAAAATCAATAAACCCAAACATCAATTCAACAGTTACGACCTTTTTCGATACCTCTTGGTTTTCAACCACTCATCAGACTGACCCATATTCGAACATTTAAAGAATCCGAGCTGGTTCCTCAAAACTAAACTATATCTACATTCTGGGAAAAATTCAAGGACCGATTTTATGAATTCTTTGCAACAAATTATTACTCTCTATGACTCAAAAAGCTCCGAAAACTTAAGCTGCAGTATTTGAATGTTTTATAATCGATAAAGTTAAATTTAAATTTTTTGAGGCAATCGTGAGAACAATCTCGTGTTATGCTACGCAAATATGGGCTCTTCGAAATTATGATGCTGTGGAATCCAGAGTTATTTTGTCAGGGTGGTATTCTCACTCTCACGAAACACGCCTCCGTATATGTTATTTTTGGAAACGGGCCTTAAACCCTTATTCCAATTCGTTGTAGTCAGGTTACCACACACATTGCAGGGTAGCCTGACGTCTAAGAGCGATTGCTGAATACTATCTTCAGTTTGTAGGGTAGGTTATGTGTATATTTATATAATGTATGAATTTATGTAGACATTTTCTTTATGAATCGTTAATATTATTCCTCTGCTAGTAATAGTAGGTATATATTATAACCACAAAAAATATTGAGTTATAAAAAAAATTTTGAACCCATCTGTCGATGCTAATAGTACCAAGATTATTAACACTTTTATTATTAAAAATATTCTAAATAAAGCATATTTTTAAAAAAATCGAAAAAGTGGATTTAGAGAAAATTGACTTTAAACTTCAAAATGGTTCCCTCTAGCCTTCTTCTCCAATTTCACTTCCAAAATCTTCATTCACAACCCGGAGTACTTCGACATCAACGGATTCAGACATTCTAAGTTTTCCGCAGAGAATTACACTCTCTTCAAGACAGATGCACAAAAAGTAAACAGAAACAAATCATGTGAAAAGATTGTAACCTCCACTTCGGGGCCCGACAAGAGTCCCTTTCCTTTGAGTCGATATTTGCTTGCTTTGGTTTCCTTCCAATGCGATTTAATCTTTGAGGCTCAAACACACCGTAACGTCGGTAATGTACAAGAATATTTTTATTCAAATATTAAAGGTTATTGGAATCCTTTAACCGTTTCAGAACGCCTCAATTCATATTTGCACAAAGAAATTTTTTCTCCGATTCCCGAAGCTTCAACTTCTTCAAAAATTCTCTTCACAAGTTCGTTTAGTCTTTACACATACTCTTAGCTACACTCACTCCATACACCATACACCTGGAGATTTATGTTAACATCGTTTAGAATTTGCAATTTAGCGTTCGAGACCTGTAAACTGAAAAAGCAAGAGTATTAGTGGTAATTCATGTTCTGAATTCAAACGGACTAAGTCACACGAAACGAAGTTGTGGAAACCCCTTTCAATAATAACGGAGTAAGATAGAGCGTTGCCTATATTATCACGAAAATATTGAGTCACACAGTTGAATAATTTCGACGGTTAGGTCATCATCAGTAACAAACATGAACTGGAGGTATATCACAGAAAGCACAACTTATAGGTGGAGTTGTAAGAGCAAAAGTGGACTAGTATACCTTACTATGGGAAAATCTTGGATAGACTTGGTGAAAGTGTGTCGTCCAGAGGTTTCAATGTTGGGTTCAAGAATAAAAATAATCTTAAAACTTCTTTGGGTTCGGTAACGGGTACAATTAACGTTCATCCTAAAAGTGGGGTTTACTAATCTAAATTGTTCATGTGGGCTTGAGTATCGTGGTCAAACTGGTAGGAAATTAAGGGAACGAATAAAAGAACGTGAAAAGGATTTCAGGGGCAACAAAGCCCCCTTGCCCCTGAGTTATCTTTGCAACTCACCTGAATGAGTACAATCTTGTCTCTATTTTGATCGGTCAAACAGGCATTACATAGAATTTTCTCACTTTTGCCATAGGGAAGGTATGTTGGATGTACTTTGTATGAGGCATTGGCTTCCCCATCCCTTTCACATCCCTGAGCCAATAGGATTCAATCTCCTTTCACCTGGGCCTATATAAGATGTGCTTTCTGTGATGCACCTTCATTTAGAGGTGTGTAAACCCAGGTCACCTGAGGGAGTAGACGACCTGCAGGTCGTACACCAATTCACTCCGTGATTGAATGCGACCTGCAGGCCGCCCAAAAGTTCACCAGTTCACTCCGTGGATGAATGCGACACCTGCAGTTCACTTCGTTTCACTACCGCTATCTCGTGGCATGACCGTCAACCACTATTATCTTCTTCATCCGTCGGAATTCGGTAAATGACAGTCATCCACTGTTCTCTTTTTCCAGTCCCTAGTCATTTTTCGAGTCCTCATGCAGATTTTCATATAAATACCTACTTGTTAAATATAATCGACTCTGTAATGAGTATAGTACCGACCAGTATAGTTTAGTATTGAGTAAATTTGAATGGTATTGACTCTGCGATGAGGGGAGTCCTTCGTTGACTAGAAGGAAACCCGAGATAATGGCGTTGTGAAGAACGGTTCGGCAGACCTGCAGTTACTGATGACGACCAGAAATCGATTCAACTGTGTAACTCATAATTTTCGTGGAATTGTAGGCAACGTTCTATCTTACTCCGTTTTTTACCGAATTAAAAAATCCTTTGGTTTACAGCAGGTCGCATTCCACTCGCTCTCTCAAATAATTTCCGTACCCCGCAGTACGAAGTACAGGTATCTTGGAATTGTTCATTAAAAGCTTTCGTCACTACAAAAGCAATTGGAACCTTCATTAAAACAGAAGCAAACTAAAAAGCCGAGCTCTTACGCCGTTGGAAAATATCATGAAAACTCAACCAGTCCTCCCCCCGGCTGTTTACAGTAGCACTTTCAAGGGACACTCGCAAAATTCTTTTACTCGCTAAACGCGTGGCTGAACTTTTAATGGCTGCTTTTAATTTATAATTCTTCCTTTTTTGTGCGGCAAAAAATCGTCTTACGGCGAAAAAGATAACTATAGAGGCTGAGGTGGGCCAAACTTCAAGGATCGATTCTAGAACTAATTTTCAACAACTTTTGCCCAGTAACAATTTTAGCGTGGAATTTGCTTTGGCCAACTGCCCATCAAAGTTAGACAAAGTTAGGATGACGTCCCACGCAGAACCCCTCAATTCCCCCAGAACTGAATT
This sequence comes from Creontiades dilutus, assembly GCA_031894815.1. Taxonomy (NCBI): domain Eukaryota; kingdom Metazoa; phylum Arthropoda; class Insecta; order Hemiptera; family Miridae; genus Creontiades; species Creontiades dilutus. The sequence continues at coordinate 518,902 of JAVIWC010000324.1, forward strand.
TAGGGTATTGACGAAAAACTGTTCAACCCTCTTTAATGGTGTTCTACCAATGGAATCAGATTTTTTTCAATTTCATTATTTTATCAAGGTAATTAAAATCTATGTGACATTAATGTTTAAAATCATATGGCTGTAATATTTTTTAAGTGCCCTGTTAAGGTTTGGACAAGTGGTATTTGATTGATTTTTGCCAAGTTGTGCCGTTTTGTTCCATTCACACTGTGGACTGGTGTGATTTTGCGTAGTTCAATTAAAGAAAAAATAAAATGAAACAGGCTATTATTGCAAAAAAATTGAAAGTGGTATACTGGCAAAAAAATTAATGTTCCTATTATCATTATTTCAATAAGTCAGTAAAAATTTCAACCTCAATGAACACATGTAGTTTTCAAATTAAAAACATTCGTAAATTAAAATCCGAAAGAGTAACTAGTAAGTTACTAGTCTCATTAAAATTTCCCCTGGGGACTACTGATGAATACTGATGGGCTAATTACTCAAATCTGGATTGCACTATTGTCCTCATAGCTACTGCACGCAATTTCATTGTCACATTCGTCATTTCTGATGATGTTGGAAACGCTTCAGTGTTCAGAATGTTTCGGTATTACGAATCCCGTTTGTATTAAAGACTCGGGTTTCACAGGATATTTGACCCTCATTCGGTAATTATCGGCGGAACCCAACCCGTTCAGCGAGTGCCAAAAATTGCGCAAACATAAATGTTAGCAAACCCAACGCTGATTTACAATTTTAACAGGGGTGCTCAAAATCAAGACGGACCCGTAAATAAAAAGATAACTGAATGTATGCATGTGTTTTGTGTGTGTGTGTGTGTGCCTGCAGGGAGGCTGCTCCAGTGAGACCCTAGAAGTTCGCTCTGCTGTGCGCTCTTGGCTAGGATTTCCACCCGGTGCCCCAACTGCCTACATCCATGAACAGGTCAAGGCGGTGGGCTTGGCATTGTCTCTCTCTCAGCCAGCATCCCATATCTACGTCGCCAGCGCCTGCTAGCCCTTAGGGCAAGGAGCACTGCTGCAGCGGCTGTTGTGGTGCAATTGAGCAACACCAACTGCTCCTAAGCCCAGCTTATCTGCGGAGTTTGCTGCTGCCCTGCATGATTCAGTGGATGGCAAAGAACTCCGACAGTGCTCTGAATCCCCCATCTCTTCCCAGTGGGTGGAGTGGGCTTCACAGGGCATTGATGCCCGCGACTATCGACATTTCCATGCCATCCGGGTGGATACGGTAGCCACCGCGGTGAGATGCTCAAGAGGTAGTCGTGGGGCAGTGGATACCCTTTGCCGTGCCTGTAGGGGTTAAAATGAAAACCTGTATCATGTGGGGCAGCAGTGTCCAAGGACTCATGGTGGCCGGATTCTCCGTTGTGATGCGGTTGACAAGCAGATAGCAGGTGCATTGTCATCCAGCGGCTGGTATGTGAAAAAAGAGAGAGACTGTATCATATGCCAAGTGACCAGGACAAGAAACCAGCTATCGTTGCCGTTAAGCCCAACGGGTCTGCCATAGTCCTGGATGTCCGAGTTGTCAGTGGCAGCATGGATATGGAGCAGACCTGGAGGGCTAAGATAAGTAAATATGATAGGAACTACCTGTGGCAAGCGGTGTCTGAGCTAAAAGGAGTGGCGCCTAACAACATCAAGGTTATGGCTGCGACTGTGTCGTGGCGCGCATTGTGGTGCGGGAATAGTGCCACAGAGTTACTTGAGCTGCTCATCTCGTCAGGTCTACTTCGTGGTATCTTCGCGTCATCCGGGGCTCGTACTTAAATTGGTGGTCATTTTATAGGGGCACTGTCTTTCATCCCTTTCTCCCTCCTTCATCATCCTTGACTTCCCAAATTCGGGAAGCCCTGGACCCCCCCCCCCCCCTGGCCCTGGTCGGGTAAACCTGGCCGTCCTCTCCATTTTATATTTTCTTTAGTTTTTTTCCGTTTTTATTTAATGGTGTGCCCCTCCGCCTTTGGGGGGAGATCTTAAAAAAAAAAAGTGTGTGCGTGTACAAAATTGTGCCAATGACAGCAGCCCTACTTGCAATTCCGGACAGATGTTCATGATTCTTTATTGTTTAATCCCAATTTTACGCTAGTAACTTTTGAAAAAGATTCCAATAAAACACTATTTATTGCCCCAAAAAATTCTTCGCATCATTATTATTATTATTGCGCATATGCAGAATCATGACAAAGCACCAGAATAATTGACCATCTGTTATCAGAAGAGTTCTGTGATTCGCAAAAAATCCCGACTTCCTATTAGCTGAAAGGACTTGTGAGGTTTTGCTCAGTCATCTTGCCTGGATTTGTGTGGTCTTGTGTGAACCAGCGATTTTCTTCACTGCTACCCATTGGGATATGGGCCGTTCTCAAACTAGGGGCAACTTTCGGAACCAGAAATTTCCAAAAATATAAGTCTTCGAAAAAATTTGAAAAAATTCAGGGAGGTTCCTTGGTCAATACTGATTGCAAAAATACATAATACCCAGATCAGCTCTCAAATTTGGGCCTAGTTTTGGAAAATTTCGAATTTGGTGTCCATGGTAATAACTGTAGTTGACATGGTAGTTGGCATGATAGCTTAGTAGCACATAGCTCGCATTCTCTCATACAGCAAGCTTCTTTTCTCACTTCGCAGCACATCTGTTGGACAAGAACGGTTGCGTTGTTAGTCTGGATGACTTTAGAGTTGTGCAATTTGGTAAGGAGCAGTTTGAAGTTCATGTGCTTTACACACAAGCATGTGCCACGACCAGAGAGTTTAAGTGCCACAACATTTCGTGGTCTAAAACGACAAAAAGTTGAATAGCTCACTTTAACATCTCATGTTTTTTTTTTACACGACATGCCATTATCATTCAATAATAAACCATTGTAATCGCTCTGGGAAAAGAAATTCTAACCCCCCTGAAAATTTCATGGTTTACGTTTCAAAGGGTGTAGAATCCGAATCTGCAATAAAAATTTTTCGTCCGTCCGCCGTACGCCGTACGCACGATTTCTCCCAAACAGCTGGAGCAAAAGATCTGAAATTTTCAGGAAAAATCCATCTTGGGCCGACGACGCCCCAATTCTTGAGCCAGCTCTCTCACTCAATTTAAAGTGTCCATTAAGGGCTGTCAAAGTTTTGTAAAATCCCTAAAAACCTCAAAACAAGTCAAAGCGGCCTAAATTTGTACCTATTTGAAGAACATACCATGAGGAATCGAATGAGACCATCCCGACGTCCGTAGGTCAAACCATTCCCGATGTATGGTCCGATTTATGGTGCCAACATTTGCGTTTTTTGGTTATTATTGTTTGTTTGTAACCTAGTGATGCCGATAGCGTCGAGTTGTAGTGAATGTGGATACTGGAGTGAAAGCCGATGTGGATACTTGTAGTTTATAGCCGATACACGGGTTGAAGCATTCTGATATGCATGAAACGCTGATAATATATACGTGAATATTATTCAATATTATTACTGGGGTAAATAAGTATTCTTTCACTGGGGTTTATTATTCAATTAGCTTGCGTTCACGATTTGAATTTCTACTAAGCTTCGGAGTGTGCGTGTTTCACAGGTGATAGAGCGATTATTGAATTTCAGGAGATATGCATAGAGCACGTAAATCTGTTCTCAACCAAAATACCTATTTGGATTGATCAGTTGATCATATTTGTGTACCTCCTGAAATTCAATAATCGCTGTATCACCTGTGAAACACGCACACTGCAAATTCTTTCAGTGGGGTTTATTATTCAATTTTATTCATGATTTGAATTTCTACTAAGCTTTGGAGTGTGTGTGTTTCACAGGATTAAGCGATTATTGAATTTCAGGAGATATGAATGGAGCACGTAAATCTGTTCTCAACCGAAATACCTATTTGGATTGATCAGTTGATCATATTTGTGTGCCTCCTGCAATTCAATAATCGCTCTGTCACCTGTGAAACACGCACACTGCAAATTCTTTCAGTGGGGACCTATGTAATTGACCAAGAAGTTTTGAAACCCTCCTCAAAGTTTGTTTGAATATTTTTCACTACTCAAGAATATTAAATTATAAAAATAGTAATTAACTATAAAGATAACGTTTATGTTTGTTGAAGACATTAGGGTTTCTTGATAAAATGTTTAAGCTTTAAAAGGTTATTCGTCTGGATGCGAGGAGAAACTTTTTTCAATAAACACTCCCACAGTTCTCCCCCTACTAGCGTAGTTGTAGCAAACAAGTCAACGATTTTTATCCGTTTTATGTTAAAATGTCGATTTTTTCTTTTACAGTATTTTTTGAAATTTCGCAATTAAAAAAAAAAAAAAAAAAAAAAAAAAAAAAAAAATTAAAAATGGACTATGTTGTGATAGTAAAATATGCATCACTCTCCACTAAAAATGGACTCTGTTGGGAATGTGAAAATGAACATTACTTCTAACTAAAAATGGATTATCTTGTTAAAGTAGAATATACATTAATCTATATTAAAAATGAGCTTTCCACTATCGCTTAACGGTTTTCTGGAAGTTAGTCCAAGAGTACATGTTCCATATAAAACAGTGTTACTTAATAAAATGAAATGTTTCAATTAGAGTCGAGGAAAGGCGACAATTTAATTTTCAACATTTATGGAGACATCGCAGTAACTTCATTTTACAAATCAATTCTCCAAATACTGAGAAACACTGTTATGGGGCCCATATGATAAGGTATTGTTTTTCAGAGAACGTGAGACTGGAGATGGGATATACGTTGATTTGACCGCTACCGGTGTCAGAGGATCCGGTTCGAATTTGACGGCGGAGCTGAGATAACTGCGGGCCCGTGGGAAGGGGACCAACCGGCAGTGCCCATCGCTTGAAATTAGTTAGGGACCTCTCGAAACCCGACTCCTCACCATTCTGTTCTCCGCCCGAACATACTCGGAAATAGCAGCACACAACTGAAAACCCCCTCTCCCACTCCACCAATCTGGATGTAGATCGGAACGGAGGCCGTAGCTTCGGCTTTTGCCCGTGATAAAGCTTACCTCTATAATTAAGGATTTATCGAACTAAATTCTGACGTACAATGAAATAAATAGAGAGAATTGAATAACTAATGATTACCGTACCTAGTGACTTACAATTTTCCAAGAAACGGAACTATAATGTTCAAGACTTTATCACATCGCCATTGTATGAATCTTGAGTCTCAGGGGGTTGGTGATTTCAAGGGAGATTTGCCGGATCATTTAAGACCGCAAACCCTCAGGAAATGCTAAAAATCAGATAAAATCTCGGGCACCACTATTCTTTCATGGGAAAAGAGAAGAGAACTGAAAACACGGAAGACCAAGTAAAAAGAAGTATATGACGATATGAGGCGAGTATTGGTTGAAAAAATCAAAACCAAATGCGGGTAGATGAGCAAACGAAATGGATATTATTAAAATCCCAGAATTAAAACATTATTTCCTTGTAAATGTACAAAAAAAAGGAGAAGGACATTACTGTCAACTTTAGGACAGGTAAAAGCGGACATTTGTTTCCATTTAGCACTATGAAAATGGGTAGGGAAAGTGAAAATTACTGTACAGGGGTGCATCAGATAAGGTGCGCAGTACTTCACCCACTTATTTTACAACGAATTTCCAACAAAAAGTTGATCATAGCAATTTTTTTATCTCGCTTAGTTTTTGAGTTAGTTCACTTCCAAGATTTTTTCGTGTTCTTGACCTTGTCTCAGCAAAACGGCTATAACTATCCTATCTTGAAAGCGCCAAACCAATTTTTTCGTCCACATCAAGTTGGCAAAAAATCTCTGCTAAGCAAACTTCAAGAAAATTTGAAAAAAGAAGGAGAAAACCTCGTTTGAATGCAAAAAACAACGATGCAAGTCAAGGTTTTTGACGCTTGGTAATTGGTTTCAAATAAGTACCTAGGCATTTTTACTAACAAAATTAATCTATTTTATCTTCTAAGGTGCAGTTTAAAATCCATGCAAGCATTTTCTAATACGTGATTACAGTAAATTTTCAAAATGATGTCCATTTGATCTCCTCAATTTGTTTAATGAGATGATCTCTTGAATCGATCCTCACATCCCCCAGAGGTCCATCAGAGTAAGGTCAGGTCCACGAGGGGGCCACTCGGGTCCATACTGACCGATCCTCCTACGAGAAATTTGAAAGTTAAATGAATGATTTTATAGTAAAGAAGTTTTTGACAAATAATTGCCCCGCACATTTGGTCACGTCAAGTTTCTAGGAGCGTGAATTCCATATTTGCAATGCCAGTCCGACGTACGTGCCTTGACAATTCGTTTTTTCGGACGTGGACGTGGACAAGTTGGCCCTAACCCATACCCAGCCTGATACCCGAAACTCCCGTATAGAAGAGTGCTTTTTGCTGACATAATGTACTGAGGTGGTGTAATTTCCCAATAATTTTGGACTGGGGTAGGGTTCGGATATTAAGAAATTCACCCATAGCAAAGGATCACTTGTCTTTCTTTTTAATGGATTATGTTACGGAATATTTTATTACCAACGTACGATTGGCGTGTGCGTTAGAACAGATTGGTTATCAGACGACTATGAAATCGTATCATCTGAAATCTACAGTGCGATTGACATCCAATTATCCAATCGCTAATCCCACTAATTATTGGCTTCAAATTACGCGGCTTCTATTACGAAATTGATTGATTGGGACAACACCTGACAAGAAAAACCATAAAGTTTATAAGAAAAACTTAGTTTACATCCACAAAATTAAAGAGTTATACACTTTTACTTGATTTCGAGCTGCTCTGATGATAGTTTCGTTACTGATGATGACCTAGCCGTAGGTACAAATCGACTTAAAGTGTATAACCATTTTATTTTGAGGGAATCTACTACGCTTTTTCTACTAAGTAGCTCTGTTTTTTTTTTTTTTTTTTTTTTTTTTTTTTTTTTTTTTTTTTTGATTTGCAATTTCATAGCGAATGATTGTGAATAGCATCAGACAGTTTCACGGTGAGAAAACCTGCAGCTTCAAACTCGCACTTCCTATGCGGGTCAACCCCTAGAGACCCATCTCTATTCATATCGCTATAGTAGCATACGTCCCTTACTCAAAACTACTTTAGCAGTAACGACTTCTACTTTATGTAGAAATTTATAAATCCTGGACACCATCATTACAATCTGATGTTTATTTGTCATTTCTTGGTAGATGTCATCTATAACTTTCATTTGTGTTGGTTTACGTTTTACGTTTTTATGTGTAGAATCCGAAAGTCGAAAAAAAATCCATCCCTCCACCATACATAAGGCGGTTTTTTCCAAAACTACAGGGGCAAACTAGATGAACGTTGTCAAAAATAACATTTTGGGCCTGGTTGGAATTGAATTCACAACATTACTTTCTGTCAATCTTAAGGAGTGAAATCGGATAGCTGAAGTATTAGAAATCCAAAACATTGAAAACTTACGTACTTACTTATTAAACCCTAATTACCATTACGAACGTTATTGATTGACATCACTTCAATGGATCGAATGAGCCCACTGGAATCGCATCACGTTCATCGGTTTGTTCTCCCTAAGGGCAAGATTTTTGACAGGAAGAAGAACGCTTACAGAAATGTGAAGGTGGACGTCCTTGAACTGGATAAAAACCGGATAGTAAATTGTCCTGCTCCTATCTTTTGATATGATTTTAACTACCTTTCAACAGTCCCTTTTGGAATCGAGTTTATCGCCACTTTTGTAACACATTTGTAAATCTATTTATTTTATTATGCTTTATCTCGCTGAATATCAGATTGTTGTATTCGTAGGTTTTCTACGTCCATTTCAGTATGCAGTATATTCCCCATTGTAGGTATTTTGGATCGTAGAAGCGTTGTTCCGTATAGAAGGATTTGTAAGGTTGGTCTTCAAGGAGTTACAAAATACCCTTCGTAGATGATTTGTTTCCTAACCGATCTACTAACTTAAATGTAGATATATAGATGAAATGTTTATTTTCACCTTGAAAAATAAACCAAACAAATAATATTCAATCCATAACACTCCTTGGAGTAACCGTTAGGGGGGGAGTAGCCATTCTATCAAAACATTTCACGTTGTAACATAAGAAGATGAACTGTTGACATTAGCAGCCAAACGTGACAATTACCAACAACGTGAGAAAGCTAAACTTAACTAAACATTTCATAACAGGATCCACTGTAGAATTGGCGAAAACCCTCAATACGTGCCGACTCATTCAATTGAAGGCGTTGATTCCGGCAGGAGCACGTACCTTGACATTTTCATCCCGTGAATCGTGGACAAGCTTATATTCGATGTCTTTCAAGATTAAGAATTGTTTAATTTTAGTATGGAACATGCCTTAGCCTTGGAGTGATCCGTTACGCGTGAGTGTCACACGGACCAGCAAGAGTATGATGAGGAATTTACATAGATTACCCGTATGCAGTCCCCCAAAAGTGTATAGGGGAGTGTAAAAATACCACCAAGGGATGTGCGCACTATATGGTGTCAACAAGTATAAAATGGACCGTACAAAAACCACCAAGGGAGTGGGCAGTCTTAATAAACAACCGAACTACATCTGTAGGGTCTAATTTACAACTTTTCAATGATCTGTAGATTATTTATATCCATGCTCTATACGTGATCACTCAACCTGACAGACGATTTTCTCTCAATTAAGTGTTGTTTCATCTAACACTTTTATGACCCGTTCCACAAAGGATGATCTCGAATCAAACCAAATTTAATCTAGTTATCTCACTGGTGTTGGATAACTCCCGACATTGGATTAACTCCACCTTTATCCTACTATGATGGAACGGTCCTGAATGAACAGAAGCCAAGCTCGCCATTTAAAAAGAAGCAATTTAAAATCGCACTGAAAATGTTTCAATTTTGAAAATATCATTATTATCTCTGTGCTTTAACGGAAATAAGTTGTGAACATATTAAGGTTGTTCATCTTTCGATTATTTGTGCAGTCGTTATACTCCGTCATTTCGATTTCCACGGAACAGATCAATTTGAAGTGGCACTGAGTTAGCATAGTAATTATCACGAAATATGTTGAGAATGAATGGAGGTGCCTGTCAATCGATAACAGGAATATTCTGAACAAAAAAACTGTTAATCAATTACAGAGGTGTACTAAGCAGGGAAACAAACAAAGTGCAATGCTGAAAAAAAAACTATTTTATAATATTTATTAACACAATTATTGTTATTTTTCGATCATCGGAATTTTTAGTTTAGTAATTTCCAAATCAAGGCCAACACTTCGATCAAAAGAGTCAGTTGAAATTAAATTCGGTTTTTTGCAACCTTCGGTTGTTGCCAGTACTGAATAAACCAACCAGTGCTGAATAGAACTGAAATATAAATGCTGCCCTATTCAGGCGTCGAGAATAGCGACTTTGTCTTATAAACATAGAAGAGTGAACCGCATAGAAGGGTTATATAAGACCGGAATAATAAATGTTTGGGTAATAATTTGTAGCGATTCACCATATAGTTTTAGTAGTAGGTTAACTGATGCCAACTGGATTAACGCTATCTTGAAACTTCAGTGAAACCCCTTACCGATCTGCTAACATCACTGCGATTGGCAGTTCTCCCGCCACTGCCTATTAGCTCATTATTGGTGTAGGGAGAAGTGACATCTCCTCAATTATGTAAATTGCAATCGGTTCAATGTTTTGACAAGAAACAGTAAACCGAACAAGTGGAACATAGCATCTCCAAACCAAGTGCGACTGTAAGCTGTCATAGGCTTTTTATGAAATTATAAAAAGATTAATTCAGGTCGAAGTATGTCATCCATAGATTTAGGTAAATAATGATTATAATTTAGATAAACAAAGCGACAAAGTGATAAATGATGACTTTAACAACAGAAACAGAAGTGCGCTGAAAATTACATGAATAGAGGAATTCAAATTCCATCACGGCTTAAGCGTTTCCTCGTCACTGTTATCATCAGTATTCGTGCTGTTATGATTTTTTGCCAAGCTTGGAAAGTGACAGGCAATGTTCAATATGTTTTTCCACAATTGTATACCTTTTTACACTACCTATACCTTTTCGTGTATATTATCATAAATGTTCCCGATTAACTATAATTTCGCTGCATAACATGAAATTGCGCTGCACTACACTTTTTAGCACAAGTGGTTCAGAGAAAGTGTTCCCACTAATTTCCCCTTTTAGTGAGTCCAAATATTACAATCAGGAAATAATCATGTACTGTGTCGTATACGGCATTGCCTTGCAATTCATGTCCAGTAAGGTTAAATAAACCTGAGGTTGAGTATTGATGGGGTAGGTGTTGGGGGAACCTCGGGGTCGGACCCTTCAATCTGAGGTATTGCCGACCCTGGACCACTCAGTCATCGCTCGTTTCACATTTCCACGTCAGAGGTTCCATTGTTGCAGAAGGGCAGAGCCCACAGCACTCAGGTGCACTTCTAGTTGTGTACTTCCAGCTTGTGCCTCCCCCATCCGATCGTGGAGCTGGGCCCAACCGCAACACCTTCAAACTTACCTACCGGGTACCCCAACCTCCTCTCACCCCCTTCTTCCTGTACTTTCGAAATATCAAACTAGGGTCGAGCAAGTAAACTTGAGGTGTCGTACATTAATATTAGCCCCATCCCAACCATAGTGGGCAGCAAAGAGAACGGCCGAAATTTAGTCAAGATGGAAAGGGAAGTTTGGTGATGTTTCTGCTTTAGATATATGCTCATTGTCTTTTTCTTCGAAAGTATCGAATAGTCCTTTTATCTGGTAGTGAAATACTTTATATAAGAATTATATTCTCCTCTTTTCTATAGTTGGATGATTTCGTTTGACACCAGTTTTTGACACAGGTATTTACTCAATTTAGAAAATATACAATCAAAGTTGAAACAAAAGATAACACTGAAATTAACACCACATAACTATTTTTAATTTTTCGGCTACTGCCTTCGGCAAAACTAAGAAAGATAATGATTTTTTGGGAGTTGACGTCGTCGAAAGAGAGGCTCAGTTTACCGTCGGACGTTGCTTGTTATTTTCTGATGTTAAGCCCTGGTGAGTCGGATGCACCCAAAACGTTGCAATGAGCTTTTTCCTATTGATGTAGCATCCTTTTATTTTCTTGGGGTTTCATTTTTCGCAGAATTTTTATGCCGGAACAATCATCGAAAGATGCATTAAGGGACATTGCATGCCTACTCACGGGTAGATCGTTATCACCTCTCACGGTGGTTGTTCACCCTTAAGTTGAGTTGGGTTTCAGCCTTTCCCACGTAGAAAGCAGGGCATTCTTTGCAAAACAACTCATTCACCCACATTAGTGTCTGGCGTTCTGCTGACCCTTTGTATTCTTAGCAGTTGGAGTTGTTGGCCGAGCTGAAAACTGCTCCGGTATTACAAGGGGGCAAACTTTGAATCGTGGTCTCTTTGCAAGGATGTAGCCCCTTGGGAACTGGATCATTCTTCTTTATTCTGCGGTGTGTGATAATATCCCCAATGGATGATGTCTGACGATATTAGAGTGTGGGTGAATTTGGACAAACTTTTTTTGTAATGGGATTTGAGGGGAGGAGTGGATAAATGTCTTTCAATATGATGTTCAAGGGCTCAATGCCGAAAAAGAATGTTGTAGTGAGGTGCACTTTTTCGTTGACATTACGGACTCCTGGGCGATAAGCAACATGAGATGGAATTATCCTATTCTCTACTTGCCCTGCTGGGTACCCCCGTGTAACGAGTTTATCCGTCAACTTCTTCGAATAAGACTTCTTGTCTTTTTCCCCACTACATATTCGGTGACCCCTGATGGATAGAGCTTGGTATCGGTTGCTTAGTGTGACGAGGGTGACAGCTTTCATAATGTGAGTATAATTGTTTGTTTGTCGATTTGATGTGAACAGAGGTGGATAGCGTAGTACCAGTAAGGTGTATGTTGACATCGAGAAATGTCAATGTAGTTGTGGAGTAAAATCCACAAACCATCCAAATCCACCATGTAAATTTTTACTGAAAATCATACCTCAGCTTTCCAATGGTATAATTAGTTTTTATTTTTTAGAAGGAACTTTTTGTAGAAAATTGAGATTGTATGCAAAAAAACCGTGTGTTTTCAAGCACATTGAGGTTTAAAAAAAAGAAAACCTGCATAACTAAAACTTCTTTTCCTATTTCTGGGTGTAGAATGTATCATGTCAACAGGATTCCTCAAGAAATTTATGTTTGAGTGAGGGCATCTGTGGAATGAATTGATGTAAATCAACTGTTCAATGTCTCCCGTTCTTGCGGATGCCATGAGGTTTGATTCCGTTGATTGTTATGATTTCCACTTCTTCGTTGATAAAAACATCGTCACGAGGAAAATACTGAGTATAATAATGTGATTCACGGACGAAGCTAGATTCACACACCCGCTTGATCACATCATTCGATCTCTTCGGAGAGTTCAACGTTACATTTAATTCATTCTTCGGTTTCGTTCGATCCAGATAACTCTTTTCAATGAAATTTTCAAGCATTTTTTTCCACTATGGCTCCATTCAGTTATACCGCGAAAGAGTGCATGGACATGCTTTTCTTGTACGGTTACGCTAACGGAAACGCTTCAGCAGCGGCAAGAGAGTACGCGCGTCGTTTCCACGCCAGACGCCCCCCTCACAGAGATACCTCCAGCAGGTCAAAACGCACTTCAACATATCTAAAGTTGTTCGTTCATGTGTTTTGGAATTAATCACGATCGGGATGAAGTCTTGTTTGTGCTAACAACCTCATGAATTTTGATGAAAAGAGTTGACGGGATCGAACAAAACCGGAGAATGAATTAAATGTGATGGTGAACTCTATCGAAGAGACCGAGTGATGTGATCAAGCGGGTGTATGAATATACCTAGATGATGTCTTGATTTATAAGCTGGTTCATTTTTCACGATGGCAGGGTTTAGAACGTAGATATTCACTTCGTCTACGGGTTATGTAACGGAAACGCTCTGGCAGCTCATCGGGAGTACCGCAATCGCTATCCTGACAGACGCTGCCCTGTGAACAAAGTTTTTACGAGACTGCACCTACATTTGTTGATAGTGAGATCGCAAAGAGAAAATTCATCGGCCGCAGTAGATTTGGGAATTGAGGGTTACATCATTGACCCTTCCACAACTGATCCTAACGTGAGCTCTCGAGACTAGGCCTCAGAGATCGGTGTTTCCCACTCGTACGTATTGAAAGTATTGAATAAAAACCTTTTCATCCTTACCATTCCACACAGTTGCAGGCTTTGGATGAAAACGATTTTGCACCTAGGGAAGAATTTTGTACGTGGCTTTGTACATAGAACAATATCATTTTTTCAAACGCATATTGTGAACAGAAGAGTATTCGTTTGTTCGCGAAGGTTTATTTAAAACTCACAATATGCACCACTGGGCTACATTACAAACGTACGGTCGATTACAAACGTACATTTTTGAAAATAATAAACCTGAATGGGGACATCGAATGTTACCAATTTAATATGCTATTTTTTCGATGTTTCCATTGATTCCAAACATACACACGCTTATACATATAACCTATACGTACGTGTTATACATCCGGAGTACTCGCACTATGGCAGTGGAACGTACTCGAAATCAGCACTCCAATGGGAAAATTGTTATTTTTTGAAGTGAAAACGATTGTTCAGGAGGCTGAGGAGTGAATATTTGAACACGTGGGGCGGAATATTTACCCAACCTCCAATTCGTTGGTATCACATCATGCGTTGTTGTTGGGTAGGCACTTTCGGGAACTATGCAGGTAGGCGTTTCCGGGAGGGGAATGTTAATCCAGGGCAGCACCCGACGAGCCGGCCTTCCACAAACACATAATTTATCTCTCCCCGACTTTTGAGGGCTGAGACTGCTCTTTATCGTTGACGTGTTCCCGCTATCTTGGGCTCTGGCCTGCCCTGGAATATTGAGAAGAACGTTGAAACAAATATTGAACCACAAGTCCGTAATTGCTTAGACTGGGCACATGTCCTTAAATAACATAGGTCTGCAACCAAAAAACTGTATACGATTTTTTTACTGTTTCCCAAAAACAGTAAAAGAAATTCCATCACGTCTAGTTTTCTCGCAAAACTGGTTTTTGAATACCACATACAGTGTTAAACAGCGTTATTCAGTGTTATTCAGCGTTAAACCTCAATTTGGTAGTTGCTTCCAAGTTGTCAATTTTATGAATTGCGTGAATTTTTTCACTCTCATATTTGGTCATGTACCCTCCCAGGATTGATACGAAATGAAAGAGAGGGGTAGGGAAGAAGGGAGTGGGATATTTTTGAAGTAGGAGAAGCGTAAGGATGACCAAAATCATGTCAAAACACGTCGTTTATTTGATTTTCTGAAAATTCAGGATGCCTTGCTGCATGTAGTGCAAAAGTTTCTAGGGAATACGAAAGACCCTAACTACAAAACATTTGTGAATCGCATTTTGGCGTCCTACGAAGCTCAAGGATGCAACATAAGCCTAAAAGTTCATTTCCTGCACTCCCATGTCGAATACTTTCCGGAAAACCTGGGAGCGTTTAGTGAAGAGTAAGGAAAAAGATTTCACCATGACATTCGGGATATGGAAAAACGCAACCAAGGACGATGGAACGTCAGTATGCTTGCTGACTATTGTTCGATGCTCAAGAGGGATACGGACAATGCTGGAGCACGAAAACGAAGTACCAAAGAAAAAAAAGGTTCCACAAGCAAACTGAATGAAGTTTTTGAGCATTTTGTACTGAATATTAAACAAATACTTTCTTTTATTTTGAGTTTATAGACAATACAAATTATGGAGTTTTTCTAAGTTTTCGCTTTTTATGTCCCCCTCTCCCCTAATTTGCAAGAAAACTGTCCGTTATGGAGGAAAATAGCGGTCATTTTTGGATTCAGCACACCAAAAAACATAACATTTAGCTTAAATATTCCATGCAGCTGATCAACAAATTTTTTTTGCAGACCTGTGTATTTAGAACAACTATTTGATCAAAATCTTACAGAAATATTTATTGAAAAGAAATTCAAATTCTTTCCACTGAATCGTCAATATAACAAAAAATTAGTGTATTTTTCTGCAAATGAGAAAAGAAGTAAACTGTTTTATTGAAAGGAACTCCTTAGAAGGTGAATAATTCGTAGTGATTAATCGAATAAATTCATATGAAGCTATGTCAAACTTCCAAGAGAATAATAGGAATTAAATTGGTGGTATTTAATAACCTTCGGTTCTCCAGATACGAGAATCAAATGATTATTAGGATTCTATTAAAGTCTGACCGTTTAGAAGATCAGCTTTAATGTTCAACGAGGGAACTCACTGCCCATCCCCGCCCGGTAATCCTGCCGACGGGAACTTTCCGAATTTCGTCGTGGTCAACCAAAGGCACCCTGGGCTAGGGATGGCCATCGAAACATAAAATATCGACATATGATGTTTGATAGTATCGGCGTTAAAATATCGATGCCGATATATATCGTAGGTTAATCATCGATAGTAGGAACTACCGATAGTATCGACCAAAAAATATCGATAGCTTTAGAAAAATATTGGTTTAAAAGCTGAATAAAATGTATGTATTTAATGCACTTAGTAGACCAGATGCCACAATTGAGTTTGCAGAAGTTCAAATTTGATTTAAAAAGAAAAGTTGATTAATACTGATCTATAAATTAAAAATATACGCCTTTTCTTATTTAAGATAAAATATGTTTAAATTGAAACTATGCTCAGTTTAATGTATTATTATTTTGAATTTTGTTTTACCAATAGTTTTGTAACAAATAATATCGTTTGATAAGCTACCCAAGTTCTCTTAGAGGGGTAGTCGCATTTAAGTCCTTGTTTAAATGAATGTAAATTCCTATGTTTCGAACCTATGGTTCAAACAACTGAGAATAAAGGAAAAAAAAAGAATCAACCGTGAACAAGATACAATCTCAAAAAGAACAACACAACACTTGCTGAAAAACCTCAACAAGTTGTTGTCAACAACCGCAATCTTAAAATTTTCCTATGGAACCTCCAAACCACAACTCGTTTTCTTCTATTTTTATCGTCTTGGGCCAAAACTCTTGGTCGCAGCCAAAACCGCTACCTTGATATCCTGTGGATATTATCCATGGACAGATATCGATATTCCAGCCAGACGAACTCATTTTTGTGGGCATAATATTTTTCAAACTCCTGTGATGTGAAAAACATTGAACTTACGATCGATATTATTTTATGAGTCAACATAATATGTGATATTATCAGATGAAGCCGACTTATCGGTAAAAAAAATATCGGCTAAAATATCGGAAAAAATATTGGTCACTCAGTATCGATATCCGATAATATTGACCCTTGCACCATCGATAGAAAAATATCGATATATCGGAAGAAAATGTCGATATTTCGATACTACCGACCATCGATGGCAATCCCTACCCTGGGCATAAAAAAAAAAAAAAAAAAAAAAAATGGTTCTGGACGGAAATATCGGAATAAAAATGTTAATTGTGTCCGTACTCTTTCTATGGGGCTAGACCGTCCGCATGAATATTCGACTGCTCTAAATGTTGATTAACCTACGTCGTTTGATAACTGTTGGAGATGGAGAAGTTTTGAAATGAAAAGGAATCATGAAGAACGGTGGGAAAAGTAGATTTAGAAGATAGAGAGGAACGCGTATGTCATTCATAATTTGACTGAATGTCCATGTCAGAAAACCAAGGAAGCTGTTGTTTACGCAGTTTTCTACTGGTACTTTTAACGTTCTTGTATAATTCGAAACTGTCAGTTAGTGGGCTTGGAGCTATATTGCTTCTTCCTTTATCTGGATATTTCCTCATCATCACTCTCTCTTGCATCAAAAATAGCATAAATAGATGGAAAGAACACCTGGGATTCAAAAAGTTCAGCTACCGAGCGATGGCTTTATTTAGCAAACCTCCATCATTTACATAGCTTTAGGTAGTTTGAATATTACACTACTATCGATGGCAATCCCTACCCTGGGCATAAAAAAAAAACGGTTCTGGACGGAAAGCTGCTATGAAAACTAGAGGAATATTGTAAATCTATGTTAATTGTGTCCGTACGGGTGTAAAATATAATTCTTTCAATCCCAATTTTTTTCGTTTTGACGACTTGTCAATCAAAAAAAGTTGTACAGATGGGGGAGGGGGTTAAAAAAGTATTCCTTAGTAAAATTATTTGCAGCGGTTTTTGTTATAATCGTGGGTGTTTTATCGTAACAACGGTTATTGAAGGGAAAAGGTAAATCGCTGTTTTTGTCATTATCCTACTCCCTAATTCGTACCTCAACTCCTGTAAGGGCTCAGTCGCTACGTAACTGAGAAGCAATATTTTAAACCAGTTTAATTAGAAAACTTACTATTGGGGAAAATACTGGATTAATTTGAAGATACGGAGAGTTTCTAATGGTTGATGTGGCAAACAAAAAATGATTTTTATAATTTAAAAAGATGATAAATACAGAGGAGGGAGTTATTAATGGACTGTTGATTGGAGTAATGAATGAAATGAAATCTTCCCTGGCCGAGCTTTAAAGGGAAAGCGCTTGGATTAAATATAATGGTGACAAGGAAAACGATTAAGAACTGCGAAGGGACGAATTAATTCAGAATCGTGGTTATATTGTTAAGACAGTTAGCTGATTCTATCTCACGACAAATTAAATGACAACTGTTCCAGGAATCCTTGAAAGGAATGAGATAGAAGTAACGATTATTCCTCTACAACCAGACTCCCAGTGATTCCCTCTCAAAATTGTATGTTGTTACAATGATCGGATTATGATGTATAATCAATTGCTTAGGCCGTCCTCTTTTTCGCCCAGAGAAACCTGCTGAAGCTCGTGATGTTGTGAGTGAGGCGTTCATGGTTATTCGGCCATTACACACTTTTTGGAGGATTGCTCAGCTGATTTAGACGTCTGGGACCAACTTGCACCCTTGGAAAAACAAGGACCATCCCCGCTGCACTTGAGATCACAATCGGGTGGTATCTAGTTACTTGGGCATTTAGGAACTTTCCTAAACACTTCTACCAGATTTGAGGGATTCTTGTGGTTGAAGGTGCCAAATCTCCCAATTTGTCAAATTCATTGTTTTTACGGTATGGTTACAAGAATCGCGAAGGTGTAGTTACATCTCCTTGGTATCTGCATTGACTGCCACCGATGCTTCTAAGGATACTCCAAATGTGTCCGAAATTCGCTGATGCAAACAAACATTATGTAAATACGGAACCAAATAGTTACCTGCAGCCCACTAGAGAGGGGAAGGGGATACTGGACCCAATGCCCCGGGCCCGGCTTTCGTATAGGGGGGGGGGGGGGGGGCGGTCGTTTGAAGTTTTAGAAGCTCCCTCGTTCAATTTTAATTTCGTTTGGAAGTATTGATACAGAATTAATAAATATCCCATACAAAGCTGTAGAACCCAATCATTCTCTCTCTTTTTTTTTTTTAGGGGAGCCGGACTTTTGCCCTGGGTTCTGAATTCTCTCTCCACGGTTCTGGTTACTTGTATCTGTAACCGTAACTGCGTATATTTATTTAATTATTTAAATGAACGCAAAAGCCAATCGAAAATACAAAACGAGTAAACAAATTAAAACATGGAATAAGTAATAGTGTGTAATAATATGAAAAAGTGTAAAATTATGAATAGGATAGAAGAGACAAATAAAAAGAATGGTAAGACAAGAAAGGATGCAAAAATTTACAAGGGAACAAATCACTAATTGTAAATATCAGCCAGCAGACGCTTCATCGTGTAGGAAGAGGTACTAAGTATGTCAAAGTCACTTGACTCCAGGAAAGCATTGACCTAACGAGAAAAACGACACAACGGTTGGTTCAGAAGGTAGTTGTGGGCTGCGATAGGCACCTTGAACAAGATGGTTTGGCGAGTTCTGCAGGAAGAGACATTTATGTTGACTCTAAACAGGAGCGATGGAGATGGAGAACTCCCCCTCACAAGCTTGTGAAAAAACTTGATATCTCTCACGGCTTTCGAGAGTGGGAAACCCTTACTCAACCTGCTCCATTGGTATTTTCAGTTAGAATGCAAGGTAACGCATGAACGTCCGTTGAACCCACTCCAATGGATATCTGTATGCCGCATAAAAAGGAGACCAAACTAGCATACCATTCTATCACACCGTACTAGCACGATCCGAAATCGGGAGCACCAAAATCTTGTTCAACAGTACAATTGCTTCATTGGACGAGAAGTATCGCGTGCACCTTCAAGGGGAACTGACGGCTCTCAGATCAGAAAATTAACAGTATTCAAAGCTACTTTTTAGGGACATGATATTTTTTTCTGGTATTATCAGAAAAATTTTCCTCACTATACTGAAATTCTGAGAGTGGCCATTGCTGCACTCCTAGTCGCATTTTTGTACCTAATGTGACCATGTGTAATGAGGAAGTAACAAATTCCAGTCATGCACCATGGCTCCCTTGAAGATTTTTAATTCTGCAATTGAGAACGTGACGTATGATGTGAGCCACCTTCAATTGAATTTATTTTTATTTCATTTTGATAATGTGTTCAAATAATTTGCTTTGAATGTTAAACATATTATTATCCCATTATTTTTGTTGGATTGGGCTTCCCCGTACTAAATTAATATGCCAACACTGAACCAATCGGAAAGATCTGAAATTTAACAGAAAACACTTTAAAAGCCTCAAAAGCACAGTAAAAATTCCAAAATTTTTTATTAGTCCTGAGACGAAAATCAGGAGTGAAAAATCGCTGACGAAACAGGTTGCTGCACTCGAATCACGATCTAGAAGCCTTAGTCCTTATAAATCATCACAAATCCAAGAAATCTGTTTTTGTTCATAATGATCTAAGAAAATGTATGGATGTCTTTTTGGGGCTTGATAGAGTCCGAAAACCACTCGAACCAACCTATGAAGGACAATTTAAAGTACTGAAGAAAGAAGAAAAATATTTTACTCTGGAAATAAAGACCAACGAAAACAATGTTTCGATCGACAGACTAAAATCTGCATACCACTTTCAGCATGACGAATTCGAATCAACACCAACATCATGCATAAAATTGTCAGCGACTTGCGGAACGTCCTCCGGGAAGTAGAAAAGAGTTGGATTTTCAAACCATGGCCTTACAAAAACTCATTATTTTTTACCGGAGTAGTTCCAGGAGGGGGAGTAAATTTAGGGATCTCCATTACTTATTTTGTTTATTTTGAACAGTTTTGATTTATTCACGTCGTTGAGTTGGGTAGTTATGGTTTAAATAAACAGTTGCGTTTCAGAATATCCAAAGACTCGTTTTTGTGGTGCTAAAAATAATTTTCGTTATAGTTAGCCCTACATATTTCCTGAACTTGCTAGTAACTGCGCGTTCACTCGTAGTTAGAGTTGTCCCAACTCTGCTTGAGATTCACTGCGCTGTTCCACGCTGTACTCCTCTGATGTTTTATTATTATCCAGTTAACTGTAGGTTTATCAGTCTCGTTTACACAGCGGATAAGGGGGGGGGGGGGTAATGTGAGGGATAGCGTTGTTCCCCAAATAACACAAATCGCGGTGTTTATCCATAGCACCTAGGTAAACCCCATCTGAAATGTTGATTTATCCGGACGGCTGGGTAACAATTATAACTGAGAGTTAATGAGATGGTCTGGAGCTTCCTTACTTCAATCAATCGAAGCAGCAATTGGTTTACTCATTTTATTTGAGTCACAAGTTTTGTTGACGTCATCAATTGCACCTGTATATGTTTTCGGATTTGTCTTCAAAAACAGCGACGATGAAGATTCTATCGTAAGAGAGTTCGTTGAGTAGGAAAGAAGACGGTGTACTGAGACCCCGTGTTTCAGTAAGTTTATGACCTAGTGGAATGGGATGATTGAGAATATTGGTTCCATCATTTCCAGTAACAGTCTGTAATCGTAAAGCAAAAATTTTTTATAACACCTCACATATTTAGACATTTAACGTTACAAGAAGCTTTGATTCCAAATATGACCGACTATGACAGATATGACAGATTAGTCATATTGACCCGGGGATAGTGGTTGTTCTCGTTGGACTTGGAATGAATATATACTTCAAAAACCTCGATTTATTGTTTTTCTGGGAAAATTCTAAAAAAAGGACCGGATACATCTGTGAGAATTGCAACATAGAGAATGGGGGTATCGACATTTTGGAAGTTTTACACATTGAGAATATATTTATGTACATCCCAAAATTTTATAAACTGACTTTCTAAACAAACTTAATGGAAACGTAATTGTCAATAATTTTCCCTTCTAGAAGAAATTCCCACAAGGATGAGTAAGAACGTTTTGTAGGCTCGACTATGAGTTCACAAAACTGAGTGATGGAATCATAACACATCCAGACACCACGCAAACTTATTGCGAAATATGGAACTTGGTAGTTAATTTTGATAATTCTAAAGCCATGGGTTTTCGGAGGGGCGGTCCATTTGGTGCCAGTGAACGGTGGTAGTACAGGAGAGGGAGGTGAGTGTTGAGGTGGTGAACCGATACAAATATCTTGGAGTCACTATGACTCCCCGTTTGTCGTAGGAAACTCATTTCAGGCGAAAAGTGCCTGCAGCCAAACGTGCAATGAATGTGGCTTGGAAAAATTTTCTGATAGATCCGAAAGCACCTTTGAACGCAAGATAAGAAGTCCTCATGGCGGTTGTCTGATCGATATTATGCATTGGGGGTCCAGGTATGGGGACAACGGAACTTTAAGGAAATTGAAAAAATGCAAATGTATTTTCTTCGAAGAGTTTCCTGGTTGTCTGGCAAAACAACGCACTACATATTGTGCCTGGAAACAGATTTGCCACCTTCTGTATTTTCACTGCCAAAGGTTACATCCGGATTACCTGTGTATTCAAGATGCCTGCGGAAAGGTTTCCACGTATTGTCGCAGTATTGGTTGCTAGCGAGAAAGTTGGATGTTGCGCGCAGCTCCGAGAATTGCAAAATAGGTTCAGTTCGAACTTGGATGGTGGAGGGTTGGATGAATCAAAGATTGATGAGTTAATTGGTGAATCGCAAGGGGACCACACAAGTCAGTGTAGGATTAGGCCAGCAAGTTTCACTAATTATTTATGGTATCGAAAACTCGATCACAACGTGAAATCTGTCAATTTCAACGCCGACAGAACAATGGAATTCACCTGTTAAATTTTGAAATTGCGAACTGAACTGTTCAACCTCAGCTATCAACCAAGTTCGGAGAATAGGATAAAATTATGTTCGTAGAACAATAAAGTGGATAAAGAGGATACATATTATCTAATTTGTGAAATCCCAATTTGGACAGAATTCAGGTTGAAGTGGCTGGGTCATGCTTTTCTATCTCATTAGGTTTTCCTTGTAATGTTGAACTCCACCGATCAGTGGAATTCCCTGGTAATGTACGCTTAGAGTGGCTTGGGGTAATATAAAAGACCTAGTTGAGATGGATGCGGTATATCGTGGAAGAAAGAACTATAATTAAGGCTGCATATAATCAATTTTAATTTACATGTATCCATATCATGCTGCAGGTTTTGTTTTGTTTTCATTTAGCCGCTAACTGAAATTCCATGATTTCTAGTTAAATGTAAATCATTATTTTGTGATTGCATGACCTAACGGTAATATTTTGAGAAGTCCACTAAATCGCATTGTATAGCTAAACAATTATTAAGAAAATTATGTTTCTGGTGTGGGATACATGTAAATATTAGTGTTATTCGAGAATTTTCGTTGTTCTGAATTTCTCCAGCTCTTTGATTTTTCCCGTTAGAATGGGAACAACCAGATGACTAGAACTCAGTCCCTATCTGACCTCATCAGTGATTTTTGACCAAAATTTCATCAACCTTGTTCTGGCAGTGGGGGGGAAACGAAAGATGTAGGACGGCCGGAGGGGTTGTTTTTTCATCCAATTTTTCATTCTATGCATCTGGAAACGTAAAATCACCAATTGGGGGGTGGTTCAAATTGTTTCTCGGTCGATAATAAGGCTTATGAAAATAACAAACCAATATGGTCCACCTCTCGCCTGATCCAATCTGGGTATAGACAATTCCGTGCACCTCGTCTTATAGCTTTCTCTTGTTACCTGATTCAGTGGTTCAGAGAGAATCACATTGGCTGAGGAGGGAAGAGGGTATGGGTCTAATCGGAAGGCGATTCCACTACCATGATTTTCTGAAGTGCACGTCCTCATATTGGAGAAACATCCCGTCGATCGGATTGAAAGCTGAATGGGAAGGGTGCGGGGCCACCTTTCCCCACTTTTCTTCGAATAACTCAATTCCCCGCGACAGCCGTTTCTCTAAGCTGAGTGAGTAGGAGAGCGTAGTGGCCACTGACGATCCCTCGGATCTGCTCTGCGAGAGACCCCACTGTCACCACTCCGACCTCCGCTCTCTTCCGCGTTCGTGGGAGAGGCTGAAGGGAAGGGCCCTCTGATTTGAATAACCCATTCTGCATTTCTCTTGAATGGAGTCAACTCTCAACTGGTGTGTGTGTGTGAGCAGCCAACAAAAGGGTGCGCTCTGTTGGGTGGACGGGAAAGGAGCGGAAAAGGCACCGAGGGAAATATATTGCTGATCCACTTGGCTCTTCCACCTTTTATTTTCCTTCTATCTGAACCGCCGGCTTTTTAATCTCCCGTCACACGTAGATGATCCGCATGAGCCAAAAACTATGCAAAACAGTAAACAAAACCAGTGCGCATGATTTGGAGGCCTACATCTACATATTCATATACCATGGAAACAAAGTAATCTACATGAAAATTCAGCAAATATACATTTCTTTTATGATACTGGTTAATTATTTTCAATGATAAATGGTACTGGTGGAAGGTTGAGGCAGAAACTATGTCAGGTTTTCTAAGGAGAAACAGGTGAAGGTTTTTAATAAAAAGTTGAGTTTAGGTGAAAGTTCTTGATTCGTCGTACAACTTTGTTGATGAAGAGCGGTAGGTCTTCGCATGAATAACCCTAAGGATACGTCTGTGC
Source organism: Creontiades dilutus (assembly GCA_031894815.1). Classification (NCBI taxonomy): domain Eukaryota; kingdom Metazoa; phylum Arthropoda; class Insecta; order Hemiptera; family Miridae; genus Creontiades; species Creontiades dilutus. The sequence continues at coordinate 542,984 of JAVIWC010000324.1, forward strand.
AATCGGTTCAGTTTGGACATTGGAGGCTCCACCCCATATCGAGATAGCATACTGTGGAGTTGATTGTACCAGAGACATGTATACTAGCCTCAACCGCTCCTTGGAGACGGTTGTTCTCACAATCCTCAATATTGGGATGAACTTTCCAAGTCTATCATACAAATAATCAACATCCTTAGACCAACTAGGAGAAGTGTCCAACATTACACCTAGATATTTATACATCGAGAAGCGTGTGGTGTATCGGAGGAGGAGGTTGGGAAGGAGTATCTGCTACTTCCCCTCATCCCGCGGCACGTCTGGTTATATCATGTAACTTCCTACGCTCACCCGACTATAGGCGTAATTTCTCTAGTTGTATTGTCCAGTCCTGGTAGTCGTCTGATTGGCGAAGATGATAATTTCTTACAAAAATAATAAGCCCTAAATGAATTCAATTGGTGCCACGCGATTTTACATTGCCAACACGAGTGTTAATTGTGTTTATGTAGAATCGGTTCACGTGTTCACTTTTAGACGGATAACTACAAATGAAATGATATGATTCGTCCAATATTCCGACTAAGTAGCTCTTTGATGGGATTCGTGCGCCGGACAACGAGGGAGAGTTTTGTGGAGGTGACGGCGCCTCGAGGAATATCGCGGGGCGACTCAAGCTCACCCTCCTCTCTCCGCTCCCTTATCAGCTCGTAAACGGTTCTCGATCACTGGAACGCTTCCTTCCCCATCCACCCATCAAATATCGCTTCTTCGCTATCAAACCTTCTACTTGAATCAGCTTGAGCCTCCGAAGGCCATCATCATCATTCCTTCTTTTCTGCCAAGGTTGTATAACCGAGCTTTTCGTCAAGCAGTTAGAAGGAGATTAATCTCAGTAATATAACGATTGTCAGACGAGGGGGATTCGAGAGGATTGATGGTGTAAACAGAACCGAGACCATTCACCTGAGGATCCCGAGATGTTCGGCTAACAACTGAAGCATTCGCATCGAATATTCCGCTTTCAATCTCGGTGTGTGAAATGAATGTCCATTGAACCGGACAAGCTGTATTCATTGTTGCATACTGCGTATCCATGTTTCCATTGTTGTTGATTTTTTTGGAAAACGCAGAAGTTTCATTCTATTCTCAGATTTCGTATCAAATCAGAACGACGCGTCGCACAGTGGGTCAAGAATAGAAAGAAGAACACTTGAAACTCTTTTCTTTTCGACTATTTGTAGGGTCTAAAAGTTGTACCTGCTTGTTGTATACACCCGAGAGATGAAACTTCTGCGTATTCCGAGTTCTGGAATTCTTTATATATACCAAGATCAAGGGGAGTATTAGAAAATGATTAGAAGAAGAAGAAGAAAATTATGTTTTACAAATTTTAAAAGTACAAAATAAACATTACCGCATAGTTAATGAACCGTCTGCGGGGGTACGGGATTAAAAAGTCATTTACAAAATGAACGGATCTATATCATGTATATATAATTTGTAGGAAGAAAATAAAAATAAAAATGACTCGTGACTATTGAATGGGATGCAAAGAAAGAAGAAAGAAAAGTTGAATGTTCTTCAATGGGTCACCAATTGAACTCCCTGGTCAAAAAAGTTCTGTAACGCCAGGCCAGACGACAATACTGCGCCAGTTTTGACCAGTTAGGGCCGCTGACTATACTTGCTGTGCGACAATGTCGGTACTCCGAAGATGGGCACGCGGAATTCAGCCAGAATAGGGCAGATACAGAGGGAATGATGAAGATCTTCTCTCTCCTAAAGGTTGTATAGCGAGCAGAGATCCGACTGGTCAGTGAGGTCAGGCATTCAGGTTCAGTGTTTCTGTCCTCACCCTCACTGCCCATCTGACCCAGGAAAGAGGAATTCCCACGTCTACTGTGAGGCTGCCACACTTGATGTCAGGATCCAGCTCCCTGTAAGGAGTAAACCTCTCCCATATTTCTCAGCCATATCTGACCATTCCTTTGCCCACCAGACATTGGTCTCGACTACTGGGATGGGATTTTACCCGGTAAATACCTGAGTTCGAGAAAATACCTGGGAAAATACCCGATTGGGTAAATATTCGGGTATTTTTGTATTAGCTTCCCGAACTATTTTTGCCGTTATAGATTCTAAAGCTTTTTCCACATTCTGACTCATCAACGTGTACTACGACTGTACAGCGCATGCCTAGCCTTTGAAGCTGTCGATAGCTCCTTATGCGGGCTCCAGCACTTCTTCTTTCGGCTTCCAGCGTCGCCTTGCCAACAATTTGTCGGTAACAACAAAGCGCGCAAACGGCGCAAACGATTTTAACAATAAAGGTATAGTTTATTTTGCATTTGTTCATATGAACGTAAAAATTAATGGAAGGTGTGGCATTTACTGTAAAAAACGAAAATACCCATTATTTGGGTTTTTTTCCCACAAAAATACCGGGTAGGAAAATAACATAAAACCCATTTAGGAAAATACCCGGGTATTTACCCTTCGTCCATCTCTAGAGGTAGCTGTTGTTGGAATTATTGGTTCACAAGGAAACAATAACAGTTTGCAGCAGACCATACTAGCACACGGTTGCTAGACAAGTGGTGAACCCCATGTGACTGAGGAAAAATTAATGTTTTAGAATCCTGAAATGAATTAGAATCCTTGGCCAATGACCGGTTAGTAGATATGGTATCCCTCCTTAGTTGGGTGGAGTTGTTGGGTTGCCCTCGTGACATTTTTGGTAGTACCTGAACCTTAATGTGTAATTGACAGTAACTAGGATGATTCCTAGTTCCTAATGGTAGGCCTATATTGCTAATGTTGCAAATCCTTTCCTATTGTCATTAGAGTAGTTGATGTTATTATGATGATTCAAAATCAGTATATTCATCAAAATCAGAATGGCGCTTCGATCGAGATCCAGTTAGATTCCTAGTCTTTCAAACGCTGTGTGGTTTCGGTATAAAAGTGTTGTGTTTGGGGAGAGCAATCAAAGCATGGAGGGATCTCATGATCCTGGTCCAGCTGGTTGGTTGGGAACAAGCAGATTGTGATTCGCGGCCGAGAGGGTTCGAACAATCGTTCAGTGAGCCGTAAGTCGCTATTGTCTTCCCTCGCAGGACGTGACTGGGGGTTCAGCGTAGCCAATCCACCCTAACAGTTTCCTAGGGGAATTCAAATCAACTTGTGAATTTAAAATTACAGAAAAGCGCTGGTGAAAAGCACACTGTGGTCCAGACACGGCAATGCCCTCTCGAAGTAAAGCGTAAGTAACTAACAAAATGTTTCCTTTTCCATCAACTAAGAAACATCCCCCCCCCCCCCCCCCGTCAAAATCGATGGTTCACGTTTCAAGATATTCAGGATTAAAAAATCGGTCGCCAGAATCTTGTTTCCGAAACTACTCAATCGAAAATTACGAAATTTGTCTCTAAAATACAACACCCACCCGGTATTTGCAAGTGATCTCGGGATATTGGTAAATCAACCACAAAGAATCTTTTTTTTTTTTTTTTTTTTAATTTGCATTTATTGAAAATGAAGACACACAACAGATAATAAAAAGAATAAGAATATATCAACGGGAGGAGAAGGAAAATATTACTTACAAAAAACAAGTTGAATAAATGCTACTAACCATTGAGTAAACTCGTGCCGGGTGAGGAGCCGTACATTGCGCTTAGATTATTGTTATTATTTTCTTCTTTTTTTTAATACTTTTTTAATCGAACATTGAAAATTTTTTTTCTTAATCTACAAATTTTTTTTTGGAATTGAAGCAAACATTATAAATATGGAAATACAAGCATAAAATGAACTTTTCTATTTACTTCTGTTGTAGGTGAGGGATTGACCTTCATGGCGATGAACATGCTAACGTACAAAAACCTAACCGTGCTGTAAGTATATTTTTCGTTTTAGTGGTACTTCTGTTGGAAGTTATAATGCAATGAAAACTGCGTAACACTAAAAAAGAGTTAGTAACTGGCCGACAAAAAACTTTTGGTCTGGAGCAGAATAGGTGAGGGTTGACGTCAAGGTTTTTTTTACCGCTGAATCCAAGTCTGAAATCCTTTTTCTCAGTCAGGTCTAGTTTTCGAGATATAACTCATGGACCTATTTTCTAGGTACGGTTAATTGTTGAAAACAGCTCTTCAAAAATCCCGATCAATATTTCACTTCCAATCACTCTCTCCAAGTTTCATCAGGTCCAGAATCTGAATTCGAAACCCGTTTTTAGGTAACTTCTTTAATTCCGTGGAAATTGCGGTAAAGTGCATCTTTATTTCAGTGGGCAAAATAAAAATTAGACGTAGTCCACGAGAAGAAGCGACACGATTCAATAACTCTCATATTCCCAATACATGGGTTCTTTGATATCATTCATTGACATGGATATGGTATTAATAAATCAAAAATGTCGTGCAGAGGCACCATGTGATTGGATGAAGGAGCTAGGAAAATGAAGGGTCAAACGATTCATTGATGAGAAAGTGGAAACCTACCTGGTTAAAGACTGGAGTACGTTCCTCTAGCCAACATACGCAAAAAAGCACCTATGAACATACGTTCAGCCTGGGGATTGAAAGAGGAAAGACAGCACCTTTAGCCTGCGTATGATACGTACAATGGGAACTGGGTGAGTTCTGTTGTGATTCCTAACAGGAGTCCACTACCAAAAAGAAACAGGAATTCGACCCACCAAAAAAAAATCGGTACTACCAGCAGACTTGGGGAAACGAGTTTTTTCCCACGGACTTTTTCCGAATCTCTGACGCAAAATATGATTCAAAATATTTAAAACGCTTTTGTGGAGAAAAACCAAGAAAATGCTTCAGCAAGCTGACCCGCAGCACAAAGAGTTGAGCCATTCTTCCCTTGACATATCAGACCTTAACGAGTTTATTGATTTTTTTATTATTGAATTGAATTTCCGTTTGAAATATTGAAGTAAATTCCACCTTGGATTTTCGTCCGACTACCCGGAGGTGTCGCGGACGTCGCCAGCCGTCCTCTAGAGAGGATCGGAAGTAGGTCTGACGATTTCGCTCGTTGCTTCCCATTGCCTCACGCCCCTGGGTTGGGAGCGATTTGGATTCACGTGATATCGAGATCAGAGGTGAACTGTCTAACGACTCGACAGGTATACAACACTTGATTCGTTACCTGCCTTGTTACCTTGTTACAACACTTGTTACCTGCCTGATTCGAACCGGCCAAATCAGTACTCCCACTGAAAGTAAACAGCCAAAGGGATGATGCCTTAGCTCGCTCGGACAACCTGATCCCACTTTGAAATATTGAATTTAGCTTTTGTTTAACCATTACGTGTGGATAGTTGAGTAATTAACCATTTTTCGATGAATGGAGGATTTTTTAGCGTTTTCAGTAGAAAAAATAGTCTCCTTTACAGTGGATAAAAAATGACTCAGATCGTTCTTCCCCCGTAGTCTTCAACTGTGTTCCTCACCCAACTGAACAATTTTAAAGTATCCGATTTTTTGGATCAGATTGAATTTTTCTATTTGCCGTTTTTTATCCAAATCCCACATCTTCAAATGTGTAAAGCGGTATTTTATAAGTGTTTTTGTGCTTTGTTAGCTTTACTGCTGTTCCCCATGGTATGGAAAAATAAAGCAAAAAACATAGAAAGAGTGGTTGAAACTGAAAAATTGAGATTTTTGAAGTGCTCTTTTTAACGCTTGAACTAACCTAGAAAATAGGTACATGCAATATCTCAAAAACTAGAGCTGGTAGTGGAAAGTGAGTTTCAAATTTGGGTTCAGCACACTGAAAAACCCTAACACCAAACAACACCTCCTCTTTATGGTCAGGGTAATATTGGCTTGAAAAATTCTGATTTGATGGTGTAGGAATACACGTGGAGAGTGCTTACCGAAAACTTTACATAAGCCTGATGATCAGCGGTGGCGGCCAATCTCGTATTAAAATGAGCCACTTTATAATAGCTTTCCTAATATAACCTCTTTTGAACGTATATTATGCAGTCTAATCCCCATCAGGTCGACCTGCGTTTCTTTACAACATTCTGCTGGGTAAATTACAAGAACTTCCTCTAAGATAAGCCAGAACTTGATACTCGCAAGTGCTGAACTAAACGGCGTTGAGGGTTTCTCCATCATAATTTTTCGCGATTTGTGAGGAACTTTCCGAAATAACTTAACTTATTCCAGTGGAATTCGACGGCCACACCTTATGCGAGAACATTCAATCAACTGATTTATAATTTATTTTGTAGCAAGGTAATACTGTAAGGAATTTGAGGCAGTTCTTATTCACCGTGGCGATATTGAGTTTTGTTGTTGGCTGTTTGATATTGAAATTGTGTACGTATTAATCTTACCTAGTTTTCGAGTCCACCTACGCAGACGATGCTTTGGCTTGGCTATCCGGAGAAATAAAAATTTTGTTCAGTTGAATTCAAAATTTCACTACGCATTTAAAATACGATTAGGCATCAACATATTGAATGTTATCATGTAAATGATTAACAGGAGTACAATCCAGTTCTTAGCGACGGACCCGACAGCACCCCCCCCCCCCCCTCAACACTCCTTCAACTAACCTTCGGGTGGGCTCCTTCCGCCCTTTGTTATCCTGGCATCACCACTTTCTGTCCGCCCAAGGGGGTCATTCGTGTACCTGCTACCTTGTTAAGCGCTAGCCTCTCTAGTAAGTTCCAATTTTCATGCAACGTTACCTCAATATCAATAAATTGATAATCTTGGTAATTTTTCATCTTCGGTGCTTAAATGTGTAAAATTAATCATTTAAATGATCTGGCTGTAGAACCATAGAGGTCTACTGTCCCGTTTTTTTCTTGAATCGATGTAACAAAAATTTCTATGAAATTCGACATCTCTTAAGGTTTTAAAAAAATTTCAATGAGCTACAGTGGTATGTTAACTAAACGATGTGCGATACCCAATCGTTGGGTACTTTATTTTATAATTTGATTTGTTGTCAATCAATTGCTCGTGCTCGTTACAGTTCATGGCCCTGAAACCCTCCGAAACGTTTTTCTTTGAAATTGGTTTTAGATTTGAGGTCCAATAGAGCGCGGGATCTTTTGATATATTTGTGGGCGAAACGCGGGCGGAGCTGCTTCCTCTTCGATTTAACGGTAATGGCAGTTTCATGTCGGCAAAGTATCCGCTGGAGGGAGCCATTCATCCCTGAGTAAGTAGGTGGCACTTCCAGTCAATCTGAATTCATGTCAGGAGTGAGGGCAGCGTCTGGGCCGGCGTCGCGACATTGGCACAAGCCCTTTGAGCAAATGGAGCGACCAGCTTAGACAACCGCTTCCGTTGATGGTAACAGGGTAACAGTGGTAGAATCTACTGCTAGTGCCGATCCGTAGAGAGCGACTGGGAACGCATAATCAGAGAAATCAAGTTACTAAGTGCTAACGGCACGAAAAGCGGAAAGAGTTTTAGACGGTTCGGAAGAAAGAGCGGACTTATTTTTCCGTTGATTTCGGAGGTTAGGCACGTCGCATGTTAAAGAGATCCACTCTCCAGGAGGCCTGTAAGAGGATTTCCAGCTTACTGCTTCCTCCGTTCGACGAGCCCATTCAATAAGAGACGCGGAGCTGGAACAGCGGTAGCTGGTAAGATAGTGAGGAGTGGTGGTGGGGGGGGGGGGGGGGGTTCTGCCATGAAGTCGTTAAATTCAGCTCACTAAAAGTCAACAATGGACCGAAAATGCGTTTTTTTCCCTCTCAATCTGTGTTTCATCAATAATAATCAATATCAACTCCACGGTATCACAAAATTTACTATAGCAATTTCCAGTTGACATAAACCTTTTTCCGAAAGAATTTTCTTTCACCAACCTTTTCTTAATACAATTACACTTTTCTAGAAAATAAACCACTGTGTAAAAAATTAGTCGATCTATTCAAGCGCTCCTGAACCCACTAAAATTTTCTTGTTCAAATTGACATGATTAAGAACTCGATCTAGTTTTTAAAACTATCATTGGGTATATAGTTTTTTCCAGTTGAATTATACATGAAGTGTGATCATACACAAATTGGACATATAGTCGTCCCTGTAATGCATGCATTACTTACCAGTATGTTTAACTTTATTCGTGGTATTGCTAGTGAATCGATATTCTATATCGATTTTTCATAGAGGTTCATCAATGTCGACATTCCCATCGTAATTTTCTATTATTACTAAGGTGTCAGTCTAGTTTCAGTAGTAACATTTGACCAGGCCTGTTTACGTATTGTGGAAATGAACTTTTTGTGTTGACTAAAACAACAGGTTTTCATACAGTTTAATTATATTCGCCGAATGTTTAATTCAATTTGCATAAATTTTAATTCAAGTAGCTGGAAGTTCTATTCAATTCGCGAAAGGTTTGACACAAAGTGTGAATGCTATACTTGCAATACCTTTTATTCCACGGGAGATTTTATTATTTCGGAAAATGGTTTAATTATTCTGGAAAACGGTTTAATTCACCTGGGAAAAGGTTCAATTCTCTTGGAAAAAGGTTTAATTCTACTGGAAAATGCTATATGACATGGACAAAATATCCGTAAAAAAATAGAGAAGTGCATGTGTGTAAGCTTATTGTATTTCTCTTAATGAAGTGTCCCCTCCTTCTTTAGAGGGAGTTTTGAAGAAAAAAAAAGTGTTGGTCTACCAAATTGAAAAAAATGTATAACAGGAAAATCACTGAAAATGACGAAATACTGATGAATGAAATCGCCACATTTCTGTTTTATAGCAGAATACTACTCGAAGAAAGTTAGTGAACTATGAAATAGAGTAGGAATATTAATTTTATTAGCAAAGTTGATTGGAATGAGCTTTTTGCCACCCAATTTATACGAGTATGGCAGGTTCTCATGTTAACATTCTGTATATTTCGAAAACACAATAAGAAAAAAATGAAAAATGTGGGCAAAGAATCAAAATAATGATTATCAACTCAAGCAACCTATCTATTTAGGCGATTGATGAGTTCATCATCGATCTCAAAATTGAAAGAACTCGAAAACAAAGCCTCTAACGAAGACAAAGTGGCACTTTTTGTTGGTAATGAGAACTAGAATCGCTTCTAGAAGTTATGTGAACTTTATTCGAAAGGACCTATGTACTTGTAATACACTAGTAGATGGTCCATCAAAAAGTTGACTTCACGCATATCTAAGGTGATTCGTCGCTTGACGGATTGAAAGATGTATCTACGTTACTCCAGGAGGGTGACAAGCATTAAAACGACGTCAGGGTTCACAAACATCGCGGGTTCGTACCGCCTCGGGATCGCCCGCTGTGCCGAGATCGATGGCACGTGCGGCATTTGTGGCGAATGATTACGAGTGTTTCAGCACGTTTTGCCATCACACGGCTCGTGATTATACAAGGAGGCTCCGTCTCTTCCGTCTCAAGTGGATAAAACCAGCGAGATAGGTACCGAGGAGACGAAGCAGAACTTTCGAAGTCGGGCGTTTCAGACCCTAATTCGCCAAGGTTACGACGACATTAATTTTTAGTCATTCAAATGGTCATTTATTGGTTCATTACTTTCAATAATAAACTTTTGTATCCCACCACGATAAAATGTTTTTTTTAAACTCCATCTCAAAAGTTGTTGGTTTACGTTTCAAGATACGTAGATTTCAAAAATCACTGTACAAACGAACCTGAATGAGTGTTGGATCTAAAATACCGTTTTGTGCCTAGTAAGACTGAATTTTCGGCTTCACTTCTAGGCAGCTTTCACACTGGTTACACACAAGACATCAGACCAGTAAACACGCTACTTCCAGATACAACTCTTTAAAATTGTTGAGAGCTTTCATGCTGAAGGGACTTTTGCTTCTTGTCTTCTTATAACTTGAAACAAGTATATGAAGAGATCCGGCAGGTTGGAATTCGAGGCAGGTCTAATGACATTGTGGGTTAGTATCATTTGGAATGACATGCGTCCCTGGGTGCTAGGCTATCTAAACAGGCGTCTCGAGTCGGTTTGCGTGATTATACTAAATTGAACAACATCTCAAAAGTCTGTATTTCCATTTTGAAGTAGCAAAATGAAGGTACCCTCCTGGCTCTAAGGAGCTCCATTCTAATTGCTCTTGTTACTTCTACAACCCACCTAACGGTGCTCCCCGATCTCCTCCCATCCTTGAACACTGGGATTATTCCCTCCTCCCTCGCATCTTCAGTGGTGCCTACTATCTCATTTGCTACCATTTCCTGCAGCACTCAGTCGCTTTACCACTCAATGGGAACATTTTACACCACCATTCTTGCTCTAGCTGATAATCCAGCTTCCCTCAGTTTTAGGTTGTTCTGCATCTTGGCCACATCTGTTGCGGTTCCCACACTCAGCACGATGCCTCCACACCTACTCCTAGCTTACCAGGGCGGAGAGCTGACAATTATCGCACTAGACCCATCCTCTGCCTCAATAATCAGAATCTTCATTGGCTTTGCTGGACTCGAGCCCCCCCCCCCCCCCCCCCCGTCAAACGCAAACTAGCCTTGAACTCTGCTATTGGTTGTATTTCCACCTCTCTCCCAGCCCCTTCCATAGGCTGCTGCTGATGTACATTCTGGGTGCCCAACTGGATTGGATAAAAGTTCTTCGGACAACACATATGGGCTACGGCTCTTCGCATTTTCCAGTAGGGATGAACCCACAGTCGAGTCCTGCAAAGCCCCCTTCTCCTCCTTACAACCACCGCAATTAGTAACTCATCATCTGACTATGAACTCATTTTCGATTCACTATCGACAAGACAGCTAACTTGACAAAATACAAAAAACACGTGTCTCTTCTGTGTGGAAGGACTTGACTATTATTTCAAGTCTCGTGTCTACTCGTCCGATGTCACGTGTCTAACCAGTTTGAAAGTCGCCTAAAGGCCCTAAATCAAAGGGTTGATATTTTCCCATCACTGAACTAGAATTATTGGTCGTAGCCTCTGGCACATTGTAAAATCCTTTCGCTTCCATAATTATTAATTGTACTCCAAATGCTTTGAAAACATACTGGTGAGTAATGCACGCATCACAGAGACACCCCCCGAATCAGATTTTCATACGATAGCTCTTATACAGGGTGGTCCTTAATGAACGTACCACCCTTTCCATTTCTTTGGTTGTGGAGAAATCAAAAAACTTTTCAAAGTAACCACCCCTTATTTTTCTGCAAATTCAAAAATTGCAGTTTGAAGCGTCGCCCATGCACGCAAATGCCCGAAACGCTCAATAACTCTTTTATTTCAAATGGGAACCCCTATTTTCTATTTCGGATTCGGATTCTACTCAAGATTTCATGAACATTAGATCCCTCAACCAATTTTTTTTATTGCGCGTAACCGGTTCAGCGAGCACGCTAAGTTGCGCAACCTCAAAATTGTCAAATAGTGGATAATGGTGAACTCTAAAGTGTGACCATATAATTTTCATTGTTCCTTGAAGCTGATTCACGAGATGCTATCTATTTTTTGATTTGACTCAATTTTCGCGGAATGATGACCAAAATTTGTTTATTTTGCGTCCATTTTATTATTTTAGGTGCCTGTTTTCTGATTGTTATGGGGATTAATATTCGAAATCTGGTTAAAAAATTTGAAAAAAAGATATTCAAACCTTTTTCAGTGATCAAGGGAAAAATCATCTTAATCTGAGAGTCAAAAGTCGGCATAAATGATGATTTTTCACGCGAAATAAACAAATTTCGATCATTATTCCGCAAAAACTCAGTCAAATCAAGAAACAGATAGAATCACGTGAATCACCGTTAGAAAAGAATGAAAATTCATGTGTCACCCTTTAAAGTTTACCATCATCCACTATTTGATAATTTTGGAGATGCGCAACTTTGCGTGCTCGCTAAACCGGTTACGGACGATGAAAAAAATTGTTTGAGGGGTCAAATTTTCATGATATTTTGGGTAGAATCCAAATCTGCAATCAAAAATCTGGGTTCTCATTTAAAATAAGGAAGTAAGTGCGCGTTTCGGACGTTTGCGCGCATGCGTGACGCGCGAAAGTGTGATATATGAATTTCTTGCCAAAAAATAAGGGGGGTTTACTTCGACAAGTTTTTTTATTTTCCCATAACCAACGACATTGAAAGGGTGGTTCGTTCATTAAGAATCACCCTGTATATGGTCCATTTATAATCCATTTATAGAAAATATACTAAAAAACGGAATAGCTTCTTCCGTTCACCTCCTTGCATAATGAAATTCGGAACTGAAATGTTTCCATATTTTGGCCAAGCTATTAATTGTACGAAAAAAGAATCCACTGTAACATAGTGGAGAAACATAACGACTGATCACTAGTTAATCTGTTAACGGAGTGTTTTGAAAAAAAAGCTATAAATTAATACTCATTGATATACCATTTCCAAGCCAAAGTAAACCTTTTCAATACCAGTTTATGTACCTCATTTCGCTCATTCTCTCAATAGGTTTCATTTGGTCAGGAACTTGAAAATACTATATAAAGGGGTTGTTTACATTATTTCTTTTACTTATCACATCCTGTAATTGAATAATTACTAATGACAGAGCTGGATAGTGCGACACTGTGGCCCAGCCCGGAGATGGTTCTTACTTCTAATTTTTATAAAGTACGTACCTATAAAACTATATACACGCCACATTAATTATTAAAATTTAGATTCCACTTCCATGGAATGATGTACTTAGTACATACATCATTTATACTGCTGTAAATGTTTTAAAATCATTCATTTTCGTGTATAAAGTACTCATACGGGTTGTCTCTTATTGATTTACGATTTTCTTTTTTGAATAGCTGTTCACTATTTAACTTCATTAGATTTATATTTTTTCAAGATCTTTAATTACTATGTGCGTGCCTCTGTATTTTTTAGCCATTTGAGCAAATGTATTTTTTACTCTAGGCAACTTGAGTCTGGATGATTTTGATTCCTGCTGTCTCACATCACCAAAGAATATACTTTTGTGTTTACGAATTATTTTGAACTTACCCAATTGATGGACATTTAACTAATTCAAATCATGAAATAATGTATGGGATTATTAACATTATGACTCCTTAACGTAATTTTTTCTATCATAAAAATTTTATAAATTAGGTAGATACTTGAAAGTGATTCCTTATATTACAATGGTATACTGTAAAATTGACTCAAACAGCGTCTGATAAAAAAAAAAAATTAGTTAAAATTTAGTTCTTCTGATGGAAATTTGATTCTACACAGGGTATAAGCACATTTCTTAGATTTGACACACACTTTGAATGTAGTGGGTCCAGTACATTTGACAATCAAACTTCACTCCTACATAAACTCAATTGTTCACTTCTTTGATTTTCGAACAGTCACACGGTAAATAATTGCAGCTGTGTAATGCCAAAGCGTCGCTCGATGTCGATAGTGATTCTGTTTTCTTGCTATATCCACGAAGACCGATTTCGTAGAATTGATGGTAAGCTTGTTGGTGTTCATCCATTGTCCAACTGCTCTCAAATCCTTCTCGGCATTTTGATGGACTTCCTGCCATGCTTGTCCGGCGTTGACTAGGGGAACACCATCGGCAAACACGTATATTTTCCCGGAATATTTTTATGAAACAAGTTCATTCACATATAGCAAAAAAATAATCGAAATAATCGGCCCAATGGAAGTGGCTTGCCATACAGCCAAATCCGCGTATTAAAGCAGTTTCTCTTTGCCAGTGTGTTCTCTAATACTATTATTCCCTATTATTATTATTCTTTATACTATTATTCTGATAATATGCTTCCAGTTTTTCAATAGGTTTTGCTTTTGATGTAGTGTCGTAAGCGTGAGAATCTCAGGCAGATTACAGTTACTTTTTTTTACCAGATTCCAAGTTTGAGTAAATTTCATTAGTGAAATGAAGTAAGGCGTCCTGTGTATTGACACCTCACTAATCGAAATCAAGTATCATGGGAATAACGCCTACCAAAGAAAAAGGTTGATAGGTGGATGAATAGGCCGAACATAAGTTTATTATTTCTGTTTAGATAGCCCTTCTCAGTAAATCACATCTATGCTCATTAGACGTAGTCTGTGGGACCGCTAGTGCTGTCGATTTGTCGTGTAACCTCTTGAGTGCTTACTATTTACATTTTCATTTCATTTTGTTATTTTAATAAATTGTATTATTATAAAATTTGTGTACTATTTCATTTCAGATGTCTACCGCTAAAAATTATGAAAACTACTTTTCAACGTATTTGAGGTTCTAAAGTTTGGCCCACGACATGCCAAAGGTTGCCCATACGTGGTCTACAAAAAAGTGATTGAACTGGAAGGTTCATTATTGAAAATAAAGCCTACACATGAGTGTGAGATAGTGCCAACAATTTAGGATTTGAATGACTTCGATTATGGAAAGTTTTCCCCTGTTGGATAAACAGTGCGGAGCTTCGCTTACGGTGGTTCACTTACATGAATGTACCTATTGTAAAATAACAAAGTTTGAGGATAGGAGTCTTAAAAAGTTCCTGTATTACGATAGAGGACTTTTTATCGAGATTAATGAACCAAAAAATCACAAAAAAATATATTTAACTGGGAAAGGGCCAATGCAATATTCCACCGGAGCGTCGGATCAGAGGACTCACTTGTTGCTATACACTTGTTATGTAAACTGACTTCCGCCGTAACTACGGCTCTTCTCTCGGCTAAAAGAACTCGAGGAATAAATTTGAAGGAGAACCTTCGAGCGAAAGAGAGTGGGCGAGGGTGAGGGAGAGGGAGAGGGAGAGGGAGAGGGGGAGAGAGAGAGAGAGAGTTGAAGCGCATTTATTTTGGTTTTGGTATGACATGGGATTAAAAATTGAAATAAGACAAATAATTCATATTCTCGTACCATATATGATTATATCAAGACAATAAAATTCATAATACAAAAAAAAACAACTTACGACTCATTTAAATTAATTTACCTTTTCACGTGCATACTACTTTTTTTCAATCATCTCATTTATCTATTTACAATTAACTTTTGTGCTCATACTGCTGGTCGTTCTGCCCGTCGCAGTAGGTTCACACCGCTCTATTCTTTTCACCCATCACCTCATCCTATCAGTTCATTCTAACCAAATTCTTTACAATTGTAAATACTCTTCCCGGTTCTTGAAATGCACATGTCCCAACACTCATTTTCTTCCCTTCTAACCATAATTAAACTCTCCAACAAGAAATATCCTATATTTGGTCGCCTCCCGAATATACCTCACCAAGCTATCCAACTTCTCATTTCTGCCGTCAAGAATATCGATGATTCAAAATTCCGTTAGTATCACCTTCCCATAATGCGCGATTCTAAAGTCTTTCAATGTCGCCACATATCGCCATGAAATGTAGAGGTGTTTCATCTTCAAGTAGATTACACATGCTGCACTTGTTTGCCTGCCCATCTCTCCATCACTGGTAATTGTCAGCCAACATTTCCGTTCTAGCCATGCAAACCATTCTGACTTTCATCAGATCGCTCCAGCCAAGGTACGCTCTTCCTCCTTCCACAGTCCAATCCAATCTAGCATATAGTTGACGGTGTACAGAGTTTTCAACTTCTCTACTAACAACATTTAACCATTTCTGACTTTACCTCACAATCACGAATATCATTCCCACCTTCCAATCCTCTTTCTAATGTTCTATCCAACTCTTTTACTAGCCTATTGCTCTCCTCCCACTATGTTCCTCCCAGAATCTGTTCTGCGGGTAATTTAGGATTTTCGCCGCGTAGTCCTACCTGTATTTTCATTGTATACTTGAACATAGGCTTTAAGCCACTTTCGGCATAGACTATATAATTGGGGGTGTTTTGGAGTAGCGCTAATATTGTTCGTCGTCGTCAATTTCGTCATCTGGCCCTTTTCCTGACTTGGTTCCTGTTTTTGGAACCAGAGAGAGTATTAGCGCACCTTGGGATTGAAAAAAAGAAAGGATATTTGCCATTATAGCAGCCACATGTCATAGGAAAAACATCAGGACCACCCTTTCTCACGGTGGAAGCAGTGACAGTTTAGTAAAAGACTAGGTGATCCTATATCTGACACCTTTTAAGAGGTAAGGACATGGCTGTCCCACAGTGTCACTACCGACACCTTTCTAAACCCAATGTTTTATTATATTTATTATGAATATCTCTTGGAGAAAATGAGTTTCATTTGTAGAGAGAGAGAGAGAGTGGATGATCACTATCCTCTAAAAACGTATAACAAAACTCACTAAATTATTACTGCGACAACTGAATAGGAACTTACCGGTTTCACGAGGTACTAAAATACTCACAAAATCCTGGAGCCATCTAACAAAAACAACTCCAAGGAGGTTTCTAAAGGTTTCAGTTTGTCTTCAGGGGTTCCAAATTCGGCCTTATGGTTCACTTTTCTGGCTGAAAATACTGGGAAAGCTTATATCCTAACTCCGTCTCTGGAAAAAAAAAAAACTGTCACTAGTGACAAATCGGTCCAAAAAGGGTTAATGTACCTAATATCTTAATCATTTTTCCACTTGTTCAAATTCGTTGTAACCCCAAACCTGTGCTCCATAGGAAACCACTGCTCTTGCTGTAACATCAAATATTTTATGCTTGATATGTGGTGGGACTCATCTTTTCCGAATCATCGTTCCCCACATAACTCACATTCCGTATCTCGCCTCGCTCACCTTCTTCGCAAAATGCTCTCCCGCCTCTAGGGAGGGCGTGATTGTCACCCCTAGGTATTTATATGATCTTACGACTTCCAGTTGTTCACCTGAATACTTCCAAATCTCACTCTTAGCCCTCCTCCCTCCTTTTTTTCCCAGAATCGTTACCTTCGACTTGTTAAGGTTGAGTATCAGGTTCCAACACTGCAAGTATTCCTCCAGCTCCCTAATCATCTGAAGCGGTTCTGGGTTGTCTACTGTCAGAACTATGTCACTTGCGTACATTAAGCATTTGATTTTTATGTTCCCTACCTTTATCCCTTCTCCCATATTTTCCGGCAGATCATTAATGAATAGAGAGAAAGCAAATGGGCTGATGAAGCACCCACCCCTGTGCCAAAATACTCCGACAGCCCTCCCTCGCTCCACACGGCAACTTTCGGGCCCTTGTATAATCCGTCCAGCATCTTGATAAATTTGGTCAATACGCCACAATTTGACAGCATGAAAAACAAAACAGTACTTGAAATATTGTGTGCAGCTTCAAGGTCAACAAAAAACATAATTTTTCATTCCTTTCTTCTTCCTCATTTCAGCAATATTAATCAGGATGAACAGATTACACAGGTTGTTGTGAACCCAACATATTGTACAAATTACAACCGAATAAACGAGCTCGGAAAACCAAGCGTGCGGAAGCGACGCCTTTCCAAACGACCGTTGCGGTCAGGTGACATGACGTCAATCCCCCGGGCTGTATATAAGCCCTCGAGCCGCACGCTTGGTCCTCCACTCGCACACACTCATTCAACGTGTTCACGTCTCTCGTCAAACCTACAAACTTTCCCAACAACTCTCTCTTCCTTACCCAAGATATTCAAAAGTCACGGTTGTGAATAACTTACCGGCTGGAGAATATCTTTCCTTCTTGCCCACTCACGGTTGTTTCATTACTTACCAGGTTCTCAATACACCTCACCGATTAGGAACTCACGGTTGTTTAAGTACTTACCGGGTTCTTAATATCTCCAAATATTAACTCACGATTGATACTCTTATTACCGGGTTAATATTATTCCTGCTACTGTTGCTACGGATTTCTTTGTATAAAAGTTTTCCAGCTCCAGTAGTACAACCTTCTCCTTCACTTTCATCTTACGCCAACCTTTTCCTATATCTGTTTATGAACTTTTCCAATTTCACTATAAACTCAGTTCATAACACAGGTCTACATAAAAAAGCATGCCCTTTTGAGGAAACTAGGCATTTTTGATGTATTTCGATGAGCTGAACACGATTCCGAAGTCCGTTTGTCCTCATCAGGCTCCTATTTTTTTTTAAATTGCAAAATATAACCTCAAAATAGCGATAATGCAGCTTGCAGTTGAAATAAGAAGGGCAAACCGAAGAGAGACTTGAATTTGGCCCAAAAAATATGGTTTCGTGTGTTTATTCATCCACTGAATGCAGTCGCTTAGTCCATTTTTGACCACCATATCCCAGTTATCTGTATAGAGCCAATTTAAACGCGAAATTCGGTTAGGGAAAAAGTTAAATCTGCACCCTGTTTCATATTACGCTCTCCTAGTTTTTTTTTTTTAAACTGATATGCACTTTCTAAAGCAATTCAAATGCTTAAAATTCTCTACGCCAGAATTTCTGATCACTTTAATAGCAAAACTACCATAATCTCCAATGGCGGAGACATTAGAACAAGAGTTCATTGTGCATTCAACGAAGTATTATAACATTTTATCGCTTGTCTTACGAGTTTCTTTGTGGCAGTACATTCTGCCGTAGAGAATTTTAAGCATTTGAATTGCTTTAGAAAGTGCATATCAGTAAAAAAAAAAAAAAAAAAAAAACTAGGAGAACGTAATGTGAAACAGGGTGCAGATTTAACTTTTTCCCTAACCGAATTTCTCGTTTAAATTGGCTCTATACAGATAACTGGGATATGGTGGTCAAAAATGAACTAAGCGATTGCATTCAGTGGATGAATAAACACAAGAAACCATATTTTTCGGGCCAAATTCTTTTCGGTTTGCCCTTCTTATTTCAAATGCATGCTGCATTATCGCTATTTTGAGGTTATATTTCACAATTTAAAAAAAATGGAGCCTGTTGAGGACAAGCGGACTTCGGAATCGTGTTCAGCTCATCGAAAATGCCTAGTTTCCTCGAAAGGGCATGATTTTTTTTTTTTTTTTTTTTTTTTTTTTTTGTAGACCTGTGTTATCTGCCGTGGAGTATCCTGATCGAAAACCCGTCGGATCAGAGGACTCACTTCTTGCTATACACTTGTTATGTAAACTGACTTCCGCCTTAACTACGGCTCTTCTCTCGGCCAAAAGAACTCGAGGAATACATTTGAGGGAGAATCTTAGAGCGGAAAAGAGATGTAACTTGGAGGAAGAAACTCGGCGGAGCAAGTGAGAAGAAGGATGGAGTGTGTTTGGAGGGGGGGGGGGGTAATGGAGCACTAGGATGCTTGTGGTGGTGGGTTTTGAGGGGAGGGGAGGGAGGCTTTTCAGGTTCGCCGATAAGTAATAGGACGCTTGGGGTTTGGTCTCGGGCTCCTTATATCAGCCCTGGCGGTGGCCGCGCCTTCGCCCACCTCCTCAGAGGACTGGAGAGAATGTCGGCCAAAGGCCACATTGACTCAGCGATTCCTCAACCTTTGTTTTTCCTGCTATTGATCTCGGAGCGTTTCCTTTCCCAATTGCTTCGTTCGTCGGGACCAATTGAAAACAAACTGTCATTCTTAGAAAAGGCAACGAAGGTACTTGAAAACAATATAGAGAGAGGGAATAAACCAGTGGCGGCTCCTGCCCTGAAACCCTGGGGGTGCACCAACGCAGTAACCGACAATCATGAAGGGAACATGAGACAAAACGAGCTCTTCTCGCCCAAGTACAAATGTCAACTACCAATATGCAATTCTGATGGCACTCAAGTATGCCTCAGAGCTACACGACAATCAACAACATGTAGTCATCATCTCAAACTCCTTCAGTGTTCTACAGAAACTCCAATATATTGGGCTATCCTCCAGTTTGAACCACATTGAAGCGTCAATTCCAAAATCAATCAACGTGCTAGAAGATAACAGGAGAATAGTAATGTTTGTGTGGATAAGAGGGCATAAAAACATTCCTGGAAATGTAATAGCTGACAGGGAAGCCTCCAGTGCTCGCTCTCTACCTAAACGACTTTTTCAACCACCTTGCTTCCCACACACAGACCTCAAACGCAAATTACATCAAACCGAACTTCTGACCTGGATAAGTGTGCATACCACGTACCCTGCTGGAATCAGATACCTTCCATTGTTCCCACCGCCTTCCACCAGGTCGTGGTTTCATAAAACGCTCGTTGTATTCGCGAAGGTTTCAT
Source organism: Creontiades dilutus (assembly GCA_031894815.1). Classification (NCBI taxonomy): domain Eukaryota; kingdom Metazoa; phylum Arthropoda; class Insecta; order Hemiptera; family Miridae; genus Creontiades; species Creontiades dilutus. The sequence continues at coordinate 563,036 of JAVIWC010000324.1, forward strand.
ACGACCATAACCCGTTTAAGATCAGGCCATTGTGTCACCAGGGAACGGCTTCACAAATACGGTCTGTCGTGTACAGATTTGTGCAGATACTGCGGTGCTAACACTGAATCAACACAACATGTGATCCTCTAATGCCCTCATAATTCTCTCCCGAGAATCGAACTCCTCAACTGTGCCATTAACCGAACGACCCTCCCCTTCAATCTGGAATCACCCACAGCTTCTGGAAACACTGTAGTTTACTTTGCTTTAAATAAATTCCTATTAGACATAAACTTTCATGTATAATATACATAGTTAACTATACTTATCCATAGTGTTGTAATCTAACATGAATATTTAGACCTATTAACAAACTAGTTTAAAGGCCCTGCTTCTCAGGTTAAGAAGAAATTGGTGAATAACCAATGAGGGAGTATAAAAACAGTATGCAAAGTCAAAAAATCGTATATTCCAAGTCCCCGAGGAGGGGAGCCTGCCGGTTGCCCTGGGAGACGCTCCGCCCGCTGGGGCCCTCTCCCCTTCACTGGCGGGGTCGGGGGGGGGGGGGGGTTCTGGGGGTTGAATTCCACCCGCCCAGCGTCACCACCCCTTGAAAAACGGATATACCTACTCTGATTCTTTCTCATCTTTCTTTATCTTTTTCATCTTTATATATACGATGATTTACCATGTTAATGGCTGTGTGGATATTGTTTGCAAAGCCAATAAAAAAGGAAAAAAATATGCAAAAGAGTCCATCTTGTCCACTTTCACGGCTTCAAATCGTGAAACAAACGATCAATCCTACCTTTAAAAGAAGTTCGCTAGTTGGTGCGTAAATTCCTATAATGAAAATAAATAAAAATATTAAAATTTCGATATGATTGTCTAACTTCAGAAAACCGCGTTTTGCAACAGTTAAAATTCATATCTATCCAGCGAGAACCATCGGGGAGGTGAAAGCCCAATTCCATCTTTTGCCCAACTTTCATCTGAACAAGGGAAGCAGAAAATTTTATTAGTTAACTCGCATCCGCAGAGCCAATCTACTTTTTCGTTCTACTGAAGGTTGAACTTCCGAATCGTCTAGCGATTTACGCTTGCCTTTGAGGTTTATTGCAGTCCTGTCAATACTAACATTGGCCACCCTGCATTGTGAATAATCGCTCTTTGCTCCACCGACAATTTAGCTAACTCACATTTTATAGCACTAATTGTATTCATCGCGTATTTACAGCTAACACAGTTCACTCAGAAGGTTTGGGGACGATCAACTGATAACAGGATAAGAGTGTGTATTGGTGATTTGTTGCACGCATTCTAGCGGGTTACGGCTGTATCCAAGTTGCGGTTGTTTTTTAAAAGAAACACTGTTTTGTTATGAGATAATGCCTGTGGTATTGGATGAAATTGAAGGAGGGTAGGGGATATAACTTCGTAATTTCTCTTTTGAATGAACTCATTTCAAAAACTCTCCGAATTATAAAAAAATAAATAAAAAGCAAAATTTATTTTGAAAACGCTTTTATTCGTACATTTTCAAAGAAGAAGAAGAAAAAAAACATGCTTTATCACAATGATAACGTACTGGCAAAGATGCATCAATTCATACATTATATTATACTTATTTACCATATTATTATTATTCTAATTGTATATACAATAAATTCAAATTTTAATAACAGCATGTGATAAGACAATGGAGCAAAGGTCCTTCTGTCGGTGAGAGGCCGAGAAAAAGCAGTCAATTGATTTTTTCCAGACGGAACAATACGGTCTATACCCGGGAGGTATCGCCAGTTGAACTCGCTAATCAATTCGGCTCTATAACGCCAAGCCACCCTACAAAAACTCGCCAACCACCCCACATTATCGCCATTCAGAAGCTGCACCACCCGATCCCTAGTCTGCACCCATGCACCCAGACTGGCTCTCCTGAATTCTCCCAAAACGTTACGAACACCAAGAAAATGGTAGACATCCTCCAGTGCCCCCATATCACACATGGAGCAATCCTCCCTACATTCTGTAGCCGGGAAAAATAGACGGGGATTCAGTCCCAAAAGAGAGCCTCGCAGCTTCACCAACCAGCGACGCATATGTAGGGGCCCTTGATTTTCATTCCTCACATCGATTGAGTGCAGAGTCATATCCAACACGCTGTACAAGGAGTTACTTGAGGCGAGTGTACGGGCCAGAATCTCCTCACGATATCGTGTCCACCATGTCTCCAACAAACCCTCCAACTGAGAATCAAACAGCTGACGGTTTCCGATTTCGAAAATAAACTCGTATCCAACACGAACAGCTAGCTTTTTCAATTCTTCAGTCCACTAAACATTCTTCCTTACAGTTTCTAGGAGTACTATTTTCGGGTAGCGCGACTCTGGCATTCTTAGAACCTTCCTGATGTATCCAAAGTGAAGTTAGAGGGTGGTGCAATATATCGGATCCACGTTTGCCTCATCATATACCATGTAATTTGGGGTATTCAGCGGGAGAACATACAACATTATAATGAACTGGAGTTGAACCCGCTCCGCAACTTCATAATATTTAAAACCCCACACTTGAGTTGCATGCGTGAGCACTGTGCGGACTGCGGCCATAAAGACCTTGTACTTTGTATATGCATGGATCTTAGGGTGCTTGAAAAACAATCTATAAATGCTGTTCACAGTCGCCTTACACATTTTCAAAGATACTCAGGAAAATAACCGAATATTCAGGATTTCTCTTTAAATTTGTATGTTTTCTTATTGGTACAAAAAATACGTAAATTTTACGTTTGTATTTACCTTGAGTGAACATTTCATATTCACAAACGATTGGTCAGCGGATAAAATTCATATTCCAAATCGTGAGACGAATACCATCTATCTTAGCATGCGCTTTACAAGCCTTACGCAAAGTCAGCTTGTTATCCATTAAGTATGGGCAATTAATTATGCAAGAAGGTTTGAAGGGGAAATCCCAACGCAAGGCAGGAAGATGAGTTTCCCGATAAACCTTGATATTTGTACTCTCAGGAGAGGGGAATAAACCGCGCATTTCCTCGGTTTTCCGTCGATGAATCTGAACTGAAAGATACAAGTCTGGGGAGCGCTCTATATAATACGTAATCACTCGCAATGAATCTCAAGTGGCCGTCTCAGAACATCCCTTCAGCATTTCCGTTCAACGAGAAGACTATCAGTTCCTCCTCAACAACCTACACTATCGCCGATTGTATTTCTCAACAACAACTAACCGATGAGTTGGGGGTTGGCGTTGTTACGAGCGTTGACCAGGATCCTCGAGCTGTGACAGGTAGACAGATAATTTATTCAGTCAGATAAAACTTATACAAATGCATACAACTATATGATACAATTTGGAACATGAGCCTTACCTCCCGACAGAAACAACTGTTATCTGGTCCACAAGTATGATTCTTGAATTTTGTTTGGTCAACATGCGATTTAATGCCTCCGTAAATGATTAACTTCGAGTTTTTGTATGAAAGACATTTTTCATAAAACCATCGTCCAACCTTGTTGATGAATAGGGCAGCCTTTCTGTAAACATCCCCCAACTGTCACTTTGAACAGCACTGCAGTATCGTATGCGAATAAACAAATTTTGGTGTTTGGTAACTCTAGAAGGCCCAGTTTTTATATCGCACTTTCCAGTTGAATTAACCCTTTTTCCAAAAGGATTAAACCTGTTCCAAAATAGTTAAACCTTTTCCCAATACAATTAAACTGGTTCAATTGTATCATTCGCAAATTCAATTAAACCTTCAAAGAATTGAATCAAACGTTACGCAAATTGAATTAGACGTTCACCAAAATTAATTGAAGTTTTCTCAAACTGAAAAAACTTTCCGCAAATTGAATAAAAACGAGGGAGGATTTGTTATTTTAGTCGAACAAAATGTACAACTTCAATAAAATGAATACAGGGTGGCTCTAATGTTTTCTGCCGCACTTCCAGATTTTATAAAAAAATAAATTCATTTGATTGTCATGATTAGGAACTCAATCTACTTTTTAAATATACTCAGAGGTGGATATACATCATTTTCCAGTTGAATTATACATATAGTGTGATCATACACAAATTGGGGAGAGAGTCATTCATGTGATTCATGGATTACTTAAAGGTATGTTTAACGTTGTTCGTGATACTGCTAGTAGGTAAATCGTTGTTCTGATTGTAGAACAACTCAAACAACATCTTCAAATAATTCATTTCTGCGTCGAAAGAAATCAAAACCTACCTGAAAAATAAAAAATTATATATTTTTTTCATTGGGGCTTTTCAGCAATGTTGACATTTTTATCATAACTTTCTTCTTTAAATTATACAATCTAGATGTTACTCTAATGGCAGGCATGATTTTCGTTTGTTTCCTCTAAATTCAGGTTTTAAAATTTTTTAGACACGACAATGATATGTATCCATGACAATGAGCTTTTTCAACCAAATAACAGAATTATGTAAACGATGTCTAGGTAAGGTTCAACGCGACAGATATTTAAAACAAAAACATTTTAGTTCCTAGTTGATCTTAAAAGTACCAAAATAATCACGTTTCATAAAATTGTAGGTGGGCGGGCATCTGATTTCAGTGTTTCCTGACTTTGTGCTAGAACAAGTTTCACATTTTATTATTGGTATTTATTTAGTTTCAAAAGCCAATACACATACCTGTTTTAGAAACGGCTAATCCTTTTTTGAGCCACAACTGTGTAGAAATGGCGGAAGCATGGTGTTCCTCAAAGGGCAGGGTTACCAACGCTGAAAACAATTTGAATTGCTAAAAAATGCCCTCATTTGAGTGAGCTACGATGATTTCCTTCAAACCCATGACTATGAGACAGAAGGTTCGGGGCAACCTTTGAGCACCGACTATCGTACCGACAATCTAAAAATTAGTCCCACTTGTAAGCGCACTAACATCTAGTAACTAATTCTAAAAAATATTAGTTAAAATATTTCCGGTAAAACGTACTTTGAGGAGATAAAATTTCGGATTAGGTTCAAATTCTGACTCACAGACAGACCATGATAATGAGAGTAGAGGTACATTTTGGTCAATTACCGGCATGTTAAATTAAAAGGAGCCGAACTTTTTGACAGCCATGGGTAACCCTAGTTACCACATAAAATCTACATAAATAATGTTTTAAAAAATTTGAACAGAAAATTATTTATCATTGAAGGACAGCGATTGTCCCGTAAAATAGGAATCACCCAATTACATCGAATGCTTTAGGGATGTCGAGTAGTATGAGAGAACCCTTCTTGTTTTTTTCCGGAATGTGGTAAAGGTCAATGGTTACGGCAAATACCGCATTATTTACCCCTTTATTTTTAGGGAAACCAAATTGATTTATGTTCATAAATGTGTTTCCTTCTAGATATGAATACAGCTGATTTTTCACAAACTTCTCCAGTACTTTAGTCATCGTGCTTAACATGGAGAAACATGGAGATAGGTCTATGATTTCCGAGTTCACCCTGTCACCTTTGAAAGTTGGGGTGACTTTGGCTGCTTTGAACGAATCACGGGATGTTGCTGTTGATGACGCAGCACGACCTTATTTTCGAATACGAAATATAGTGGTGATGTATGCGTATATGTTCGACGGATTTCAACAGCATTACCTCTGCAACGCACACTGACAACATACCCTTACATCCTCAAACAATGTTGTCCTAATCACGGTAGTCAGTTCTTGGTATAGACGACAAGCGTTATTGAGGACACTATGATCGCAGTGATCGGGAAATATCGTTTCCCAGCGACTCTCCCGTGGATTATTCATATTTCCACTCCGAATCGAGCCTTCCGCCCATACGGTGGAAATTCTCACTCTGGATCCCGATTTTAAAGCTCGACCCCCAACAACTTCATGGAAACCAACAGCGGGTGGGATTTAAAGTTTCTGAATGTAATCCGCAAGTTGATTCAATTCCACCTCTCTACACTCGAACTTTTATTTGGGTTTAGCGGCTTTACAAAATTCCGCCAAATCCTCAGCATTCACCTGTTTGCTTTTTGCTCACCCCGCCACGAGTTTCCATCTTCCTCCGCTCACGTGTGCCCTCTTCCTAGTTAGCGATGTCCAGGAAATCGTATCACTGTTACGAAAAAACGGTTTCCGCACGTTCGAGTTTACGTTTTACAACTTCTGGTGGTTTTCGATTCCAGTAAATTTGAGTTTCCCGCCACTCGTGTATTGCTCCAAATAATCGTTTCTATTAAACAACTAGAAATATTGGAATGGCGTTGGAATGGAGTGTATTTGGCGTTTAGAGCTTCCAGATTGTCAATTGTGATTGTTGTATTCTCGTAATTATTGCGAATTCTTACTAGGTGCACTCCTGATTTATTCCCCAAATTGTTGCCCTATTCTACTGGTTTTTACAGAGATATTCCAAAAAACTAAATTGTCTGTCTCTTTTTGAAACTAACCCTAGCCTAGTTATAAACATTCACTTGCAAATTGATCTAAGGAGCTACTGTATCCTATCAATCTGAAATTTGCATACTCTTTGGTATTCCGCTTACCTAATCACAGTTAATGGGTGGGGGAAGTGAACAAAAACAGGATTAATATAAATAGGTTTATAGGTTTTAGTCTTAATTAGATCGTTTTCAAAATTCTAAAAAAAAATGTCAGTCTTTATTGTTACTAACATTCTGACATAGGTACGGTAAAAAATACACATTTTGTATTTAAAACAATATTGAAGAAAATATATTTTTTTCTAGCTTCCAAGAAGAACGAGTCGTACTTCTAATATCACAAGTGGGTGTTTCTAAAATAATCGCACCTAGATTATTGAAGAAAAAAAAGTGTTGAGCTTCTCATTCAAAGCAACTGGTAATGCAATTGAAATGGAAATTCAGTCTTAATGTTAACATTTTCAAAATTCTGAATTAGCAAAAACTGAAACAAAATGTGTCAAAGTCTATTGAAACTTTCTTTTCTTACACAATAACAAAGAATATAACTTATTTTGAAATTTTTTAGAAAGGATGACTCTAATGTTCTGACGTTTTTCTAACGAGAGAAAAAGTTGAAAGATTGGTAAACCAAAATATTTAAACAAGGAAAAAAGGATTTTGTGAAATCGGACGTGCGTGAAAATTCTTCTGTGACGTTTTCACCTTAACCTCCATCGTAGGTATCAGCATTATTTGCATAAATTAGGCCATCAAACACGGTCTTGTAGTACAGTAAGCGGGAATTACTACTGTGGCGAACCTTGCGGCTTTTAAGATCATAAAAATGCCAGAACGAACATGCAAAAACTGTGTAAAAATCAGTTTTAGACATTTTGGAGTGTCCAGCTTTGGTCCCGAACTCTTCAACTATGGTATATGTTTTTTTTAAACGTGTTTTGTGTTTGTGAACCGAATGGCAACATCTCGTTGTTCATCGCTTTCTGTTTCTCATTACATCGCTTACTCCACCATTATCAGAATCGCGTGCAATTCTCCCGAGCAAATAGGTTCGAAACAATCACATTCCGTCCTTCGCCTTCCACTGTTCGAATTTCTACCTTCCAGGATCCCTTGCTCTTACTTCCCTTTTGTTCCTCGATTTGAAAACCAACAGAGCTCGCGTCAGACCTTGGAAAAAGTCGTCGAACAAACAGACGGAAAAAACGAGGAGCAGCGAGCACACGTCTGACTGGATTCGTCCTGCTATGAAAAGAAAAAACAAACTGTCGAGCCATCCCTCCTACTTTTGCTACTTGGCAAAATACGAAACGAATGTTTCTTTTTCCAGCCTTTTCAAAGAGAACGAAACGAATTAAAGGTCCTTAACCACTTAGAATAATAACAGCTTAATGTTTGACGGTTTAATTACTGTTTCGACATACCGGCTGCCTCACGATATATCCGTCGAACTTGACCCACAAATTCTTCAACTAATATCCGACAACTAGGGGGTTTTCTACTAAGTAAAAGTCCGACTTTTTTTTTCGTCTTTTCAAACTTTAATGGGTTCAAAAATAATTCATACAGCCGAATTTCTTAAAATTTTACAAATTATATTCGAGATAATTCTAACAGGTCATTAATATTCATTGTTCAAACTTAGTTATTCAAATTAATAGATTTACTTCGCACATGAACTTGTAAATATATTAACAAACAATAATGCCATTGGTCCCTAGCATCGCGTCGAGGTTGAACGGGTGTCTCACCATACTCTGGATCGACATCAGAAGACGGTTTCGTGCTGCTTCATGAATTGGACACTCCAGGACTAGGTGCTGCAGATTCTCTTCTGATATCATACATTTGCGGCAAAGTGAGGAAATGTCTGGATCTATTTTGTGTTGGAGGTAATCAGTTTTACGATGACCCGTTCGCAGCTTTATAATTGATCTGTAGAAGGACAGGGACTTGCCACCTGTTGCAGCGTCAAAACCAGGTTATTTTTTTGGGAACGGAAAGAGAGATTTGTAACGACTAGCTGCTGGATGTGCTTCAAACGCCTCTCTCCATTTTTGCAGGAAACTTTTATAGGCTGAGCGTCTTAGACATAGGCTTTTACTGCCTGAACAGTAAATACTTAGGTCGGCAGCAGATTAAACTGTATTGACCCCCTTAGGGAGATAATTTTCAATCTCAGCCACATAAATAACGTACAGTACTATTGTTGAACCCTCTTCCACTATTTTCTGGGTGACGACAACAGCCCATCACACCACACGTAAATGTTTCTCTCCTCTACGAGGTGCAGTATGCGGGATGCATACACAGAAGGAATCCCAATCGCTGTGATCTGAGGGAGTAGTAAAGGCAGTGAAAAGTCATCATATGCAGCAGCTATATCCAAGAATAGGGCAAAGGTTGTGTGCTTTTTATGGGGCTAATTGGAAACCATCTGTGACCAGATTATTTATTGCGTGTCGTTGAGCGATTTGAGCGAAAACCACACTGGACGTTTCGTAAGCTTCTAGTTGACTCTAGCCACCAAATTAATGGGTGATAGTTTTGATTATACATGACCCCATAGCTATGGGGCGAAACGATTTTAGGGTCCCCTTGACGTTTTCCAGACTTCAGAATAGGGGTGTTCGGAAATTCTGGGGTATTGAGTATTTCAGCAACATTAAGCCATTTCACCCTGAACTCCGTTAGATTGTAGCATTCACAAACAAAGGGGTGAGTGTCTTCTCTACCTCTTCTATTACAGAGTAAGCACAGCTCCATCCTTTCCTCTATACGGCGCTGGTAGTTGAGATTGAGAAGTTCTCTATGTAGTTCATCTTTAGGTTCATCTGTAGTAATTGTCTGTGTACCACTAGTAAACCCACAAGGGTATAATTTAGTGACGGGGTTGTTAATTCTCTGCATTTTGTTTGCTGAAGATGGAATTGGTGGAGATGTGTTAATGTTTCTGTCTATTGAGGTTTGTGGAGATTCAGGGGAATTAAATTAATTAAATTTTGAAAATGAGATTGTCGAATTTACTGCTTATGGTAGTTTCTTTCTATTGCTATAATTTCTTTCAAGTTACTTTTAATTGCTCTCTCTCATATCAGTTCTCCTGTATGTAATAACGTGAAAACACTTTAAAAAAAAGTAAAAAACCAAATTTCTTTTTCCTCTAACATTAAACCTAACATTAAACGTTGATGTGTTGTAGAACCACAGAAAATGTACGGAACGTTGCAAACAAAAATCTTTCAATCAACTTGACCTCAACTCAACATAGAATAGAAATCTTCCGATTTCCGATCAGTTGTACGTATATAAATAACTTAAGGTTGGGTATTGTTCTACAGTACTATTGTATATGTAGAACTGAAATACATATATAGATATCATAAACTGGAGATGATTCTAGAGGAGTGGTTCATTATTCCACAAGGTATAGTTATTAATGTGTAGCAAACCCCTCCGACGTGGCTGCCTCCTACCCAGGATGATATTGACCCAAGGGTTAAACGTGAAGGTAATGTCGCTCGGGAGTACGTAACCTACCTATCTCTCCATCTCTACCCAATTTCTCGTCCATTACCTAACAAAATTCTTTATGGCCGTTCTCAAAGCTATGGGGGAGACCGCGCTTGCCCTACTTCCAAGTCTGACGGTTAAATACAGTTGAAAAATATTTCAACATCCATCATTCCAATATTCCCGACTTACGCTCAGGTCTACGCTTTTTTTGCACCATAAACTGCTATACTTACGTAATTGATTTATTGTGACGTGATTTTGTTTTCTTCAGTTTTTTTTTTCATGCCCACAACACACACTAGAATAATGAATGCTTTTTAAAGGGCGTTTCTGAATAAAATGATACGCCTCCCATGTGTTACATCCCACATTAACTTTCATGAATAAACAAATAGAAAATTTTACTGACTTGTATTAGTTATAATTGACGTTCGGCATGTCCAACCACATGTTTATTTTGAATATTCATTGCAGTTTTTCTTGAAATCGCTGTAATTGTGGTTGTCCTAACCATATCGAATAACAAAGTTTATGGGCCCAGCACACTCTCTCTGCGTGGAGCATTGAAAATCATGGCAAAGTTCCCTGTTCGGCAGAGAAAAGGTTCCCTACATATTTGGAAGATACTGTGGATCAAGTGCTGGTTATACAAAAGATGTTAAAGAGATAATGGGATTATCGGATTCTGATTGGGAAGTTCGCTCGATGGTAGAGGGTCTGCAACAGAGTATGTCCGAATAGGAAGGACACCTATCGATTGGAAGTGCAATAAGCAACATTATGTAGCCCTGTCGGCAATGGAGACTGAGTTTGAGGCATTAGTTTCGTGATGTGTTGAGATGATATGGGTAAGTTGAAAATTGAAGGAATCAATGTATCCGATGGTCGAGGATCCCGTTATCAACTGTGATAATCAATCAGCTATAAACTTTGCGAAAGAGTCAATTCACAAATCCGTCACATTAATATCAAATTCCATTACGTTCGTAATTTGATGAAATTTCAGAATTCGAAATTGGAATATATGTAGACAACGAACAATGGAGCAGACCTGTTTTTTTACGAAAGCTTTACCACAGCAGGAGAACCAAATGTTCAGAGTTGAAGGGAGGATTAGAGAGGAGAAAAATGCAGTTTGTACATGCGATTACAGTTTTTTTTTTATATCGCTGTAATTGTGGTTGTCCTAATTGTATGAAATAACAGTGACTAATGCGTTATATCCCGTAACACACAGTATTATTGTTGTGACTTTAAGGTGACCGAAAGAGCACGCAAAACTACAATAAACTATTAACTCTTATAAGGCACAATGAAGAAAGATATATTGATATAAGATTTGACAAACATGACACGTAACTTGAGACTTGAATTTGACAGACTGAAAAATGAACGGTAACTAATGACAACTGGAACGACTAAGCGGTTCTAATAACAACTGGAACGGTTGCTACAATTATAATTGAGGAGTTTGTTTCCTTTTTTTTTTTTTTTTTTTTTTAAGAAATGAGATTTTTAGCGGGGCATGTACATGAAATGGTTTCCCACAGCTAAGCAAAGCGTTTTCAGTCCAAAACCTGTCATATCCCTCCGTAAACTGATCGCTGCCAAAACCAGATATATGACCATTTGAAGTTTTGTGTCAAAACCTGACTTCCAGCATTGGCCAATCAGATGCCGATTTTTCTGTCAGGTAGCTTCCTTCGTTTCCCCCAGAGCCAGCAGATAGGTCTTTTGGATTGGTGGAGAAACAGTTGAGACGCCACGTAACGTTACTTTTCCCCAGAACTATGATTGCGGAAACTGTTGGGAAGCTGAAAATATTCGGTAAGGATTTCTTATGGAACAACTTCTAAGACTTGGTCAAACAGCATGTTTTACAAAGAAAGCTAACTTCAAAATTTCTTTGGCAAAAAAAATAATATTGAACCCTAATGGGAGCGTAAGTATATCACCTACCTATTTCGATCCGATTTGTGGGCATACTCTTTTGAAGAAAGGGCACCGTTTCGATTTGGTGCACAGGCAAATACAACCATAGAAAAACGCAATTAAGTAATCATATTAATGATAAAAAACTGGAAGATGTGAGATAACAAAATTTCACTACTATAGTGAAATTAGATTTAAGACTGTTTTTCCAACAAATGGTTACTTTCCTGTATTTTTGAACTAATTAATTTTTCTCTTATGTTACATACCAAGGTTTTTCAATGCTTCATAAACACTACCTTTCGAAGAAATTCATTTATTTTTTTTTATATTTATTTATTTATTTATTTTTTTTTTTAAAGAAATTATGTCTTTCATGTTCCAAATAAGCTACTGTTTTCAATAAAAATGATTTTTCAGAACGTTTTTTGCCAAAACCGGGTATATCCAAAAGCTACTGTTTTCAATAAAAATGATTTTTCAGAACGTTTTTTGCCAAAACCGGGTATATCCAAAATTTAATTAGATGTGTCACTTAGAATAGTTTTTCTAGATCAGCCACTCGATATTAACGGAAGGTAACCAGGAATGAAACATGGAAAAAAATTGGATCTTCAAATTTTAATATTACTCTTCATCATCAAATTGTGTTTCCTGAAAAATTTACTGAAGTGGACATGTCAGGTTTTGGAAACAAACTCCTCAATTTATAGAGGTGAGTTAAACTTAATGATAGGCATACTTATAAAATGCAGATATGATTGCAAGATACCGCTGCTGAAATCATAGAAACGAATATCAATAGAAATAATTAGGATCACTCGTCCTCTTTGAGTAAGTCAAGAAAGATTGAGGAGGTCCATGCAATAATGGATTATAGGACTAAACGCGCTTTTTGTGGGGATCGCATTATTATCTTCTGCCATGTATATTTTTCTGACTCCTTCTAGTTTGTAAAGTTTATCAATTGATTTTTGAGGAATATGCTCTTTTAGTGCAATAGTTACGAATGAACCGGAATGTGTAGTAGGAAACATGCGGTCCGCAACCATTGTATCAATTACGAGTACCTAATGTCCCTTTGTGGGTTAGACTCGTTTATAATGGAATCGAGGAAATATGCCAATGTTTCTATTCGATTCAGCTTGAATAACTGGATAGAGAACGGCATCAAACTCATCATCTATAGTAGCATTTTATAGACGGAAAATTTGATTTTTTTTAGCGAATTTGCTTTTTTTTTATTGAAATCCGTTTTAAAGCATTTTGAAATTATTCCCAGATTATACAAGTTCATACTATAAATCTCGATAGTATTTATATTAAAACTACGTTCGTTAGCTAAAAAATAAAGCATTTCAAAAGACAGAATGTGTTCGTTTGAATACACTTTTTTAACACGTTGAATCGGTCAAATTCCCAACAAATTTACGAAAATAATCACAAAATACACTGCCAAGGTGGTGGCACAGCAGCTTCCTCGTTACATCCTTCATCATATGAGCTAAATTGAATCAAAATTGTGGAAGTTATACCTTTTTCAAGAATATCACGTTAGCGCGTGCGCAGAGCGTACTCAAGAGGCTTTATCCGAGTAGGCCCTCAAAATATGAGCTAAATTCATTCAAAATTGTGGAAATTATGGTTGTAACAGGGAAATGAGGACAGACAGACCGACAGACACAGAACCAAATTTGTTCAGTAGGCCACTCAACGGAAAATGCGAGTGAAAATTGCGAATTCGGACAACAAAGATTGTTTGCCTCCTGAAAGTGAACACAAGGCTTCCGCTGCTTCGTAGACTCGGAAGCAAAATGCGGCTAAAAATTTTCAAATTCATGTATTTGTCTACGCCGAATGTCACTCATAAAACTCTTCCATACATGAACTTGGTCACTTGAACATTGAAGCTCAAATTCAGGCTGAAAATTGTGCTTAAATTTCATTACAGTTGTAGTTGTAAGATATGAAGATGACGTTCCGAGTTTAGGTTATGTACCATAGACGCCTAATGTGCATAAATCAGTGATTTAAATAGGACAGCTATATAATACAGACATGATAAACGTGTGGGTAATAGTTTGCAGCGTTTCCTCCGCAATCCACTTTGTATTTTCTTCTGTTGCACGTCTGATTTACCTTTTTTATTCTTGGGATTTTCAGATCTTGGAACGAAAACCGATAAATTTAAAAATGGGTAAACAATTTCAATCGCGTTAATACATGAAGGTTTCATTTAAAATATTGAACCAATCATTATGTGAGCTACAATGGGTTAGCGACAAGGTCTTCTGCATCACCACCATAAGGTGCAATGGGGGAGGGCTGGGTGGTGCAGAATACAATCATTGTCCCGCTGTCTGTCATCCTTCCTCTTCGTTAAGAAAACAAAGCGATCCGTCGCTTTTGCAGTTCAGACAGAAATCACAGGTGTCGACATCTGCCAAACAAGTTATGGGGCTGGGAGAGGGCGGGCAGAGTGAAGCCTCCCGCCCTGAGCTGAGCCCGCTAATTTATGAGTGGTGCCAACACATTCTTCCGCACCAGCCCCTCGTTGAATGGAAATAAATGTGCGTTGACGTTGGGGTAGACCGAGTAGGTAGCTGAATGGATGCGATATGCCCTTGTCGCCGCCGATGGATGTGAACCCTTTCCTTCCTTCCTACTTACCTACACAACTCACTTCATCCTCCATTCCCCATCGGTCGTTCTTCTGTTCATTGTTTCATCTACCTGTCACCAAGCAGTCTGATTCTAATTCTTCCACTCATCAACAATCCGATTTTTAACTTTCCACCGTCACTGTTGCGAAAGGTGAACAATAATTTTTTTGTTGTTGTAATAAATAGTGTGGCTCGCAGTTTTCGTGAGGAAATCCATTTTTCTCTCCTTGTGGACAACCTCAAAATGTATTCCTACGTGTAATCACCGTATGCTCCGACTTTCAATCGGTGATACAGGATCTTGAGAAGTGGTGTTCAATGAACCATCTCCCTCTCAATCCGTTCAAGTGCTCAGTGATTACCTTCTACCTCTCCACTCAAACGGTATTGTTCGATAATTTCATGAAAAATGGTTTTTTGGTGGACTCTAATTCTCAGTTTAAAGCTGCATCGTTTGGTTGCATTAGGTTAGACAGAACTCAACTATTTCCATACTAAATGGGACCTCAAAATTGTCCATTACGCTCAAAACTCGACTTACCTTGAGAGAGGCCACCGCAGATTGTCAAACTGGTTTTTTCAAGTATCAACATATCCTCAGTCTTTTTCCTCCCCCTTCATTAGCAATTTCTACAAACGTGCACTTGCCCTACAGCAACAATTCGACTTTGAGTTTACCGTATAGTTCTTCCTTACCCCAAGAGATTGCGTAGAGAACGTCATCTAGTTGTCCAGTTTCAAGACGTGTCACTCCCGTTCGTTAGCAACTAGCAGTTTTCCTTGGATCCAGAGCTAAAATTGTCCTTTCCTTTCCTCTTTTGAATTTCTGCCTCTGGTTGTTCGAATCTACTTTGTTCATCTTCGTGTTTGGAGTTCAGTTTCGTTATTGTCGTGTTTTAAGTGCTTTTTGGGAAATTCAAGCGGCCATATGTAAAGAAAGGGTTCAATGAGGAGGAAGCCACCAAAGCTAGATATGGAGAAGATACGAAAAATCTCTAAGTATGATGAGTACGATCCACACCTTACCCAATAGAAAAGTCAACCTCCGCCGTGTCAACATAGTAGCAAAAAACAAACAACGCGGATGCCTAGCTGTAGAACTGAACATCCGATCGTTTTCGGAAACGTTTTCAAAACTCAACTTTTCCATGCATTCCAATCAAAGGCAACTTCTCTAAAACGCTATTCTAGATATCTGACGAACGAATGGTGAATGTTTCTCGTAAGAGCTAAGAAATAACTTCTCAAGCCGTTAAAAACTCATTAGATTACGAGTTACAGGTTTTTTGCGTTTCCTGAAAATGTTTCAGAAGTGGAAAAATTAACTTTTGCTGAATTACTCCTCATTTGGTGTACGGCGGCCAGCTAGCGAGAATTCATGGGTAATAGGTTTTGGAGGATTTGCAGATGCTGTTTGGTGAAAGAATGACGTTCTCCAAACATCTCGCTGAGAATATTGTTGGCAAATCAATGAGAGCTTTGGGTTTTTTGAAACGCAGCGCAGGAGAGTTTTCGAATTTCGAGTCCATCGTAGTGGTACACAAAGCCTCTTAGTTTTACCCACATCTTCTCTCTAATTTGGTCACCCAAAAATACCACCTACCGGTAGACTCTGGAAATATTCCAAAACAGGTTTTTTCGGTGTGTGTTGTATTTACTTGGAATTCGTTCAGAAGAAGTGCAGTATAAGAGATTGTTGGGTGGATGTCATACATTACCGGTCTCAACCCACCGTAGCCAAGCCGAAATCATATTCCTCAATAAGACCAATAATAACACTGGTCTACGGAAAACAAATGACAATCACAAAAAAATGAGAAAATCGGTGATACATGAAGATTTGGAAATACCAACAGTTGAAGAGATGATATACACTACATTCCAACGTCAGTACAATGCGATCTCCGTTCATCAAAATCCAATATTCCAAGGATTAACAGACCCCCTACTAAATCAACGAACCGGAGGGAGATTTGAGAGAAAAAGACCAGTAGATTTTCTTACTGAAAGATGAACTGTTAAATCTTGAAAATTCAATACCCTTTAGTTATAGTGTCCCAACTGTGATATTAAACTTACCAAAACAAACTTAATCTTAATCAGCACTTGTCAACGGACCACGTTACTTGTCTTCAACACTTCATTATTGTTACTTTATTAATGGTATTATTTTTAAAACAAATGCATGTATTAGGTTATCGTAAGGATATTAAAAGAACGACTGATTTGCGTAGCTACCTTCATTCAAGTGCCATTGTTCTTAGTTATCTAAGAAAATTTAAAATTTGTCTCTATCCAAACTTTAAAGATAAATTACTTGAATAATAAACAAATTTTCAAAAATTTATAGATAAATAAATAACATTCCGCTCTGTTGGGAAAGTACAAAGGAACGCTACTTTCCATTCCCTAACGTCAAAATGTACAAGGAAAGTGAAACTGGACATTAGTTTCCACTAAAAATGGACTCTGGAATTGACCGTGAGTCGCGACGTCTGGTTTTCGCTGGAGTTGCCAACAATGTCGGAATAGTTTAATATAATAGATGCAATGGAGAGGATCTGGCAACGTGTTGAAAACAAAGTTTTTTTTGTAGCTAGAGGGCAGGGGAATTAAAGGCTTTCTCTGAATTGAAGGCACGATTGAATAGAGCTTGGGCCTCACTCCTAATCCCAAACTCTTTCAACCGGAGCGGGTGGGCGACGCGAAGGAAGAAGGAAGGAAGAAAATTCCAGTCGGTTACGACGTAATTTAAAATAACGAGGAAAATAGGGACGTCGGGCTAAGCGGTGGTTATTTGTTACTTCAAACAAACGGTTTTAGGGGCATGCTATAATAAAAGAGTGGGTTCCTGCTTCCTGAATGGAAAGAGTTGGAAAAAATTAATCATGGGAACCTGCGAGCGGGGGAAACACTTGTGACAGGTCGACCACCTGCTCAATAAAAGGCCCGCCCTGGCACTCAGCTCGAATCGAAGTCTGTTGTAATTACACGCATTCATCTCCCTAAGTGGGAGGTGTGGAAGTGTACAGTGTAAACCATCATTATGAATTTAATATGTGCATT
Organism: Creontiades dilutus; assembly: GCA_031894815.1. NCBI lineage: Eukaryota > Metazoa > Arthropoda > Insecta > Hemiptera > Miridae > Creontiades > Creontiades dilutus. The sequence goes on from JAVIWC010000324.1 coordinate 580,652, forward strand.
TGATTCCTTATAGGTACTTGTCTGTAAGAATGTACGTCACCTGAACACAAAACAGAGCTTGGGTTAGTACACGGCGTTCTTTGTTCATAATGTAATTGCTGGAAACCCTGAACAAGTGTCTATCATACATACCAGGACCACAGTATCAGAATGACTCATCTATTATAAGGGGCACGAAACCAGAATACCAAATTCTCAAGATGTGAAGTAAGTTACTACATTGACGTCAATCGCTGTTACAAGTGCCGAGCTTACGGTCATCCATCAAGCAAATGTAGAGACAAAGATGACATTTGTGCAAGGTGAGCTTCTCATCGAACTAGTTTATGCACCGGCGGGGCAGTGAAATGTGTGAACTTTTGGATTAAACCTCAACCACTAAGCGAAAGACAGGGGATGTCTCAACATATGAGTGAGCTTTAAAAACGTTTGCCAGACAAATTAATATTAACGAAATATGAATACTTTAACATACAATTCTCGATACGTTAAGGTATTAGATACTCAACGCGTAATCTATAGTAAACAACAAATGCTCCTCCAACGGACATGATTCCTTCATATCTGTTTTCAGACGCCATCTTCGTTGAAAACCCTATAAACATGAACAACATTTCAGATCCCTACCATCTCCAGTTTCTCTGTTTTGATGTATGTAGTTACACCAAAAATTTTGACCAATTCCTTTGCTTTCTTGCAGCTAAAAACGTTGATGTAGAAATCATTCTACTAGTTGACGCTTTTCTCCAGGATCGGACCCACGTACAACCCTTAGACAACTATTCACCTCATTCTTATTATATTAATCATTATATTACTTGTACATATGAAATAGTATTATTTGTATCAATTAAGTATTACTTTGAAAAAAAAAAAAGCTATGTTAAGTATTATACTGTTGTATATCATAATAACCTTTTGACGGAACTCCCGTTGACGGTTCCTTGAACCAAAACAGTATCACGTCATGGTAAATTGTTTGTTTGTTTAATCTTTGTTTAATAAACGTGTTATAACGTAATAACAAACATTTTAAGACCTCGAACGCCTAGTTCTACTGAGCGACTCGGGAGAAATCGCGTGTTTGAGATTTGCGGACGTTATCCGCCCGACAAGAAAAAACGGACGCTCATACCGGCTTTCTGCAGCGTCAGTACTCAGGAAGTATATTTCCATACGCAGAAAGGGTGGTGAACTGTTCACTGTTACCTGAGAGCATACGAGCCTTCCGCAAGTGGATTTCGTTCTGAAACGCTTTCAAATGGCTGTACAAATCGTTTGCTAACTAGCCTTGTTTTTGTAGTTTCAAATTTAAATTCTGGAAAGGTTTTATTCAAAAAGGTTAAATTGTTTCGGAAAAACGTTTAATTTTTTAATTCAGCTCTAAAATGCTATACAAATAAATACATGTTTCTCTCTCTCTCTCTCTCTCTCTCTCTCTCTCTCTCTCTCTCTCTCTCTCTCTCTCTCTCTCTCTCTCTCTCTCTCTCTCTCTCTCTCTCTCTCTCTCTCTCTCTCTCTCTCTCTCTCTCTCTCTCTCTCTCTCTCTCTCTCAATTGGTAGGCTTGTAATTTTAAAATTTTCAAAAAGCATGACTTGGTTTATTACATTAGGTCAAGTTGCTAGACGGAAACTTGTTATTCATTTATTTAGCTCAGTTGGTAGGTTAATATTAGGGGGAGGCTCAGGTCGCCTTCATCAATTATTTTGCTCGTTTCTGCATTAGCCCCCACCCCTTTTATCCGCCTGGCGATTCTCTCTCCCTGACTCTTCAAAAATTTATTCAAACTCTTAGGGAGGGAGTGAAGTGACCCCGGGAGCGTGTGGGAGATGAGAAGGGAGAGGGCGAGTTTTTGTGGGAGAGCGAGGCACAAAGAAGAGTGGAAGGTCTAGGGAGGGAGAGAGGAAAGAGCTTCTCTGTACGCATATGAATGGGAAAATAACTTGGGAACTCGATGGTAGATGAGGAGAGGATCGGAAGGGGAGGAACCAAAGCGGGAGGGAGGTCCTCCGATTCCCTCGGGAGATCCCCTCCGACCTTCACACCACCTACGTTCCACCGAGGCCAAGAATTTTCACAGACCCTTTTACGAGTGAGCCATAAGCTTCTTTTCCGCCTATTGTGTTTATAAAAACACTCAAGAGTCTGAGCAAGAAAATGCATTTCTATACTTCATAAGCTCGCCCTGAAATATCCATATAATGTACATTACACGAATCTACTGCGTAGTACCAACCTGTTAAATTAACGCATTCAAGTTACTCGAAGTAAAGAAATAACTCCAGTACATTTGTTTGACGAATTCCAGTAAATGAAGAAACGCTGCTAAGTATGGGGTGAGGCAAAACTTAATAACCAGTTTAGATGGGAGATGGTTTCAAAAGTAAAAGTCGCAGAAGGGGGAGAGTGGTTCCAACCCCTCCTTCTCAGTGGGAACTTCTCTCAAGGGATTGTCAAAACCGCGTGAATGCAAGCCGAGCGACTTTGGCAAATGTGCCAGAGGGTGAAGTGGTATTTTTCTCGGATGATGCGCATTTCCACTAATCGGGTTGTGTAAACGGACAAAACCTCCGTTTTGGAGCGCAACTGATCTTCGTGAAGTTCACGAAAGACCACTCCACTGTGACCGTGTGACAGTCTGGTCTGCCATGAGCAGGATCGCAATAATCGGGCAAATTTTCTTCGAAGAAAATGAAAGAACAGCCACATTAACTGCTGCTCGATAATTGGCCATGATTCGAGCGTTTTCACAGCCAAGACTGGAAGAAATGGATATCGAACAAACAACACAATCGCACAATTTTCTCACAGCGCCTCAATCCACGTCGGGGGGATATTTCATGGCCTACAAGATCCCCAGACCTCACTCCTCGTGAATTTTTTTTTGTGGGGACATTTGAAGGCCAGTGTGTTCACGCATCACCCTCGAACCATGCTCCAAATAAAGGAGTTGAGTTGCCATGAAGTTTAAAAATCCCACCCATGCTGGAACGAGTTCATTTGGACTTCCAAAAGCGACTAACACTGAGCACTGAGCTTAAAGGCCAACATTTGGATGATAATCATTAACTTTTATTTCCTACCTACTTCCGAAAGTACACTTAACTAATGTACCAATAAATTTCTGATTGTTTTCATGTTTGAATGTTGACCGATTATCAAAACTAGTTTCTGAGTTTTGTCCCACACTGTATTACCCAAAGGTTGATTATCCCTGTATCTCATAGCCCTTCTACGCAGATCACCGGACTAGCAGACCAGTGGTGATACTTCCCACGTACGTTCGGAAACGTACGTAGAAGTCCATAGGAATCTTAACAAGCTAAAATAAAAAACAATGGCAACGAGAATGGTTTTGCTGATTTTCCTGAACTGAATTGAAACTAAGGAAATGGCGTTATAGACTGTATTATTGTATATAATCAACCGTCCTACTTGGGCTTTTGCGAGTGGTCAAGCTCAAACCTCCGGAGAAACTTTAGGGCTGCGGCCCGACCGACTACCTAACCGATTTTCCAAGTGGTGAGAGGTGATATTCATGGAACTAATTTCTATCTGAATCAAATTACCCTCTTGAGTCATACGCTCATTTTCCGCCTGTTGTGCATTGAGAAACATTGAAGAGTAGGACAACTGAGCAGGACAATTTATTTCTATATTTCAAAAGCTCACCCAGGAATATATATTTATACAGGGTGTCCAGCGTATGGTCCGAAAAACTTCTCACACGTGTACAACTAGTTTCCAACAAAAAGTGCCTCCTAGAGTTTTTTTTTTTTTTTTTTTTTAGAGGCTTCGTTTTCAAGTTATTTCACTTTCAAGATTTTTTTCGTGTTTTCGACCTTACGTCACTAAAACGGCCGTAACTCCGGCGTTTTCAAAGTATTTGCAAATCTAAGGATACCGTTGGAAAGAGCATTGAGTTTGCCATCGTTTCAGTCGTTAACAGTTATTTTTTAAAGACAACTTAAAGGGTGAAAAATGAGCCTGAAAAGTAATTTTGTCAAATTTTGAAAAAAACAATTTTTTTAATGAATCATTAGTCCCCCTTAATTTTAATGATACGTTTGTGCCTGTAAGCCTAGAAAATGCGCAGAAGCCTCACCTTTCCAATAATTAGTTTTTTAGAGGGACCTTTTTTGAGAAAATTGAGATTTGATGCAAAAAACGTGTGCTTTCAAGCACATTTGGGTTTTATTTAATTCGCAAGAATTGTTCAAAATATCCACCATTGACGCGGATCCGGGGGTTCGCTCGTCTGCGAATGGAGTCGACCGCACAATGAAGGTCACGGCGGTTCTGGCGGATCAGATCCCCGCATGGTGTGTATTAGTGGTTGATATCAAAATTTCAAATTCCACCGATTTGGAGGTGTTTTGATTTCTGGGCTTGTTACGGATTTGCTATGCACCTCCTGAACAATGAAATATTTTATTATCTGGAAGATTTGCCCCTGGAACAGAGGAGGGGTCTATGGTTCCAAATGGGTGAGTGCCCAGCTCACAATTTTGTACCGTCACAGAGTGGATGATCTCCAACTTTGAGAATCGGTCGCTACTATCTTCGTTTGACAATTCACATACTCCAGAATTCGGTCCACTAGTTGGTCCCTCGACTCAATTCTGACCTCGTACACCTTGGATTTCAAGTTTCCGTAGAAGTGGAGATCCAAGGGTGTGCGGTTAGGACTGCGTGGTGGCCACCGGATTGGTCCATTTTGGCTGATCCATCTAAAAGTGAACCACAAGCCCGTCAGCTCAACAAAATTAGATAATGATAGAACAGGATGAGAAGTATGGATGTTATTGTTTGAGGGCATCACTGTTGAATCAAGTATTACACGAATGTGGTACATAGTACTTGGAGTCCCTTGATACTATCAAGACTTCCAGTTGATTATTACATAGAGGTTAATTATTTCTATGTCCGATAGCACCTGTACGTAAATCATCGGATCAACAGAACTGGACTGCACATCTGGAGATAGTGTTCCCTGATTTCAATATTGAAATGATCAACCAAAACGAAGAGAGTGATCTTTACGACTAAGTTCAAATAGAAGAAATTGCAGTTAAGAGGGACGTTCGTCATGAAACTATTGAACAATTCCATTGCCAGTTGCAAATTTGGATCCCACATATTCCGTTTCAATAGGTTTGTGACCACCGAATACATAATTCATTTCGGATTCAGTATTTATCTACAAATGGAATGGAATGTATTTATTTTTCTCAAACTAACACATTAAAAAGTGTATACATCAGGAGGGCAGCACGTTAATAATGAACATTTTCGTCTGGCGCCGGGCTCTCCCAGTGAAACCGCCGTCTAAACCGTTCATCGGTACAGCCGGTAAATATAGCTTTTCCAAGTCGAATTGAGAATTTTCCAAACCAAATTGAGATTTTTCCAAACCAATTTGAGAATTTTCCAAACCAATTTGAGAATTTTCCAAATCAATTTGAGAATTTTCCAAATCAATTTGAGAATTTTCCACATCAATTTGAGAATTTTCCAATCTAAGAAACTTTCACTACTAAAAAGGAAGAGGGAGTTTTCCAAACCGAATTGACAATTTTTAAGGCAATCCAAGACTTTCATTGACAACAAAATTAGTGAAGCAAAATGAAAGAATAGCTATTTATGAACAAATTACCATTGAAATCAGAAAGACAAAATGAACGAAGAATACTTCATAAAAATTACGCCATTGTTAAGAACAGAAAAATCGAGGCCTCTCCGCATTTTTGTTTTCGTTGACTTCAATAGACCAGCCAAACGCAGAGTGGCCTCGATTTTTTCTGTTCTTAACAAGACCGTAATTTTTACGTGCTAAAGTGCAATTCTTTCGTTTTGCTTCACTAATTTTGTTTTCAATAAAAGTCTTGGATTGCCTTAAAAAATTGTCAATTCGGTTTGGAAAACTCCCTTTTCCTTTTTGGTAGTAAAAGTTCTTTAGATTGGAAAATTCTCAAATTGATTTGGAAAATTCTCAAATTGATTTGAAAATTGTCAAATTGGTTTGGAAAATTCTCAAATTGGTTTGGAAAAATCTCAATTTGGTTTGGAAATTTCTCAATTCGACTTGGAAAATTCTCAATTCGACTTGGAAAAGCTATGTATCATTTAGGAGCTAAACTTTGAAATATCAGATTATTTCTTTGGAATTCATGCACGAAAATAGACGTTATTTGGGAACAGTCATAGAATAATTAATTATTGATTGTCATTGAAAATTAATATTGTACATATGGTTTTTAACTTTAAAAAATAATTTGATAAAAACGCAAATAAACTTCAACCATGAATCTAGCAGTAATGTAAATTGTTGTCCGTTGAAACAATTCGAGTAGGACCCTTTCAAAGGAAGCGAGTCAGCTTTGTGGTTTTCCCGTAGGCTATTCCTGGATTAGAAACAATATCCTAGCCGCTCTTATTCAACTTACTTAATAGGCTGCCATAGATGAGCGTTCACTCTTGTACGGTTTATTATCTGTCTTGCATATTTCCTTTATGAAATGAGTTAGATTGTATGCAGGAAATCTATACAGTGCGTTGGCGAATGGAGTTCGGCGCGTGCCTGGTCGTGTGATAAAAAAGTACTCCCTGACCTAAGGTTTAAGCTGAGATGAGGTGAGGAGATAGCGGTAGCGCCCCTTGGTGAATTAACTCGTAACATTCGAGGATCGACAGCTGTGTGTAATGCACTATTGATGGTTAGCAACGCCATCTCCCTCCTCTACCATTATTATGTAGATTTGACAAAGCGATGCTACTTCCCTCCAAAATCGTCATATTTTACTTGAAAAAAAAAAAAAAAAAAAAAACTAAGTAGTAAGTTATATTTATTTATTCGTCCGTTACTGAGGGGCACAGGCAAATTATTGTTGGTAGGTCAATCTTCAACCGTTTTCCGGCACGCAACAAAATCAGCACGTGACGATATTATTAAATCAGCTCTGACGTAGCCGGTAATGTGGCAGCGAAAGACCGTGTTGACAAGAACGAGACATTCTTCCTCCGGAAAATTATCCTTCAGTTTCCCAGGAACTATATTATTCTACATTTAAAAGACTAAAAATAGCGCACCCTTCGAACTAAAAAAATGTATTCAATGAAGGCGCCAAAAAAATTGATAAAGCCAAGCTGGGAGGTGGCCTTGTATCTAAGTGTCAATTACTATTCTAATTCTTCACAGAAAACGGAAAGGGTGTGCCTGGCTTCTTTCCGTTTTATGTGTTCTGAATTCAATGAAAAACCTCTTTGGTGGGAGGTACAGTCTCTCTCTCTCTCTCTCTCTCTCTCTCTCTCTCTCTCTCTCTCTCTCTCTCTCTCTCTCTCTCTCTCTCTCTCTCTCTCTCTCTCTCTCTCTCTCTCTCTCTCTCTCTCTCTCTCTCTCTCTCTACCTCCTACTCTCCCTCTCTCTCTCCCTCTCTTTCGAAGTTTACCTCCTTCGACCGTGTTTTAGTGATGTCTGCTGACAGTGAAGATCATTGCTGAAATCAGTAGGTCTAAGTGAAGAACGTGTGACAAGGACAAGGACAAAAATGCGTATAGTATGAAGTCCCGTACGTGTGATTCGGAATTTCATCTCCGTTGAGGTGAATATAAATTCCTCAGATGCTCTTAAAAGCTGGGTATTAAACCACAAATTATGAAAATACCGTGTTATCGAGACTTTAAGATAGAAAAAAGTAAGAAAAATGTATCGTTTTCCATATTATTGAAAGTGAAATAGAAAGAAGAGAAAGGAGAAAAGGGGGCGGGAACATTCCCATGTGACGTCGCTCAGTGCATTTTCCCGCTGTATGTTGGAGCAAGTGAAGCAGGAATGCGAGAGTGGGTATTGACGGACGGTGGCGAAGGGGGTGTGGAAACGCGGTATGTGGTCCGCTGAATCCGCTGCATTCGTTTCTTTTGCGATGTCGAGTTCTAAAATAGTGCCCCCCTTTCTCGCTTCGCCCGCCCATCCCATCCCCAAACGCACGAATATTCCTCTTCCTCAACCAAGCAAAAAATGGGCCAAGTACGAGATCCATAACCTTTCCGATCCCCTGATGATCTTTACCCTTCTATCGCAAAGCACACACATTCCTTTCCGTGACCGCTCTAGCCCAGAAACCCAGGGGGTGCGCCGAGACCGCAGCGAACAACCACGAAGGGTACGTGAGACAAAAATGAGCTTTTCTCGCCCAAATACAAATTTCAACTTCCAATATACAAAGGAGATCAATCATGTTCGCTTTAAAAAATGAAAATATTGAATTGATTGTCGAACTTCGGAAAACCGTTCGCAACCGTTGAAATTCATATCTACCCAGAGGTGAAAGCTCAATTCCATCTTTAACCCAAGCTTCATTCCTATTGTTACAGCAAAGAAGACAGGGGAAGCAGAAAAGCTTATTACTTACCTCACATCCGCAGAGCCAGTCTACCTTTTCGTAGAACTGAAGGTTGAACTTGGGCATCGTGGATTGCCGTTGAGGTTTGTTGCAGTCCTCTCAATACTGCGTCGCGAATGATCACTCTGCTCCACCAACAATTTAGCGAACTCACGTTTTGTAGCACATTTTATTCATTGCGTATTTGCTGATAACACAGTGCAGTCACAAGGTTTGGGGACAATCAACTGATAACAGGACGAGAGTGTGTTTTGGTGATTAGATGTACGCGCTCTCTCATTGGATCATTGGAACAAAATACAATCAAACGCTGCGTTCTCCTTCCGGACGGAACGTGCTCTCGGACAGCATACGTAACGCCCCTCACCATAATCTCACCCATCCTGAGGCCCTGTTTGGCTCGTGAATGTGGATTCGTGGGGGAAAGTTGAAAAACGGTATGATAACATTATACTTATAACGCAGCCCCCCTCCCCTCCCCTCCCGTCCCCAAGTCAAGATCCGTAAAGAAGACTGGGGTATCCCTGTGTATTTTTCGATGCTGAATTCGAATCCAAGGTCCAAAAAATCCCCTGACCCCATAAATTTTGAGCTATGGCCAAAAAACTACGATTAAATTGATGACAGAATCTTCTTTTTGAGACATGAGATTGGAAAGAGCTGCGACATCTTTTTAAATGAATTTCTACATTTGTTTTTAACTTCAGACAAGAAGAGTACTTGAGGAAACTACCTCCCCTTAATCACACCCCGCCACCCCCTCCTAGGGGTTGAAATTTGAGTTCTCACGCCAATTCGTGTGGGGTATGGATTTCCATGTTTTTGGGGTTCCTGTGATCGAATTTGAACTTCCAAGAGTCCGTAGACACCTCTTCTTCCCTTAATCGCCCCCTCCTGGTGGTTGAAGTGTGATTTCTCGCTCCAAATCGAATTAGGTAAGGATTTCTGTGTTCTCCGGTTCGCTGAAATTGAATGTGAGTTTTGAAAAGGCTTTCAAACTTTGTTGGGTTCTCCTCCAATGGCTTTTAATTCTTTCGGATTTTATTCTCTTTTCTTGCGATATCTCTGTGATATTAGATATTTTGTTTACATAGCTTATCCATTTGTTAATTCTAAGTTGGTGCCCGGTGAAGGAATCGTATAAGTTTCCTCATGGATTTTCATTGAGATAGAGATTGGTGATAACTACACCACGATACTTTGGCTTACCTATTTCGTTTTTTCAAAAAATAATTATTCCGGCCGGCTCTTAGTTTGTTCCGTGTATTTGTTTGTTTCTACTACCTTTGGTCTACGACGAAGCGGTACGTTCGGAAGGGCAACGTCTAAAAACTACGAACTGAGGTGGAGCGATACAATCCAGCACGGATTCATCAAGAATTGTGTCATGTCCACCATCCTATCTTCCCCATATAATTATTTGGTAAGATCCACCTAAGAGTGGATCACAGTGGATGACAGCTGTCATTTCACCAGACTTCCACCATTTACCTATTCTCCGACAAATAGCTGCCCCCTTCTGAAGATCACCAACATCTCATACGTAAGAACATTTTGTACGAGTGCTATTTGATTGTTGAACCAAATTTAGATAGATACATAATCAAATACTTATTTACAGTGGTCACTGCATGTTCATATTAGCGTGAATGCGTCAGTTGCAATTGTCAATAATTTGCACAATATACCCAAATCTAAAGTCCTCAATTTCATTTCTATTCAGTTTTTCTTGTGATCCTTATATAAGCCATTTGTTAGGTTTTTGTAAATTTCTAACCTAAATAATTAAATTTTAAAAGGCCCACCTTCACCCTACATAAAGATATATTTAATTTTCATCATTCCTGATTTTTGAGATAATGTAACTGCTTTGTATAAATTGGCTCACACGTGTAAGGAAATTCTTGAGGGTGTCACCAAGATTATAACTCTAACTATAAGGGGGAAATATTGTTTTTAACTACCTCTTTTCTTGGTTTTACTCAGTCCGAGGTATTATACAAACCAGGTAGGTTGTATAAGGATGTTGAGAAAGTATTGTTTGGGTCACGGAGACTGCAGTTCTCGGCGAAGGAGTTCTCGCGGTACCAGCAAGTTCGTAATCCCATTCAAGCCAACCAGGAGGAATTGGTTTCTTTTTGAAGTGAAACGAGTTTCTTCCTCGGAGTCCACATATTGGCAGCCGAGAATAAAGGTGGGAATGAAGCGAGTTGCCCGGAGAATTCAAGTTAGGAATAGATGGAGTTGTTGTTTTAAATTAAACAAGACTAGAGCAGTTGTGTTTGTGTTTGGAGCTTCTACCAGACTGATTTATCTGTTTAGGGCTTTGGTAGGTATAGTAAAACGCGTATCCGTAAAACCCTTCCGTTCATCCCTTGAGTGCTGTAGGAGAGAGGTGAGTGTACAAAGGCTTTACCCTAATGCCTTTTTCGTTCCATTGTGGTTTTCACGAGGCTAGGAAACTGACCCTGCGTTTAACCGTTTTATTAAGGATTAAATCTGGTTATAACAAATACGTAAATTACAAACGGAAATTGAAGTTTTAAAATCCAGGAATCGTTGTTGAGTTGCATCATATACGTATGAAAACCTACAATTTGAACGCCAACGTTTCGTTCTTTTTATAGAACTTCTTCAGGGCTAGAAGAACCATAAAGAAATAAGTGATACTGACAGAATTACACAGAGGAATGGTTTGTTGGGGTCACCTCCAACGTCTAATAATTCATTCGGATTCTATTCGATTTTCTTGTGATATTCGAAAGAATTGAATGACCTTGGAGGAGACCCCTACAGAGATTGAAAGACTTTTCAAATATCATATTCAATTTCAGAGAACCTGGGAACACAGAAATCCTTACCTTATTCGAATTGGCGGGAAAAATCAAATTTCAACCCCTTCGGAGGGGATGATTAAGGGAAGAAGAGGTGTCTATGGACTCTTGGAAGTTCAAATTCGATCTCAGGAACCCCAAAAACATGGAAATCCCTAGGAGGGGGTGGCGGGGGGTGATTTGGGGGTAGGTAGTTTTCTCAAGTACTCTCCTTGTCTGAAGTTGAAAAAAATGTAGAAATTCGCTTAAATACATGTCGTAATTCATCCCAATCTCATGACTCAAAAACAAGGTTCTGACATTAATTTATGAGTAGTTTTTTGGCCATAAATCAAAATTTTGGTGGTCGGGGGATTTTTTGGGCCTTTGATTCGAATTCAGCATCGAAAAACACATAGGAAAACTCCAGTCTCCTTTTGGATCTTGACACTTTTGGTCTCTAATAAAAAAAAAAAAAAAAAAAAAAAAATGCTAACCCCCCCTCCTGAAAATTTCATGGTTTACGTTTCAAAGGGTGTAGAAACCGAATTTGCAATAAAAAATTTTCCGTCCGTCCGCCGTAAGCCGTACACACGATTTCTCCCAAACGGCTGGAGCAAAAAAGCTGAAATTTTCAGGAAAAATCCATCTTGATCCGACGGCGCCCCAATTCTTGAGCCAGCTCTCTCACTTAATTTAAAGTGCCCTTTAAGGGCTGTCAAAGTTTTGTAAAATCCCTAAAAAACCTCAAAACAAGTCAAGGCGGCCTAAATGTAAACTTATTTTTAAGAACATACCATGAGGAATCGAATGAGCCCCTCCCCAGGTCCGTAGGTCAAACAATTCCCGATGTATGGCCCGATTTATGGTGCCAACAATTGCGTTTTTTGGTTTATTATTGTTTGTTTGTAACCTAGTGATGCCGATAGCGTCGAGTTGTAGTGAATGTGGATACTGGAGTGATAGCCGATGTGGATACTTGTAGTTAATAGCCGATACACGGGTTGAAGCATTCTGATATGCATGAAACGCTGATAATATATGGGTAAATATTATTCAATATTATTACTGGGTTTTATTATTCAATATTATTACTGGGGTAAATAAGTATTCTTTCACTGGGGTTTATTATTCAATTGGCTTGCGTTCATGATTTGAATCTGTACTAAGCTCCGGAGTGTGAGTGTTTCACAGATGATAGAGCGATTATTGAATTTCAGGAGGCACACAAATATGATCAACTGATCAATCCTATTCATAGAGCACGTAAATCTGTTCTCAACCAAAATACATATTTGGATTGATCAGTTGATCACATTTGTGTGCCTCCTGAAATTCAATAATCGCTCTATCACCTGTGAAACACGCACACTGCAAATTCTTTCAGTGGGGTTTATTATTCATTTGAGTTCCATTCATGATTTGAATTTCTACTAAGCTTTGGAGTGTGCGTGTTTTACAGGTGATAGAGCGATTATTGAATTTCAGGAGAAATGCACAGACCACGTAAATCGGTTCTCAACCAAAATACCTATTTGGATTGATCAGTTGATCATATTTGTGTACCTCCTGAAATTCAATAATCGCTCAACCACCTGTGAAACACGCACACTCCAAAGCTTAGTAGAAATTCAAATCATGAACGCAAGCCGATTGAATAATAAACCCCAGTGAAAGAATTTGCAGCGTTTTTTTCTGTTTATTTTGTCTGTGTTATCTGCCGCTGCCGTTTCTCTTTCTTGCAACGCAACTTGAAAATTTTCATTCCACCAATACAGTCTTGCTTTTCCTTTGCTAGGCGGGGTATTCTGTGGTATTGAACTTTCACAAGCCTTCTCCATTTCGCTCATAAGCGTGTTATAGTCAATTTCCGTCAAGTTCACCTACGATTCATTTCATTCCCTGAATTTTGCCCAACATGCTTTTTGGACTCTCAATTTTCTACACTTGTATATAATTTGATGTGGTATGATTACTGCAGAAGAAAATATGATTGGAATGATAAAAACCAGACTAGATTGGTTCATGGAATACCACGATAAACTGCCGCAATCTCAATATGGCTTTCGACGGTCTAGGAGCACTTGCGACAGATTAACGAAATTAGTAGCAAGTATTCCGGACTCCTTAATCTCTCGAAAAATCACGCTAGCTCTCATAATCGACATATCCTGTGCGTATGGTTCAGTTCTACTATAAGTACTTTACAACAGGTTGAGGGCAGTTCGGATACCTCCATCATTTTGCCAAAACGTTTTATCTTTATACGGTGCTCGAAAGCTTCATATTCGAGTAAACAATCATTCGTATGGTCCGAGAACATCATTTCAGGGCTTGACGCAGGGAGAGATTTTAAGTCCATTACTTTATGCGATCTACGGAAGAGATCGTACCAGAAGAGGTACAAATAATTCAATTTGCTTCAATTTGATGTATGTGTGTACGTTGAATGTTCGAATGTAGAAACAGGATTGGACAATTTAGAGGAGTTTGTCAGGAGGACAAAGGTCCGGTGTGACACCGAAGGATTGAAGCTATCTATGGAGAAGTCGTTTATGCTTCCATCAGAAAAAAGAGGAGGCTGGATGTGACAACTTGCGTTCTAATAGCTGGAGACATGATCGAAGTAAAGATAGAAGTCAAATTCCTTGGGATTTGGCTGGATAAGACCCCAACTTGGAAACCCCATATCAACCATGAGCTGGCAAGATCGGAAAAATACTGGTGACGAATTTGAATTGGGGAGCTGACCAGGAAGTTGCTGTTTTATTCTATAGAGCGACCATAAGAGCTATTTGCAGAGCGACGTTGCAATATTTTATGAAAACGCTAGTGACACAAACTTACTTAAACTCCCAAGACTCCAATATAAATGTATTCGACAGTGCATGGGATTCCTCCAGTCCACGCCAATTGTTCCAATCTCGGCTGAATCTGGAGACCAGCCGTTGAAATTCCGATTTCAAATGTTCTCTGATCGATACATGTTGAGTTTAAGAGCACAAGAACCCCCTATGATCCAGGATATGTAGGCTGAGTATTATTATACTGACGTCAAGAATAAATATGAAGATGCCTGTACTTACGAAGAGCTTTATACAAGAAGACGTGGATTTGACTAGACTGTTGCAACAATAAACCAAGTCCGTTTCTCATTACATATGATGAATTGATGGTGTCTGTTAAAACTTGCCGGTTTACCTGCGGTAACCGTGAGCAATCGAATATCAATCAGAAATTTCACGACTTTTGTCAACGATAGACGGCTAAAGTCCGTTCTCATTTTCACTGATGGGTTAAAATCAAGAAATGTAGTGGGTTCTGCATTCTATGATGTAGTGGCAGAATATAATGAAAAGTACAAGTTTCCCAACTCGGCATCATCCTTTAATGCCGAAGTACTTGCTATCATAAAAGCAATAGAATTTATCAGCACAAAAAATATTACATTTATGCCTCATCTGATCTGCACAGACTCTTTAAGTGTTGTACAGCTCCTCAAATCTAGAGGCTTTCAGAAGGCGAAGACCAGCTTGATCGTCCGTTTACATCCAAAGTTGATTAACGACAATGGGTTAAAAAAACCGTCTGTCGGAGAGCGTGACTGGTCCCCAATTTTTCAAACTAATTCCCCCCCCCCCTGACATTTTAATAATCTCTTGCATAAATAGTACAAAAATAAATGAAAAACTAAGAAAAAACCGATTCAGTTAGATGGCATCACTAATTTTTAACGAACAATAACCCAAAATAAACCTGAATAGTTACATAAACATTTCAAACCAACTTGGGTAGGTCTCAAACTACCAATTAAATTCAACTATCAGGCTGTTTCTGTATTTCCATGCTGTTCTACAGCACCTTGCAACATTATGCCAATCACAGTTCAACATTTGCATAACCTGCTCTCTTTTCAGCCTAGGGACTCCAAAACAAGGAACCCTGAACTCCTGTAACACTGGACACACCCCAACAAAATTATACACATCCTCTACTACTCCCAAATTACTCATTGAACATTCATGTCGTCTTGTTTGATTTGCCAACAGGAAAGGTTTGTGGTTTAGCCCCAGTAATGAACCCCTCAATTCCATCTTCCATCCATCTTAGGATGTGAAATGGATAGCTTTGGGCTTCCTTCTTCATATTGATGGAATGGACGTTGAGATCTAGCTCCCGGTACATTGTGCATCTACATTACAGGGCTCTTAGCTTTATTTCCCCCTGTTCTCATGAACCCCGACATAATGTTCTCGGTTTGCGCCATCCAAAGGTCTGGGTCAGCCAAATTTAAATCGAGAGGGCACTTACTGGCATTAGCCACTCTTTTCATCTCCTGTGCCCAAAATATTTCCTTTCCCATAACCTCCACAGCAACGATTCTTGGGTATCCTGATTCTGTCATTCTCAACATTTTTTGTGCATAATTACAGTGTATCCTAAGAGTGGTGAAATAGATAGGGTCAACATTTGCTTCCAGGTGGACTACATAATTTGGAGTATTGGATGGGAGACCGGCCAGTATCTTCACAAATGTGTCTGAACTTGTTCGATGTACCCGTAGTACCCATATCCCCAAATTTCTGCTGAATAGGTCAAAAAGTTTTGGACAGCCGCCATGAAAACTTAGTATTGTGAGTTCAGAGGGACGTTATTTTGCTTAAAAAAAGCTACAATACATGCTATTTATCGCACTCTAGGCTGAAGATACCTTCTCCTTCAAGTGATCAACAAAAGAAAGTCTCGGTGCGAGACGAACTCCCAAATACTAGAATGAAGACAGGACATCGACACGCTTCCCCACATAAAACCACTCCTCCCCTGCCGCCAACCTCCCTCCTCTACGAAACGCCATCACCTTTGATTTCTCCAAATTTACTTCCATCGACCATGTGAGGCTGTAAGACTCGAGGGCATCAATGTCATGTTGCAAGTCCTTCGGTGATTCAGCCAGTATTACCTCGTCATCTGCATATAGGAGTGCGGGTTCAGTCCTTTCCCGAACATGAATGCCGAAGGGAAGGATATCAGTAAGGTCATTCGAGTAAATTGCGAAAAATTTTAAATAGTTTTACTCGAGTTATGAAAGTCGGAAATAAGTGTCTAATCATTTTTAAATTACAATAAATTGCGAAAAAGATAAATATTGACGCCTTTTTCATAAAAGACTCGTAAATATTGGACATAAGCATTTCTTTTAAAAAGCTCAGTCTTGACCGTTGGTAAGGTTATCCGTGAGGAACCATAGTATCGACAGCAAGCCGAGGAGAAAACATGTTCACTCCTAATCCCGGAACGAAAAACATTTGTTTTCCCTCTATAATTATTTATTGCGCCAAGTATAAGCAACATAAATTTTATAATAGTACTAGTTTAATGGCCCTGCTACGCAGGTTAAAAAGAAATAGGTGAATAACACAATTTTTTTTTTCGTGATTTATTATTGCGACTGAAAAATCAAATACATTTCATCTAGCAATTTTACATATCAATAAAGGTACACTCCAAGAGGGTAGATTTACAGCAAAATCTAGCCCTTTATTATATAGCTCAATTAATTAGCACTGAGTTCGATTGCACTTCTATTCACGCAGCACAACTAAATCCAGTGGTTTGTTTCGCTTGAGACGTCGGATTTCACCTTCGTTGTCCAAAACGTAGAGCATCTCCGGGTTCACGTGTTTGTGGAGGCGATGTTCATGCTTCCTTGCGTATTTTGCAATAATTTCATAGACTGTCTCCATCCTCAAATCTCGATGAATATCATCGTTTCGCATGTACCAAGGGGCTCCAACTATACTTCTCAGTATTTTATTCTGAAAGGTTTGGATTTTCTTAATATTTGATTTCTTGGCACAGCCCCAGATCTGTATCCCATAGGTCCAAATAGGGCGAAGGATCTGCTTATATATAAGCAGTTTGTTGTGAAGTGAGAGATGGGAATTCCTTCCCATTAGCCAATACATCCTTCTGTACTCGATTTTAAGTTCTTCTTTCTTCTTTTCTATGTGTTTATTCCAGTTTAATTTGAAGTCAAGTGTCAAACCCAAGTATTTAACTGCTTCAGTATGCGGTATTTTATTCGAATTGATCTCAACATCCAAGATTGGGACTTTTCGGTTAGTGAAGTTGATGTGGGCTGATTTTGATTCGTTCAGCTTCATTCTCCACATCTTGGTCCATTTACAAACCTCAGTAGTAGACGTCTGTAGTTTGCGTGTTGCAGCTTCTATATCATCTCCAACAGAGAGGATAGCCGTATCATCTGCAAAGGTGGCAACAGTTGTGCCTTCTTGTTGGGGTAAGTCCCGTGTGTACAGGAGGTAGAGTACTAAACAACACAATGAGGGAGTATAATAACAATATTAAAAGTCAAAAAATCGTATATCCCAAATCCCCGAGGAGAGGACCACGTCGCTTGCCCTGGGAGACGCTTCCCCCGCTTGAGCCCTCCTTCCTTCACTGGCGGGGTCGGGGGTAGGGGGGAGCAGGTCGGTTGCCCTGGGAGACGGGGGCGAGAATTCCACCCGCCCAGCGTTACCACCCCCTGAAACGTCGATATACTCTGATAAGCTGGTTTTTATATAGTGTGATTTTTGATTTAATTTCTGAAAGACTAATTAGGTACTTAACTAAGTCCCTATTATTTTTATTGTAGTGGTGCCATTTGACGCACTTGATTGTCCTTGTAACCGCTTGTGGTGGGATAGCCCACCACAAGCCATAGGGCTTGCTTCCTGATTACTTCATTTATGGTCGGTATTTGAAGCTCTATATGTAGCCGAACATTTCTGGTGTACCATTTCCGTATGCTGATTACACAGCACCTCAGTACATTATTTGACGAAAAACATGTAAACAAGATTGAAAAAAAAAAAAAAAAAAACAAGTTGAGATATATATTTTTAGATTGTATTGAACATAAAGGAGTCATATTGAGTACCTCACATGTTTATTCAAAATGATTTTCAAAATACGGTTCTGGACCTTTCTAATCAGCGATTTATTAGTACTAGCACAAAGAATGATGCCATATTTGAGAATTGAGAACACTTAGCCAAGGTAAACGGTTCTAAAAGTATCCAAGATAAAAAGCTACGAGTTTCTTTGAAAACATAAAATAGTTTATGCTTTAAAAATTGCATGTGGGTATGTGTTTATTCAAAACGATTTCAAAATACGGTTTTGGACCTTTTTAATTAGCGATTTATTTGCACTAGCCCAAAGAATGATGCCATATTTGGTAATTGAGAATACTAAGCCGAAATATACGGTTCTAATATGTACCCATGATAAAACGCTATTAGTTTCTTTGAAAACATAAAATAGTTTACGCGTTCTAGTAATTATTGTAAATAATTAATGTGCTTTGAAAAAGGTATTGACAATTGTCATCAAACGTGAGAGAAGTGCGACATTAGTGTACGTAAATACAGCCTAAGAATCAATTGGGAGGGGGATTTTATCCAAAATGACCATTTGATTGACGCAGTGTATGTTTGTACCAAGGGTGGAGTTCGTGGCTACAGAAAGTAGCGTGACAGCCGGGAAGCAGACTCGCTTTCGGTGTGAGTCTCTTACTCTGGGAATGAGTCTTGGGGACGACGTAACTATCTATTAGACGAATCCCGGATCGCCTTGATAGAGAGGCGAATGGAATGGAACAGTTCATATGGAGCAGAGGATAACTTTTCTGAACCTCGTTAGGGAGATGAAAGGCAAGTTTCCCCGCAGCATTCACTTATACCACCGCCCCCATCCCTTGGAGCTCCCACTTGTTACAATTAGTGAGAGCCACCCACGCGCGGAGCGCTCCTGTCAATGCCTCGTCCTCCTCCACATCCTTAGTACTCTCTCTGTCTCTTACCCGCGTGCTTCACTCAAATGGGAATTTGTTTCCAAACGAGCACATTTGCATTCGTCAGCTTCAGTCCATTTCACCGTATGAGAGGTCTTGAGTTGCGTGAAACACCAAATAACAGGTGATCATTTTATAACAGGTGATTGTGCCTGACGTTAAACGTCACTGCTGTTGGGGAATCATACTTTACCGTCCTGCAGTGAGTTCAAGTACCTTGGAGCCCTTTTGACGACAGATAACGACATTGGCGTTGAGATTAGGGCCAGCTAATCTCTGCTTCTATGCGCTCCAGAGGGTGATGAAGTTTCGAGGCTTAAGACATCATCAAACCTGTCGTGCTCTATGGAGCTGAGACGTGGATTCTGACCGAAGGAAATAAAAGGCTACTTGCAACGTAGCAGAGGAAGATAAACTGGGAGATATACGGACCAGTTTTCAGGGAAGGAAGGAGGCGACATGGTTAGTTGGCCCTTCCTGATTTTAGAATCCGTCGCCTTGGGAGATGATTTCAAGCGTCTAGGTCACCCTCTGAGCGTGACGGAGCATTATATCCACATTCAGCTCAATAGAAGGAGCAACTATACCATTCAATCACCACTCATGCTACAGGCTCCGTTGGCAGGGCCACGTTGAGCGAATGCCACTTACGAGAGCCCCGAGAAGAATCATGTACGGGAAGCCGAGGGGAAGAAGACAAATCGGAAGGTGTGGGCTGGATGATGTCGTGAGGGACCTTAGGGTGATGGGTGTCAGGCGATAGAAAACCATCGCTGGAGATCGTGATATGTGGAGAAGAAATGTTGTAGAGGCCAGGGTCTCATAGGGACTGTAGCACCAAATAAAGGATAACTAAACGAAGGCTGGTCTGGTCAGATAATCACTGTACAAATCACGAGGACTCGGGCTTTTATTTCCACCGCTTCCCTAGAGACAAAGCAACCTGATCCGAATGGGAAAATGCCTGTAAACCGGCATGCGGTTAAGTTCTGTACAGAAAATGCGCGAGGTTGTTTTTCCCATTTTGACGAGCGTGATCTCGGAATTGCTGGATCTTCCTGGAAGATACGAATTAAAACCTAAAGCAGTCCCTCATTCAAATTTACCCCGTATTTGGCTTCTCACATCTCAAACCATCAGTGACACAATACGTCGTGACCACAAAACTCAGACAAAGGCAGTCAGTCAAATACTGACGTGTTCAGTCAGCCAATCAAATATCGGTTTTGCAGTCAAATAGCTCAACCAGTCAGACGCTGGTCTGGGGCAACCATTCGTGGACAATCAGCCGCATACCGATGTGTCATACTCAGTTCAATCGGTCGGATACCGATAATGGATATCAAGACTTGGGTTATATGAGAGATCACTCACCCGAGAAACGAGGTATCACGGTGGCCAAGGCGGCAATAGACAAGCTTACTAAGTCCTCTAGGAGTCCTTACTGAGTCCCCAAGGACTAGAGGTTACAGTTGGATATCATTTCATACCATATGATCCACGTCATTCAAAATTAACATTTCACAACTATTCAACTGACAATTATCATTACACTTTACATATTACGGAACATCAGAGACGAACGCCATAGACTCAGTTTCATAGATAGAAATCAGTTTCCTGCAATTCATATCGATTCATTTTCTGACACCCACATGTTTTAGTTTCCTAAATAAGTCCCCTCCTCCCGCCACAGTTACATATCAATGATCATCAGGGAATCTTACCATTTGAATATCAGTATATTCTATGTTATATTTTACATCATCGATGATCCACGGTTTACAACTAAATCTGAAGGTATTGTCGATGGAAAACAAAAGGTTTTTCGTCCTTTGATTTCGGTTCTTCATTCACAAACACTTTTTCGTCGTCACTGAGAAGGCAGTAAGACTGCTTGATGATGGAGTAGGATTGTTGTTTAATTCCATGGGGTAGATGAAGAAACCACGTGCCCAAGATAACAGGGAAAGGAAAAGCCTCAGAATGAAAGATTAGGTAACCAAACTCATTATTCTCAGAGATGAAAGCCAAATAGACAGTTGCTCTAATTATCCCTCCCGCAGCGTCTCGATCCGTAGCGTTCGTAATAATTCCCGCTCCAACTGCTGTTTGTTCACTCGACCTCCTGGCATTTCGACACAGGACTCCTCCCTCATTAGTTGGATTTCATCAAATGTGGCCGAAACACCGCGTTTTCATGTACTCACTGACTGTGAGGGTGATGCTCTGTTCCTTGGGTGATACGTCCTGTTCTTAGGACGTCTCTCAGAAGGAAGTATCCGTCAGTAGAGGGGCGCCCAATAGAATTCATCCGTATTGATCACAATGATAGGTGAGGTAGACTATTGAATAAACTATCAATCTGCTTGTATATTGGCCCTGTCTAAACGGGCATACTGGGATATGATGGGTTAACAAATAATCAATCTTCCCATCTCTGTGAAACTTAGGCATAGCCTTCCGACGGGCACAGAAATAATAAAACTTTGTGTAATAATTTGCATAGTCTTTTTTTTGTCTCTTTTTCTCCCAGGTTTTTGTGAGGTATGCGTTTATCCGTCAAATGTATTGCACCTAATCGTATAACTAAGTATTTATTTCTTCGTATATCAAGTTCTTGGTCAATATTCTTCTTTTACGTATCCGTACTGTCAAGTCTAGGAATATTTCAGTCCACAATTCAGTCGCACTGCTACTAATGTATTACATAATCTAGTTTTTGAAGAACAAATGTGGATATTTTTGTTCATAAATATTATTGACAATTTATTAACCGGTATGAGAATGTTTCAGTAAAAACATTTGTAGATAATAATATATTGAGAAATTCGAAATCAATTCGTTTTCTTATAAAATCTCACAAGTATTCCTTTTTCCAATAGGACAGGTGCGATGCTCATCATCATCGATCGTCATCGAATGAGCATTGCGACTGGCAGAAGGTTTAAACTCCTTTGCAGGGTGGTCTATGGCAACGGTTGCTGCGGAAACGATCCCAAATATATCTCAAAAGACTCACTGTTTTTGTTGATTTTGGTTCATTTATCGGATAAACGGAATAGCGTGAACTTGATAGGGACTCACCGATAATTTGTCGGTGTTAAAGTTCGGTGGTAAAGCTAGACAGCTCTATGGAGACTAGAGGCTGTGACAAATGTCTTCTTCACCTATTTGGCTCGTCGATATCGATGAACAGCTACTAACACATCTTCATTGCAGCCATAACTTCCCGTCGTGATCACTGACGAGTGTGACCCACCCAACAATTTAAGTTGAAATATTCATGAACGTAGTCAAATCTTCGTGGGTTTTTTATTGTTCTGACAACTTTCTTACGCTATTTTTAAATGATGTATGGATGCCAGGGGGAATTTTCTCAAAGAAAAGGAATATGTGAACACCCGTATATCGTAATTAATTTAATAGTTGAGAATGAAGGTCTACCAACTCAAACTAAGGGGTATGTCTTAATGGGTGATTCTTATTTTGAAGTTCGGCTGCTCTTCATTTTACATGCCGGTAATTGATAAAATCGTACCTCTAATATCATTGCCATGGTCTGTCCGTGAGTCAGAATTTGAACTTGATCCGAAATTTTATCCGCCGAATGTACGTTTTACCGGAAATATTTTAACTAGTATTTTTTTAGAATTATTTACTGGATGTTAGTGCGCTTACAAGTGGGACTAACTTTTAGATAGTCTGTGCGAATCAAGTGCTCAAATTTTGTCCCAAACCTTCTGTATCATTGTCATGGGTTTGAAAGAAATCATCGTAGCTCTCTCTCAAATTAGGGCATTTTTTTAGCAATTCAAAGTTATTTCAGCGTTGGCAGCCCTGCCCTTTGAGGAAACACCGTGCCTCCGCTATTTCGGCCCTGAAAGTTCGAGACAGCGACACAATTCCAAATCCTGAGAAAGTAATGAGAACATGTTCAGACACGTGCAGTGGTCCCCTCGTAGCCGCTGTACGGTCACGTTATCCGGTATATTCGCCCTCCACGTTTGCATCGGCTGTTGCAATCACATTACCCACATTCACCTACCTTCATGTTTCCTCACTGTGGAACGCTAATATCCAAGTATAGGCTCATGGGCTGATATTTATTTATTTATTAATACGGGCAAGCCCAATACAACAAGAAGAACAAAATATATGAACACAGAGTACAAAATAATTATGTGAACGTAGGTGATAATAGAGAAAGAAAAATGAAATTGAAACTATCAACATGGCTCGGGGTAAAAGTTTTGCGACAAGAAGCAATTTTTTCGAACTACTAAGAAGGTAAGAGCGAATAGACCTATAAGAATCGAAAAAAGTCTGTATGAGTGGATTGGTAAATTAGGAGGTTAGCTTCTCTGGGTTATCAGCATAACGGGGGGTTGTACAAATACTTTGTGGATGAAAAAGGAGCAGAGAAGGCGGTTTCTGTACGGTCACCAGGGCCCAGCGTACCACAGCCACGACCAAGTGCATAATAATTCACGGAGTCCGGGGGAATATAAAGCTCATAATGATTTTTATATTGAAATATAAAAAGCTTATATTGATTAACAGAGGGAATTTCGGAAGAATCGTGGAATTAAAAAGACCGAAAAAAGGTTAGCATGAATATTGTCCATTCATTCTGCAAGGTGGTTTCTCGGCTGATACTTTCCTAGCGGATGGTGACCCTCTCATGGATGTCATCACCAATGGTTGTGTGTGATTAATTTCGCTCATTAAAACGATTTGAATTCTCGATTTACTTTTCGATTTACTCGATTCTCGATTTACAAGGGATAATGGAAAGTATCTCCACCGAATTTGCCGAGAAATCGGTTTTCATGGATATAGCAAGAAAAACGGAACCAAGAACAACATCGAATGACGCTTTGACATTAAACAGCCGTGCGACTGTTCCAAAATCAAAAAAGTGAATAGTTCGTTTCATTGAGGAGTGGAGTTTGATTCTCGAATGCAATGGACCCACCACTTTCAAAGTTTATGTCAAAAGCTAGGAAAATGTGCCTATACCCTCTATAGAATCAAATTTCCATCTGAAGAACTAAAGATTATATTTATTAGGCGCTTTTTGAGTCAATTTTACAGTATACCATTGTAATGTAGGGAAGCACTTTCAAATATCTGTGATCCGTCGTTTATAGGCACACAGCCCAACAAGAAGGAAAATAAATTGCGGACTTACCTTTTTTCTTGTAAGAACTTCACAATTTAGGAAATCTAATCTCTTTCCCTTTTGATTGGATCCGTTACACGTAGCTGGTACCTTTTCTTTGTAAACTAAACTTTACACCTCTATGGGTTTTGAAGGTCTGATAAATCAAATAAGCGTGAAATTGATTTTTTGGGACAACTCCTCTTTTGGTTTGTTTAATCGTTGACCAAAGTTATAAACGTTTTCAATCAATCCTTAGCCCTTAATTCCTAATTCCTTAATCCATATTATTCCTACCTACCTATCCCCACTCCAAGAATAAATATAAAAAATGGTGTTACAGTAAATCCTGACCTTTCGGAAGACTTGCGGTATGCAGCACTCGGTAGCTATCCTTCGGCGCCTGTAGCGAAGTCTTGTCGTTGCTCGCTCCACCAGTCCGGAAGAGAATCAAACAAAGTCCGAAATTCCTGAATTCCTCGACCCGTCTCGCGGCTTTGCCCTGAAGTCTGAGATCCGGACAATCAGTCTGGAAACGTCGCGGAACACGTGTTGTTCATTGAACGTTCAAGTCGGGAATCCTCTAGAATTCTTTTCGAATTCTTCTTCTCAGTTTTTCCTTCTTCTTGGACATGCGCGTACATTTCCTAGACGCATACCCAATTTCGAAATTTCCAAGTTTGGGAATCCAGTCCTTTTTCCCTCCTAGTAGGAGGCTCCTACTTTCCTGAGGGGTGGGGAAACAATTAGTTTTCATTTGTTCCCTGGATTGGAGTAGGGAACCAATAATTATTGATGATTATAATAATGATTGATTATAATCAACGTGCTTCTATTCGCAAAACACGAGTTTACTGGCACTGGATTTTGTCAGCGGATTCTCGTCGATTGTCTTTCCCACGAGAGCGGATCAAGTTAATTTTCCTTCGCTTTTTACTCTGAAATCTACATGATGCGCCGCATCTCGGGTGTGCTCTCGGGTTCCGTCATCTTGTCGCCAAGAGTTCAGTGGTACGAGTCACGATTTGAACGTCGTTGTTGGGTTTCAGGATTGTCGTTCAAATTCGTGGCTCATAATATCTAATCGATAAAATTGTCAAGATTCAAAAAATGACATTAAGGACGTTGTTCAATAAGCCCAGGTGCCATCCCACCAATACATTGTCACTACCCAGGGTACCATCTCACCGATCATGTTGTATTTTTTCGTGGTTCCTTCGAGTTTTAGGAGAAATAAACACTTTTTTCAACCTCTTGAATTAATAAAAAGCTCCCCCCCCCCCCCTCCACCTTCGTAGTGAGAAAGCAAACGTGCTGACTACCGTGAATGTTGAGTGCAGCCACTTTTAGGAAATTGGTTTTCCTAGAGGGTGACTGTTACATTTTTCGTCTTGCTGCGTGGATGTTGAAGGGGTTTGTTTAGTTGTTCGGAGGCACGGACATATTCTATCCGCCGCATTGTGAGCTAGATCGTCTCTTTTCGTGTGAAGAAAAATATGATTTACAAGAAAGTAAACGTAAGAAATACAGAAAGGAATCCTCGTACCTGTGAACCATAGGATAGAACGAACCTAAATATTAGAGTTGTGCAACTTATAGCTGAGGAGAACCAACAGGGGCACGCGTGTACCAGCCCGCATTAATATCATTTAAGCGGCCGTAGAATTTGTCTTTAAATGCTTAATGATATAATAGATAGGTATAAATAAATATAAAATGAAGAAGATTTTTTTATCTTCAGTGCTGAAAAATTGATCAAATTCAAAACTAATGTTTAACCTAATTTTGAAATTAGGAAGTAAATTAAACTATTCACAGTTCATAAACATGAAATTTATGATTTAACCCATCAACGGGCAGTGATGCTATTTGGCGTCGGGTTCTCTTTTCTTTGAATTCTCGCCAAACTTGGTACTTCGTTGTTGACGTTTGACTCTTTTCAACTTTTTGACTTTTGTCTTGGAGTTTGCTGAGTTAATATTCCGGTCAATGTAGAGCGCGGATTCTTTCAGTGTAATTATGTACGGTTTTGAATGTGGACCAGTTTGTCGACATTTAAGGTGGATCCACACTCGCGGTAACAGGAACGTCAGATCACGTTCGGAGACGGTCGTGTCAAGATTGATTCTATGGAAACCATACGGAGTGATTCCCACTCACGGGCGCGGTGCGGTCAAGATCAAATCTTCGTCCAGTCACTTCCCGTCATGTCGCCCGGCGAGCGATCAAAACCTGAAGTGATCTTGAGTGCCCCTGTCTGAACGGAAAATATGAATCGCATACACTCGAATCTCGTCTCTCAGTTGGGTCTGACTCCGGATTGAACACAGCGTTTGATTCTACCCGGGTCTAAAGAATGAACCAATGAGAGAACGCTCGACGTTTCAGGGAGCACACCTAGTAGTCTGTACATCCGCTAGAGTGTGAGCTTCCAATAAAAAAAAAAAAAACACAGTCTTATCCTATTATCAGTGGATTGTCGGTGGAGTAAAAATTGATTATTTGCGATGCAGGGTGCCCAATGGCAGTATTGACGGGACTTCTACAAACCTCAAACGCAAGCAGAAATTGTTCCATGGTTCACGATTTCAACCCTCAGTACTACGAAAAGGTACATTAGATCTACGGATGTGAGGTAAGTAATGAACTTTTCTGCTTCCCTTTTCTTCTTTGCTACAATAATACGAATGAAGCTTGGGTTAAAGATGGATTTGAGCTTTCACCTCCTCGGTGGTTCTTGCTGGGCAGATATGAATATCAACTGTTGCAAAACACGGTTTTCTGAAGTTTGACGATCATTTCAAAATTTTCATTTTTTTTAGGTGTACTTACATACCTAATAAATAAGTAAATTTATTCATGTTGACGATTGATGTTGCAAATATCCTTGCTGGAATCGTAGATCGATACCACCCATTATAGCCGGCCAAAGCAGAACTATTGCAATATATCTTACAAGTGGATAGAAAATCGTTCCCCCCCTGTACGAAATTGCTTTCGAAAATACTATCATCAAGGTCAATGTACATTGATACCCTGCTCCTCAAAACACGCTGCCAATCGAGACCAATAACCAACCACTGGCCACAACATCTAAACATCTTTACCGACGGCACCTAATTTGGGACGCGGCTGGTTGTGATTTTCTGGACGCATCTAACAACCACTTCGAAACGTTTAAGCTTCCTAATTATTCCTCAAGTTACTCAGCAGAAGTGCTGGGTATTGTGAATGCACTAAGATATGTAAGGAGGCTAGGGCAGATAAACGCCAATAATATATCCATATTCACCGATTCCTTGAGCGCCCTACATTTTTTGAGATTAGGAGGTACGAAACGTGCTCAACACCCACTTTCTGCCCTAATTTTGACATCTCTGACACGTCTCGCAAACGACAATATAAATGTTACATTCGTCTGGGTGAAGGCACACATAAGGATTAGTTGCAACGAAAAAGTTGATGCAATGGCTAAAGAGGGAGCTTCACAGGGTTCAGACAAAATTCCTAAAGAAGATTTCTATCACGCGATTAAAGAACACCATCAGGAACGCTGGAAGAAGGAATACATTACCTCACCAAACTCAAAATTTTATAAAGGAGCAGCACCATTTCCTCCTTGAAAACCATGGTTTGTAGGCGTGACGTCGAACCGGCGAGAAATAACAACTATTTCCCGATTGCGCGGTAATCATGGTCTATGTACATGGTATAACCAAAGATTTTTAAATAGCCAGGACTCAGCCATGTGCCAAGATTGCCGAGAGCGGGAGGAGGGCACATCATTATGATGTGTCTAACTTTCTCGACGCCACATAATAGACTATATTCGACGATTTAACTCCGTTGCTCCATTCTCCATTTTGCTACAGTGACATACTGCGAACTGAATCGGTTCTCCATACACTTTACGAGTTTATAGTGGCAATAGGTTAAGACATTTAAAACATAAATAAGAAATAAATATAATAATGTATTCTATTAGGGCTGTATATAAATTTATAATGCCAATAAACAAACAAAAAAAGTAAATTTACGTACCCGCTAGTGAGCTTCTTTTAAAGGTAGGATTGAGTCGTTTGTTACACAATTTGAAATCGAGAAAGCGGAAAATATTGATCTCCTTTGCGTATTGGCAGTTGACATTTGTATTTGAGCGAGAAAAGCTCATTTTTGTCTCATGTTTCCTTCGTGGTTGTTCGTTACGGTCTCGATGCACTTCCTGGGTTTCAGGGCAGGTTCAGCCGCCACTGGAAGAATATTTTGGTTATTTCCGTGTACGTATTACATGACACATGACATGAATTACTCTCGACAAAATGGATCTACACGCTTGTAATACAGGCGAAGAGGGCATAGTTTTCCGTCAGCGTGTAAAACCGTTTTAATGAGCAGGAAAGCGTGCAAAGATACTTTTCTCGAAGCATTCAATCACTCGGCGGAGCCAGCGCACCCTTCTCACTTTTGCTTTCTCAACAGCTCCAGGCTAATATCCCACTCTCCCAACAACATCGGCGAGAGAAGGGCGACACTGTTTTTAGAGGTGGCTAATGGGCTGTGTCATCAAACTCCTCGAGTCAAGGTCCCTTGAAAAACGGGAGGGCGGTTCAATAAGACAGGAATTAACTTTTCCCAGCTTTTTTTCCAGGCTACCCAACTTGTGGCTGGACGGGAGTGGCAGACGGACGGGAACGGGATCGAGATCCATCAGGCTCTATCTGTCAAATATCCTACAGGCGTAAGGAAGATTGAGAGAATCTAATATGGGTACATGAGCTGTTTTTAAATATACTTTTTTTGCAATTCAGTGGAAAATTTAAACTATCGGCCTCATTATTCTGCAGGGAAATTCCCATTTTATCCGCCAGGGGCTTAAGGGGGTTTGGTACCCACAGGCGCTCCGCGCTTCTCAGAACGATACGGTTTTACATAACCCACAATTACGTAGGTCACTGTAGTTATAAAATAACTTTATTATATACCATTAGAACCGCCAGGAACTCTAGTTTCCATAAATGGTCAAAGTTTGTGAATGGGCCTTGGAACAAACCTCGTAGAAATTCGATAAAGTTAAACTTTTTTAATGAACAAAATCTCACTTTTTTTTCGCATTTACCCCTTTTTCTCCCTTATTGAAATATCTGGCGTCTTCCTGTTTTTTTCTAACGATTCACAACTATATTTAGGGCAACATGACAGATTGTATTTGATCCACGTGCAATCTGATTTTTGGGTGTAATAAGAAGTGATGCCATAAATGTATCCATGAAAAATTGACTTTGTTGAGGGACAACATGTATAAATTTCGCGTGAAAAGTCATAATTTATTCCGACTTTAGATCAAGTTGATTTTTCACTTGATCACTGAAGAAGGTTCCAAGCTCCTATTTTTACATTTCTCAATCTGATCGCGAAAATTAATCCCCGTAAAAATCTGAAAACTGGCTCCTAAAATAAAATAACGGACATTAAATAAACAAGTTCCGGTCATTATTCTGCGAAAATTGAGTCAAATCAAAAAACGGATAGCATTGAAAAAAAATGAAAATTCATGTGCCACACTTCACAGTTCACCGTCATCCACTATTTGACAATTTAGGGGTTGCGCAAGTTTGCGTGCTCGCTGAACCGGTTACGCACAATAAAAAAAATTGGTTGAGGGGTCAAATTTTCAAGAAATCTTGGGGGTAAAATTCGAATCTGCAAGAAAAAATGTTGGTTAGCACCTGAAATAAGAAAGTTAGTGTCAATTACGCAAATATGGTATTTAAGATCCTTAATAAATCCCTGTTGCTTTTTGCTCTTTTCCTGGACGATATCGATGATGAATTGGACGGGGGAGTGGCGGTGGGATCTCTAGAAGTGAATGTTCTGAAATATGCGGATGACATAGTTCTGTTAGCCGACAATCCAGCAGCTATGAGAAAGATGATTAGGAACTTAGAGGCATACTGTGTCAAAAGATATTTATTGATCAATTTAGACAAATCAAGATGATGGTGTTCAAAAAGGGGGGTCGTTTGTCGAAATCGGAAGTTTGGTTTTGGGAAGGAAAAAAAATTGATGTAATAAGAGAATATCAATATTTGGGCGTTCAAATGACGTCAACTCTGAATTGGGAGTCACATATTGTTTAAAAAAAATCAGCCGCTGTTTTTGGTTTGAACGGAATATGGAGTAGTGTTCTGTCCCAGGATTTGGTTTTTGGCGAAAAAATTGAGATTTTCAACGCAGCCTCCCGTGTGGGGATTCAGTCGATATGGAGAGGCCGAAAGACTTCAATGAGCCTTTCTCAAAAAAATTTTTGCGTTGCCGAGGGGGACACCATCTTACATGCTTCTTCTTGAATGTAATATTCCTTCACTGTATATAGAGTTCCTTGACATCCATTTCGGTTACATTAAGCGTATCAGTGCATATCACAGTGAGCGATTGCCCTGTAGAGTAGCGAAGGAAACAATAAGGACTAGTGGGAAAATTGGCAATAAAATATAACCTCCCAATAGAAAATGTCAGCCTTAAAGAGTCGGTGGTGACGGGTTTCTCACAAAAGTCGCAACATTTAATCAAGTTGGAGGAAGAAAGAAATCTGAAGGAATTGGCTCAGGAGTCGGATTTTTTCTTGCTTTTCAATCTCTTAGGCATGGTTTTGTCCCTCGTGTCAATGGATTTCAGAATTTATTGTTAAAAGTTCGCACCGAGCAGTTGCCTTTGAACAGTGAAATTTGGAATAGACGCACCCAAGAAGCGAAGTGCTCCATGTGTAATCTAGAGGAGTAGAAGGACTCCTTCCATTTCCTGTGCTGTTGTCCAGCTTTTGGTGAGCTTCGGTTGCGTTATTTTGGTTTTTATTTTTTGGATGCTCACGAAATGTTGAATTGGATCATAGAAAATTATTGATAGGACGTCTTAATTTCTAAAGGCATTATGTGACCCAGAGATGAGTAAAGGTCGCTCTTTTCTTTTTCCTCCATTCACTCATATTGTTGAGTGAACGCTTATGTACACAATAAACAAAGAATTGCTTACCGATTAAAATATAGGAAATATGCCATACTTTAATTTTTGTATTATGTTTTCTGTTGAGTTACTGAAAAATTCTTAATCTTGGCAACTTTGGATTCAAGGCTCAAAGAGTCAATATCCTATGATGTTGGTGTAATATTTATAACAAGTATTACTTCCTCTCTCTCTCTCTCTCTCTCTCTCTCTCTCTCTCTCTCTCTCTCTCTCTCTCTCTCTCTCTCTCTCTCTCTCTCTCTCTCTCTCTCTCTCTCTCCCAAAAAAAATATGAAGATAAAAAAAAAAGAAGTTTGTTGTTTACTCCATTTTGACGATTTTAGAATGGGTAGAATGGGGGGGGGGATTCTCGTGGGGCACCCTGTAGAGTTTTTCCCACTTAATGGTGGACATGCGGCTAGGGATCGACTCTACAATTGAAAAACAGTGTGATAATATTCTACTTGTAATAATATAATTATCAGGTATCTTTTTCATTTTGGCCAGGGGTTACAAATGCGCCTATGCTTCGGTCAGCGGCCGCCACTGACTGTAGACACGAGCGGACAAGTTTCATACGAGGTCAGATAGTTCACAAAAGATACATGAGACCGACCCTTGGGAAATTAGAAAAAAAAACGACTAAATTTATGTTGAAACATACCACGGCTGCGGTTAGTTGAGACGGTCCTTTAGGTACATACAGGAGTAATACGGTTTCAGAGCGGCGGCACTGACTGTGGCTATAGAGCTATCCGACTCGGTCTCTAAGGCGACATTTTCGCCCTTTCTCTGGACTTCGGACCCTTATCACGGGAGATGACATCTTCCCGCCTGGTCTTCAGATGAAATCCTCGGAGGAGGGGTGGTGGCTCTGAAAAGAAAATGTCCAAGATGAATAAATGGAAATTCACGACGAGGGCCCCCTTCTTGGTCGAATTACGTGCTTCTGAGAGGTTTATTGTGAGTGTGAAAACCGGCACACATTTGCGGTAAAACGAGTGACTATCTCATAAATGGAAGATGGACTCAGCACCCGACTGTCGAACTGTCAAACCTTGTTGGTTCTTTGCTCGCCGGTGTTCTGCTGTGTACCTGCTGCGTTTCATAACCTCAAAACCGTCGACCACCACCAGTCTGTTCTTATTTATTCATTATTTTTTATTTTTTATTGGAATCAAAACACAAATTAACAAACATTATGTAGAAGAAATAATAAAGTAGAAATTAAAAAAATACTTTTGTTATTGGAAAGAATCACGGAAATTAACGAAAATACGACTCTCTTAGAATTAAAATAAATAAACTGACGCCCACCAGAAAATAAGTTCCTGAGAACTTGTGCAATTCGGTGGAGTCGCAATCTATGGTACGGTCGTGGAACATAAAACTCAATTAGAACAAATGAAAAGAACCCTCATGAAAACTAACGTATATCACTAAAAACAAAAAAACTAAACTTTCATAAACACATTTAACTTCTTCCTAAAACTTGATAAAGTGTGAAAAGATGTCAAATTCAAATCGTTATCATACAAACATTTCAGTGTACCACCATACGCATTTCTTTTATAAAAGAAATTTTATAAGTAGAATTCTGTGAGAACCCTCGGCAACGAGATACCTGAATTGGCATAATTCCTTGTTCTCGGAAAATGACATACATCTTTCTCACAAATGCCAGTCTTATATACGTGGGTGCATGAATGAAACAAGAGAATGTGCAGTTTCAACATCAAAATATTTATAAAGTTTCGCAGATGGGTACCTTGAAGTTTTACCAAGAATAATTCTGATTAACTGGTTTCGCATGCATTGAACTGTACTTACATATGATTTGCAAGGACCCCCCATAATAAAATACCATACTTCTCTTGTATCACCGGAAGGCTTATACAAATTAAAAATGTCATTTCATTTCATTTCAAATGCCATATTAATAACAGAATATGCCAAACCTTAATAAATTAGACGCAGTTGTTTTTCAGATAAAAAAAACGTACAACTGAGGTTTTATCTATTATCAATGCCATACAATTAGATACGAACCAGTATTTTATCTAAAGTAGGGTATTATTTACGGAATGTATCAAATTACAATAGGTTTCTCTCCAAAACACCAGTGCTGTATCGTCAGCAAATTCATACAATCTACCACTTATATTCGATTTGCTACTCGTTCCACCTTGCCACAGAAGCAGCTGTTATCTGGTCTACACGTATGAAGAATAATTCCTTAAGTTTTTCGGCAACACTTGATTCCATTCCCAAATAAATGATTAACTTAGACTTTTTGCTGTTCAATGAGGAATCATTTTCATAAAACCATCGTCCAACCTATACACGGTGAAGCATATTGAAGTGCGATTGTACTTTATATCAATGTTAGTAAAGCAACAAAAAAATTCAAAATTAATGTTGTTAACTCTAGAATGGATTCAGTATTACCTACCCCCTTATTGCATTCGGTTGGTGTCAAAATGTTTAGAGGCTAGGTACTTTTTTCTTCTTTTACCAAAAGTTTGTTAGTGAATTGATAAAAACAACGTGATTATGCGAAAGATGTTATTCCTAATATACCATTATTAAAAAGTAAAAGGTAATAAATGAAGGTAACTTCCTACAAGTCTCAAAATAAGAATTACATCACTTTGGCAGACTGTACAGTCTTCCAGTATAAGGAGGAATGATTAATGTTAAGTATTATAATGAATATAAATAAAATCATCACAATATTGGAATAAAAATTACTCTTTCAACTTATAGCTCATAACAAGTAGATTCTCAGCTGAATTCATCACATTTTTGTAAAAGTAAAGGACATAGCAATTACAAAAAAAGTAGGTATATAACCTCTGAGTACCTAAAAATGTAGATAGATTAAATAACTGCTTCTACAAATTGAGTTAACTCTGCTGAAATATAAACTCAGAGAATTTATTATCTACCAAATGGTTTATGTTGTCATTATAAGTGAAAGAAAACTGGTAGCCTAATGGACTTCTTCAAATGAGAGCAAAAAGTAAACTGGAAGCAATAAAATAATGCAAGGCTACCACTTTGTAAGACTATACGATCATAAGGAACTCAAGAGACTCAAGAGTAGTATCTTTATGGCTACCACAAATCAGTCTGGCACATTTTGAGCAAACTGCTGAAGTAGGACAAACGCAGTACAACAATCCTCCTGACTCTCTTGGCCCTGTCCAGAAGGTGAGTTGGCTGTGGAGTACTTTGAGTGACGGCAGAGGGCAGTGCCAATATTGGAATAGCATCTTCTGCAGCTGGGTTGACATGTTCAAGTTCTCAGGTCTGTACAGCCGACTTCAGGTTGCAACTGAAACTTTATTTTTTCCCACCTTCGCAATTTCCAATCATAGGAGAGTTGTTCATTCAGTTTAAGCGTGAACTCCATGCGATTGAGTGGCTTATGTTGGCCTTGATTCCTTTTAGTGTTTTTTTTCTTTTTTGCTGTGGTTTAGCCCATTTTTTCAGAAGATGGTTTTCTTTTCCCCACCGAATCCATCTTAGGATTAATAAAGAAATTGTCGGAGAATGTGCGAGCCAGCGTGTAGATGGTCCCCTGTGAGTTCCTGTATCAACAAAGAGACCGAACATCACCCTAATTTGGTAGAAATGATTCGAGACTTGATGGTTTCGTCTCTTCAAAGCGGTTGTCGCTCATAACCAGTGTCTACTGTACGAGGGTTCGCCTACTACTAAGTTTCTTTGCACCGGTTTTCGGAAGGTTTGAAAAACCTCTTCATCACAAGAATCAAATGAGATTGCCTAATGCTCTCCGTCATATGAGACAATAACTTTACTCGTAAGTGCCTTGTGCCTCCGTGCGTATGTTGTTCCTTTAGACGGATCTTTCTTCTTCATTTTGTTCTCGATTTAACCGTGATCGACACTGAATGAGAAGTAGCGGGTGTTGTGGAATGGCAGGGGCGGCCTATATGGGTCACAAATAGTACATGAAGGTCGCAGGGCGAAGGCGACAGCTACCGATCAAGAAATATATAGGGACTCCCGCAGCTATCTCAGCTCGCCAGCAGGCCAGGTCGAATCTATTCTTCCCGGACCCAGGGTATCTGCACACCCTTCATTCCCTTTATTATTTGATCCCCTCCTCGTCTCGCTAATTCCACCAGGAAGGAGGAAAGCCGAGAGAGGGGCTTGGGACGGCATTTTTTCGTTTTGTCGGGTTGGGCTCCACAGACGCACATGTGCTCGAGAATTCCTTATTGGAAAACCTTTTGTCGCCCTGAAAACAAAGGTCGAACGGCTGAAGTATTGGTTTCCGGCCGAGAGGAAAATCCTTTCTCACCCTTTTCAGTTTCACACATCGAGAGGCCAGCGGGAGTTCTAATGGCGAAAGAGAGTGAAAGGGGTGGGGGGGGGGGGTGTCACACACCACCGTTCACGTGTTCTTACTTACACTTCACTTCTGTTATTAACTACAGAACTTCGAATCGCGTGTTATAGAATGGGAAATTTGAACAGTTTTCAATCCTGGTTGAATCACAAATCTGCTTCTCTATATCGTAATTAGGGATGTCAATATCAGCATAGAATATCGATATACAGGGTGTTTAGTAAAATTATGGGACAAACTCAAGGAATCGATTCTACGTTTAATTTGCAATCGAAAGTGTCTCCTAGCATTTTTCGTTTAGAGGCTTCTTTTTCCCGCAATTTAATTTCTAAGATTATTTTACTTTTCAGACCTTGTCTCACTAAAACAGCCGTAGCTCCCTCAATTTTGGTCTAAACGAGAAAATGAAGTAACCATTGGAAAGAGCATAAAATTGTCTATTACCCTGATATAAAATTTAATTTTTTTAGCCAGACCTTATTGGTGAAAAAAAAAAATGCCCAAAGTTCAAACTTTGAACGGGTCAAGTTAGTTTCGTATTCTACATGATTTTTCACGCTGAAAAACGCTCAAAATCCTCTCAGGCAATCCCAAAAGAACGAGAAAGAAAGATTCTTCCCATGCTTGAACAGAAACCTCACTGACAGTAATAATTTATTATATGCCATTATGGTTACGGTTGATACTGCAGGATTAGTGAAAAAAATAAGTTTTTTATCAAACTGCTTCCTGTTTTAACGAAAGTTTTAATATATCAATACTGTCATTATTCATTTTGGAACCCTGTACTATGCCAGTAATTCTGTCTAATTAGTAGGATTTCTCAATAATTGTTCTATGAAAATCATAATGGCAACCCGTAGCTACTTTTTCTTTTTTGCAATCTTCAGCCATTTCAACCGACGGTTTGTTTTTCACTTCCAAAGATTCAAAACTGTAGTGGAATTAGAGCTGTGTTTTTTGTGTTCAGCAGCCTAAGATGTAGGCTATGGTTTTAATGATGATTTACGGCAAATATCGGATACGATAGTGTACATTTAATGTCGATGTATCGGAATAGAAAATATCGCCCAAAAATATCGGTATATCGGCGGAAGAATACCGATATTTTCTTGACATCCCTAATCGTAATCCTACTTGAGGGAAATAGCTAATTTGGCTCGTCAAAACCGCAAAAATCAGAATCACCAACAAAATCAAATTAACACTTCAAACGATAAATGAAGACTATTAGAGAACAAGTTCAGAGCATTTATCGTCTTTTGTTTGTTAGTTAACACATTCTTCGGATTACAAAATACACACATTTCAGATTTCAACGTAAAATGAAATACAAATGATTCATAATAATATTTTGTAATGTAGGGAAAGTCGCTCATACTATGCTGCGTATGCATGGCACTGTTCGGTATATCTACAGAAACTATATAAATACACATGTTTGATGTTGTTATACGTAAAAATTAGAAAAGGGATTGGTTTTTCCTGAATAGTCACGTTCAATAAATGCCTTGAGTGAAGGTTTTAAAAAAGATGCCACGTGCGCACTCAATGAAGTGGTAACTACAACCTGTTGTATACGAGGATAAAGTGTTCTTCACCTGAAAGAACTGCATATTCAGAAATTACACTTCGAAATGGTTCAGGTCCAGAACGGCTCCTGTACTAATATAATACAATACCAGAATGGTATTGCAATCGTGAGGTTTTCCTTTTCAATCTTCCTTTCAATGAACTTGGAATTTTTCCTAATGATTTTAAATCAAACGTATGGCATTGAGAAGTTATTTAGCTCAATTGTTATTGAATTAATACGTTCGATATTTTTTTTCGCTAAGTACTAATAAAAATGAAAATTGGTGGTCGAGCAACCCAATAGCAGGATGCTTACGAGCAAGAGAAATATGGATCGGGGTTAATGATGGTTGGGTGAAGGGGATGAGGGTTGAAGGGGTGAGTATGACAGGAGGTGCAACTTGTGAGAGGTGACGGATGGGTGCAATACATCAAGACCACAAGGAGTCACGAGGGGTCATTGTGGCATCCTGCCCCGTGTTAGGGGGTAGTTGGAAACAGCTGCGAGAGGTTGCTGGGCCAGCCTTGAAATACGAGCCCAGCCCAGGGGACCCTCTACCGTATTATTATGGAAGGGTTCGCCATATCAATGCACTGCATTAGAGCGGTTGAACCCGCGATTCGGCCGAGTCACTCCAACACTATCTCAAGTCATTTCCTGTATCGTCGTGCCGCACGCCTGAGTTCTGTATATCGCTTTCTATCAATTTTAAAATACTTCTGATAGGTCAGTGGTTCTCAAACCTTCTTAAGTGACTGACCCCCCTGAGAGGAGCGGGATATTTCCCAACTGCCCCTAACAAGGAACAATGAAGTAGAACCGAAGGACAGAAGTAACAAATTTCTCAAAAACAGAAATCTATGAATTAAAATATCAACAATAAAACGATACAATCAAAACTTTGTTGGACAAAATTAAAGGGAACTTAGGTAGGAGCAGCGAAAATTATTTTTCTTTGGAAGCTGCATCATGAAAATAAAAAAAAAGGCCAGCAGGATGGCTTATGCTTCAGACCCTGCTCCTTTAAATCAGGTTCCATGTAGGTAAAGTTGAAGCAAATCCTCTTTGGAGATAAAATTTGTCACCACACTAAAACTGTGCTCGACCAACTTGGAGGAGGAGAATTGAGTAAAAGACCTTTTGTCTTCGCTCCACACTCAAGGGTAGAGGCGAGCTATCTTCGCTGGAAAAAGGAATTCTGTGTGCGAAAGCTGGTGTTAAGAACTGGTTTTAGGAACACAGCCCTTAAACTATTGAACTTTCCTTTTTTATCAGGTAATTGCTGGTATATATGTGTTAGGGTACCTTCGATCGGTGTTACCAGAGAATATCTGCCCTCCCGATCGGAGGAGGATTAGAAGTGATTTAGTCGGTGTTACTAGTACAGCGTACTGCCCTCCCGACTAAACCTTGAAGAAGCGTAAGCCTTCGTTACCAAAGAGAGATCTCCTTGGCCATACGGTACACGGTATGAGGAGAGAATCCTTAACACATCGGAGATACAGTCGTTACCGGATAGGGTGATCCGCCCTTACTGCATCCTAGGTGAAAAGGTGAAGAAGGTAGGAACTGACCTAGCTAGTAGGCGAAGTTAGGTTACGAGTAAGAAAGCAAAGTGTTCTGTTAATACTCCCAGAAGGGCTTCCACCAACTGACTGACTTCTGCCAAAGGGCTGGTCGTATACATACCGCCCCGGCTCGCTTCCCTGTTCCGGGTTTTCCCGAAGGAATCGTCCGTTGTGGGTGAGCGCTAAACCGAAAACCTGGCTTGGTGTGCCGACGTTCTGGCACCTTTATTGCTTGAAATGATAAACATACACGTGGTTCCCACAGCTGGGTTTCAGCTTTCTTTCTTGTCATTACAACCGACATCATCACCAGTGGGAATGCGATTCAATGGAGTAATAAAGTAACACGGTAGACTTATCAAACCGTCATAGCTACTTGTATGAAAATGAAATCAGGAATGAGACGACGAGAACTGCAGCAAGCGTCCCGACAAATCAAACAACAGTTTGAATGGATGCATGATGGAATGAGCAAGTTCTCACTCACCCGTCCCTTACGGATTCACAGTGTGTTTACGTTCTTGGAACTATGGCACTCCCATCGTAATGCCAGAATTCAAAGAACATGTGTTCCGCTTAAAATTCCTTAAAGTTCCGCTAATTACGGGTGAGAAAGAACCATCGCATTGTCCTCCCATATACCATCCTTTCACTATGCTGATTTGTCCCGTACTTTTTGTGTGTTCTCTTCGTTTCTGTTTTAACGCGCTGTTACTCATAATTTGAAAATTTGCTCCAAGTCCCTCGAAAGCGTGAACAATGCTCCAGCCCGTCTGTATCTCACCCTAGTTGAAAACCACTGTGATGTGGTGGCGCTACCGCTGTGTGGTAGCGGTGAAATTCAGGACCGCTCGAAACTGGTCACTTGAAGATTCGGCTCTATGGACATCTCAGCCGGTTTTCATGGTTGGTTTTATGCTCAACAGCCAACAGATGCCTTGCTTCAAGAAGTTCTGTGAGGTTTCTCCGTCTATTCCCCCAATCGCTTTCCATTATCAAGACAGCTGAAGCATTGTGATAACTTTTAAAATATGGAGAAGAACACCCTTCAAAACCAAAATGTTGAATATGGTATAATGTTTTAGACCGTCAAGAACAATTTAGTAATCGGTAGTGTTTTATATCTACTAATTTTGATTAGTAGAGTTTCTCTACTAATTTTGATGGTTGAGCAGATTGTAACTAGCTATTCAGTTATTTTCACTATGTCCTATCTCAGAAATAGTGGGAAAACATACATGTAAGAGAAATGAAAAAATATTTGAGCCGTAATATTCCGAGTTTTTTTTTCTTTTTTTTTACCCATGTGATTGGACGACTGGTAATTTCCTCCTCAACTTGTGTAACTTCAAAAAACACCATTTTCAATTAAATATAATCCAGAATTGGATTCAGTAATGTCAAACGGGCCATTTCATTGTGTATTCGCGATCACTTGGCATTTTTGCTGCGATATGGGATCATATAGTAATTTTGTCGACCTAAATTGGTCATTCGCCCCGCTGTGCGGCCGACGGACGGATTTTTTTTCTTATTTAATTTTTTTAAATCTACGTATTTTGAAACGTTAACCAAGAACTTGTGAGGGGTGGTGGTTAACTTAGTTTTTTCGATAACAAAGGTTAATTATTGAAAATAAAAAACCAAAAACAAAGTTGATCTGCATCAACTTCTTGTTTCATTTCATTATCAAAAAGGCTGTATGGCGGTACACGAGAAAATACAATTTCTCTCATCTTTCTGCTCATCTCCTTTTTCTTGAGTCAGAAAGCAGATAGGAAGATAATGAAATCGCGTGTTGTGTTTCTTGTTGAATAGGGGAATATCATCTCATTTTTCTTGATATTTTTCAACGATTCAAACTAATAGTTGACTATTAAGTAGTAGGTACCAACTCTTGACGATTGTTTATTGCAATATTAACTCTTATTCATCACATTTTGTATAGTTTTCATTCACTGTTCACCCTGTAGCGGCATATAACCTCAACCGTTTTTTAAAGCCCATAAATAACGATTTCAGGAGCGGGGAGGAGGGGGGAGGAGGCGAGATAGGGCATAGGAGCATAATGCAGGTGATTACTTGGAAAAAGTGTATCAAACTTATCCTACAGCGATCGTCTTAGCAGAGATTCAGCCTAAATTATTCTTCCACAAGCTACAAATTACGGAGCTGTTCGTCTTGATGAGAAATTTGAATGTCGGGGCTCTATATCACGGGTACGCTGCGGCATAGTTGCTACCTGCGTAGGTACCCAATATCTAGTGGAAGTGCCGGCCGGGTTAACCTTGGAATGGAAACATTACGTAAATTTTACTCCTTGCAAATTGAAAATGGCTTGGACGGACGTGCAATTGGTGGTGGGGGGGGGGGAAGAACCATTTATGCCTTCTCTGTAATGTTCCCTTCAGGTTTGAACCAACACTGAAGCTTTGTGGTCCTTTCGTCAGCGATAGAGGTAGTAATCTAAAAAGCTACACGTAATATTTACTTCCTTTCCATTGAGGTAGGTAGGATGACGTAATATTTACTCCTCATTTCCATTGAACCCTCTTTGGACGAAGTAGTTTTTACTTCATGTTTCTATTATACCCTCTTCTCGAGGGGTAATTATTACTTCATGTTTCCATTGCAGTCCTTCCAGAGAGGTAAATTCCGCTTAATCTGTGCATTAGACCCTCCTTGGATGTTTTACAGTTTTACTAATTTTATTTATATATTTACCTTACCTTTGTATAAACTAGATTTTCATATTACAAGAGATTGTAGGGTTTCAAATTACGAGAATTTTGTTAGTGTACATGAGGGTAGAATATCGTATTAGTTGTGTATCTGTCAGAGTAGCTAGAGCTAGTTCCAGCTAGGGAGTTCCAACTTCCTCATTGAATAGTAGCTTTTTCTACTTGTCGAAAATGGAACGGAGATCGTTCAAGAAAAAATTCATGTCTGATGATGACATTTTGGAAGCTCTGGCTCAAGTTGAGGACGGAAAAGACAAAGGGCTCAGCGACTTGAAAATTCCATATAATGACGACTTGACGGCGATGGAAATGATGTTGGTCCGCTGGATTCAATCGATTTGGAGGATGATAGGGATTCCGATTTTGGCCTAGACTTATCATCGTCCTCAGATAGTGAAATTGATGTAAGCAATTTTCATCAACATTCGCGATAGTCAAGTCCCAGACGATCACGCTACGAGCTCCTCCGTACAGTCGGGTGGAAGGAAATGGAAGTTACCTTGTGGGAAGAGGAAATCGGGCCAAGCAACAAAACAATCTGAACCAAACCATCCAATTACCTACTGCTAAAACGTAAACGTCTATCTGATCATTCAAACTCAGCGACAAATCAAGCAGAGTCCTGAGCGTTTATACATTTATGGAATTTTGTGGGAGGTTCTTTGTAGTTTTGCCCACCGATATAGCTTCCTTATTAAGACGTGATTTATGAGAACGTGAAAATTGAGTAAAGGGGGAAAATCGAGAATTTCTGGGGGGAGTAAAATTTACGTCGAACAGTTCCATTAAGCATATATTGCAGAACGTTTCCATTCCAGGGTATCGTCTTAGCAGAGATTCAGCGTAAATTATTCTTCCACAAGTACCCATTATTGAAGGAAATTACGGAGCTGTTCGTCTTAATGAGAAATTTGAATGTCGGGGATCTGTATCACGGGTACGCTGCGGCATAATTGGTACCTGCGTAGGTACCCAATAGCAAGTGGAAGTGCCGGCCAGCCCTCTTAAGCATTGTTAGCCGCGATGCCGCCCTTGGGAGGGTCGAGAGAATGGAAATTTTCATTGTAGCGCACAAGGGGGCCGGTAATCTAGATAGCCGAATACCGACCTCACCTTCGCCCGAATGAATTCGACCAATTCTTTTCTTCGTTGCCACCTTTCAAGCTCGTCTTCCCTTCCATCTCTTTCTCCGAGCCTTTCTCACTCCTCCCATTCACCTACCTACGTAATTATTATCACCATCTTATTCGAAAGAGCTCCCGCACCCTCATTACTACCTCTTGTGTCTCTTCCTTCTGCCACCTTCGAAACC
This sequence comes from Creontiades dilutus, assembly GCA_031894815.1. Lineage (NCBI taxonomy): Eukaryota > Metazoa > Arthropoda > Insecta > Hemiptera > Miridae > Creontiades > Creontiades dilutus. The sequence continues at coordinate 623,464 of JAVIWC010000324.1, forward strand.
CAAATCCAATTCTCCTTTTCTTATACTGAATGCTATATAGAACAAACTTGAAAACATTCCTACCTAACGGCTAGAAAGAACTTCCAACTCCACTGCTGCTAACGAGAAAGTTACAAAATCCCTTAGTTGGGTGGTACTGAACGTTCCCAGGGGGAAAATTAACCATAAAAACTGTTTTATCAAGTTTCATTGGGCAGAATAATAAGCGGAACGGACCCCTTTACCGAAAAAGCGGTCAAGTGCTGACCAACATACGAGTAACTGTTGAGACCGAAATCGTCACCAACTAGAAAGTCCCAACATTCACTAATCCAAATACTTCATCGATTTCAATTTATTTATACAATCATTTGCAAAGCCCATAGCACCCACGGCATTATACAGGGTAGATTCGGATAAGTGACGAAAAAAATGTAGTAAAACCCCGGCAACCGCCCTTTTCTATCTCAATCCATTCTCTAGATATAGTTTTTAAAAGTTTTTTTTTTCAGTGAACCCCGTTTTTTGACATAAAAACCCACGTTTCTCCACTTTAAAACAACTTTTTCCTACTTTTGACCACATTTTCAGATTCAGCGTGAAATTTCCTTTACGACCAATGCACATTCACAATCATAATCGAACCCCTAAGGACCGCAATTGCAGTTCAAACGTTGAAAATTACCTTTATTTTTACTGCACTTCCAGAAAACGTGCTGGAACTTGTCAAATCTCAGGAAAAACCACAAATTTAATCAGCTTTCTAATGGTATGGTCAACTTCGCAATTCCGCGTCGACCTCATGGAGAAATTCCAGTTTGAAGACGATTAAACGTTCGGCACATTCCGGTCTTAAAAGGAGGATATTCATGTTTTCTGTTCCATTAGTCTGTAGGTAAACTACCATTCGCAAGCCAATGTTTCAAGACTAGTTCAAGTTGAGCCATGTTTCAAGTTGAGTCGACAAAACGTCATGAAAGTGTTCAGTTACATTAAAATCATGGCAGGCATCACAAATGAGGAATTCGCGGACGTTTTCTTAGAGGGGGGATCATAGAGGCAGCCGAAACGTTGGGAGATGTGTCTAACGCACGAAAAAGAAAGAAAGCCTGCATAAGAAACAATGGTGGTCATTTTGAGAACACATTGTGAGCGCTACTTCTTTTAATTTACTAGTCTGATTTATTTAAACTTTACTAGTCTGATTACAACAAATGTTTTTCGACCATTTTTCCAGAAAAGTAGTATCACTTTGTTTTTGTAACCTACCTACTCGTATTTTGAGGATTTAATCATTTTCCCAATTCATACAGCGAACTGTTTCTTTTATCCCTGGGAGTCCTCGTCTCCTGTTTAAAAAGTTTCCAACGTTTTTCGCCTTCAAACTGGAATTTCTCCTTGAGGTCGACGCGGAATCGCAAAGTTGACCGTAGCATTAGAAAGCTGATTAAATTTGAAAGTTTTCCAGAGGTTTGACAAGTTCCAGCACGTTTTTTGGAAGTCCAGTAAAAATAAAGGTAATTCAGAAACCAGCAAGTTTGAACTGCAATTGCGGTCCTTAGGGGTTCGTTTATGATTATGAATGTGCATTGGTCTTAAAGGAAATTTCACGCTGAATCCGAAAATGTGTTCAAAAGTAGAAAAAAGTTGTTTTAAAGCGGAGAAACGTGGGTTTTTATGTCAAAAAACGTGGTTAACTGAAAAAAAAAACCTTTAAACAATAATATCTAGAGAACGGATTGAGAAAAACAAATGACGGCCCGCGGGCCGTATTTTGGAGACCCCTACCTTAGAGGAGTTAACAGAGTGAGTTTCAATACTTCTATCACGTATTATACGAGAATGTATACGTTTTAAGCAAGCTCGATGACGGCCCCCCTCCCCACCGATACACAGTTCTTGAACTGTTCTGTGCTCCTACCATAAACCCAGACACCACTAACACTGCACTGGTGGTTTTCTCTAGGATTGACTATAATATTCGTTACCTAAAAACATTGAGTTTTTTCAATGGTTTAGAGTTTGAACAAAATATCGGTTCGTTGTTTATTCATGAGCCTGAAAATTAGTAAGTAGGTATGTTAGCGACAGAGTCCGGAGACAATCAGAAATGTAAATAGTTGTTGACCTGGTTTTCAAGATGGTGCCGTGGACAGCTTGAGTGAGACTGGGAAACTTTGCTTCTGTTCGATCCGCTCTGGAAACAGTTGTAGTTAGAAAAACATTTGACAAGTGATTGATAGAAATGAAACCGTTAGTTTCCCAAGTTTATTTCCTTCAGTTTGACCAATATAAATCTAAAGATGTCAACTGCATCAAGCCACATACAGGTATATTTCGGTATTTACTACTCTTAAATTAATATTCTTTTACATTTTTTCGCCTGACGCTTCGTGGTACTTACTTCTTCCAGAACCGCTCATACGCACCGGCTTCACCTTCAAGAGGGGGTTGGTACTGACCACCTCCACTTCCCTTATGTTGATTGATTCTGGAAAAATTTAACTACGTAAAACTAACGAATCTGCAATTCTTTCGCTAGTTTGCTCTGACTTCGTCATTTTTTGCTTTGACAAACAAACGAATCTGCCAAGTTCGTTGCTTCGCCAGAACAAACTACCAAATTCGCGTTACAGGCTCGATTTACAGTTCAGTACTTGCTGTGTATAATATAACGGTCTGTAACTTGGGTGATGCGTCTGTGGAATGTTTTGTGTGGGATGAAACGGAAGGTAAAATAAGCAGTTTGGAAATTACAACGTGCATTTATACTTACACAATGAAATTCCCCGAAATAAAAAAGGTCATCATGTGTTCAGATAGTTGTGGAGGTCATGAAAAGAATTCGAACTTTATAGCTATGTGCTTACTAGTGATAAAAGCCCACCCTAACGTCTATCAAATTGGTCTCATTTACTTCGAACCAGGCCATAATCTGATCGAATGCGACTCCATTCACCAGAACATTTTCCGCACCGCGAAGCCTGTTCCAGTCTCTACTCCAGAGGAATGGGTGCAGCAAATCAGAAATTCGAAGCGAAAACCAGCTCCTTACAGTGTAGCTTCATTAACAGAGCAGGACTTCATTGATTTCAATTCACGGAAGGTGGCATTTTCGTCGGTAGGAAACAATAAACAGCCCTTGCCATTTCGAAAAGCTGGATGGTTTATATTCTCAAGAAGCTCTCCTGATTCGGTTCTTGTAATCACGGATTATGAAGAAAACTCCGATGAGTCCAGAAAGAAGAGCCAACCTCTGGGAATGCCAGAGCCTCAACAATCCTACGACGCAAGATTACCGATTTCACCAACTGAAAAGGAGGCGTTACAGAAACTTTTTGAAGATGTGCAAATACTAAGAACTTCTCACGAATTTTATCAGGGACTTCCTGCATACCGAGACACTAGAGATTGACTCCCAGAACCAGACATCAGTGAACTGAACGACGAACCTGAAAATGCTTGGTAGAATCGCTCTCAAAAAGGATTACCATTTTTTATCATTTTATAAAAATTGTTATTATTGCTCAATTTAAACCAGATCATTTGAAGTTCATTGAAAAATCCTACTAAAAATGAAGTACCTATCCCTATATATTTATTTTCATTTAATACGAGATCCTTAGTTTCCCGACGATTCGATGACTTTTTACAGATGATTGTTGCTATGACAGAATTTGAACTAAAATCGCAAATCATCACTGACCTTAGAAAGGCGATTTATCCTCGACATTATGGGACTTGAAAAATGATTTGAGGCTCATATTTCAATTTTCGCAGTTTCGCGAGTTTGTCAGAGTGGAAAAAAGATTCGCTAGTTTGTCATAGTGGAGACGACATTATAATTGTTAACAATATCAGTGTCAAATGTGCAGGGTGTAAAGCGAGTCGTATCCAACCAGTCTTTTTCGTGTTCTAAAATCTATTTCCTACCCAAAGTGCCTCTCAGAGATTCATTTTTATTCTATTTTATTCATTTTATTTTTTTTTTAGAAGCTTAGTTTTCGAGTTATTTCACTTTAAGATTAGTTTTCGTGTTTTCGTCCTCACTTCATTAAAATTGTCATAATTTCTTTGATTTTGTATTCATCTACGATCAAAAACAAACACCGATCGGATACCTAGGGTAGTAAGGGAGGGAGATGGATGTTAGTTTGTGATGAATCATTTCGTTAGACAGCAGAATTAATTGTTATTAGTTACTATATTTTGTCGATAGATTTCCATTATTTTTCAATTGAATTGGTGATGGGGGTGAGGGAAGGCGGTGGGAGGACTAAGTGGACTTGTCAGATGGCCTGACAGCAGTCCTGATCTCGCACCCATGGATTTTTTACCTCTGAGGAAATTTAAAAACCAAATTGTACGAGGCCAGGATTGAGTCGGGACGCGTTAAATCCACGAAATCGTGGGATATAAAGTTCACGAAAACCTTTCTTTTCCGCGAGGCCTGATTGAGGACGACAACATTATCATCCTTAAAGACAAACTAATTAAGCAGATGAGTAATGAGCTTAAAACTGCAAATAAAGCAGCATCTAAGACGACTGAACAAAATATATACAGTCATTATAACCTGCTGCACAACAAACACACGGCTTGCCCCAGGAGCCATCGTGCTACCGCCTGTGGATCTGGAGACAGGTTTTCTTTGATTGGAACTGCCGTCAAGTGGACGAATGGGGCGATAAAATATATCAAGCATATCCAACTCCAGAATGGACACGACCCTTTTCGATGTCAACAGTTGATGCTCATATACCCAGTAAGGAGAACAATGTTTCCATTTGAAAAGCTGATAAGAATGATCCTTTTTGTTGGAAACGCTAATTTTTAGGCTGGTTTTAAGCGAGGAAATGTTCTAATTTGAACGGAAACGAATACAAGTCTAGTTAAAACCCATATTACAAAATGAAAGAGGCAAAGAAAGTATTGGGGAAGATTGGGTGAGAGAGTATGAGAGCGATTTGAAAATAATCAACCTGTGTGAAATGATTCGTGTTTGCTTTTTTATCCCTCCAATTGATTGTTATAAATTGTATTCGACTTCAATTTCTTCTGTTCCTTTGCGTTAGTCTTGTATTTACAAAGCCTTTATTTACCAAAAGCGTCCCACGAAATTTTTATGCCGTTCGCGTTTGAATCCCTTCCGTCTCTATGTATGTTGGGGAGGGACTTTTCCTTTCTTAGCTGATGGAGGTTCGGTAAACATGATTATGCTTATCCTTCTCTCGCAGGATCGAATGGTGATTTTTGAAGTGGAATCTTGGGGAGCGTTTTTTGACACGCTTCCTATGTGTTATAGGGTGCGAAATTCAAATGTTAAATGTGCTCCAATATTCTATGTTAACCATAGATTTGATGTAGAGAAATTCCAGTCATGCAGCATGGTTGTATGAGCGAATTTTCCCAAATTACTATAATTACATTCATGTTAAATTGAGTTGAAATTCAAGCAATTAGAGAGAGAGAGAGAGAGAGAGAGAGAGAGAGAGAGAGAGAGAGAGAGAGAGAGAGAGAGAGAGAGAGAGAGAGAGAGAGAGAGAGAGAGAGAGAGAGAGAGAGAGAGAGAGAGAGAGAGAGAGAGAGAGAGAGAGAGAGAGAGAGAGAGAGAGAGAGAGAGAGAGAGAACAATAAACTTCTTGGAAACCCCTACGCAGCATAAGTACTAGCTACTGATTCTGTGAATCAATAAAAAATGCATAAACCTTGGTCCCCTTCATTCTCAGTTCAATTTTGACAAGACTAATCAGATTCAATATGTTATCGACCGTAGAGTAATTTTCGCGGGACTCTGCCTGGAACTCTTTCAGCACCCCACCGCTCTCCGCCCAGGCAGTCAGCTTCAGCTGTAACTGACCGGCTTAAAAATCAAATCTCAAATCTCAAATACACTCATGAAGGATAGGCCCTTATAATTATTAGTCTAATTTCGCAAGCACTTCTTAAATAGTAGGAAAATCAGCTACCGGGAGAATGTTTTCGGGGTGTGCCTAGGAAGAAACCTCATTAAAAACAGGAGTATAAACCTTGAGCAGTCATCATTGATTCCTTCAAACAATTCGATTGGGATCTGGTCTGGAGCGTTTGAAAAACCTTCGTTTTTCACATTTTCTTGAAGTTTGGTTGGTAGAGTCATTTTTCGCCAGCTTGATGTGAGAAAAAAATTGGTTTGGCGCTTAAAAGATAAAAAAATTAACGCACTTTCCAACGGCATCCTCAATTCTTACTTTACCTAATACTGTATGTGAGTGATAGCCGTTTTGCTGAGACAAGGTCAAAACCACGAAAACATTTTGGAAGTAGAATAACTCAAAAACTAATATCACTAAGATATTAATAAATATATAAGAAATTAATGAGATATTAATCATCAACTACGACCGGTAGGTCCTATTGTACAATCCTAGAATTGCATCTACCTTTCATTTGGAAATTCTATACAAATACAGTTGATTGGAAATCGGAAGATTTCTAATGATTGTAGAGTTGTCCGGTGGATTTAAATCAAAAGATTTTTGTTCCCAACGTTTCGTACTTCCATTTGTAAATCTTCAGTAGTTCTACATATAACAGATAAAATAGGGAAGCTTAATGTTGGTGGAAAAAGATGTTTAGGTGGTTGGTCGCAAATTTAATAAGTTTGAACTTCCCTCAAGTTACGTGCCAATAATCTAATCATCAGATCAATCGTAAGTTGGAAGTGTTGAAGTTAGCCGGATTCTCGATGTCACTTTTGATATTCTGTTCCTGTTGAAGTCCAGTATGATGGCTTCCGACAGCGTTTATTTCCGTTCGAGTAATAAAAAGAACGTCGTGACTATCCCTTATATGAAATTCTCGACGTAGTATTGCAGCCGAGGGAGAAACAACATTTTATGTTTATAATAGTACATATATTGTACGTACAAAAAAGTTTCAGTCTTGCAAAATGAACCTACTCGTACATTTAGGACTTGAATGGATACATAAATTATTCTTTCAATAAATAAAATTGATGCAAATGCTCACATGTGGATAGTGCAATTTTGAACATTAGCTTCTCGGTTTAGGTTAGTTTATCAATGATACGCTTGGCCCGTGTTGACGGGGAAGGTCTTGGCCACTCACTCAAGGCTCTAACTTAAGGGCAACAATACATTCCTCAAGGTCCAGTAGACCTCAAGGTCAAAGAAAACGGACATTGCGGATTTTGAATGTACCCTTCGTGAAACTTGAAGTGACAAGGTTTGAGAGGGTTTATAAAAATACCTATTTGCCAAACGATTACAAATAATTATTCTTTAAAATAAAAAACAAAAATTTCGGTCATGCAACATGGTAGTATATTAGAATTTTCCTAATTTATTCTTTTAAATTTATTTGATATCAATAAATAATTAAATCAAATGTTATGGCAATGACATTCTCTCACTATGCGTCTTATATTTTTCACCTTATCAATTTCTTAATTAAATTTTAATTCAATTATTAAGCTTATTCATGTTTGAGTGACTATGGAATTAGCTTCAGGTTGGTAGGGCGAACATTCTCTAGTTTTTCCAAAAATGAGATGTACAAGAAGAAAAACCTTTGTTTCCTCAAAAGTTAAATGTCAGATGCACTCTTTCTGGTGGATTCTACCACAGTACCTATAAGCTTTGATCCTTAACAGTGTTACGAAAGACGTAATTGATGCAGGCTAAGGTTGTTTTGTCCTGTAATGCCCTAAGGGTTTCTAGAAATGAGAATATCGTGCTCTGTATCTGTGACTAGACGCGGACCGTGGTTCATAGGTCTAATGTATACGAGCACCATATACAGTACGTGCGCCGTACAGTGCTGTTTCAGTGCTCTTGGCGCTACGGTGCCTGGTTTAGTCGTATAATTAGTTTGAAATGGTCCCTGATGCCACTTAATCAGCTAAGCCGTAATTGTCGTGTTATTACGTGTGACTCGTGAGACCAGATGGTAATTAGAGCCGGTTGACCCTCCTCACAACAGTATTCTGACGGCTGCCGTGAAGTTATTTGCTCAGTACGATGAGCGTGACGGAGAAGTGCCACTAATATCACTCTATACCCCATCATACGACAAGGTGCGATAAGTTATGTTTGAGAATGCAGGTGGGCCAGCACCACGTGCTCTAACCAGAAAAAGATTTAAGTTGTGGATTTTACAAGGACCACCAGCCTTAGACTGGAAAAGTATGTTGATTGTAGAAATACTTGTAGTTCTGTAGAAGAGAGAAATTCAAAAACGTTTAAATTGTTAAGATACATTTATTAAGATAAGTGAACAAGTTAGAAATGTCCCTACCTACCTAATCCTAGACTTTGGCCATAGAAAATAAAGAAAAGGCCCTGATCTGACTTCGACGGTGTAGAGGAGGTGTACGATGTCCCAATATCTCTCGCCTAGAACTAGGAAGCACCAGATGATGTTCCAAAATTTTAAGGAGACGGTACCCCAAGCTAGACTTGGAGGTGGCAGCCAGCCTTCAGTCCTTGAAGATGAACAGGGAGAAATCCCTGAAGGTACATGCAAGGAACCTCAAGGCCTTGATGAGGATATACTCAAACTCAAGAAGCCAGATGACAAGGCGTTAAGTAGCTAAGAAAAATATGAGTTGTTGAGAATGAAACACATGGTTGATTTTTGGATCGAAAAAAAGTACGTTGAGTGAAAGATGAGAAGCTTGGGTAACAAAACCCTGGATCGTAATGGAGAGATCTACTCGTACAAACTCAGAAGTCTCTCATCTTCCGAATTCCGGGGTGCCAGACACTCCTGGCGGCATTTCCCGACATAAGACGGCAGGCCCCAGAAGTCTGAGGTGGGAAAATAGTGGGACATTAAGAAGAAATCCTTGTGAAGTGTTAAGGGGGGCACAGAATTAAATTTTCATTAAGATAGTTCAATTTAACTAAATAAAACTTAATTCAAGCTGTGAGAAATGGTAGGAATTAACGTGAAAATTAATCTTTTTCTTTCTTTTTTCTTTCAATTGGCTCTACAGTTCGAGGTGAACTTTGGCCTCCAAAACTTTCCCTCTCCGACCTGTCCTGTTCGAAGCTTCATTCCTCCAGTCCCTCACGCCGAGCCTCCTGAGATCCTCGTCGACATCATCCAACCATCTGATCTTGGGGCGTCCTCGACGTCGAGTACCTAACACTCTGGCTTGCATTACCTTTTTTGCTATTTCTTCATCATTCTGCCTCACTTCATGCCCGATCCATCGTATTCTATTACTCTCTATAAAACGAACTATGTCTTCCTCCAGCAAAAAATCCGTTCAGGTCCTCCAAACTCCATGCTCATTAACAGGCCCCATTATTCGCTTCATGATCCTCCGCTCGAAAATGCGGAGTGGTTTATGTCCTTTGCAGTCAGCGTCCAGGCCTCAGACCCATAACAAACAACTGGACGTATGAGTGTTTTATAAAGGAGCAACTTCGAGGTCCGGGATAATAACTTTGACTTGAACAACCTGTTGCAAGCAAAATATTCACGGTTGCCAGACAGCAGTCTATTGTTCAAAATGAACATGTGAAAATGAATCATCAGGAATAAATTTGCCTCTATACAAGTAATTACAGAAAGGATTGATATCACTGTTAACAGACTAACAGACTTCCATAAATTCATTTTGATATCAGTGATAATGACAAAATGTTAACAGTTACCGGCTGAAACAATATTCTAGGTGATGATATTGTTGCAGAACTGCGAGTAAATTAATATGTGTAATTGTTTATGAATGGTTGGGAGTGAATTTAGTTTTCATAATAGTTAAGTGTAATAGTTGAAACCACACTAATAATGAGGCGGATACGTTGTTGTCCACAACGACAACAAATATAGAAAGTCAGCATTTACTAAAATAGCTGCTGGGTGGCGGAAATTTAGAAAACTCAGACAAGTTACTTTATCCATCGGTGCCCCGGATATCGTCGGATGCATTGAACAATAAACGACTAAGGGCTTCACCAAACAATCCCGTACGTTGATTAGAGTATAAAACAAATGTGTTTCACCTATGTGATCTATGGTTTACTCGTCATCAGTAAACATCGGTTTACAGCGGTTACATGAAACGATGATTCAAAGTTTAAATTTAGATTTAGACGATATCTAGGAGGCATGCGCTCGCAAAAATGGGTGATAATGAGATGACAGTGATAACGTAATCAACAACCGTTTCGTTTTTCCGTCTATTCCCGTTCGATTATTGCTTGCCTTACCTAACTACTCCACTTGCTCTACTTATTGTTTTCTGTGTTTGTTATCAGTTGTGTTCATGTTTTTTCAAGTTTCAAGCAATATCATCCGCTGTAAGACTGTCATGAGTTTTCCTTTTTTCTGAGAATTGGTGAACTTTATTGCTTGTTAGGAGGCATTAGTACGAGAATTACATTCTTAGACCTGTGGCCAAAGGGTACCCAAGTTTTTTTCAAGTTGAAACAATGCTGTAGTGAAGAATTGTTAGTTCCACAACACGGTGGAGAACGGACTTTTTTCATGAAGAAAAGTCTATTGACGAAGTTCCAAGTTGAGCTCACTAAAAAGTAACTTTCATAATTAAGGGAGGTTGCCAATTGAAGTATATTTATACTTGGGTAACTAGGTTGTTTTCTAACACTGGTATTCGCACTAAAAGTTATTATGTCAGAGTGGAGCAGTGACTATCTGGCAAAAGTCGAATCAAGACGCACGATTTCAGATCCGATAGTTGGATAGATTCAAATCCGATTTGACGAAGAAGCGCTGTTGATGAAACCAGAATCCTTCTCCTCTTCTGAAACAAGTAAGAATCAATCTCTTACTTGACGAAACCATTTATGACATTCTGGAGCCCGATTTAGGATAGATTATCATTAAATATTTACAAATATAATTATCGTGATAATTAATTATCATAAAAAAAGTTGAAATACGTGTCGAGACGTTACCACACGTCGCAGAGTGTCTTCCAATGGTTCCCTAGCGGAAAATAGACGCTTTGTCCCGTTGTGGCCCTTAGTTAGGTGTTGATGGAATCTCTCACCGCCGGGAGAGGACGGTGCGAGGAATCTGTTTGGGTAATCGATCCATCGAAAACAAAGTTTGTTTGTTGTTGTGTAAGCTCGAGTACCTTCAAATCTGAAAAACCAAACATTAGGTTCGTTCCCATTTGGTTAATTTGGAACTAAAGTGGCTTGAAAAGCTTTTTGCAGTAAATAACAATAACTTTCGTTCCATAGTAGTCATTACGGAGTTTTCCGCTTAGCTTTGGCAAGATTTAAAGACGTTATTAGGAAACTGAGGTTGGTTTTAATAAAGCAAGAGCGAGAAGGGTCCGCTTCAGTGGATAAGTGCGAAAATAAGGAACCCTTTGGCAGATAAGTTCAAACGAAAAAGGGAATATTCATGAAAGAAACAGTCCTTCTCTCGAGTAACAAGGTTATCAAAACCGCCTCTCCTTTATATCAGAGCAAGTTCTCGGGAACCACAAAGAAATCTTTCCATCCATTCAAGTAACGTAGTAGACGTATTTTACATTCACAACCTCGTTGACAGCCTCCTTCCGTAATGTATCGTATTAGGCCAATTTCTGGTCCATTTTGAAGGGAAAATGAAAGGTCTTGGAGCGGGGGTGCGGTGGTCTAGTTATTTTCATTTTTACCTCTGAAACTTAGCTAACTGCACTTTAATAACTTATTGACATGATGTATCAACTCATTGGTATGGCATATCAAACATTTCAACTCATGGATAGGACGATTCAATGGTTTACTAAGTGGCATGTCAACATCTATCTATCTATAATATCCATTTGATGGATACGAAATATCCAAACTGAGTTCCTTTGGTACTCAGAGCAAAACATTTTCTTTGTTACAAAGGAGGGTGATTGTGGAGGGGTATAGTAGTCCCTTCCAAGGGCTGAGGGTGTTACCGCCGGCAACACTCAGACGATATCTCTGATGCGCCTGGTATATGCCTAGATTTAGCCATTTCAAGATATCGCGAGGGGACAACTATCCATAACCTTCACCGACCCCCTCGCTCACCACCCCTCGTCGCGTGGTTTTAGCGCAAAAAAAAATTTAATAAACACACATAGGAGTGTTCAAAATCCAAATTTGGCATTTGTTCTTGTTAGATTATAAAACTACAGCCATGAATTCTATCACAAAACTAACTTTTATTGATAAACATGTTGTGTCGTTAAGGACAATATAACAGGTGACCAATAATAACTATTCTTGAAGCCTACACTTTTCCCCTCCTTCTTCTTCAACCGTTTCTCGTGCTCTTAATTGATCAGCATGTTTCCTCTTCAGAACTTCGCCAGTCAACACTTCATATGAATGCGATCCATTCCTCTTTTGTATTATCCCTGCTGTCCATCCATGATTCCGTTCATTTCTAACCCATACTTCTTCTCCCTCCCCAAATGCTCTAAGTTCCTTTATCTTTTGTTTTTCTCCTACTTGTTGCTTCCACAGTTTCCTTTCTATCTGCTTTGAATGTTCGGCTTAATGTTGTCCAGTATTGTTGGAAGCCTCCTACCGAAAAATAACTCCGCTGGGGCTCTGCCTGTCGTTTTTTGTGGGGCATTTCTATAACTGAACAGAACATTTTGTAATGCTAATGTTGAATCCTTCATTCCTTTCTTCGTTGCTTCATATCTCCCTTTCAATGTTCTAATTAGGCGTTCCACCAATCCGTTACTTTTCGGGTGGTACGTGGTTGTTTTAATGTGCTGGATTGAGTTGTTCTTGAAAAAATTTTCAATCTCGTCTGATACAAACTGAGGTCCGTTATCAGTCACAATTTCTGTTGGGATCCCGTATCTGCTAAACCACCCTCGCAGTCTTTGTATCAATACAGTTGATGTGGTGGTTGATGTGGCATTCTACCTCCGCCCACTTTGAAAACGCGTCAATAGCCACTAACCAGGTTACCCCGTCCACTGGCCCCGCCAGATCCAAGTGGATGCGTTCCCAAGGTTTGTCTGGAATATTCCAAGGGTACAATGGTACCTCTACGATGTTATCCCGGTTTTCCTGACAAGCCACACATCTTTTCACGTATTTTTCTACATCATCGTCAATCTGTGGCCACCAGACATAATACCTGGCAATCGCCCTCATGGTTGCTATTCCAGGATGTCCACAATGTAGAACTTTCAAAATATCTACCCTCATTACTAGGTACGACAACTCTTCCAAACCATAATAGGAACCAACCCCATCTGTCTTCAACTGACAGTTCTTCTCTTCTTAATCTGTACAATTTTAATTCGTCTGGTACTTTATCTGGCCAACATTTTTTGTCAACGTACTGTTTCACCAATCCAAAATCCTTGTCCCTTTTGCTCTCTTTTTTCAATCTTTCAAACGACATAATTGTTTCTATTTTGTCCAGATTCAAAAATTTAATTTTAGTTGTTTGTTAACTTTACTTATTGTCTTATCTTCTGTATCTTTATTCTGTATTTCTTTCCGTGCTCTACTCATAGATTCAGCTAAATCAAGGAGTTGTTGTAACCTGAGTTCTGATTCGTCTAGATTTTCCCCTTCCGGCCATCTTTGTCTGATTTCAACTTCGAATTCGGGATAGCGCACTCCTCCAGCGAATCTATCTCGAACTCTTTCCTCGAAACTTCTTCCGTAGTTGCAAAACGTTGCTAACTCTTTCAATCGAGTGACAAAACCAGCAAATGATTCATCCTGTTCTCTGAAACACTGCTCGAACTCTAACCTTGCGGAAAATATTGTCTTTTTAGGTTTGTAAATGCTCCGGAAGGCTTCTAGTAAATCACTAAAACTTAAATTACAAACCTTAGCTGGTAGCACGAAATTTTTCACTTTCTTTAGTGGGGTGCTTCCAACGTAAGCCAACAACAAATCCCTGCGAGCTTCTGTGGCCAGTGGTCTATTCCCTCCCATTCCTTTAACCTTGCATAGTAATGTGAATTGGGATTCATAGTCCTCCCAGCTTCCTGTCTCCTCAAATGGCGGTGAAAAGAACCGTGCCATTTGATTTTCCAATTCCGCCGAGTATAGGTCTTCTCCATCTCTCTCGTTGATATCCACACCACTACTACTTCGATCTGTCGCATTTCGCGTTCCTTTCCGAACCATTTCGTCGCCAATGTTAGATTATAAAACTACAGCCATGAATTCTATCACGAAACTAACTTTTATTGATAAACATCTTGTGTCGTTAAGGACAATATAACAGGTGACCAATAATAACTATTCTTGAAGCCTACAGTTCTGAACTCAGCAGAGTCGATTTAATTAGTGTAGGTACCATCAGTTTTTCTCCAGGAAGCCTGGAAGTGACCAACACCATGTCTCAGTCAGTCTGTGAATCAACCATGCAGCTATATAGTTTTTGATTATGTGCGCAAAGCTGTTAAAAGGTACTCTTGAAAACAATATTCCACAACAATTATATATCGGAAGATTAGTTTGTCACAGTTTACTACGCAGTTTTTACCATGTACACGGACGTTCAGGTTCACATTGCTGTTGAAATTCTTAAAGTTATTTATTTTATTTTATATTTTTTTTTTTTTTTCAAAGCGGTTCGAGAATCATTCGTTAATCACCAGCGAACATGAAAAGAATACTTGTGTTATTTCGAAAGTTCTCGATATTCTCATTTTTGAAAATTTCAACCCTTTGCACAGAAAACAAAAACTGTACCTATATTCATCGAGTTGTACTTACAAGAAAATATGGAATCACTTCTTCATTACGAAGAACTTGACGGCGAACATAAATACATTTAAAACGGGAAGGTAAACAGTAAGTAGTAGCCGGGAGATGTTTGTAAGTAATGGGGGCAACTGGAGTGTGGGTGGAAGGAAGGAAAATGAGAAGGGCTGGTGGTGGCGGTAGACTTGCGTGTGGGTGGAAGCGAGTCTCAGGCCGGGACGTAACCTACGAGCACTTTAACGTCAAAAGCAGGCGTCAGATCCTCTGACCCCGCTCCTCGACTACTTTTCGTCCTTCCTCGAAGGGCCTTCATCGGAAACCGATATCTTTTCTCGTGCCAAACAGCACCGCGCCTATCCACTAAAACAGAAACTCGTTTTCCTTCTCCGCCCAGCAGTTTATGGCTCCCTCCAAACTGCACATGCGGACCTCCTACGACACGGCAAGAGGGCTTCTCCTCATTCATTTTTCAATCGACAACATACCTGCCCGCGAAGAAGCCAAAATTGTTGATGGGTTCAAGTTCTCCAGCACTACTACTGTAAAAATACACTGCCAAGGAGTTTTATTTTTTATTTATTTACTAGTTTAATGGCCCTGCTACGCAGGTTAAAAAGAAATAGGTGAATAACACAATTTTTTTTTTCGTGATTTATTAATTGCGACTGAAAAATCAAATACATTTCATCAAGCAATCACACTATATAAAAACCAGCTTATCAGAGTATATCGACGATTCAGGGGGTGGTAACGCTGGGCGGGTGGAATTCTCGCCCCCGTCTCCCAGGGCAACCGACCTGCTCCCCCCTCCCCCCGACCCCGCCAGTGAAGGAAGGAGGGCCCAAGCGGGGGGAAGCGTCTCCCGGGGCAAGCGACGTGGTCCTCTCCTCGGGGATTTGGGATATACGATTTTTTGACTTTTAATATTGTTATTATACTCCCTCATTGTGTTGTTTAGTACTCTACCTCCTGTACACACGGGACTTACCCCAACAAGAAGGCACAACTGTTGCCACCTTTGCAGATGATAGGGCTATCCTCTGTGTTGGAGATGATATAGAAGCTGCAACACGCAAACTAAAGACGTCTACTACTGAGGTTTGTAAATGGACCAAGATGTGGAGAATGAAGCTGAACGAATCAAAATCAGCCCACATCAACTTCACTAACCGAAAAGTCCCAATCTTGGATGTTGAGATCAATTCGAATAAAATACCGCATACTGAAGCAGTTAAATACTTGGGTTTGACACTTGACTTCAAATTAAACTGGAATAAACACATAGAAAAGAAGAAGAAGAACTTAAAATCAAGTACAGAAGGATGTATTGGCTAATGGGAAGGAATTCCCATCTCTCTCTTCACAACAAACTGCTTATATATAAGCAGATCCTTCGCCCTATTTGGACCTATGGGATACAGATCTGGGGATGTGCCAAGATATCAAATATTAAGAAAATCCAAACCTTTCGGAATAAAATACTGAGAAGTATAGTTGGAGCCCCTTGGTACATGCGAAACGATGATATTCATCGAGATTTGAGGATGGAGACAGTCTATGAAATTATTGCAAAATACGCAAGGAAGCATGAACATCGCCTCCACAAACACGTGAACCCGGAGATGCTCTACGTTTTGGACAACGAAGGTGAAATCCGACGTCTCAAGCGAAACAAACCACTGGATTTAGTTGTGCTGCGTGAATAGAAGTGCAATCGAACTCAGTGCTAATTAATTGAGCTATATAATAAAGGGCTAGATTTTGCTGTAAACCTACCCTCTTGGAGTGCACCTTTATTGATATGTAAAATTGCTAGATGAAATGTATTTGATTTTTCAGTCGCAATAATAAATCACGAAAAAAAAATTGTGTTATCCACCTATTTCTTTTTAACCTGCGTAGCAGGGCCATTAAACTAGTTTTACATATCAATGAAGGTACACTCCAAGTGGGTTGGTTTACAGCAAAATCTAGCCCTTTATTTAATAGCTAAATTAATTAGCACTGAGTTCTATTGCACTTCTATTCACGCAGCACAACTAAATCCAGTGGTTTGTTTCGCTTGAGACGTCGGATTTCACCTTCGTTGTCCAAAACGTAGAGCATCTCCGGGTTCACGTGTTTGTGGAGGCGATGTTCATTCTTCCTTGCGTATTTTGCAATAATTTCATAGACTGTCTCCATCCTCAAATCTCGATGAATATCATCGTTTCGCATGTACCAAGGGGCTCCAACTATACTTCTCAGTATTTTATTCTGAAAGGTTTGGATTTTCTTAATATTTGATTTCTTGGCTCAGCCCCAGATCTGTATCCCATAGGTCCAAATAGGGCGAAGGATCTGCTTATATATAACAGTTTGTTGTGAAGAGAGAGATGGGAATTCCTTCCCATTAGCCAATACATCCTTCTGTACTTGATTTTAAGTTCTTCTTTCTTCTTTTCTATGTGTTTATTCCAGTTTAATTTGGAGTCAAGTGTCAAACCCAAGTATTTAACTGCTTCAGTATGCAGTATTTTATTCGAATTGATCTCAACATTCAAGATTGGGACTTTTCGGTTAGTGAAGTTGATTCGTTCAGCTTCATTCTCCACATCTTGGTCCATTTACAAACCTCAGTAGTAGACGTCTGTAGTTTGTGCAGCTTCTATATCATCTCCAACAGAGAGGATAGCCGTATCATCTGCAAAGGTGGCAACAGTTGTACCTTCTTGTTGGGGTAAGCCCCGTGTGTACAGGAGGTAGAGTACTAAACAACACAATGAGGGAGTATAATAACAATATTAAAAGTCAAAAAATCGTATATCCCAAATCCCCGAGGAGAGGACCACTTCGCTTGCCCTGGGAGAATCCCCCCGCTGGGGCCCTCCTTCCTTCAATCGGTTGCCCTGTGAGACGGGGGCGAGAATTCCACCCGCCCAGCGTTACCACCCCCTGAAACGTCGATATACTCAGATAAGCTGGTTTTTATATAGTGTGATTGGATAGTTACGGGCAAGCCCAATTACAAAGAACAAAAAAAATATATATATATACAGGGTGTCTCACGAGTTGTTCCCCCCCTCCTAAAATCGTCCAAACGGGAGTAAACAAAAAAAATTTTTTTTGAATCTTCATAAGTTTTTCCAAGGATCTCAAATTTCATATTTGCGCACCCCGCGCAACTGCGCAATCTTGCGCAACTGACACTAATTTTCTTATTTTAAATGAGAACCCCAATTTTTTATTGCAGATTCGGATTCTACTCAAAATTTCATGAAAATTTGACCCCTCAATAAATTTTTTTGATTGCGCGCAACCGGTTCAGCGAGCACGCATCTGCTATCCGTTTCTTGATTCGGCTCAATTTTTGCGGAATAATGACCTAAATTTGGTTATTTCTCGTGAAAAAATCATCTTCTTTCGCGCGTGTGTTTGGACCATAGCAGCCCTTTCTTCCATTGAATAACGCGTGGTAGGAGCACGAGGCATGATGACAATGATGTCGCAGACAGAACTAAGGAAAGTGAGCTGTGTCCAGTGGATGAGTGAACAAGGTGGAGTTTTACCGCTTTCATGGTTTGGCTAGAAACATCAACTCTTATCAGATGATCTTTGGTTGTGTGTCCATCAGGCACACTTAGCTACCTCGAAAGGTTGTAAACAGAAGAAACAAAATATTTAACTTTGATTATTCAAAGGTCACTGTAACGGCAGCTAATTTATGCCGACTTTCAACTCTCAGATTAAGATGATTTTTCACTTGACCACTGAAGAAGGTTTCAATCTCCTATTTTTACATTTTTCAACCGGACCTCGAAAACTAATCCCCGTAAAAATCTGAAAACACGCCTAAGATTTAAAAAAAAACGACGAGAAATTTAGGTCATTATTCCGCAAAAATTGAGCCGAATCAAGAAACGGATAGCACCACGTGAATCAGCGTTAAAAAACAATGAAAATTCATGTGCCACACTTTAGAGTTCACCATCATCCACTATTTGACAATTTTGGGGTTGCGCAACTTTGCGTGCTCGCTGAACCGGTTGCGCGCAATCAAAAAAATTTATTGAGGGGTCAAATTTTCATGAAATTTTGAGTAGAATCCGAATCTGCAATAAAAAATTTGGGTTCCCATTTAAAATAAGAAAGTTAGTGTCAGTTGCGCAAGATTGCGCAGTTGCGCGGGGTGCGCAAATATGATATTTGAGATCCTTGGAAAAACTTATGAAGATTCAAAAAAAAGTTTTTTTGTTTACTCCCGTTTGGACGATTTTAGGAGGGGGGGGGGACAACTCGTGAGACACCCTATATATATATATATATATATATATATATCAGCTTTATACTTGCTACAATTGACAAAAATTGAAATAATGGGGAGTATTGAACTATTGCTTTCAGCATGGCAGGGGAATCATTAAAAAAGTCATTCATTTGGTTGGTCTGTTTCCACGAATTGGCGAGACGAGGAAGACGATGTAGAGGCCGATTGAGTTGATAGTTTGTTGGAGAAAATGGTACGTCAAAGAGGATGGACGATGCGACGTGCTGATAACCTTGTAATCCGAAGGTTCACGTTTGACAAGAGAGCCGGGCAGTCAAGCTGGTTATTCAAAAGTTTGTGGAACAGTTTCAGGCTTCTGCGGGTCTCGTGTGGTAAAAGTTGTCACATCTCGAGCAGGGGTGCGTACTCAACATCCCTAGAGAGGATACCAGCCTTGCACGCGACGTATCTCAGAAATTTTCTCTGCACTCTCTCCAGGGAATATTTGTGAAGCGAGTAGCTGGATGACCCACCGGAGAGGCATATTCAAGTAGAGGTAACACCAGAGATTTGTACAAGAGCACAATGGCCAGTATACTGGTAAAATCGCGAGTACTCCTCTTCAGAAAATCCAAGGCCCTCAGTGCACGTCTAGCTATGCTATCAATGTGGCTGGTAAAAGTAAGTGCGATGACACAGTTGCTTCCTCGTTACAATAAAAGTGACACCATTATAAAATAGAAAATAAAGAAATCTTCAGATGAAAGATGTGGAAAATGTGAAGCTCAAAATTAGAGCTAATTTCATTCCGCTGCTTTGCAGAATCGGAAGCAATACAAAATATTGTTTTTATGGGACATAGCCCAGCGGATCGCAGCCTGATTTGAGAGGATTTACAAGGATTGAGTTCTTATTTATCGATTTTTATATATTACCTCTCAAGTATTAGCTCCCTCAAGATTGAAGCTCCTTTGGAACCCTTCAAGAGGATTTAAGTGTGAAAAATTACGTGAGGAAATCGCTCCGCATCTCAACAGTTCTTGAAGGGTAATTTTTCATTTTAGGAAGCTTCCTCTTTTCCATGGGGAATCCATATTTCCCAGGGCATCCTGCTTAAGCTGTATATAGACGAAGGAACCGAAGCATGAGAATTGTCCAAAATATTCGTACTTGTTTCAGAACAATGCTACATTTTTCCTAAATTATCGTATTACGTTTATTTTAAACTAGTTGGAAGGCTTTGACTGGGTTTAAAATAAGCGAGTAGCTGGATGATTTTCTGTAGTGGCGTGTTATCGATTGTCCAAAATCTGTGTAACCCCATGTGTAGGTTAGGACGTGACAAGGAGTTACTGCACCCTCCTTGGGAAGACATCAGAATGACACGGGGCCTAAGTTCTTTTGCTCGTTTAGGGACTGAATAATATTTCATCTGGTCGTATAAGAAAGAAGACGTTCCAGAAACTTAAACACATCCTCCAAATTCGAGAAAATAACGAGCGCCAACCTAAATATTCAATTTCATTGAGAGAGTTGTAGATAATATCAGAAATTATTAAGACTCGATGATTTTCAGTGCAAAACGTAATGGACGGTGAAGGGAAACGATTCCAGCTGGAAAGACCCGATAAAGCGGAAGAAAACGAGGATATATATTTCCACCTCCAGACGACGAGCAAGATATCAACAAATGACAATGAAACTGTTTGCTGCAACTTGGTCAAAAGAAACTTCCTTCACTCCAATGATACCTTTGAATTTCTCAACCGAGTTTACGCACGATTTGGCAATCAACGAGGAGCCAGTCGAGAACGGCTGATATCTCTTTATCAGAACCTGGCCGACAGAAGTTCTCGAAAAAGGAAGCTTGAGTTTGAGAATCTTTTTTCAAGTTGGAAAAACCAAGTAGTATCAAAGGGCGAGGTGCTCCTTTGGGCTTGAAACTGTAGCTCGTTTTGAATTCAGAGAGCCAGCCTTCTCTTTCGGACGTATTTGAATCTCAACTTTCGATTTAACACCATCGCCATCATTTGGAATATGGAACGCAGTGAATTTTCGGATCATCATTCCTCATACCGATTTATAATTCTAGCTCGGCAGTAAAAATTCATATCTAATGTGATGAACGTAAATTTCACAAACATATTGCTAGGTGAAGCCAAAAATTGGAATATAACATGTTGTAAACAGTAAACCGACCTAAGAGTTGAGGATTATTGGTTTTCCTCGGTCGTGGCAGGAGAGATGGGAAATCGTACACGGGAGTCAGAACACCCGTATAAATAAGCCTGGATCAGCCTGAGGGGAGAGGATTCCGATCCTCTCTATCGACTCCGTCACTCTTAAACCTACTCTGCTGTTTCGGAACTTACATCTAAATTCACAGGTTTCCTAGGCTCTGCTTGCTCCACCTTTATCTTGAGGTCATAGTGGTTATACTTGTTCCTTCATATTTACAGTATAGCTGGGTTCTTCCATACTAACGAATTTTCCCCTCAGGGAATCACGTGTCGTAGCTGATCCCTGAAATGGATTCTGGTGATCTTGCTCCATGATCCCTTCATCACCAGTTCAGGGGAACACGTAAAGCACCACCGTGTTCAAATACCTATTTATTATCCAAATTTAACTCTTCCAAATCGGTTCAAAATTTCGCAACTCAACACAAAATTTTCATCTCTTCAAGTTTGATGTCCCTTTAAAATCACAACACTTATAATTTATGTATATAACTTATTGAGAACGAGAAACTTATGATGCTCTGACTACATTAGTGGAGGATATTTGTCAGGGTACTGTGGTCTACACTTTAAATGTATGTGAAATTTCAGATATCCTTCCAGACCAGATCAAGATTATTCAATTCGCGGATGGCATTTGCTTTTACTGTTCCCCCATGAACTCAAACAACTGCGCGGACCTGATGAACACTGTCCCAAACGTTGTGAAATATTTCAAAGGCTTACAACTTTCCTCATCCATTTAAAAATTTGTGATGTTCCCATCCTCTCGAAGAAAAGCGTAAGCCGTCGTTACCAAGGAGAGATCTCCTTGCCCATACATTACACGGTATGAGGAGAGGATCCTTAACAGTTCGGAGGTGCAGTCGTTACCGGATAGCGTGAACAGCCCTTACTGCATCCTAGGTGAAAAGGGGAAGAAGGTAGGAACTGACCTAGCTAGTAGGAGAAGTTAGGTTACGAGTAAGAAAGCAAAGTGTTCTGTTAATACTCCTAGAAGAGCTTCCACCAACTGACTGACTTCTGCCGCAGAGCTGGTCGTATATATACCGCCCCGGCTCGCTTCCCCCTTCCGGATTTTCCCAAAGGAATCGTCCATAGGGGGTCAGCTCTAATGGCCGGGTAAAACCCGGCTTGGTGTGCCGCCGTTCTGGTACCTTTATTGCTTGAAATGATTAACATACACGTGGTTTCCACACTTTCTATTGAAGTTTTACTTTGAGAATTGTAGAATTCCCCTATACGCGTAAACCCAAGTTTCTAAGAATTACATTTTCCTCGAGGATGAGTTGCAAACTACGACATTTTGGAAATGAAATATAAAGCTGACCTATATTTGAACTTGATGAAAGCGTTTACCAACACGTCCTGGGAGCTGAAATATGCTTGAGCGTCTTCCGAAGCAACAGTGCGAAGTATTTTCGATACAGTTGTCAATTTTATGGATCAGATCCAAGAATCGTCTTAGGAGCTCTTGGCTGTATACTGATTAATGTATTGCCGGGTGAATCTGTTTAGCCCTCTCGCAGGAATGAAGATACTTCGGATACTAGCCATTGATCTCCAGATACTGGATGAAAAAACTATCACAGCTTCATTGACCGTAACTCCAAATTACTAAGGATTAGCCAGCCAACCCCATAATTCTTTACGATCTTTTCAGATATATTCTCTCAGTCACCGCATTCCCAACCTGCATACAATCCATCTTCACAAGCTGTGTACGCCGCTGGTCCAGGAGCCTCAGGGTTTACAGTGATGATTCTGTCCAATTGGCTGGTGTAGATTGCTCCTTCATTGTACAAACACTTCACAGGAGACCCAGGAGGCCACAGACAGTAAGAACATTTAAGACTTAGATCTTCAAACTACAGGACTAAAATTTACGAAATTTGGCTAGTCATTATTTTTCCAGTTCAATCGTATTATCTGCAGTTCACTTACCTGAGTAAGAGGACTATCTAAGTCAGAAATTTGGACATTTGTGTGGTAATGCAGGTTTTTCCAAGTGTGATGAACAACGGAACCCACAATGGAGATTTTAAAATATGAACTGCAAAAGTCGATGATGTGACTTGGTCGTGCGGTAGGAATCTGGAGTTCCAATGGAAGGACAGTAACTCCTACAGGCAATTAGAGAACCTGTCACTGGGGAAAGTTGTGGAGAGTTGGGGCCCCGCTGAAACCCTTGGACGAGCAAAGTTTTATTATCTTTGCGGAAAGTACAAAGGCCCTTTGATGAGATTCACAGGAGCATGTCCTTTTGGGGGTATAAACATTGTATGATACCTCTCATGGTCGAAAAAGAAGTCTGAGCCAGATTGGCGTGAGGTGGGGAGCGTGTGTTCGATATAATTTTTCGGATTTTCCTTCACGGTAGAATTGAGACCTCCTTCAGATCCAAAGCTATCGATTTAATAATGTCGATTTCTCTTGACCGGCCTTATATGTTGGCTGTGGTACAATACCAGAGAGTTTTTGGTCTGATTCACGTTGTTGCTGTATGGGCAACTGATATGAACTTTGATGAACTTCTCAAATGTATACTCAAATCAAGCTTTAAAAATCTAACTCAACCTCCATCGAATTGAATATAACTTTTTTTTCCATTTCCAGAAACTGCTACACCGGAGCAAAAACCTGATGCCTTTTAACTTAAGAGATATCCTCCGGTTGTTGCAGGAATTATCGCTACACCCCTTGTAAGGGGCAACTAGACTACCTCCATCCCCGACGTTTTACAAGTACATACATTTTCATATCCCATGCAGCCTTTTTCTTAGCGAATTGGTATTAACTGTGAATAAGGTTGTAATGAATTGATCCATGACCGCAACAGGCACGCAGTGGCCAGTAAGGTCAGTATTAAGGTGAATACAGACTACCCGTGGTAACAATAATGCGTGTGATATACAAATTTAAAACATTGTTTTGAGCGATTACGTTCTTATTGATCTAACGTGACGTGAGAACGCGTTGGATGATGCGATCTAACATAACAGTTTCATGACGCGTGGGAAAAATATCAAAAGTTTAAAGCAGTTCGCACGTGAGGCGTTGCGCTGGATAGGCGTGGTGAGACAATTCACGAGAGAAAAACCCCCGAGCGTTTTTCCCCTTCGTAGGTCCCCACATGGGGCTTTGAGAGAAAGGGTAGGTGCAGGTTTCCAACTTCAGTTCCAACTTAGCTTCCATGGTTGAGTAGGCAAACCCGCAATTCAGCGTAGCGTTAGCGAGAAAAGTTGTTCCAAGCACCACGCTCAAAACTTCTCTCCCACGCCTCGCCTACGTTTCTCTCTCCCTCTTCCCTCATCCCTAACGTCCCATGTGCGGTCCTCCGCCACTTCGCATTGGTTGTGTTCCCCGCCCCTCTCCAGTGCAAAGTCTTCAGAAGGCGTCACATAATTTCTCTTGTACAGTTTCGAATCGCGTTCGGATAGTTGAACAGTGAACATTCTTCGAGATTACAATCTTCTGATAAAGGTGAGTCTTACTCCAGAGCGTGTCCCACCTCATCTCATGATACAGGAAACACGTTGAACAAGAAAAGAAACCTAAAACTCCAACACCTCATGAGCTTGTTTTACGAGGATAGCCTTCAAAAATGGATCCAGTTTGCCTAGGAAATCAACCTGAAATTGAATACGGTGTCAAAGCTGGAGAAGTCTTGAGTGCCAAACACACCACTGGGGAATAGAAGGGGGTGCTCATACCAATGTATTATTTCGGCATTGATTCCTCAACTGACACTTCAAAACTACTCGCAGTCAAACACCTGGATAACATTGCTTGCCCATTCGAAGAATATACGCCTTGGGCAGGTCCTATACATTGCAAAAACTGCCAACAATGGAATCACTCCAGAGGGGCAGTGTTCCCGCCCCATGTGGTGTGGTTTTTGAGCAGGCTTTCACTCGACACAATCTTGCACATCTACAAATTTTCGGAAATGTGTCAATTGCAGTGAGAGTCATGCATCATCATGGAAGGGCTATCCTAGCTATCGAAAACTAGTGGGTATAACCAAACACACTCGGACGGGCCGTCGGAGTCGGGCTTGTTTAGTTGAAGACAATGAACCATCCACTCTAAGTTCATTAATCAGTGATTTTCCTAACTTTCCTCTACTAATAATCCCGTTGTACCACGCAACCGTTCCTATAGGAACTAAGGGACGGCCAAAACAAAGGGTAGAGACAATAACCCCTGCCCTGTTATTGTGAACCTCCCCCCCCCCCCCCCATGAATGAGAGTGACTCCTCCATTCTGCACCCCCCCCCCCAAGCTTTTCTCAGAACCCTGGGAGTGTGATGGATATGGTTAGTTGGCCCTTCCCGATTTTAGAATCCGTCGCCTTGGGAGATGAATCAGACGTTTTCAAGCGTCTGGGTCATCCTCTGAGCGTGGCGGAGCATTATATCCTCATTCAGCTCATTTGAAGGGGCAACTATACCTTTCCATCACCTCACAAAGTATTTACAATGGCTACAATGACTTTGAGCTTGGCACTCCCTCACAAATTCTATCGCAAAATATGAGTATGTTCGTCCAACGAAACCCCACCCCAATCCACTCGTTGCAGATAGCTTTAGAAGACCGCAAGTACAGCGATTAGTACGACCCCGTCACATGATGGACATGATCACGTAGTGCCTTATTGGTAGTGTACTGAATCATATTGCTAAATGAGAACAATATAGTGTTTGTGAAACTTGAAAGACTTTGTAACGCTAGTTCTGGTTAAGTAGCGGTATTACAGTTACGGTTTTATTATACTGTGTTTTAGCAGCCACTGAGGTATGTTTGTTGTAAAAGGTCTTTAACAAGATAAATGAATAAATTTAAAAAAATAAAATAAAACCCGTTTCAAATGATTTTTGAAGATGGAAGAGAGACTGATTGAGAATTCAGTTTTTGTCATTCACCACTTGAACCAATGTTCATCTTCCTATGATTTAAACTCCCCGAATTAATGCCGCTCCATATTTTTGAATCCACCCGTTCCCTAGAATGACAAACGGATGTCACTCCCAAAGCAGCCATTTCCTCTTCTTCTATCCCCAGCAAAACAAAAACACGTAGCTCATTCATGGTTGGAGGCCCAAACAAACTTGTGTTAACCCCCTCATGGAAACATCAGCCTAAAAGGCAGATACAGTTGTCGTGTGCAGGAAGGGTGCTCCATTGTCGACATGACGCTCCTACGGTTCCGTGTGCTCCAGTCGACATCATAATGTTTGGTAAGGAAGGAGGTGTGGCAGGGTTCTGCTTACTCCCAGAATCGCTCAGTCCAGGCAATCGCCATTTTTCTAAGCAGCAGTCTGCCTCATAGGCAGATGTTCCGTCTATTGTACGATCTGGTCTACGCTTTTCTGACAGATATTCCCACTAATGAATGTTTTGGTATCTTTCTCCGAGGTAGATGTTCCTCAAAACAGTGTTGGTTTTCGTTTTACTTACATTATTTATTATCACATCAGCACTTATTTGTGTAGATCTTGGCAAGGAGTTCATCACATAGTTTGAGTGTGAATCCTTTTGTTGTTATGAGGTTTTTTATCGTCCGATTACCTACTTTTTTCATTAGTATTTTCCATTCTTGGAGTTGTTATAAATTAAAATACAAGTACAATTTACAAGTATTTTCAGTTGTACTTGGATCACAGAAGTACACAATTATAAGTACAAGTACATGTACTTGTACTTGTACCTGCGATGTGCAAGTTCTTGTACTCGTACTCAAAACATGCAAGTACAAGTA
The DNA here is from genome assembly GCA_031894815.1 of Creontiades dilutus. Lineage (NCBI taxonomy): Eukaryota > Metazoa > Arthropoda > Insecta > Hemiptera > Miridae > Creontiades > Creontiades dilutus. The sequence goes on from JAVIWC010000324.1 coordinate 650,383, forward strand.
CAAGCACATGTACCTGTACTCGTACTTGCGATTGCAAGTACATGTAATTGTACTTGTACTCACTAAAAAGCTAAACTGAAAGTACCAGTAATTGCACTTGTACTTGGCAAGTACTTTTGAAGTACTGCAGCTATATCTCGTCATTATTATTACTGGTTTTCCTCGACTGCTGTAAAACCTACTAGATTTCCTCATGTACTTAAGAAAAGTTCTTTAAGTACCAATGTACTTGGGTATCCCAACTCTGTTATGGAGCTTGCTGCATTGCAAACCACTATGAGACTGACAGTGGGATTGACTCAGATGTGTCTTTTATTCCCGACGATTTTGGTATAGAATCAGGTTCTGAACAACACTCTGATTCAGAAATTGATTTAGACGACGTTCCTGAAGATTCAGGACTCCGCACAAAGCTACAACTTGCCCTCAAGTGTGCAACCTTTTAAGGGCCAACCATAATCTTGGAAGATTTTACTTCGCCTGAGGAGATCCAAACTTTTTTTGGACGTAGGAGCTGTTTTGAATGGAGTTCTCAACCTATGAGCACTGCTACTCGGCCGATTCCGTGCAATATCGTAAATGTTAGACGAGATGGGCCTGCTCGCACCATTTTAAATTCATCTTCTCCATGTGAAATATGGCGATTGCTATTTACATGTAGAATTTTATATAAGTGCAACTAAGTTTTATTTCATTATAAGTACCTATATTATGAATAGGTAAATTGATGAAAATTTTGTTTAATGCGGGAATCAATGCTGACTAATGACTGAATTTCGATTGTCTTTCAGTTAACCAAAACTTTGAAGAGAATTTGTTGGAAATTGAAAAAATATAATACTATTTTCTGATCAATATACTCGTTATTTAATATAATTGTCGGAATATCGCTTTTTCTTTTACGATCAAGATGGCTTTTGATGTAACTGCCTCACAAGCAGATATTACTACTAAGAGAAGAAAAACACATGATCCCACGAGATGGTTGAATGCAATGAACGTTGTTATGTCATACGCTAGACCTACATCATGGTAACGTGTGCATCGCTTGGGAAACACATCACATCAGATCAGTCCGTCTTTAAGCGGGATTCTCATTTAAAACTGTGGATGGCATACAGCAGGGGCGCTCAAACTTAAACTGTTGGCGATCTACCTCAATATTTTTAGACTACTTACGATCGACTCCGAGAGGCTGCAAGTATGTGTAATGCAGGGTTGTCGTACGTACACGATACACCCTACCTACGATGTAGGATGTTGTGATAGATATGGTTAGTTGGCCCCTTCCCGATTTTAGAACCTGTCGCCTTGGGAGATGAATCGGACGCCTACAAGCGTCTGGATCATCCTCTGAGCGTGGCGGAGCATTAATAATGTATCCACCTCCTCTGAAGGGGCAACTATACCATTCCTTCACCTCACAAAGTACCGTAGCATATATAGCTATTAGCTTTCCGCACAATTTACATTATTCTAGTCAAGGTATGGGTTAAGTTTACTTAATTTCTCTCTACAATATCCATGAAAAAAATCCTAGTTATTCAAAATTGCGAGTTTATTCTTTGTTACAAAACAGAAGAGTTACATATGGTGTTAAACTTGACTAAGGAGTGACTTTGGATGTTGAAGCGTGCCACTGCATGTCCTCAGCATACTTTTCATAAGATGGTGCGTAAGCACTGAGTGCTAATCGCAAGCATGATGACGTATGATCGTCAGTTAGTCGATTGCGATATTTTGACTTGAATATCTTCATTCAGAAAATGCAGACTCGCACAAGAAAGTTGACTCAAACATTGCCGTCAGTTGAAGGGCGATTTTTCTTGGATTCAGACATTTATCTTCAGATATAAAACACCAGAAATTTGTATCAGATGCTGTAGCTTTGAGATGTATATCTGATATAATCCGCACAAACTCATTTTCAACAGAACGTGAGTTCATATTAAACTGACTTGCTACTTCAGTAGCTAATTCCTCAATGTTTTTACATGAAAAAGGATAACTCATAAATGATGCTATATTTACCAATTTCCTGCAATAATCAAAACGCATTTCGAATTGTCCCAAAATATTTGATAATTCAGCCTCATACGTATCGTAATTCAACTTAATAAATCGTTGTAGTTTAGTTACTTAATTATTAAAACATTTTTTCTTCTCGAGATCTACTCAAAAAGCACTCACGATCGACCGTTTAAGCACCCCCGGCATACAGCGTTCAGATGGATGAATCTCGGGGGTTGGAGAGAACCTTTCAGGTGTTCGCCTTTTAAAATACGAACCTATCAAAAAATATCTTTCCGCGTACTCGTGAGTACAGCTTAAGGGTAGCACCGACATTTACAACGGCGCCTTTCTACTGCATATGTAATATAACTACAGCCTGTCGAACCGAGCAGATCATCTTGTGATCGAGTTCAAAGAGCAAAATCCCTCACGCTTACTCCTTCTCCTTCCGTCCCGGTAAGGTAAATCCCGGGGAGATGATCCCACAAGACGTTAATCCGGATCAGCCCAGAACTATTTTTCATCTTGAAATACAATAAGATTTCGATATGTTCCTCTAAAAAAGATTTGGAACTTGGATTTGGGGAAGAAAAATTTTTTAAATCATCTTGAATTCCAAATACCAAATTTGACCTGTTTTATTGAACAATGCAACGAAAAATGGAACACTTGATAAAATATCAGGGCAATAAAAAATTCATGAGTGGACGAATTTCGCACAATTTGTCAGTCATATCCGGACTATTATTGTCTGCACAATGGACGTTTTTCATTATTTTTTGGATGCGGTTGCGTCGCATAGCGTTTGAAACCATGAAGTTAGGAACATCCTCACCCCGTACAATACATCAACTCATCCCAATACAAGAACTTTGAAGGAAGAGGTTACCACTCAATATCAATATACCCACAAAACATTTTTTTTTTTTTTTTTTTTTTTTCATCATGAGTTACGCTGATATTTCCTTTGTTTTTAGCCGTCGAGTAAATTGTGGTTTGTTCTTGGAGGTATTTGAAAACCTCATCAGTATACAATTGCTCAAACCCATCGACTGGAGTCCCAGTGAACTGCTGATAACCAATATCGGGAATTGTTTTAGGAGGAAGTACTACGAAATCACCCTCAATCCATTTCGGTTGGAACTTTTTGCTCGTGCGATTCCTCTCTTCAATCCAATTTACAACGTCAGGGGGTACAGTTGCGTTCAAATCCCTTGAAGATGAAGAAATATTACTCGTACCATCTGGACTTTCGTGAAGTTGAGTGTGTTCTCCACGATCTTCTGCTCCCCCTATTCTACCGGAATCAAAAATTATTTCTGCTGGTGCTAACAGCGTATTTTCTGGGAGATGACTGAATGTCCCCCCCCTCCCTCCTCATTCCCAGATTCTTCATCAGTGAGAATAGAAGCTTGTGGAGGTTTTACGAAAATATTGCTAGGCGTGCGAATTTCATCATTCCCCAATAACAAATCAAACGCCTCTTGAAGAGAGAAACCAGGCCTCCCACAAAAGGACGAAGTTCTATTACCCAGCGTAACCGCACGGTAACGGATGAATCTATCCCTCTCAACAAAGCTCCAAGAATATTTACCCCGATATTACCCTGTCACATTAGGTTTTGGTAGACCTTGAGAACCATAGAACATGCCGGAAAAAGGAGATAAATAATAACCATTCACGTACCTCAACAAACTCTCCAAAGCGGACGAATAAAAAAAAGTCAGCCAATTTTATGTAGATCACTGGAACTGGGCAAACGCAATTTCTGATACAAAGACACAATAAAACTGAACCTCTAGGTCGTAAGAACCTCTCTGATTACCAGCCCCTCCATTCCATCCCCCAACGGCCTTCAGGAGACAACAGGAGCTAACATGTTTGCCGTTACTATACGGTAACGCTGGGTTGATTCGGGTTAATTAGAGAACTAGCATAGCTCCGGCCGCAGATATATAAAATTAAAATAAACACTCTTATTTTGTAACTTATTTTGGCGTGAATCGTTGCCGGATTCGTTTCTTCACGATAATTATTTAATCTGAAATGAATAACATATCATTCTGAGAGTGGCAATTAAAGCTGGTGCGTCAAGGGTCATGATGCATTCATTGTTGAGGTTGCTTTCCAAGTCTCTAAGCTAATATGAATTAATCAAGCTTTTAGTGGAGGTAGGTAAATGGCGTTCAATATTTTAAAAAATAATTCAAGTGGGTGGTACGCTTTTGTCAACCGACTCATCTGTCGTATTTTCTAGACACGCAAAAAAGGGGGGAATTATGAGATGCAGAACCTGCCAACTCTCTCAGGGAACGCTCTTGAAATTTCCATAATTGTCCGGAGCAATTTCTTTTCCCTTTGTCATTCTCAACCCTGTGTGTTGCCAAGCATCCTTATTATTCAAATGGGATGAGATTGAATGGGTTAAATACGCAGAGAGGATTTCCATCAGAACTTCCTACCTACGTTTCCTCCGCTCTCATATCGTTATCCCCAAACTGTGGAGGACTCCAACTTTGCGATAGACTGCAGAGGTGCTCCTTCCCCTCAACTTATGACTTTATAGAAGAAGCTTGTGGACACGCAGAATCGAACGCTGTCAAGTGCACGAAACTAGTTATGAATTCTAAAAAGCAATATATGAGAAAATACCTTTTCAGGCAGCATTTTACAGAACACAGACGAGAGATAAAGAAGCAATTTGTATATTAGTTGTACAAACACGGTGATCTGATGATTATACCTAGTGTACGATGGAGAGTGTCTACAGGGTGTTAACCTGAGGAACTACAGGCTAGGAATAGATTCTACAACTCATTTCGGACAAAAAATGCCTCCTGAAAATTTTTGTCAGAGGCTTAATTTTCAAGTTATTTCAATTTTAAGATTTTTTCGTGTTTTCGATCTTAATACACTCCTTTATGGACTTGAGAAAATTCAATTTTAATTATAATTTTGGAAAGAGCTTTACATTTTCCATCTCTCTAGGGTATCAAAAAAATATTCTAAGTTGGTTCAATTGGTGAAAAATCAATCAGAAAAGTGAACTTTGCCAAATCTTCAGAATGACCGCTTTTGTCATACTCAGTAGATCCAATAAACTCCTTCTGTTCAAATTTAGTCCTAATATACGAGCCAGAATTTCAGCTTTTCAACAGTGTATTCAAAATGGCTTGTACTGTAGATTTTGTTGGAGACTAATTCGTTTGAATACGGGAAAACGTGGGGTTTTCTATGATAATTGAAGTTTTTAATGGAAAATGGACTTTTCCCGCAAAAATTAGTTTGGTATTCGATTTTATGTATTTTTCGACGAAAGATCGAAAAACTTTCACCCCTCCTTGGTACTCAAGAAAGTAAGAGTGGATATATCAGAACACCTTTTCGTTTCATCATTACTTCTTCTAGTGCTATTTATGTTCAATGAACTTAGCTGTCCAACTGACTAAAACTTAATGTTATTTCATCCCAGTTAATAAAAAAATGTTTCAGAGTTGAAACCTGGTTGGACCAGATGTGGGGGATTCTCATTCTACGGGACAATCGAGGTTTTGATTCTGACTAAAAAATTGTGTTCTCCTAAATTTATGATTTTTTTATTATACAATCTAGATGTTACTCTAATCATATAGTGATCTACAACCACGTATGACTTTCGTTTGTTTCCTCAAAATTCAGGTTTTAAAATTCTATAGGATACGAAAATGATATGTATCTATGACAATGAGCTTTGTCAACCAAATAACGGTAGAATTATGTAAACGATATGTAGGTAAGGTTGAATGAGCCAGATATTTAAACCAAAAACATTTTAATTCCAGTTGAATTGAAGTTGAAGCAAGATGATTTATTCAGTTATTACTACCACTCAATATTAAAAGTATCAAAATAATCACGGTTCACAAAAGTGTAGGTGGCGGGCATGTGATTTCAGTTTTTCCTGACTTTGTGCTACAACAAGCATCACATTTTAATATTGGTATTTATTTAGTATCAAACACCAAACTTGGAAAACAAATTGTTTCAAACACCCTTTTTGTGGTAGGCACAACAATGAAGTTTAAAATCCCCACGACAATGAGAAATAAACATTAACGTACCACAATTAGGAGTCTAATGAACACTTATAGAAATTTAAACTAGCATCTCTATCCCAAAATGAATGCTGAACAAATCAATAAGATTGGTAGGATTTGGAAACTCGAACCCATAACAATGAGAAGTATGAAACGTACACACCTGTTTTACAAACGGCTAACTTCATTTTTGAGTCCCAACTGTATAGAAATGGCGGAAGCATGGCACAAAGGGCAGTTTTACCAACGCTGAAAAAACTTTGAATTACCAAAAAATGCCCTCATTGGAGAGAGCTACAATGATTTCCTTCAAACCCATGACAATGAGACAGAAGGTTTTTTTTAGAATGTTCGTAAAAACCTAATACACGAACTGTGCCATGGGATTTGCATATTTTTTCATACAACATCAGATTAACGATAATGCTGTTTGAAGATTCTAAGCCTAAACCTGGCGTTTTTTTTTTTTTTTTTTTTTTCGAACGCACTGGATTTTTTCCTGGCTATTATTTTGAAATTCATGGCTCCATCTCTTCAGAATAATATAATATAAAATAATTTAACAAAACAAAACAAAAAAGAGGGTGATAAGTTGAAAGAATCTGAGAAAATGGGGTATGAAGCTGACTACCTATCGAGGGGATTTCATCAGGTCGGAAAAATCACCAAGTACCCTTAATAAATCACTCTCCAATACCTGACAGGTGGTGGAAGTTTCGCTCGAAGTAGAGGCCGATGTTATGCGAAAGAATACTTTTTGTACGAAGAGGAAGCACCCACGAAGGAAAGGGATGGAGTGGACGAAGAGGAACATCCAAAAGGAAAAACATGGATCCATCACATTGTATGCTTATGTTAAAGAAAGGGACAACGTAAACGACCTCCTCGTGGTGTTCGCTGGGTAACCCCGATTGCTCGCAAATATGATAAGCGTAAACACGGTTACAGTTTCAACGTTCCCCCTACGTTCCCTCAGACATTCTCGAAATGCAAGTTCCCGGGTGTTGACGGATATCGTTGAGAGGACTCTCTTGGAAAGAACATCATAATCGAATTTACACCCGAATTCTACATTTTCTCCATTAAAATGAGCTCGGACTGGTCTGCGAATTATCTCTACTGGTGTCATTGTGAGATCGGGGGGGGGGAGGGGGGGGGGTCTTTTTAGTTCCAGAAATTGTAATTCCAGATGCTGGAGTTACTACTCCAACCAGAAGTGATGCGCAAAATGCTCCAATTTACTCGCAAGTAGACTAGATCGAGATTCAAGAAAACTCACCCCTAAAATCTCAATTTATAGATGTGGCATTTGTGCGGTTCCCACAAAAAAATACCTGGAAGAAGACCACTTCCGCAGCTTGGAAAATTTACAAATAATTTTTAATAATTAGTGAGCTTGGTGGTACTTTTAAATGCAAACAGTTTTTTCATTGGTGAACGTTAATAAATCAAAACATTGTGCAAGGCTGACTGACAATAATTTGGGAAATTCTTTGTACCAGTAGAATTAATCCAAATATCGATGAATTACTTTCCCGAGTTCAAGCTCTCGTCTCATTGATTTCGGTGTCACTTTTTAACTTCCGTAGTTTGTAACAATTCTAAATTGAAGGGCGCTGGGGAAGAACTACTCAAGTCTCGTCAGACGGAATTTGAGGAAAATACAATTCAAAAAACAATACTTCAGGCGCATGGAAACAATATGCAAAAATCAGCACTTTACCTGAAATATGTTTATTAAAACTCATACCAAGCAAAATCAGTTTTTGATGACATTTTCCACTATTATTTCAAAAGGTTATCAAAAATATACGGACTGATGTCACTTTTCCCCGGCATTAGGCGTCAATCGACGGATTATCAACGTATTCGTCGTCACATTCTTCTGGTTGGTTGATGTATGTCAAATGTCTGTTGAACCCCTTAGCTTCTGGTCTTACATGGAATGATGTAAATGCTTGTGAATCGTCCCACTTTGCTTTCCTTATAGGTACCTGATCAGGGTATGATTTGGTTAACGTTACTGGGCTGTTTAACTTTCTTTTTCTTGATGTGGTTTTCGCAGACCTTTTTCTATACAAGAGAGATTGATGGTACATGCCTGTGAATGGTGCCGGGTGGGGTAGGGGCACTTTGCAGCGTGTAGTTGGAAAAGAAAGACCGTCCAATTTATAAATTTAAAATGTTGCCTCCAGTCGATTAACTGGAATGGGTTCGGTTCAACACGACAGCTTTTTAATTCTCCCCTGTTATCTTGCGTCTCTTTATACGTTTTTTGATTGATGAGACTCATGTTCCGAATGAATTCAAGGTACGAATGCCCACGTATCGGAAATATAACTGTCAACGTTTCGAATCGTTTCTCTTGCGCAACCATATATTGTAAAAATCGTATAAAAGTGAAGTTTTTGTTTTGCCTTGTACGCGAGCAACAAAAAATTCCCAGCTCCCTGTCCTCCAATGGTAAAATTTGGAAAAAGTAGTGAACGAAACACAAGAGGATTTATAAAATAAGTTTGGTGATGCAATTTTCGATCGGTGTAGCTAACAAAAACGGGACTGGTAATCAAGGACTGAAGCCGTTCTTCCCATGGCGCGCTTGGACTCACGTCGTTCTCCCCTACGAGGGCAGATGTTCCTACGCCTATTTCTAAGGACTCGGGTCCCTCTTGACATTTTTCGATTCAGTCATATTATAGTACTTCCAAAATACTACCAGAAGGCGGCTCTATTATTTTTTTTTTTTTTTTTTTTTTTTTTTTTTTTTTTTTTTGAAAATGTGAACTGAAGTCTTTTCCCCAGTGCCCTCCTATTTACCAGTGATGTACCTGCTTTATTAATTTAATTTTGTTATCTTAATAGATTGTACTGTAATACAATTGTCTTACTATTTCGTGTCTGATATCTATGGCTCAACATTAAGAACACTACTTTTAAAACGTATTTGCACGCTAAAGTTTGTCCCACATACAGTTAGCGAAAAGTTGAGATGGACGAGCGCGACCGCCGTTTATTTCTGATGATCCGTGATCCCCTTGGCGTAGTTGGTGAGACTCACACGTCTCTCTACGGCCTTTACGATTAAACGATCGCGCCTCCTCTAAAATTACGGTCCCTGGAGCAATAACCCCACATTTTACTGTTAGCCCCCTCGGGGAACTTAACGTCTCTTTAGAACACAGTTTTCGAGAGGAATAAAAAAAAGGACGCCAACGAGTAATGTGGTGTGTTTAGGGGTGGGAGCGGGAAACATTATGCCTGACCTTTCATCCCGTTGAATTCGACACAAAAAACCTCATCCCCATACCTTCGGATTGGAATGAAGTTTATTCATTCTTTCGAACCGAGGCTGGAATTTTATTAACCAGTTTTAGCACGGAAAACTCGGGAGATATTGCGAAGAGAGTTCTCATCGTTCTGGAGGAGGAGCAATAGAGTGATAATGAAACCAGTTACCGGAGTGGCGTCGTAAAATGAAGGGGCTTTTCTTTTCTCTGAGACTACGGCGAGGGCTACAACTACAGGCTTCCCGTATTATCGCATTTAGCCCGTAAACCGCCTCTAGACGTATCACCTCCCCTCCCTCCCTACCAGCTCCACTGCGGACCACATCACATAAAACCCCTCGCCCCCATGAATACACATTGAGTCTTTCAAGACGTTTGATATTAAACGCCTCAGCATCATTGCTGCCGCGTTTATAGACGTTTAATTTAAATATATCATTGAAACACTCGAATTATAGTAAAAATTTACTTATGCAACTTTAGTAAATTTACTTTACACAAACTGGAAAGTTGGACTAAACTGACACCCTTCAGAATGCAAGAATTAATAATATTGCCACTATCTAATTTATTAATACCGTTGTTCTATCTGTCTGTTCATTTATTAGAATGGCGAAATTAAGTTTCATGGTATTTTAAGACGATGGTCGTCAGTAAGGAGGGGGCTGTTCAAAGACTGCCAAGAGGGGTGGGCAGTTTAAACTCTCCCAATATTGTGAAGGGGACTCTAACAGACTGCCGAGGGGGTGGCCAGTATTAGTTTCGAAGAAAAGGTTCGTTCGGCGGACAGCGCACACAGTTGTTCCCTTAGGGTTAATTGATCTAGATGTCGAGATTACTGGCACATCTCGGATCAATGTTGGAATTTTTGAGCCAAATGTCTCAAACGTTGGTCCAGAAGTTTCGGAAAAAAGCTTCGGGCGGCTAGGACTAGTACTGTGCGGCTGCATCCTAGGACTGTTGCGAACTGAATACGAGACAACGAACCGCAACACCAGACGGTCTTGCAGGATATAGTATCATGGCGCCGTGCAGATCTCGATGGTTCTCCCCACAATAGGGGGCCGACAGTCGATAGTGAGACACTATTGATAGTTCGATACTATCGGTGACTAACTATCGATAGTACCGATAGTATCGATAGCATCGATAGTACCGAATATTAAAAAGAATGCCTTGACTCTATCCCCATTGTCGGCAAATAGATCTGCCACTTCCAACCTCTTCTTAGGTCGGTATATTGCACTACATCTTATGCAACTCCTTTACTTATTAAATATCTGCGTGAGAAGTTCACTAATTCAAAATGGTGTCTCAATTTGGTGTATCAACCCATTGGTCAGTTTCTCCCAGATAAATCGGGAGTGGTCCTTCGAGAGCTTAGCAATTTCTACCACTTATCCCATAATAGAATCCCGGTAATTGGTCAGTAATTTCCCCACTTATTATCATCTTCTTTCTCTTACTAGGGGAATTTGAGTTAGCACCCCTCCGGATCTAACATTCACAGTATGAACTCAAGCTAGAGACTGGCATAGGGTGAAAAACTGGAACGCGATTGCTCGTGGAAATTCACCAGAAATGCCTTCAAGGGTTTTTTAATAAGATTTACTTATCAGGAATTCTCGGAGTATGACGGGTAGGAAAGGGGGAGGGGAACTCCAAAAAAAAACCACGATATCTTTTTAAACGAAGGAAAAATTTTCATAGAGAACTAGCTAAAGCAAACCTACCAAGGTAGATCAGTTCACGGATATGCAGAACAAATTATTTTGCACAATAGCCAAGACTCTTGACACAGTGACTCATTGCTTTCCTATTATCCACTGTTGTTCCCATTCAATGAATTTGAGTTGTGAATAGGAGGAACCATAGATGTATTGTAGATGCCTTTCAATTCTTAGAATGAATAAACTTTCCTTCAAGGGAAGCGGGCAGAGTTATTGCGAATTCCCAAACATTGATAATCAGCCGACTATCGACAGTGTGAAACTATCGATATAGATAGTCCTATCGACTATCTGCCTTCCCTAACCCACAGCGCTAGACTAGAGCTTCTCTCCAACTACTCGAACAAAGTTAATGAAACTTGATTCAAAAATCTCATATGGTGTCTAGTTTGTCCTGAATCCTCAGTGTCGCTTCAGATCGACCTTAATGGGTAATTTGGAAAGGTTGAAATATTGAAAGTTCTTGATCTGAATAACTTTTGCAATAACGATGGTTTTGTTGATGGTTTATTATTTTCAATAACAAGCCTTTGGTGAGACCACTCAGGTTAACTTACGATCACCCGTTGGCACGCCATTTGAAGAATCGGTGAGGTATTTGGTTGGGCTGCAGAGCGTGGCAGGCGGCCGTCCAAGTATTTTCATTTTGAGAGGCGAAAAGCCGAGTTTGGATAATATACCACCGAGTATCTCTAGTATACATAGATCAGTGATTTACGAAGAGGGGCCATCTAGTACAGAAATAATAAACCTCTATGTAATAGTTCGAAGATATTTTTTTTTTTTGGTTTATCAAAATAGGTAGCTATGTACAAACTCTCTTGATATTTTGCCGTACTTTTCGAGTTTTGTACTGTACATGGTGGATGATAGGCGAGTAATTAGGTGAACAGGCCTGTAAGTGACAACGGGAATCATAGCCGCAGTACCGTATTAGATAGTCGGCAACCGAGTCTTTCATTAGGACCAGAGTTGTGAAGTGGCCGTCACTAACTTGGCGTCACCTTTCAAATCCTTATCCTTCACGTCCTGCCACAGTTGCTGGCACTGAAATGAGTAGGCAGAGGCTGGCTGGATCCGCTTTTTCCGCCCGAGTTGATCAGTGGTGTGGAGGTGGAACTACCTACTTGCACAGCCTTAAACCAGCCTACCTACCTAACTGCTTCTAGTAGCTTCGAGTTGAGGTTCAGGGAGTTGAAGTGTAAGTAGAGCGGGCCCCTTTACCGCGAATTAGGCCGTCTTCACTGGAGAGGGGGAATTAACCCTCTGATCATACAATGGATCAACGCCATAGCAAACAGAGGGCTCGGCTAACTTTTAATGGAACGAATCCGTAGTGAGCACACGAAACTTCGGTTTTTGTGTTTCCGTCCTATTTCTCGTTGTTATCCGTACAGTCGGCCTTATCAAAAGAAACCTACTTGAGGATTCTTGCTAAAAGCCACTTACATTACTGTAATACGGTATAACATTATGTAATTACACACCTTCGGCTTTTTTTCTTTCAATTTACGTTCTCAACACTCCGAAAAGCTATTTGAAGGTTACTTAATTTGCCAGGTGCCAAAACGGCAACTACACAGAGACTGCAATCTGGAATGGTGTATGACAGACAGGCAAAGTTGCCAGATTGTACAAGCGATTGCACCAGCGAAATTATCGGAACCAACCACGTAAGGAATAAAGAAATAATTGTACTTCACCGATCAATGGACATTTTTGATTTTTGCGCTTCGTTGAAAAAAGGTTGCACATCCCGGTCTAGCTCAGACATCCCGTTGAACATCTCTGCAACCCGATCGCCTTAATTAGGATTAACTGATGGTTAATCGTCTCGTACTATTAATTAATTCAAGAACAACTAACACGGGCTCAACATAATCTTTTTATTTGGGTATGACAATGTTTGGGAATACGCATGTCTTCGAGATATTTAGAAATTCGTTAATAATAGAATATCTAATTAAATAGTCAATTTTCATCATAGATTTGAGCTTCAATTTTTTAATTACTTTTTTCACAGTTGATATCGATAAAAATGGGAAAAAAAAATTATTTAAAAAAAGAACCCAAACTCATAATTTGAACAGGAGAATATTACTTAGAACAAGTTTTTTCACAATAAAATTTATAGTTAACAAGTTTTTGTACACGAAGCGCTCAAATTTCATCTTGTTTCAACATAAATGTATCACGCATCAGTTGCAAAAGATGTGGGTTTAACGGACGAACACACATCACGATGAATCTAGATAATTACCTTGAAAAAACTTAAGTGGATCGTACAGAATAAAGGCATGGGCGGCATTTGGGGCCTGTGTCATATGGTCCAGTTATTCCGACTCGGGTCACAGAAAGTAGAAGGCAGACTGATTTTTGTCTTTGGATCCTTCCGTTTATTAGAATATATTTCTATTAGAACTTCTTAGTTACTATTTCAAAAAATAGTATGGGCTAGTTGAAATTCGGAAAAGTTTATGCAGCTTGTGAGGACCATTTGTTTACGCTTCCTTCATTTAACAATAACTGAAAGAATCGCGTTAAGCCTGACATTTTATTTATGAAAGCCGCCGTGCGTAAGATCTGTATTCTCAACTCTCGGTGAACATCTCACGCAAGGATAAATGAAATATGGATGTGTGCGTTTATGTATGTAAGAGGGTGGTTTGATTTCCGTTGTGCTTCCTTCTATATTTACCAAAGTTGAAGACGTGCTAGTGGACATCTGCGGTGTGATCCATGGGGTGCGATGTTGTGATGTGGCTCCATTACGCTTCTCTGATGCACGTCGGAGATAGACCCTCCGGCAAGACTGAGAGAGGACCCAGTCATCAAGTATTCTGCCCTTATCTCAATCCCTGTAGTCCGTCAAGGGGCACTATAATCTCCACTATCCCATTGGCACGTGAGGTTCTTGAGGGTTCCGATGGGACCAACCGGAACCCTCATCTTGCTCATAACCACATCTCTAATCCTCTCCAATTGTGTACTGCTCTGTTAAATGATGAGTAGATGAGCGTATTGTTGGAGATCATTCACAGCAATGGGCAGACGTACACTATCTGTTTTGGAGGAGCCTGAGTGGCGTCCTTCTGAATCTGCGGAGAATGATGCCAGTGTGCGACGGGGTACGTAAAATCATTCCTTCCAAATTTCAGGAGGCACACAAATATGATCAACTGATCAATCCAAATAGGTATTTTGGTTGAGAACAGATTTACGTGCTCTATGCATATCTCCTGAAAGTCAATAATCGCTCTATCACCTGTAAAACACGCACACTCAAAAGCTCAGTATAAATTCAAATCATGAACGCAAGCAAATTGAATAATAAACCCCAGTGAAAGAATTTGCAGCGTTACATCCATACCAGAATGCTTCAACCCGTGTATCGGCTACAAAGCTTCTTAGGAGTTCACTCCAGTATCCACATTACTACATCACTTCATCACTAGGTTACTGCTATCAAAACAAAAACAATAATAAACCAAAATAACGCAAACATTGGCATCATAAATCGGGCCATACATCGGGAATGGTTTGACCTACGGACCTGGGGAGGAGCTCATTCGATTCCTAGTGGAAAGTTCTTCAAAAAGAGTCCAAATTTAGGCCGCCTTGACATTTTTTTGAGGTTTTTAGGGATTCTACAAAACTTTGACAACCCTTAAAGGGCACTCTAAATTAAGTGAGAGAGCTGGCTCAAGAATTGGGGCATCGTCGGACCAACATGGATTTTTCATGAAAATTTCAGCTTTTTTTCTTCAGCCGTTTGGGAGAAATCGTGCGTACGGCGGACGGACGGAAAATTTTGTATTGCAGATTCGGATTGAAACGTAAACCATTAAATTTTCAGGGGGGGTTTGAATTTTTTTTTTCAAGAGCGATTACAGTGGTTTATTATCGAATAATAAACCAAAACCGGCCGACACGTGATACATAATCCCAGTTAGAATAGTTCAAAGTGACAGTTAATGATAGCGGTATCCAGTCCGGCTAGCATTTTCCATGTTGCTCATTTGGCTTCGAATTTAGATTTTCGTTAGTCGCTGTTGTTACCTATACATTAGGCCCAATGCAAACATAAATGGTGACAAGCGGGCACTCGGTGCAGTGAAGTGGGTCACTTCCGACTAAATACTCATGTCCCACTCCACTTCCTAGTATTTTCTTTCTAGTCTGTTTTTGACCGAATTTCATAAAAAGACGTCAGACATCCTGCAAAATATTTGGAAACATTCTGAGTACTTATTCAGTATAGTACTTGTACTTAGTTCTCATTCTTAGTTCTTGTATTTAGTTTTCGTACTTGATACTCGTACTTAGTACGAGAGCACTTGACACTAGGTACTTGGCTCTTGTACATTTCAAGATAGCACTGAGGCCAACTTATGTGATTGACCTATCAGGGTGCTCGAGAAATCCAAAACCGGTCAGCTCTTTGCTCCTACCGGAGGCGCCCTTGTCGTATTTTATCATATCGTAATCACTGCGTTATAACAATTATCAGCAAGATAGTCGGTGAACTGTCACCTAAGCCAAACGCAGTTTGCGAACCCTGTCTACAAACTTTCTCAAATTTCCAAGCTTGTTTGCCACTTCTTGATGGGCCCAGTGGATTTTTTACTCTGTGGTAAACTGACGAATTTTGAAATGGACTGGTTCATCGTCCATCCATTGTAGACGGCATATTGGTGAGAGATCGAACAGCCAGGGGGTACCAACGGCGTTATTTAAGAGTTTTCGAGATTAATAAATATTGGCGTTTTCATTATTTGTGTTTTATGGGTTTCTATTTTCATAGAGTTTCTAATGAAGTGGGTCACATGTAGATTTGTAGCAAGTTGCTTGCGAAGAGACCCTGCGTTAACTGACTTTCGTCTTCTACCCGTTGGCCCCACAACTCGCAACCTGTGGAGGGAGTATTCCCGCAATGGGGAATACTATTTACTTCCAAAAGAGTTCACTACCACCACGAATCCTAGGCGAAGGGCAGGCCGACGGCGTTTCGCCCTATGGCGCTGCACTCGGGGTACCTGGGTAGTGGGGTACCTCTTCCCGTGGTATTGTTTTGGGTAGCATTGGCCTGCAGACAGCTCAGACCAGCTGCGGTCTGGAGGTCTGAGGAACACCCTAGGCCTAGAATGGCCTCAGGCCCGTCAAATGTCTACCGCTTTTCATGACTGCCCTCACCCCATTCCTTTGGTAGTCATGAAGATACGGTCCCCCGAGAACGACGCCTGGGCCCAGAGGAGCGACCCAGGGGCCACCTCTCATGGTGGACTACTCTATATTCGTTCACCCTCTAATACTTAACCTATCCTATAACTAACCTAACCTACTTGAGGGTAGGCTACTCACTATTCATCTATCCTCTCCTACCTGGGCTAGTTTAAAAACGTAATCATTCCATAAATGACACACATTCCTTAAATTACAATCATTCACCTAACCTAATATCACAGACGCTTTTTAGCCTCCATGGCTGCGCGCACAAACAATAGAGTGAGACAACGAGAAATTTACAAGTTGAAATGTATTTGGCTGAGAAAAGCATAACTTTCTTCCCCTTTGCGACAACAATTACAGATTTTGGGCGGCCAGAGCTTCAGGGAAGCAGCCGCTACTGCTCAAGCGATTCCTCCGTTCGGCGAGGATGCCTAGGAACGGTTCTATCTACTTCAAGAACTGTTACATTATTCTGTTATGACAGCTCACTCTTTTAATCAAAATACCAGCTGGTAACCGTGCGCTTTCAAACATGAAACAATTCGGGATTTTCAAACTCGTTCCAAGGGCAACTTGTCCTCGCCATGGTCTCATTTATTACCTTCTAAATAGTTTCCTTGGAGACCATTCATCTGAAAACAACTTCGCTCGAGTGCACCAACAGCGTTTCTAATTTCATGACGCTTCTCGTCAAGGGTTGACTCTGACTTTTTTAATCAGGTCCTTGGACTTGATCAATATCTGCGTTTCGAGCAGGGCACCCGCATTCTCGCGTCTCAATATTGGTTTTCTCTGTAGACTTCTCACTACTCTTCTTTGTTTCGGTTGGGACCAGGTGTTCAAATATTATTCAACAAAATGTTACACGCATACTTGAGTACGTCAAGTTGACTTACCATCTCAAGCTGGGTTTATATTAAACGAAAACTCGGAGCTCCGCCGGCAATGGACCCCCGGAGCACCACATTCAGTCAACTTCAACGTCGACCTGGTTAATCTATTATTTGTCACCTTGGAACATAACTATGATAACTCCAAAGTGTCAATTTTCCAGGAGGGGAGATTGAAAGTTTCGAACTAATGTAGTTTTTCTTTCAAGTAACTTATTACCGATAAACAAAGTGGTAACATTATTATACATAGATAGGGTTAAATAAAACAGAAATCATGTTGACACTACTTGAAGTTAGACTTAACGCTAAAATGCGGTGGAAAATAGTTCCCCAAGATGGTCGACTGCCCGCGGTAGGGGAAGAATCAGTCCCGCCTGCAGAACTCAATATGACTAAAACAGTATTGATGAAGATTGATCAATACATTTAAAGAAAGAAATAATGACATAATTATATAAGTTTCGCGCCAATGTGGTGCGGTACCTCGTAATTGATAAAGTGCTGGTTCGAGAAATACGAGTAAAAACATCATGTTCCGGAACTGTGGGAGGGGATCGAACGGTAGAATACATAATTTCTGAAAGAAATCCTATATGGGCAAAGTACTGAGATTTAGCAGTTGATCGAATTAGGACATTTCGCAGAATTTCTACTGCATCAAATATATTCTTGTGCTCACTACCGTACAGCGAAGGCCATAGAGTAGCAGAGATTGAGCAAGCGCACAACAAATGGTCCTCATTATGTATAGGTTTCCCATTTCAAATGAGCATCTACAATTAGGCCTCAATATTTGGTCGTGTATTTTTTTGGAATGTTTGGGCATACATTGCATTTGAAGATTTCTACAGCCTGTCTAATGTAGGCGTAGCTCCTCTATTTTCTGGGCATGATCATTCGTGAGAGAAGAGGGGGTAAAGCAGGTTTTTGAGACGTTGAGAGTTAGAAGATTCATGTTTAGCCATTCAACAATTTTTGGTATGCCTCTTTCCGATTTCTCCCGAGCCTCATCCCATGAATGAACAGAGAACAGAAGAACAGTATCGTCCGCAAACATAACTATGTCACATTCAACATCATCACCAAGTCCATCAAGTCATTGACGTATAACAAAAACAGCAGCGGCCCCAAAACAGTTCCTTGAGCTACACTAAATCCATCCAAGTTAGCCTGATCACTCGGAACCCCATTTAAACGTACTACTTGTCGCTTATAGACAGGTAGTTTTCAATCCATTTACGAGTTGTAGGCACTGAAGAATTTAGAGCACGAGCGCCGTAAAATGTACATATATAAAAATGACTGCCAAATGTATTTGAGGACTCACTACTTAAGAATCAGTGGCTTGTTTCGCACTGATTTGTGTGAGAACGTTAAGCAGGCATTGCAGATGGTTTTTTAGGAGATCGGTCCAGCCTTTCATGAGATGCTTTCTATGCAAATGCAAATGTGTGTTGTGGCTGGCACCGAGAAAGTTCGGGTTGCACAAAATTAATTCTTGTTTACCTTAGGAAGTTCAAATTTGGCAGGGAGACACTACTCGAAGAATGAAATCACAGGCTCCATTATGAACAGCCAATCATCAATACCGATGGCATAATTTTGGCGATTGGTTTTTTCAAAGTATGCAATTGGTTCATGGCAACTAAAACTAATTATCCTCTACTTACCGGAATGCGGATTTGCCCATCATGTAAGATATTCTATAATTCAATTTCCACTTGATTAACTGGATAGAAAACACTTAGAAAAGTTCCACTATATGCTCTGCTAGCAGATATCATGTTACATGAACATGAACATGTCTTCGACTGGGGTTTTCATAAAAGTTGTCCTCGAGAGTTGTAAACAGAGCGTTTAGCTTTGGACTGTAGGCGACCAAGTGTTGGGTAAAGAATTTGTATAGTCCATTACAGTAGATGTTCAGATGTATTTGAATGGTTTTAGATCTTGAAGAATTTTTTAGTATTTAGGTCATCACCTATTGAAAACCACCCTTGACTCGTATTAAAGGCCCACAGGTAACGGGACCGTACCGTGGCGTTAAGCGCCGCTGTTGGTTACCTCATTGTCCGTTAATCCTGAAACCATATCTATTTCTGAAAACCCCGTTCCTATGTGAAAATATTTAAAGCCTTTAATGGACTCCGAATTCCCCAAGCTGCTTTGTGCCGTTGGTTTTTCAGAAGCCACCCTTTTTCTGGCAAACGTTCAGTCACCCCTAGCACCTTGGGGTTTCCTGAGGTAGTTGTAACCCCGTCCCTGATAGGTTTCTACTATCCCCCTCTCTCTGCTCCTCGCAATTCCCCACTCTAAATTTTCTTCACTTCCCCTCCAAACAAAATTTTCCCGTTTTTGGTTAACAGAATCTGGAGTCAGTTCTCTCCTTCGTTTCAGCCGACTCTTACACTCTTGTTAACTTGGCTCTCCTGGGACCTCCCTAATATTGGCTGGGATCCCTATATAGTTATCACTTATCAAGCTTGACTGACTTCATATCATAGTTATCAAAGTGACTTCATTTTCCTAACTAAGTAGTGGCAAAGCAGCATATTTAGTGATAGTGTTGGCTACCCGCGAAACCTCAACTTAGGCAGAAGCACCCTAAGGTTTTAATCAACAACACCTGTATTTGTTTGATTGGTTCACTGTATCGACGAATACGAATTGAATTATGAATTTCCATACCCGTTCATTGAGTATGTACGCATTGCTTTGAAATACAGCCTCCATAAGTTAACTGCACAACGTTTACATGTTCCTTGGGTTCACCTGAACTGTAAACGTTACATTCCTCAAAGAGAATCATGTGTCAGCGCAAAATTTAGTATCCGCCTAACGAAAATTGTTTATAGTACAATTAATTCAGTTTAGAAATGTAGCCTGGTACATAAGGAGGGGAATGTTGACGGTTTGAGATGTGGACACTTGTCACAAATCAAGCGCTTTCTATTGAGTGGCGAACTTTGCTATATTTAGGAACAAGATGTAGGAGTTAAGAAAAAATAGGTACTTGATGCCGGCTGATTTAAAAAAACAGGGAAGAAGTGGTAAACTCGAAACAAGGAGAAGGCGTAGAGTACCGATCGTCATTTAAGTATCGAACGATGCCACCCAAAAGATTCGGTTAGAATTCGGTACTACATGAGTCGGATGTGTAATTTTATCCCGCTGGGCAGCGCTCGGGACGCTGCACCATACCCTTCCTTCAGATGTTCACACCAAAAGCCTACTCCGATAATTCCTAAATTTAAATTTAATTCCGCAGTAATAGTGTAACGGTACAATAAATTTTGTTTTAACCGTTCTTCCAACTGTGTTGATCTTTCATCGATTACGGTTAACAACAGGCTTCTTCTGCTCTCCATCGTTCTAATGAAAAAGGGGGCGCTGGAAAATGTTCAGCTTCTCAGGGAGAGGTGGAGGAGGAGGAGGAGGAGGGGGGGGGGGTTGACAGTTCATCCAAAAAAGCTTGGGACCGTCCATGGGATGGATTCGAGACCATCAATTTTATTTCAAAACACATTTATTATATATTTATAATAATTTATCAAATTAACAGTGACAACTTTCTAAGCAATTGAATGTATAATTGAAGCAAACTGTATTCACAAAACGGGTTGGAGACCCGTACCGTTGGAGACCCAGCAACTTACCGAGGAATTGAACACTTCTTCCGCTCGTCCGAAGCGGTAATTGAGAATGTAATTCTACCGAGGAAGGTCATTTCTGATGAGTTCATATTAAGCCCAACTCAAGTAATTTCAGAGTTACTTGAGACCTCCACTTATTTACTGTCGAATTTGACGTAATGGGCTTCCCCTTTCGAACTATATTCATAGTTCCGCCAGAGTTTTTAAATTTTCTATAGACATCCGAGTATGAGCACACTTACGGCAGGTTCACCGACATTCATAATCTGGTGTAGAGCGCTTAACGAATGCGAATTGCCTCGGTACGGTTCATTTACCTCATTTAGGCTTAATCAGACCAATTTACTCTCCTAGTTTTGAATTCAAGCACATTGTTGAAGCATATATTTATACAGGGTGTAGTGCGAGCGCTCCTCCACGTGTTTGACAAGTCATTCCCGACCAAAGATCTCCTCCTAGACCTGATGTAACTAATGGGTTGAAATTGACATGAAGTTTTTAGATTGATCTTCCACGACTACCCTGAAAATTTGTGATAGATCGGACCACAAGAACCTGAGAAAACGGTGGTCGGTGGATTTCACGTTTCACATCCGCAGGCTGGTATACTGATTTCAGAGCTATGAAACTCTCAAGGACCATCCTCAGCCTAACCCTCACATTCCCTGAAGATACAAAATAATATCGGATGAAATCAGCAGACATATGGACAGACAGACAAAACAGAAACTGAAGTTGTTCAAAATTGTCTAAAACGCAATGTGAGAGCGGAAATTTTTAATTTGAAGACAACAAAGGTATACTCTTTCCACAGGTCGACTCGAAAGCAATAAGGGGAATAGAAATAGAATAATTGAAAATCGTTTAGTTTCAGTGTATCGTTGTATCATGTATCATACTATTTCAGTCTTAAAAAAGTTTCATCGTTGTGATTCACGGTACAAGGTAATTGCAAATGTATCGCAAAGTAGACATCAACAATATAATGCCAAGAGCCTCGAATTGGTAACTGCTATGCCATCTTAGTTCCACTTTGCTGGGTGTTGCACTAAGGGGGGTCATAGACTCGTAAATGTGGAATTACATCATATTTTACCAAGACTACTTGCATCAACATCTCATTAAAGCTCTTGTGGTGCAAAATACGTTTGATGGTTACAAATTTTGCATAACTTACCGATTTTGACTGCTCTTAGCCGCTGGAACGCGTCGATCGACGACCAACCTGGCTTGTCTATTCAACTTGACTCGCGGACAGCTCGATTTTTCCCTCCTCCTTTTCGGGATCAACTTCCTATTTCCACCTGTTCGCACGAGAATTACGGCTCTTTCGCGAATGACTGTTCGCCACAGCATTACATGTATCACCAACCTCTCCCATGAATTGTGCATAGTGCCAACTCACTTTTTCAATAGAATCCCTATATTGACTTTTTCGCTTCTCCTTTGTCTTCAGTCAAACGATATTTTTCTAATTAGATATTTTCTCTACAGTAGTGAGACTTCTTTCTTCTTTCTATTCGAATGTGACAAGTTCATTTCTTTCTTTCCCTCCTTTGTACAGTTCTAAACGCCACTGTTAATTGTATTTTTGTTATTCTCCATTTCTAACTGGAATCGCCCGTTTGATGTTGAATAAACAATAAATAAATGATAGCCCGTCTGTGTTGAACTAATATTTGCATAACACCACCTCAACAGGCACTTGAACTGCTGTCGCTCGTATAAATTCTGAAACCCTGAGGGTACGATATTTCTTTTTATAAATATTTGTTCGTAGCTTTTTGAAAAAGCAGTCCATTCTAACTACAAGAATGCGCCGTTAGGTTTCTACCAATGACCGATTTTGGAGTTGAGTTAGTTTTGTCCCAAGGTGACTTACAATTATTCAATCTCACGGACAATAATTATCTATTAGATTGAATAATTATGCAAATACACGTATTGAACTATGAATGAACAAAGATCCAAGTCAAGTGCATGTGAAGTAGACATTACTTTCCATTCTGTGGGGAAAGTAACAACGGCTAAAGAATATAACCAATATGTATCGATATAACTTATGAATTCTCGTTTTCATGTAAGACATTATGTATGTACTACAATATTATGCCATATGACATGGCGGATCCGAGTAATCGCAGTATAAGTACCTCACTCGAATTTTCAGCTCTTTTTTGTTAGCTGAAAGTTCCTAGTTCAAACAGGTTTTCACTCTCATGTATGGGGTTTCGATTTTGTTTTTGAGTTTCAGCAAGTTCTATGAACAAATCTCTCGTTAGATACGTATTCCCTTAGTGGAAACTATTTTGATGAATGAAGAAAACGATTGTGATGGATTCACTGAAATTTAGGAACTCGTAAGACTGAATTATACTGAAATGTGATGTAATGTCCCTCAAAATTTTTTTCAGAGGCTTCGTTTTCGAGTTATTTCAATTTTAAGATTTTTGTTGTTGTTGTGTGTGTGTTTTCGATCTTAATTTACTAAAACGGCCTCAACTCACTCATGTACTTAAAAAAATTCAAATTTGATTATACCGTTGGAAAGAGCATACAATTTTCTATCTCCCTTAAGTATCAAACTAATATTGGTGAGAAAACAATCGGAAAAGTGAATTTCGTCAAATCTCCAGAATGACCAATTTTCTACTTACTCTGTAGGTTTAATAAAATCTCAGCTTTCCAAAGGTGTGCTGCCACAACCTTGAAACGATTAAATGATAAAGGCTGATAAAATCGGGTAAAATGAGAGAAAATCAGTGACGAACGCCGATGCGCAGCCGCGGTAGGTTAATATTGAACCATTCTTCAATTCCTGGAGAAATAATTTATTTGGAACGCCAAAGTTGTAAATAACTTCGGACAATGTTGGCCATCACTTGAGAGCGATTGTGGAATTCAGCAACTTTGAGGGAAGTGGCTCAGTCGATGTTGGGATTTGTGCAACAATGCTCCTTGAACTCGTTCGAACTATGCTATAAGTTAGCTCTTGAAGAAGGTAGGTACAAAAACTCTACGAAAGAGAGAAGCCGGCTCTTCATCAAGTCGGCATCCTTAACTGGCTAAACTGCTTAACTGAGTTATTCCATTGTACAGTGTTTATTGAAAATTCCTCAAGACTTGGGAGCTCCGTAAGTTCAATTCAGATTACAATCATTAATTGATGGGCTGAAGTGAAGGGGGAGTTGAGTGCTCCAAATCCCGTCACACTTGACCTGGCCCCTTCATAAGCTGCTGTGTTTGGTTTTTATTCGGTTGGCCTCAAGGGAACTTGCCTCTCCTTTTAATCAGCCCGAAAACCCTATTATTCATATTTGTAAACGACTTCTAACGAATGAATCATGCCTCGCCCGGGAAATTTAAAAAGCCTCAAGAACTCCAAACCATTTTGGGTGTTAGTCAACTGTTTGAATAAGGTGTTGTTCTTCTAGAGGAGAAATTATTTTAAAATACCAAGTGGAGTGGGCCGTAAAGAGTCGTCACAGTTCATAACATGGATGTATAGCATTGGTTTGAAAAAATGTACGAACAAAATGTAAAATTTGAAATGTACCTACTGATACCGATATTCGAAATGAGGAGGAGTTTCCACTTGTGGGATCCCTGTCATTTATATGGGTCATTTCGAAATTTCGGTCACATGTCACTGATCAGTATTGCCGTCAAATCTCAACTAAATACAGTTTCGTAAGTCTTTTAAAATTTTTCTCCAATTTGAATGTAAATGTTCCATTGAAGAGAATGTAAAGGTTGTGCCTCCAGGACCCAGGAGAATATACAAAAGTCCGTATATCTCACTCCCTACAGCTGTCACTAACCAGAGGTATACAACTTCCATCGTCACTACTCAGCGAAATATTTATTGGGGCTATTACGAGTATTTCCACTTACACTACGAAAGAACATACCTGCTACAATGGATATCTACCTCTGGCAAACAAATTGGATCAAATCAAGTAGCCTTTTCATCCCATTATTTCAGTGTCACACGGTTTTTCCTCACTCTCTACAATGTTTTGAAAAGTAGCCCGCAACAGGCAGGAAAGGGTGGTTATGAAGTTGCTTCTGTTTTGTTGACTTCCCTCATTCAAGGTGGTCCCAACGATGGTGATTGGATTTCGCCTAGTCCTTCCCTGTCAGTTCTGCCGGGGAAACAATCCCTGGAGGCAGCAGTGTAGGTTTTTTAACTCTCACTCCCTACTTGAGAGTGAGTAACATTCTGACTGTGGCAAGTGAAACTTAATCGCACTTGTTGGCAATTAGTGTAGTTGTTGGAAGTTCGTTGACAACAATTTGGTTCAACCAGTTTCAATTGATTTGTGGCCTGTAAAGGCGGTGAAAGGCTATAACCTCACTCCCTACTCTCTCACTCCCTACAATATCCAGCCAATAGCCCCTTAAATTGTAGGGCGTGATATCTGCTTGTAGCAAGTGAGATTTTGGCAAGGAAAGCTGAGTATAAATACTAAGGTAAGTTGAATTTACTGTTGCTGAAATTAAGCTAATTTGTGCTGTTCCACTCACCCAATTTAAAAGACTTTAAGAATTTAAAAGAGCGACGATTCCCAAGGAGGTTGGGGGCTCGAGAGGGGAAAAAGTAGTAGTAGTAGTAGTATATACCTCACTCCCTACAAACTTTTTTTTTTTTTTTTTTTTTTAATGTCGTATGACATGACGTGGTTCAAGATTATGTGTGCTCACTTGAGTAATATGCCGAGAGAACTGCAGTGATTTATTAGGAACAAGAAAATTGATCAAGTTTCAACTTGATTTTTTTAGAAAAATCGGTACCCAAATATGACCGAAATTATGAAATGACCCACATGCCAGAAGAAGCTTCTGGGGGCTTATTGAGGTTCGTTCGTGAATAAAAAAACTTGTTTCAAACGTTTCGGAGTTTTATTTCCCCGTTTTCGACGGGAATCTACAAACAGAAAAATTGAAATAACCTGTTAGTGATAAAATTATTAGTGTTTTAACTGGGACGGAATTCCCTACGTATTAAGAAATGATTAGGGAGTGATAAAAAACTTTAAGAGTTTTGATGTTTGTAAAAGCTTATGTATGAAAACTAATCGTAAATGATAATGAGGGACATAATTTTCGTGTCAACAGTTTCAACTTATACTTAATGAACAAAAAATGATAAGTTAAATAATTGTTGACTTACATGATTGGAAGGATTCCAAGTTCACGTCAGCAGTGTGCACTGTTACGGAAAAACTCTCTATTCTAAAGTTTGACCTGTGAGACTATATTCAAAATTCCCATTAAATTTCGTTAGATCTCTCTTTCCCACCTCCACCACCACCACCATCCTCATTTTCCCTCTCTTTGATAACTTTCCAAAATTGAAATGGATCGTCCATAGGTACCCAGTCTCATTGGGACCCAGATCGGACAGCCATTGTATTCGAAAAGGACTTTGACATCAACCGTTCCATAGCGTGGTTTTCCCAGAGCACAATGCTGACTTGAACTGGTATATGAGTGGCAAATGTTTGTTGAACATACAAGAAGGTACCAGGCTAACTTTATGAGTTTTATAATTTGTGTTTTTGTCTGTAAAAAAAAAAATAATACTTAATTCAAAAAATTAATAAAAAAAAGTTTATGCTCCAAATTTTTCTGAAAAACTAGAAATTCAAAACTGGTTTGTTGGAATAGTTTCAAAACTGGAAAATACTTAGGGTCCTTCAGATATAAATGTTAGGTTGCGTCAGTGTTAGAGGCTCGCATTCAGTTCAGGTAACTTTTGGCCTCGGATAATATTTGTTGGCTATTCGTCAATGCCGTTTACCAGCTAGATAGCGCTATCTTCTTGGCAACTTTGCCTGAGATTCTCCTACCCCAGGTAGCGACTTTATCCCCTTGGTTGGCCTCGTTAATGGTATTTTCCCTCTTCCATGATAAGTAAATATGTCTTCTGGGTTGTAAAGTGTGACGAAAACGTTCTACGATGTTGATTACATTGAATTGGATTTTTCGGAGGAGTTAATGTTTCAATTCCTTGGATACGCAAGAAGGCCGTAGACAGTTCAGATTACATTAACACTGTTGATGATGCCGAATATCTCATCAGTTTTCGTTCGTCAAGAGGAACGACGATGATTGTATTGGAATCGATAGCAGAGAGAAAAATTTGAATCCCACCATCCTAACACTCAGATTTTACTGTCTTGGTGGGCGGATTTCTTCATAGACAGCAGCAATTAGGAACCGTCAACCTATCTCAAAACTCGAAGTAATCAACCTGCGTATCCATGTCCAACATGAGGGCCGTCCTGTCCAGCAATGAAAGGTTGTCAACTGCAATAGCTTTATTTTCCAAGAAAATTCGGTAAATGGGTTCTGGGATGGCTGGGTTGACTTGAAACACGATAACGCTCTCACTGAAAAAATGAATAGCGCCGAAAATGAATTTGTTTCTGCGAACGACAATAGCCTATCGCCTTAGTTGAGTTAAACCGTGTGTGGTAGACCAGGCAGTTAGGTCAGCGGTCTACGATTAATGGCTTTACCGGTGACAAGTATTTACCAGTACAATTCTGCAGGGAAGTCACTTTGCCGTAATTGAGTCGACAGGAAGTGGATAACTGGAATCGAAATGCCGAAGTACCCGGAAACCCCGCATCATAATACATTATCAAGGGGGGGGGGGGGGGCTTGGGCCGAAGAGGGTAGGGGGTACCTATAAATACAGATTCCGTTTCCCAGGCCCCCAAACTCACTTACCGCAAAACCCACTGAACCTAAAGTCTACTCTTCCACCGCAAAAACTTCGGCTTTTATCGCCCCTTTCATCTTTTCCTGCCCTCAGCGTTCTCACTACTCGGGAAATATCATCCTGCCGCCGCCTACCTGTCCTCAAACTCCACCCCACACTCCAGAAAAATACCATTTATTTGCTCTAGTTAACCAACCAAGCGACCGCTGTCCTGAAGCTCTGAAAACACGTCTTTCAGAACTCTGAATGGCCAACGTGGCTAATCCATTAATCAGCAGATCAAAGCTGTAACCACCACCCCGAGTGCCTCTCACGGATATTCCGGCGCGAATCGATTCATCACACATATCGACGTGATGGTTACCTCACATACCTATCAACTCACAGGGCCGTTCAGTCTACACGGAATTATGATTTTTGCCTCAATAACTTTTTCTATCATCAGTTACTTTTTAAACTGCTAAAGATCGAGAGAAGTAGCACAAGCTATCAGTATGGATGACTGGAATATTGTTGAATCGAAATGACCATCTGGGGGATAATTTGCTAATTCCTGACAATGTCGTCAACATTTAGGACGTCCTCTGAAGCAAAGGTTCGTCAATTAAAGGTCGCATAATGGAGCTGATATAGGGGTGTGTAGGACTACAAAATCATGAGAAACTTATTGACTGAGTTATAGACCAGTCTACGGCCGAATCCGTGAAAAAATAGGTCTCGTTCAACGGGAAATCTGAGCTGGACCGCATGGATGGCGAACGCTCAAGTATTTTCATCTTGAATGCAATTACATATGTGGGCTCGAGGTGCCCTTTAAATAGTGTAAATATACATATCTCGACTGTTGACAGCCATTTCGACAGTTGTGACAACTTAAAAGTAACTTCGAACTTTAAATATGGTAATCTACGGACTATTCGTAAGGTAGCCTTAGGTAGGGATTGTAGAAATCTACAAACAGGGTTCCCACCGAGGTTTGAGACGACATAATCCGCAGCTGCCCATTCATATCTCCGAATGATTAGCTTAACATAGTTTTTCTTGGTCGATCACAATGGAGCGTAATTGAAAGTAATAAACAAAAATTGTAATGATGCAACTTTTGTTGAAATTTTATTGAACAATAAATCCCTGGCCCGTGATGAGTACCATTGGTGAACTCCCAGTCAAGTGGGAAGTGGTGCACTGCTCGCTGATGGCGACTCGTAGCCATCCCAAGATTTCAGTCGTCGTAGAAATTGTATGCCAAAAAGTGACGTAGTATTATGACAAGAGTAAAAAGAAAGTCTGAGTAAGGAAAAACGAACTCTCAGCTGGAATAACTTATCTCCATTTTGGACGAGAAACTGGAAGTAGAAAAACAACTTCTCGCTAAGCTACTTTTCAGATTAAAAACTTCACTATCTACCTTCCGGCATCTAGTCGCCAAGCTATCATTCTCAGGGCGTGTTTACAATAGATTGTTTTCAATCCCTCTTTGTGACAGTTTCACCTACTTGTTCGTAAAATTGTGCCCGGTATGCCATTTACAGCCAATCGCCGAAGATTCGCACCGTATGTGTGCCATTTCTATTTCGTTTAAATATTTTCAACAAGAAGCCTTTGTAATCGTGAACCGAACATTTTTTTATATAAGCCCTACAACTTTCCACCTGACAAGTCCGTCAGCCGTGCAGCCCATAAAAGTCCTCACAGTTGATGAAACGAATCCATTCTTTCTCACAGACTACATTTGCGGTATTTTCGGTCCCAATTTCCAGCCCCCGGTTTACCGTACACGCTATGTTATAGTCCAAAAGCAGGTCAAAAACCTGGATTTTCGAAGGTTTGCTGACAAAGGGAACTGAGTTCTTATTCCCTAGTTATTTTGGAAGCTCAATCGATTAAGATAGGCCCCATACCAGTCATCTGACTGAGAACATCTCATTCCAATTGTGACAAGGGACTGAATTTATAGTGGGGATGAACCCAACAAATAAGATGAACAAAATTAAATTCAAGAAATTTGACATTCACAGTACTTACAATTTTTTTCACACAAGTACTCACAATTTAATATAATAAATGGTTCTTACTAGACCTTCAATATTTGTGATAAAGAAACTAGTCGGGACAAGGGCAGAAGGGAAACGGTATCTGAGGTAATGGCATCCACGAGTGGGCTCTCTCCTAGGTAGGTATTTTCGAGTTGTCCGACGCTCCGACCTAAAACTGAGGATGCAAACGGGAAACGCTCCTTTAATACCCTGCTTGGTGTTCATAATACAGGGTGGATTCGGATAAGGGACGAAAAAATGTTCGGTTAATTTGCATCAAAAATGTAATAAAACCCCGCCTACCCAACTTTTACATCTCAATCCATTCTCTAGATAATAATTTTTTAAACGTTTTTTCAGAAATCCACGTTTTTTGACATAAAAACCCACGTTTTTCCACTTTAAAACGACGTTTTTCTACTTTTGACCACATTTTCGGATTCAGCGTGAAATTTCCTTTACGACCAATGCACATTCATAATCATAAACGAACCCCTAAAGACCGCAATTGCAGTTGAAACATTGAACATTTTAAAAAATTGCTAGTTTCTGAATTACCTTTATTTTTACTGCACTTCCAAAAAACGTTCTGGAACTTGTCAAACCTCAGGAAAACTTTCGAATTTAATCAGCTTTCTAATGGTATGGTCAACTTTGCGATTCCGCACCGACGTCATGGAGAAATTCCAGTTTGAAGGCGAAAAAACGTTTGGCATCTTCCGGTCTTAAAAGGAGGATATTCATGTTTTCTGTTACCATGAGTCTGTAGGTAAACTACCATTCGCAAGCCAATGTTTCAAGACTAGTTCGAGTGTGAAAGCGAGTTGAGTCGACAAAACGTCATGAAAGTGTTCAGTTACGTTAAAATCATGGTAGGCATCACAAATGAGGAATACGCGAATATTTTCTGAGGGTGAGGATCAAAAAGGCAGCCGCAATATTGTGGGATAGTCAAACGCACGACATAACAGTTAGAGCCAGGCGGAAAAGAACGAGAGCCTACATAAGAAACAATGGTGGTCATTTTGAGAACACATTGTGCGAATGACTTCTTTTAAATTCACTAGTATTATTTATTTAAACTTTACTAGTCTGATTACTACAAATGTTTTTCGAAAATTTTTCTAGAAAAGTAGTATCACTTTATTTTTGTAACCTACCTATTTTGCGGATTTAATAATTTCCTCAATTCAACAGCGAACTGTTTCTTTTATCCCTGGGAGTCCTCGATTGCTGTTTAAAAAGCTCTGTTTGGGCCAAAAATGTACAGTGGGAATTGTATGGTATGGCATATACGGTGCGTTTGTGAATGTTATAAAAGCTCCATTAGCTTGTTTTGCTAATTCTTACCATCTACATATATTTTTTTTAAAAAGCCCTGTTGATTTCAGCCGTCAAATACTGCGAAAGCAGAAAGCAGAGTGTTTGTAAAAAAGTACTTGAGCTTGGATCTTGTGGGATATTGCCCTTGTTCAGACGTGAGGCGTTGATAGCTCAACTCAGGAGAGTCCAATGGCACAGACTTCAACTCTTTGTTAGATTATTATGGTCCTATAATACCTCACATGCCAGTATCATCATTGATCGAGTTTTTGTCACATTTTGGACCACTAAATTGTGATTTTGGACTCGTCGTCCGGGACCAATAGGGCAGCCCAACGGAGTTGACTTGTGCATTGCCAAGACTGATTTTCTGGCGTTGGAACGAATTTTTCAGCGTTTCAAAAACGATTTTGTGACACTGTACGCTGTACACCGTAGTACCTAGTCCTTACAATTGGTATGACGAATCCATTTCAACAAGTGGACCCCACTTTCTGTCCAGCTGATCGTAATTTCTAGCCAGCCCGATCGCCTCACACGCATAGATGCTACGGGCAAAAGAAAAGTAGCCAAAAAATGACAAAAACGCGTATTTCGGGGGGTTTACTGACATGGGCAATCGGGTCGACATTTCTTAGTAATTTTGGGAAAAAAATCGGAAGGCAAATAGTCTCAATTTCTGAACTTGAAAGTTCAAGATCCTACAAATCTTACAATGACGCATTATCAAACAAATAACAAAGTCATGTGATACAATTTTTCGCGTTTTCCTCTTCGTTTTTAAGCTCTCCTCAAATTTTTCCTCAAGCGGCACATGAAAAGAATGATAAAACACTGAAAGAGTTTTATAAAAATGTATATTATTTAGGTGTCTATTATACAGCCCTGCAGATGTCTATAATTATCAAACGTAGACTCTGGAATATCATTTCTAAATAGGTAACGTGAAAAAAATACGTGAAAACAAAGCTTCCGCTACCTATAGGATGATTCGGGAACAAACATATTGTCTATCTGTCCGATAGCTGATTCCTGATACAGACTCTCTCCTCCTGGAGAGAGGAGTAGCTCTTTTGCACCATCAATGACGACATACGTTATGAAAGCAAAATTGACCACGTGACAAAGGCAAATGATTGTTGTTCTAGTCATTTGAAGATCCTTAACACGTGTTTCCGTGTTTACCCTCCCCCGTCTATCACGTTCCTACGAAATGAACGGCTGTTTCCATTAAATTATACAGTGGCCAAGAAAATTACGGCGCTTTTCCCCCTTTCATAGCCTCATGTCCTTTCCCAAAGGATTAGGATCCGGGTGTTCATCAGCAGTAAACCGAACCACTTGCGGATCTTCACTAATTGAATACAAGGGAAGGAGCCTTCACGCGGGGGCGGGTTGGGTTTGATCAGGGGCGGGGCCGCCTCCCCGGGACCCGGACATTCGATTCACATACACACAGACACTCATTTACATCAGTCCTCTAACCACACTCCCTGATTGTATTCACTTAGCCTTACATGCATGAAACAATTAATTATTGATAAAATCCAAAGATTATTGTCTTTCTCCACTGTAAGCTTCGTGGTATCTTCCTCCCATTTCCTGGCCAGGTGTCTGCAGTCTCCAGCCGAGCAATGCGTGCCGTGGGTTTCATAAAACATAACACGCGTGAGTTCAACTTTGTGCCAGCAATCGTGACACTTTACAGGGCTCTGGTGGTTCCCATCTTGGAGTACGCCTCAGTTGTCTGGACCCCCTACTACAAATATCAGACGAACCAACTGCAGAGCGTGCACCTTCGATTCTTACGCTATGTGGCTTACAAATCCCGGGTTCCTCCTTTGGCGCTCTGGAGAGGATGTGTGACGTGCAGAGTCCTGAAATCCAGCACTACCTGGCCGATGTGACATACTTCTGCAGACTGTCTACAGGAACGTTGGACTCTCCTTCCCTCCTGACCAAGTTTGGCTTGGTTGTCCCTCGGCATAGCTCTCGCTCAAGCATCCTTTTTCTGGTGCCCTTCTCGCCTACGAACTACCTCTATAACAGGCATTTTTGCCGAGCCGCGGCGTCGAGTGAACCCGGGTGTTCTACTCAACGTTATTATATTCAGTTTTTTCGTTTTAATTTAATGATGTGCCCCCTATTGTGAAGCGGGTAAATGTGTGTATGTAAGTGTTGCCTGTGGCAGAGCTGGCGCAAGTAGAAATGACCCGAAGCAAGCGGTATACTAGTTGAAAGGCTTGATGGATGAGGGGTGTTGTGGATGTCTATTGATGTTATTCAATAGGGGTAGAGTTTCTTAGAACCACGGATAATAGAATAGTAGTATCTAGAATATTCTAGTATCCGTGCTTAGAAGTACTCGAGCTGGCCATCGTGGCAGGAGTACTTCTGCGAGACTGTTTCCTTAACCGGTTGTCTTTTATAGGTTTAGTTTCTTTAATTTCGTCTTCTTCAATTACCAAGATCTCTAGGTTAACTTGGTAAAACTGAGGGTCCTTGAAACGTTTTCTACAAATTCATTGTTGTGCGCCATCGTGTTGAAGGTGAGTTTTCTTCCGCTAGTTTCCAGCCCGGTGAGAACGTTTCTGATCGCCCCTTTCCGGGAAGCATTTGACGAGTTTACTTTGAATTTAATAAAAGAGCAATTTGTAATGAAGTCGTACATAGTCGCATAAACACCCAAGGAGCCCAGCGGCTGCTGTTGGTAGCGATGAACCTCACCCGCTCTTGAGGCTGACGGGAGGAGGATTCTTCAAAGTCGGGCTGTTCGGCTTTAATTGCTTTTGCGTCGACTGAGGTAAATAATCCGCAAATTAATTTTGTCACAAAGCTTCATAACAATCGAGCGGCTCCAAGAGAGAGTAACCCTCCCCTCCTAGCCGCTCACCATCTCCGCCAACAGCCACTTCCACTTCATTTACAATGGGCCAAAGATCGAGCAACTCAATCTACCCGTATTAAACTCATTCCCTCTAACGACCTCTTTCATGGTAAGTATTGAAATGATTACGACTAACTAGGGACTTCTGTCTCTCCCTCACACTTCCTTTGTCGGTAGAGTAGCATATGCCTGAGGGAAAAGTAAACAAGTAGAACAACTGGTTTCCACCAGGTGGAAACTATTGGAATGACAGGCCATATCCATTCCTTGTTGTATTCAGTTACCTGCAAACTAAGTTGTTGTAACGAATAGGAACTTGTGCCTGACTTCAGTCTTGTAAGAGGGGAGCACTAAAAGGATCACTTTGATGACTTATATGACAGAAGACAATCTGTCACATAACGCAATTATCACCACTTCTATCTTCTTATGTTATGAGAAAATGTATGGATCCTCTTTTAGAGGTAACCAGTGCAGTCGTAATCATATAGTTTCGTTTTCCTGAACCTACAATGTTGGATGAACCTACAAAAACTTGATAGGATGCAGTATAAATGCCTAAGATTATGTTTGGGAATGTTGAAGACAACTCCCATTCATGCCCTGTTAGTTGAGGCTAGTGAGTTGCGAATAGAAGGAGATTATTGTCAGACCGTTATGTTTTTAGAGTTATAAGCTCGAAAAAATACATATTAGAGGAAGCTGGCGAGTTACATAGAAAATAACGCACGTTGGAACTGCAGACCAACACCTCTAGTCGTAACTGGTTATATACAGACATACTGCAACATAACCAGCATGTGGACAGGAAATAAAACCTATAAATAAATAAAATAACAATTATTCTGAAATGTTCAAACTCCCGACATATTGTTCAAGTTATTCGGCGGAGGTGATAGGAATTTTGAAAGCACTGAACTATGTCAGACGAATAATGCAAGAAAACCCGAACACCACTGCGGTAGCAGTTTTCTCTGATTCCTGGAGTGCACTTCAAATTTTGAAAGCAGGAAAGAGGAAGAGAGCTCAACATCCAATTTTCGCCGAGATATTGAAGATAATCTTTGAGTTATACAATGCAAATATAAATGTAGTATTTATCTGGGTGAAGTCCCACATTGGTCTAAACTATGATGAGAGGGTGGGTGTATTAGACAAAAGAGGAGCGTCTCTAGGGATTTTCAGCACGGACACCATCCCGTAGGAAGATTTTTATCGCCCAATCAGCAGCTACTCTAAAAATAGCTGGATGGAAGAGTACCGTCGATCTGAAAACGGAAGGATATACAAGAACGTCCAGGTCACACCATCCCAGAAACTTCGGTTTACTAGTGTTGCATCAAACCGACGAGAAATCAACACCTTGTGTAGAACTAGAAGTAACCATGGACTAAGCGATTATTATCGAAATCGATTCCTAGGGGGCGATCACCCAGCTTTGTGCCTGGATTATCAACTAGAAGAGGGCACCCTCGAACGTATGGTAATGAATTATGTGGCATTTACGACGGCTCGACAGACTGTATTTGATGAAACTACCCCAATACTAATATTGCCTTTTAATTATAATTCATTGATTAGCAATAAAACAGTACTTCCGGTAATATATAAATACTTTTTAGAAATGAGGAAATCGGTGTAAGGTTAGAGGTGGTCAAAATTGGGGTGGAGTACAGTACTATAACATAGTAAACATAAAAAATACATTGTGTTATTGTACATGATAGCTGTATATACTGTGTAAACTGCCCAATAAAAAAAATCCGTTTTCGGTTCTGAAATGAGAGTGTTTAACCCAAATTTCTGTGAAAAAGATGGTTACGTCCTCCTGAAAACCCATAGAGAGAACTGGTAACACTTGAGCTATCACACAGTCGGCCAGATTGCATTAGTATGAATAAAGTCAGTTTTCGAAGCCTGCCACAAGGTTATGTGTGAATTTGAATGAGGTGTTGTTGGGGAACGTGACTCACAAAGTAGAAAGATGAGTCATGAACTGCTGACTTCCCTCTTCTCTTTCATTTTTCCTTCAAATTGCATTTGGGTGTCGAGAAGATTAAACGCGGTCGTAAAAACTCTCCGGCCTGGCACAATCATTCCAACTTACGTAAGTTATTACTTCCATATCAAAACTGAATTATTTAGTTTTCAACTTTTTAATTACAACAAAATAAAAAACCGAAGGTATTACGTTTTAAAAAGATATAATCAACAGTGAACGCAGTTCATGTCATTGCCTGTTTTATACCCCCCAAAACTTGCATGTGAGTTCTACTCGACATCAATATAGAGAAACGGTATAAATTATTTCACATAGGTTCATTAGTTTGGTAACTCTCTCTTCATCATTTCAGAACGCTAAGTCGTCGAAAAAAGAGTATGAAAAAATTAAATTGCACAAACGTTTTCTTCAACATTATTGTCCTTTAAATGAGATTTCTTAAGTTAGATGAGCTCGGACTGGTCGGGGACCCATCTGAAACGATTCAGCGACCAAAATTACATGGAAATGACGCCCCTCTTGCCTAAGTCAGTAAAGTTTTGCCACGTTTTTGAGCAGTTTTAGGCCGCAGCGTGTGAGATGATCGGGCTGCCTAGAAATTACGACAAACTGGAACCCAAATGGAGTCCATGCTCAAAGAACGGAGTTCTTATATCAACTCTAAGGCCTTTTATGGTCCGTACTGCCGTACGCAGAGTGAAAAAGTTTTAGGAGGGAGTTATAAAATGTTGTTGCTGAACGAGTGCAAAGGCTTATTGAAAATAATGAACAAAAACTTCGTTGAGACCGAGCGATGGGTTTACAAGCATCTCCTCGCTGTTCGTCGTAAGGCTCCGAACTCGTATCGCAGTCCCTTACTAACTTCTGTGAAACAATATAAATCAACATTTCCTATTATATCCAGTCATAACTAAATAACCCTTAACTAATAAGAACAATTGGAACTTTTCCAGCAGCGGCATTTTATCGCAACATTGAAAATCTACCCGGTTTATATCCTAATTTTGAGTTTACTATTGAAAATTCAACTTGTAACGAATTGAAGACCGTTTTTCCTGACTCAGCACAAGAAAGACCATCAGGAGAAATGACAACTAGGTACTAGTAATTGTTTACGAGCTAATAATGCAATTTGGTCGCAAATTATTACACACAAATCTATCATTTCTGTATCAGATAGCTCTTCTACGCTGATTACTTGTCAATAGATGATTATGAAATGAAATGAATTTTATTTGAATACGCGTTAGAGGCATCACAAGAGTTGCATAACAATCTGAGTAAAATGAAGAAATACTTAATCAGGCTGTATACAAAATGGGCAAATTTAATTAAAATGTCTCTTGGATCCATAATTGTTTCGCCACCATACGCTTCTCAAACGTTTCACGAAACATTTTACTACTAACTATGTAAGTGTTTTCATCCAATTGGAAATTACAATGAAACAAGTCAGTAGACTCTCATTAACTATTACTTGGCGCTGCCTGGCAGCCGTCTCAATGAAACCATTTGGCTCCCCGAAACCATGGTTCTCTGTTACATTTGGCAGTCTAACCAAATGCTTCTCGTTCAGCAAATTAGTCCCCAGATGCCTTCTCCTCCCACTCTTGAAATGGGACAACTGCGTGAGAGGTGACTTAGTGTATCTTCCTTCCCGGTATTGCATACCTGACAAACAACATCACCATCAAATGCAGATTTAATACCATTGAGGTGAAAACAAATCTTCCTATATCCAGCCAATCTTAACTGTGCCACACGGCGTTTGTCATACAGTGACAACCTCTTACAATTTAAATATGCGGACGATCTTTGTGCTTCTAAGACCGATTGATAAAAATATGCATTAAATTTAGATCCCTGAATTTTTACGAAATCCTCAGAAAATGAGTTAAATATAGCGCTCAATTTGTCGCTTTCGAAAATTTCGGAAAAATGTTTGAAAAAGAGGATATTAGCTTTTTTGGATAAAATTAATATTATTTCTAGTAATCAATATGGGTTTCGAGAGGGTATGGGGACGGACCAGGCCTTGTATAAAATCAATAACATCATAACTAACAAACTGGACGAAGGCCTCTATGTATATGGAGCTTTCTTGGACATTGGGAAGGCATTTTATTCAGTCAATCATGAAATCCTCCTTGAAAAACTGTTCAACTGCGGAATAAGAGGGTTACCCT
The DNA here is from genome assembly GCA_031894815.1 of Creontiades dilutus. Taxonomy (NCBI): domain Eukaryota; kingdom Metazoa; phylum Arthropoda; class Insecta; order Hemiptera; family Miridae; genus Creontiades; species Creontiades dilutus. Next base: position 688,428 of record JAVIWC010000324.1, read on the forward strand.
TGGATTTGATTCGTTCCTACCGGTCGCATCGCCCCCAGACCACTAGAAAAATGACGTTTTCAGTGATGAAGCAATTCTGTCTTGTGGAGTGCCTCAATCATCGGTTTTGAGCCCTATTTTATTCCTTATTTATATTAATGATTCATTGAATCTCCATATTGATGGTACTATACTGGGTTTTGCTGATGACACAGTAATTCTGTTTTATGGTAAAAATCTTCCTAGACTAATTGATAATACCAACTATTTGTTCCTTGCCGAGACATGTATGGATATTAATTGTTTAGCCCTCAACATAGATAACACCTCGTTGATTAGGTTTTCATTTTCAAATCGTGAATGCTCTGAGCAATCTAAAGTGTCTTTTCATCGCTCTTCATGTTTTCATAACACAGAGCCATGTATTTGTAAAAATCTTCCTTTGGTCGAAAAATGTAAATATCTGGGAGTTGTATTTGACCGCAAGTTGAAATTTAATTTTCATATAGAGGCTTTGATTAAAAAAAAAAATTGAGGAAGTTATTTTACGTGTTTAAGAAAACTCGAAATAATTTATCAGTTGCTCAGTCAAGAACTATTTATTTTGGACTAGTATTTTCTTTGTTGAAGTACGGTATTTTTGTATGGGGAAGTGCCGGGAACATCTCTGCTAAGATCTCTGCAAGTTGCACAGAACATTATTTTGAAAATTGCCCTCCGTAAGTCTCCACGATACCCCACTATCCTTCTTAACTCGGAGTTTGATGTGCTCAATGTACGGCAATTGTTTTTATATCTATCGTGCTTGATTGTTTATAAAACAATTATTGAACCTTCGCATAGAAGTACTGTCGCTCATACACGCACGGCATTGTCATCTAATGTTCATTTGCCTAAGTTTACAAAAAATAGTGCCTGTCGCAGAGCTTCAAATTTCTTTTATGACTTCAATGTTTATATTGATATGTATAGCAGTTTTAACAGTTTTAAGAGGGAAATCCTGAATAGGATTAACAAAATTGGTCCGTAGAGTGCTCATAATGTATCTTCGTATCCATTAAAAAAATAAATATACTTGAATTTTCTTGTTCTTTCAAGTTTTTTTTAATGGATGTTTATGGCTAAGACTAGCTCCAACAGCCGCCACAAGTTCTTGTGAACTTATTTGGTTGGTAGACGGGAAGAAATTGTATCATTTATTCATTCTATTGCTGCTTTTGTTCAATCGATTTCTTTTCTGTCAATAAGTCATTAATAAATTCTATTCTATTCTATATTAGCCCAGAAATTAGTCTGTCTGCGGGGGCACGAAATTCATCAACCGCCACATCCTTCAAGGCCTCAAACCCCCTCTGACACAAACAACATTTGGATCTGGTGAACCCAGTTATATCTTATATCATCTGCTGGCAAAAGTTGTTTTAGACGAGAAAAAAATATTTTTGGATAACGCGAGTCATTCATTGATAACAATTTAACCGCCATGGAATCACTTTTCTTGCTACCTCAACTTAAGTATGCCACAAACCGAATTCCTCCTTTAGATACACGCAATATATGATGACTAAATCTGGCATATTATCTAGTCGCTGGTATAACCAATAACGCAGAGAATTGTCTTCCTAGAACTGATAGAAGTGGGTAGGAAAGAACCCACAAAAACAGAGAGAAAGGTTTACCATTTCTGTATTAGATAACCGCCCTACGCGGATCACCGGACTGCGAAAACTGGACTGCACATCCAGAGATTGAAATGGAGGCTCTCAAGTCCGACCGTCTACTTGACCGATTAGTCAAATGGTGAGCGAACGGATGATACTACAACAACCCGAGTGGTCTCATTGGATTCTTGAAACTTATTTCTATCTGAATAAAAAAAACTACCCTCACATCGAAACTTTGAGAGATTTCTATTTTTCTATAGTTTAATCATTGAATGTTATTTTTTTATGGTGGATTGGTCGAGATGCTGAATCGGTCTTTGATTTTTTAGCCAAATTTCGTTAACTTTCATCCAGTAGTATCAGAGGAAATCTTCAAACGAACAGCGGCGTATTGCGGGAGGATTCCTTTTCTTGTTATGTGAAATTTATGTACCTTGAAAAGTAAACCAACACATTTTGCCGTGGTTAAACAATGTAATTTGGGGGATTTTTTTTTTTTTTGGTGGCAGGTGAGGAAATCTTTGAAATCCTTAGGTGGAAATCAGATCTCCTAAGATACCCAAAAGGGTGGGACAAAAGGGTTTATGTGGGATTCAAACCCACTAAAACCTCACCTTCCATTTCCCACAACGGAACTCAGCCTGGAACTGTTTCAGGCTAAGCCTGAAGTAATGTGTAGCTGAAAGGGGATGCGGGTTTGGGCCCACAGGAGTGAAAACGGACGGGTTTTAGACCCGCAACGCAAGGGGAAAACGAAATAGAATGGGTACCGAATCAATCAATCATCAATCATTCGTCGTTAGATTCTTCGAACTCTTTCAGTTTTCCTTGATTAAGCTCTCGCTCTTAAAAACTTGTGACCTAATTTGGGTTTGTCATGTGGCGTATAATTTTGTTACGTTCTTCAAATGTTAGAAGGCAATTGACTAATTCTGAAGAGAATTGATTTTCATAAAATCGTTATATGAATGTGGATAAACTTTCGCGGTTCCGCGACATGCATCACTTACCTGGGTGAAGACAATTTGAGCAGATTTTCAAAGTCGGCGTGCATTTTTTGGAACATCACGTCTTGTGAAAACGTAATTGTGAAGTTAATACAATTGGGTAAAAAAATGGGGCTAGGATGCGACGTTTCTTAGGGTACGCGTTCTGATTGTGCAACTTCAAGATGAAATTGTGATGAAAATGGGTGTGGCACAAAACCGACATTCTCACCGATTGATTGAATCGGCACGTGTTCGGAGCGACGGTTACCAGCGCATCGCTTTTTTCCAAATTGGCTTCTTTAAAAATACAGCCGTTACAAGTATAGACAATAATATTCACTTAGAAATCATAATATACAGAGCACAAAATAAAATTAAAAAAAATATATTTCAAGCTTGTGTCACGAATTAACATCAATAGTTTTTAGAAACTCAAATAATAGCTTATAAGCTAAAAATACACTTTTATGATAGATGTTGCCAAAATAGTTTCGAGGTTGGAAGGGTTTTCAACTCTTTTTGATACTTCTTGGAATCCGTTCCTGGCAGATGGGTGGTGGTCACATTCCAGGATTATATGCTGATTGGTTTCAAATTCGGATCCACAAAATCTATAATAAGGCGCCACATTTATTCTATACAGATGGGCATTCGAACAGCTGTGTCTACTCCTCAGTCTCGTGAAAACCCTATAAAATATCTGTGTACCCGATCGTCAGCATTCCCAAAAAATGGCCTCATGTTATTCACTGGGAACAATGACTCATATCTGTTCCCAGAATGGTATCGCATGAATCCATCTCGCCACTTAATCTAGATACCTTGTGCCAGGTGTCGTCTCAAATCGGTGGCTGAGAACTCTGGTATGGGTTGGGGTTGGGGAACCAAAGTCGCATGATTGGCCTCTTGATCTGCCGCCTCATTACCAGCGACTCCGCGATGGCCTCGAACCCAACATAAGGTCACTCGAATACCAGTCACTATCTTCAACTGATGTAGAATCTGGAGGACGGGAGCTTCAATGTGAGTTAGTTTGGATGTGATAGAGAGGTTTGCAAGTTTGGTAGTTACACTTCTTGATTCTGTCATAATAACTACACTGTTTAACCGGAGCCTCGATTGTTCGTTTTTTATAACCTCGAGAGCCTCCATTATTCCGTACGTCTCTGCAGTGTAACATGATCCCATAGACGGAAGTGCTGGGTGACAGTGTGAGAGGGAACGACGAATGCACCCCCAATTTTGATGGACCGAGCCGTCAGTGTACATTATCATACTGCTAAGCCAACGATTTTTAATGTAATCAGCAGTGAGGGTGTATTCAGTGATGTGGCTGGGTCGTATAGTGATTGGGGCAATGATTGTGAGCGGTGACTTGAAAACATTGTATGGAACTGTGGAGATACGGCATTGGTGATTGGCTAAGGAAGGTCGGAGCTCAGGTCAGTGAAACTGGTGCCAAGGAGAGGTGGAGGTTTATTCAGCCAATAGCGTGAGACCAGATTGTCTATGGCAAGGGCATCGCTTATCTCAATAAAAATGAGAGTGAATTACGCCTTTCCTCAGCCTTTGGTATGAGCCCGAACCCCTTGGTACGCCTGTTGTCCATGAGCCCAAACCCCTTGAGCTTTCCGAGGATTGTACATCTCGTCAAGCTCAAACCCCATATCTCTTTTTTCTCACTTTTTTATTGGTTTCACCCCGGCAATGAATCAACTCGACCGAGCAGCTGACGTGGTGATCGATCGATGAGTTATAACTTGTCTTGAAATGAATGTAGAACTTAAGAATCCGGTAGAAGCCATGTTGATTTTGATGTAGAACTGGGCTTGAAGGACAACCCGGTGCAATCACTGGAAGTTAGTCAAATTGAGTCACTAATACCCAAAATGAACCACATCAGTGAATTTTATTGGAAATTAAAGCTGTTGCAATGACTCCGAATTTTTTAAAATAAAAAATGTTCTCCAACGGAATTCTTTCATATTGGATAATTTGTCACATTTTAATACAAAATGACAGAAGCGGCAGAATTTCCGTTTACAGACTTATACTAGTAACAAGTTTTGTCTTCTACCAACCAGGTCATTTAAAACTTGAAACTCAAACTTATTCGGGAAATTTTACTTATGCGTAAAAATCTATTAAAATTGTTGCCAACCCGGTCGAACCTGTTAGAAGTGATTCGGAAACATTCTTATAACTTATGGGAGGTGTCTCACGCTGATATAAAATTGAAATATGGAGGAGCTTTTTTCGCGGAGTTGGTAAAACGGTTTTTTAAATAAAATGTGCAATCCTTCTTATCTCTTAATTAGATTGTGACAATATCTGTCGATAATTGTTATTTCCACCTTTTGGCATGACACTTTTTTTTTTTTTTTTTTTTTTTCAAAGTGATCCGTCTTTATTTCTCTCAGCTAACAAATGGTAAATCCTGCTTAACAGTTATCAGATGATAGTTTGATGGGATTTTGTTATAATCACAACTGATGTTATTCAACTGGTTCACAGTGAATCTAAAATGAGCATTGATTCATGCTAATCGAGATTCGGTACTCTGAGGGCTCACTTGAGGCAACTCGATTAGGTCAAAACAAATTATTCGACAAAAATAGTAACTCACATGGCAGTTCACGTTCAAACGTCCAAATTCTTACTGGTTGATTATCCTCAAACACTCTTTTGTTTTCGGTGGAGAACCTAATTTCCTTTAAATGGTGAAACCAGTACTTTGTGCATATGGAGGAGATTCTACTGAAAGAACGTCTACTTTCTACCGCACTTACATACCAAGTTCCTCGCCACTCACATTCACAATAATTGTGAATTATTCAAAACATTCGTTCGATTTCGATGAGCTGTTTAGATATTTATCCCCAGAATGGTCCTCTACAAATTTCATTGCCGTTAGATCGAGAGAGGCTTGTGTACATGCGCGGAAATTTGAATATCCAGTAAAGTCTTATGATGACAATAGCAGCTTTAGAGGATTGTACCGAATGCCCAAAAAGGAGTCAGTAGAGGCATCTTGGAGTAGTCACGCACGCATGATTCCTTGCTAGGTACCACATTACGAGAGCGAGATGATTCCACTTTGAAGGGTGGGTCACGTTTCGAGGGATACATTCTTCTAAAACATGTTCCCCGTTGAGGTTCCCGCAGTGAACGTCGACCCGACGTTTCCTTAATCGTCAAGTTTATATTCGAGCTAGCAGATGTTATGGAGGGGAGGATCATTATAACTGGATGCTTTGCATGAAAAGGCGTTGAAATGAAAGTACCAAGGCCCCGGAGAACGCTTGAGTTTGTCAACTGTGAAGTTTTTGTTGTGAGAAAGCGGATTCCCAGCCCGTCAGAAAACTAATAAAGTCCTCTTAGGGAGGTTCCCACGTCGGAAGTTGTAGAGGAAGAAATTGAGATTTCGTATAAGATTACACGAACGCCCTCCACACATTCCCTCACCCGGGAATCAACGCAGCAACATTTTCCCTTTCAGAAAACTGTATATCATCAACGAAACCATGACTATTAATATTTTGTAATTCACCCTTCAGCGCTCGTATGGGTCGCTGACAACCCGGGCTATTTTCAAGTTCGAGTTGTCTTATCAATGGCCTGTGCCCCCACCCCTCTTGGTATTCTGCTAACTTCTGGAAAATGTTCCAGTGGAAATGAAATATTTAGTCACATTTCTAACTTTGAATATTGTACACGTCGCTCTGAAGTAGACGTAAGTCTTTTCAACCTGTTGCTGACTAAGGATGGGACTTCGAGGGAAAACATCCATATTGATATCGATGTCGATTTTTGAGAGGAGCATCGATATGTCCTCCAATGTCGGGTGAACACATCGATATTTTCGTTATCGGTGTCCTTATTAGTTAACAGTATCCTTATTACACTCTACTACCGATAGCTTCTTGCTAGTATTCTGAGGATTTTGTTTGTTCGTTCGTTCAGCGTTTGTGAGTGAATATTCCATAAAGTTGTCTCCAAGTAAGTGGTGGCGATTTTAGCAAAAGACCAACGCCAAGTCTACCAGATGCAATATCTGTGGGAGTAAAAGTATGAGGAATATTGACGCAAAATCGACAATTTTATTTTTTGGGAAATTACACCTAACAATTATAGGTTTTTCGACGTTGAAGAAGATGGTAAAACACGTTCCAGTCATGCAGCATGATGAAATGAGCAAATTTTCAAAGTAACTTCTAAAATGTTCGTTACAAGAGAATTTTATTTTATTTCTTTTGCGAATTTTGCCAATCTACCTTGTTTTATCATCAAACTGCTCTAGTTTGAACAGATTGAGATATTTCCAATCCGATTTCACCATCGTGTTCAGCTTGAAAAAAACTTTATAAAAGAGAGTCACCTGCTTGGGGGTTTTCGGGTAACTTTCCCCCATTTGAAATGCCCCAAATCTCCCCTTAGAGTGAGGCGATTGTGCTCATCTTCAAACTTAGCCTTTCGAAAGCCTGGGTAGATTTTTTGTGAACATTTTAGTTTTAGTCTCAAATTTATCGCTAGTTATCGTCTGGAATGTGTTTTTGCTGTCTTTTGACTGTGGATTTAGAATGCTTTAAAACGAATTTTGATGCAAAATGTTTTTGAAAATTCTAATTTTAAATATTTTAGACCGAGAATAACAGGTAGTTCCTTTTTCTTCGAAAATTCGCTAATACTATGGCAGTTGGAAGAATTTTTAATATTTCTCTTTTTTCACGTTAGGTAGCAAGCAAACTAGATAGAATTGTTTCTGTGAACCAAAGAGAAAACCAAACCGATGTTATCGGAGCCAACACATCGATATATCGATATTAGGTATCGAACATGTGGCATCGATGGCAAAATATCGTAATATCGAAGCAAAACATCGATATTTCGATTATATCGATGTCGAAGTCCCATCCCTAAAGCTGACCCGTGGGGAGCACAACCGTTCTGATCGAAAAAGGTGCCACATATGCCCCAGCACCAAAAATAAAATGTATGCCTACGTTTGCGCCTATTTTAGAAAGAATATCTGCCAATCCCATTCATCCGTGACGATAAAATGTACGGTCTGTACTGAAGACTGAATAAATACAATTTTCCCTTGGTTTTTGTTGTACTTTGTCGATATGTATATCCCAGTGGTTCCCAACCTGGGGGCGATCGCCCAGAAGTGGGCCATTTGGGTTATCAGGGGGGCGATGATTATTCAAGGGGCAACAACACAAAGTTTTCAAACTTTCATTTTTTGCACCTTTTGACTGTGAATTTTCTTAATTTATCTTCTTCGTTCTTAACAAAAAATTTATAAAGAAATTATACATTTTAATTTTTTATTTTCTATTTTATTTAGGAATGACCGGATAACATTGCTTTGGTTTTGCTCAAGTGCAGTAATAAAATTGTTTAAAATAATAGAATTGCTTTATTATTACATTTCACTTCAAATTAAAAGTATTCATACTAGGAAAAATTAAAGGGGGGGGGGGGGGTGCGACAGGTGTTGGTCAACCTCCAGAAAGGGGCGATGGGCCTCAGAAGGTTGGGATCCACTGGTATATTCTATCACAGATTTACTAAAGTAAACTACTAAGCCGCATTTGGAGCTCTGCATTCAAGTCGCAACTTAATCAAGTACAAACGGTCTAAAACTAGTTATCTCGGCGTTATGACAGATGTCCCACAGCCCGTCCGAAATACGGACATTCATGAAGACCTCTAAACGCCATTTATTACCAAAGAAAGTAGCCCGTCATATATCAAACTACATGCTTCATTCGACCACCGCACCGACCCGCAGTTGAATGATCTACCACCTGTCCACCGAACTCCGCTGTCCACTGGAACCGGCTCCGTCCGCCGGCCGGCACGCCGGACGAAATTTCGTCCGAAAACGCGCGTCCACTGGAGCCGGTTTTTGTGAGTCCAGTTCGTCAGTGGCTAGTGAAATGTTACATGTGCTTTTGTGTCTCGTGACAAAGTAAGCAACATTATAATGGATTTTGATGATGTTATATTGTTTGAAAATAGCACAAAGCTATAGACGTTAATCCAGAAGATGCTGACACAATCATTAAATGCATATGTTTGTTGCATAACATTGTTATTGATAAAGAAGGATCTCAGATTTTACCCTCAGATGTTCCTGCGTCAACACAAACATGTGATCGTTTTGCTACCGTTGGTGAAAATAGATGTGTAAATGCAGCCTATTTCGTACGAGAAAAATTTAAGACATTTTTCATCAATAACACAAGTATTTAGTTTTGGTTTTGAGCTTAAAATAAACCTCCTTCATAACTACCAAAGGTATAATAATTAAGTAATTATAATTATAATAATTATTATTACCTATTAGCGTATAACTATTAAGATAAGTCTACTCCGCGTGTTTACAATTTTAAAAATTCAATACTGGCCTTGATTTAAAATGAGCCGAATAAAAAATATTAAATTTTGAATAATATAAACGACATGGTGACTCGACTAGGATTAATAATAATAAGCGATCTTTGTCCACAACTTCATTTGAATGTCTCGTCGATGATATCGTTTGTCCCGCATATCCCACAGTGCCACATTATCTTCTACTAAACTAATTAGTCTTTCACAACCCATTTTTAACTTAGGTTCATTATTGAATAATAAACGAAATAAGATATCCGAATAAATAAAAAAGAAAAGGTACTGTGTATACCCAAATGGTGAAAACTATCAAACCAATGTCTTATTTTGTGCAGAAGCAATATCGGTAACCAATTAAGCCTTTTTTTAGCTGTGATATCAGTCCGATATCAAATTCCTGAGGACGTGAAGATATGACCGTTATAGGGGCCAACACATTAAGTAAAACCGTTATTTTCAATCTATTTTTCGAGGGAATTATTACCTATAACAAAAGTAGTGCCTATATTTTTCATGAGTAGGACATGGTACTCTGTTTTCAAGATTAATTCAAAGTGTGTTTTGTGAAGTTGCGTCAAAAAGTTCGTGTTCCCGAAGTTTTCGAGCGTCTAAAACTTCGAAAACACGAACTTTCCGGGCACCGCGGCGACCGCCTATCCCTCCGCCGGCCTGCTCGTATCGGAGAGCGGCCGGCTTCGACCAGTCCTTTCCTGTCCGTCTTCGGGCGGGGCGGCCTCGACCAGTTCTCTCCGGTCGTTCGGGCGTGGCGGTCTCCGGCAGTCTACTTCGTTCCGTGTTCGCGCGAATACCGTTCTATCTTCATTTTCAATTTATTGGGAACATGAATCTTCATGGATTGATACAATGGAATGCCGGAACATGCAAATACACAGGTAAGTACCAAGTATTTTCCTACTAAATCTCTAATAAAAGACCATATAGGCCGAGATTAGGTAGGTGTCGCATGTTTAGGAAGTCCCACGCAGTGATTGATCAATAAATGGATAATGTATTATCATTGGTCTTGGTGTAAGACCAGCTAAGCCCAAGAGCTGTTGGAAGTGACGGAGAGAACCGCGCGATTTGCTACATCGGGCTAGCTCAACCGAATACTTCCGAAAAATCCCAATTTATTCGGATCTAGAAATCCATCGGCCGTGCACGGCCGATGACGGCCGAATAGCTCTGATGCAGTGGACGCGCGTCAACTGGTTCGCTTGTTGTGGGATCATTCGGTCCTATTCGGCCGTGCACGGCCGATGTGTTTTCGGCCGAAATCGGTGCCAGTGGACGGCCCCACTTAACCCGTCGGGTACCGAGTGGGGTGACTCAGTCACCCCAGCGGTCCACATTTTCTGTTTGATGACAACGCCATTAAGCATTAAGCCAAAAGCGTTTTTGTATTTGCTCGTTAACATTCAATTTGATGAAAAAATAAGCTGTAGTGCAGAAAAATTACTTTGAAACGATTAATACCCGATGTGGTGCCCATGGGGTGACTTAATCACCCCACTCGGTAGTGCGTGCATGAAAAAAAACGTAGCCCCATTAGGCGTTTACCAAAAAAGTCCAATGTTCATTTCATTTTCTCCTGAATCTTTTAGAGTTAGTTTCACGGCACATTTCAACACGGTTGTAGTATATAATGCTTGATTGTGGACTGCTTGTTCATAGGCAAGTTGTATAAGTGGGTTAGCGGTTTAGCTACGCTTTCAATTATTCATGTTATGATATGCGGGGGTAAACCATCGGGACCCGGCGCCGTACCTCTTGTCAGCAATCGATTCTTAAATAGTATTCTGATCTTGTCAAATAAATCGTGAATTTCTTCAATGAAACGATCCAGGTCGTCATTTATATAGCTTGGGCTTCTGTAACAGGCAATGATGTTCAGGTTTTCCCTTGGATATATTTGTATGGAAATCTGCATCGCACTGGTTTTAGTGAGTTTCAAACTAGTGTCAATTGCAACTATTTCGATGTCATTTTTCACGTAAGCCTATGATGGTATCGATCATTTTTATTGGTTTGACCGACTACTGTATGCACTGAATGATTGTCTAAAGGCTTTAAATGTGTCCAATCCTGGAGAAAAGCTTCAACTAGTGTAATGATATCAACATCAACCTTTATAGCTGCAATAAAGCAAAGGAACCGGTCAAAATGTTTGGTGTAACTACGTATGTTAAAACGGAAAATCCGGAGATGATATGGATCTGACGTGTTGTTCACATTAAGCAGGAATTCAATGAAGAAGGCGTCTGAATACAGATACAAAGGAAATAAATACACTCCGCAAGAAAATCCGCGATTCATTGAGTTATGGTAATCATATGGTGTGTTGTGGGACCCAATACAATCTCGTTATTATTGTCACTTTAATATCGACACAGGTTAACCTAATCCCCATGAGCCCACGTTGACATAATCCATTGTGAAACTTAGCTGAATCGTTGCTATTGCTTAGACTGTGCGGTGGAACATAACTCTTGGGTTTTTAGTGCGCACTGTCTGTATCAGGTCATTTTTCATCCGTTTTGCCCATTTAAAACCTTTTGGTTTTCCATTGGAAATTTAACGGATTTTCAAACGGTACACTCAAATTTGAAGTAACTCCTTCAATTATTGAGTTATATTCATTTTAGTGAATTGAAGTCGAAAAGAGGGATAAAATCGTACACTAAACTAACTCCAAAACAAAGTGAGATCTAAAAAAAACGTTTCAAGGGCCCGATTTCGATCAAAAATGCCCTCAAGGATCGATGTAACGCACTTAAGTTTGGAGATTTAATGAATAGCGGTTATCCATTTTGTTATTGCATTTGCCTTTGAGATCGTATTATCAGAAAATCTCCAACTTCCTGAAAATTAAAAAAATATATTTTTTATTCATATATGTATATGAATTTAATTGTAATTCAAGGCGAAAAAGTTGAATGTCACTCCTATATATTGTAAATTTGGGACATTTAAGTAAAATTTTCACAAACTAAAGCAAACTGTGGGGAAATAAAAAAAAAGTGTGGTAAAAAGTGATGAAGTCTCTATTCATACCCTTGTTCATATTGATATCTGTGTTCGGATCCTTATACATATTTTACTATTTATGAATTTCATTCGTAATCTTATTTTTGAATATGATTAAGCCCATCCCTGGCCTCCTGTCACTCCCGATTGTGAATTAAAATGCATTCCTTTGTCAACTTCCTTTACGTAAAAAAAAAAAAAAAAAAACTATCCGCTCGTTCATTCAGTGCTGTCTTCTGATTCAGGAGGGAGATACCGCCAATATATATTCTCCAGTGCCCCCGCCAGCAAACACAGAGACGGGTCTTATCTGGGATGGGAAACATTATCCCCTGTAGAACATAACTGGAGTCGCCGGGGATATAACTACTACACTTGAAATAAAGAGACGCACAAAAAGTGGCCCCTGTAGGTGAAAAGAATTTGTGGGGCAGCGATGAAAAAAATGAGTTTACTCATGTAAATGGGCCCTCCGCCCCGTCTAGTGAGGTGTCTCGAGAATTTATTAACCGTGCGGCGAAATGCCTACTAACACAATGGGAAAAGGACGTGGAAAAGTTATTCAGTTTGTCATTTATATTCTTTTCTACCGTCTTCCGTTTTTAAACGAAAACCGGATACAAATACAACGATACTACCGGGATATGTCGGACTGTTCGGAGGAGTGATTTAGTAACTTCTTTATTTGTAACCTGACTTGCGAATTGATTTACGACCTGTACGAGTCGGCAGTTTTGGAAAAGCAACAACAAATCTAATTCAAATTAGCGCCAGGTTGAGGTGATTTGTATGTATTCGTTAGTTACTGTGAACAGCTGAAATGAAATATGGTGAAACAAAATAAGATTTAGCATTTCGATGTACCTAACCTAATGAAGAATGTTAGCTGTTCTATTCCGTTTTACTATCAATAACGAAGGCTCGAACATGAGTTACTGGAACTCTTCAACTAGTGGATCAAGACCAAATCCAAGCTCCCAGTTAAGTTGCAACCTTTCAATGTAGAAGTATTCCAGTAGATCTATCCAGTTATCCAGATTATAGTAAAAACAGTCGTTTTCAATACACTTGGATGAGTGATATGTACCTCGTTCCACTAGTGATGTGTGCCAGTTTCAGAAGGCAGGTAGGCATTAGATTGCATGGAGCTCGTTAGCTCTTCATGTTACGAGCTGCGCTGATTATTCACTGAATACAGGGAAGAGACAGAGCACCCTGAGGAGCAGCGCTTTATGTGCTACCCGAGACAGCGATAAGATATCTAAGTGACTGAGATGGCGGACATTTAGGTGTGGTACGGTTTCCAAGGATAGGGATTTATTGGTGGATTCCACAATTGATTAGGTCAATCGAATAACTCACATAATTGAACAAGCACTAGTGGAAGAGAAAGTCTGCTGTGCTTTATTCCTTGATGTCGCTCTGGCGTTTGACGAGGCTCCTCATGACAGCCTCATTCTCAAGCTGCGCAAAAACCTGTCAATAAAGTATGCAGATCTTCTACAGTCTTATCTCAGCAACCGCTATTTCAGAATACAGCAAGAAGATGCCTTCTGAAAGCAGGTTCCCACATGGAAGTGTACATGGTCCGCCCCTGTATGTCCTGATACTACTGATCAGTGGCGGCTCCTTCCCTGAAATCCCGGGGATGCACCGAGACCTTATGGGATAACCTTTAAGGGAACGTGAGAAAAAATGAGCTTTTCTCAGCCAAATTCAATTTTCAACTACCAATATGCAAGAGTGATTAGTCTTGTCCGCTTTCTCGGCTTCAAATCCTGAATCAGACGACTCATTCCTACTTTTAAAAGAACTTCACTAATGGGTACGTAAATACCTGGAAAAAATGATAATTTCGAAATGATTATCTATCTTCGGAAAACTGTGTTTTGCAACCGTTGAAATTCATATCTGCCCAGCAAGAACCATCGTGGAGGTGAAAGCCCAATTCCGTCTTTATTCCTATTATTGCATCAAAGAAAACAAGGGAAGCAGAAAAGTTTATTACTCACCTCACATCCGCAGAGCCAATCTACCTTTTCGTAGTAATGAGGGGTGAACTTGCGAATCGTGGACGATTTTTGCTTGCGTTTGAGGTTTGCGCTCCACTGGCAATTAGCGAACTCACGTTTTATAGCACTTTTCTTCTTTTTTTTGACCACTGAGGCCCTGTTGGCTCTATTGTGGCTTTCATAGCATTTACTGCATTCATTGCAAATTTACACTTTTAGTTCGGTCACAAGGGTTTGGGGAAATCAACTGATAATAGGATAAGAGTGTGTTTTGATGGTGCACCCATTCTCGCGCATTCTAGTAGGTGATCAGACAACTAGGTGTGCTGCCTGAAATTTCGCGCGCTTTATTTTGGGAGCTCTGATTGGTTCATTCTCTAGAGCCGGATTGAATCAAACGCACAGACGGAGAGTGCTCCTGGTCAGCGAACCTCTGGCCCCCCCTTATCAAACTCAAGACTTCACCATCCTCTCACTCATCCTGAGCCTCTGCTAGGGGCGTGGGTTTGAAACTTTTCTTCTCTTCAATGAGGATCCATGGGGAAAAGTTGGAAAACAGTACGATAATATTACACTTTTAATATTATTATCAGGTATCTCATTCATTATGTCTAGAGGGTGCAGATGCGACTGTGATCCTGTTAGCAGCTGTCCCTGATCATTACCAAAGCGTAGTTATTTACGTAATATGTCCTATCACTTGTTGATAACGCTATTTAGCAATATAATTTTGACAAAACTAATATTTGTACGTCAGATTGACATTCCATGGCTGAGTACTTCCATCGGTTTGTTCCGATAAGTGTCTTACTAATCATATGCGATTCACATGGACACCGTGCCTCTCTCTTCCTCATGTTGAAAACACTCCAAGTCGAGACGTGTCTCATTCCAGTGAGTGGTTGAAATCTTGGGAAACATTTCCCGAACTTGGAACTGGCGGACAAACGATCCAGCTAATATCGTTCGGGGTGACGAGGATGCGGTTTCACCAGTTGGAAACTGACTTGAAGGTTGAGGGGCGGCTCTTTGAGCCCGTGGCCAGGAGCACAAACAACTTGCTGGACTTCCAATCTTCCATTCTAAGGCGAATGTCTCACTTTCCTCCGACGGTTCTCCGCTTCTGCGCTTTATTCAATCTAAAAGAGGTTCCCTTCATCTACAACGACAAGTGCCCCCCATCAAATTGCTTGGAACCGCATGTTTCTAATTTTATTGGCTCATTATTTCTAATTACTTCACATTCCTCCAACGGGGTCATTACATTTAAAATCCATTGAAAAATTTGATCTTTCACGTTTCCTGATATAAGTCGAAATTCAAATATATTCATTTTATGTAGTTGTCAACATTACTTACACTCAGTAAAAAATGTCTACGTACGCCCACTTTGATTTTCACGAGTATTGTATCTGCTTCTCACAAACCTTGAGAAACGGAGTGCCCATTGTATGAATGTATTCACCGACATCTTGATTAATGAATTTCAAGTCAACCAACTTTTCAACTGAACAATCCAGGCGAAATTGACAACAGACGTTAACGAATTCATTTTTATCAGGACAAGAAAATGTTCGCACAGTCCAAAGAACATCAAAGAATCGAGCCCGCGAGCCCTCCTTTTTGCTTGACAACTTCCAACAAACGGAACTTCGAATCGACGAGCTTTTCAACCAAGCTGGAAGGTATCTGAGGGCACTAGTTCGGAATCCCTTATTGCACCTTAACTGTAACAATACACCGCTCATTCAGTAAAAATAACAAATCATGGAAATCGTTAAAGAATTGCCAGCTGGTTAGCGTCCATAACATTTGCCACAGGAACACACAGAGAGACATACAGCTAAAGTTTTTTTTTTTTTTTTTTTCACTTCCTCGGTCTGAGGTTGGTCTAAATGGATTTGTATTCAGCTATTTTTTATTTCTATTTTAAAATATGATGCTATTGTATTGGCTTCAGAGTTTTTAAAGCTATTTCTCCTTAAATGTTATATCTAAATTTTTTGTAATTTTAGGAAATTAATCATCTGGCCATGGTTTTCAGGTAATGATGAGGACCAAGACAAATCGTACCACGGTTATGTGAGTAAGAACGCTTATGTACTTCTATCTACATGTCGATTCTGAATCTATGTAATTATTTCAGGCCATGAGCATTGAAACATCTTGTTACGTAACATAATGGATGTTAACTTTCTCTCACTATGTGTCACGGTGAATCGGTCTGATTTTGATGAAATTCGAGGAAGTTAGTTGGTCGTATGATTGGCGACGAAGGTTGGCCACTCAATAAATGATGTCTTATTGGCCTCGAATAAAGAGGAAGCCGAATGTAGTCAGCAGTGCTGATATATCGGTACCCAAATATCGATTGTGCCATAAAAACCAATATCGAACCATCAATATCGCTACTTACGATGTATCGGTCCATAAACATCGATATTTATCGATATATTGACTAAATATCGATTTTCCTGTTGATACTTTCTTTCACCTTTCAACCACCGAAAACCAATGCAGTTTCGTGTTACCTAATATTATTTTTTCAAATTTCGTATTATAACCAGTCCACAATGTAGGTATAGATATCTGACAGTTTCGTATCTACCTTATTTATAACTTTTTAGAAGCAAATAGGTACCTAATAATTCAACAGCAACACTTGAATTTCAGAACTTCTTCATACCATATTATATGGTTTTTATTCTCTTCTTCCTGTTGGCCACAACAGGCGAGATGATTGCCGAATGTATGAGAAGAGGGAGGATGAAGAACAATTGCACTTTTTCTAACTGAGTATAAATGCTACTAAATCAACAAAAAAGGTGAAAAACCGCGATGTTTTACAACGCTGTTCGATAAATTGGTTAGGAACAGTCGACTGTAGATAAATATTGACAACCCATCATCGATTTTTTCATGTAGCATTTTCATGAACACCTTGAAGCTCAAGGATTATTTGGTGACGCTCCCTCAACGCGCAGACATCGCCTAAGAACAAAATGTTGAACAGATGTCAACCTGCAGATGTAACTCGTAAAGAACCTCAGAATGCTAATAGCCTTTTTGTCAGTTTTCTCAGAGAGAGCAAAAGAAAGAAAATCAGAACTTAATTTTCTTCACCCTTTTGAAATCTGGGACTTTGCACGGTTTTCGCTTTCAGCTAAAAGGAGAGGAAAAAAGTTGAGAGGATAATTGTGATGCAGTTGGGAAGGCAGAGAAGGAATGAATTGTAAACGTTAATTAAAGATTTCTATCTAAGAAAACGGCTGGTTAAGAGAATAAAAAGTCATTAAGGCCCTTCGTCAAATGTTGACTCGAAATTTCATCCCGGTCTGAGCTCTATCAACTGCTTCATAACTAACAGCTCCCGAGAAAGTCGTAGAGAAGAGAGCAACGGGATGGGAGAGAGCTGAATGAATTGGGGTGAGAGATCAAATCGGAAGATCTAATGAAGTAATTGTGATTCCCCTTTCTCTCACCTCTCTGTATTTCAACTCGATTGAAACCCCACTTACAGCGTTCGATTGTACCGTAATACGGTGGGAAACACCTGGGCAGGCTCCTTGTGAGATTTCGAGACGAGTTTCGTGTGATCTTGGGAGAGCATACTCAATCGCCTAGATCACCATACTTTGTATTCCTTCAACTCTTGAGCTGGAACCAATTTTCCTGATCGATGAACTTACAACCTCAAAATATACGACGGGCTTCCCAAAAGTAAGTTGACCCTATTTTTGAACGATTTGGGATAAACATTTTTTAAATAAATCAAACACTGTTAAATCAAATTCATATAATGTTTTTCGCCATTTTTTCTTATAAATGTATGCCCCTTTCCCGTTGCGTTGCATCAGCCTTCTTGTCTGTTACCCTCAGGATGCGAATTAACTAGAGCTGCCCGATCCCGTTACAGCTGAAGTAGGGCTGCAAGGCATTGTAGATCTAACAATAAAACGGTTTTTCGTGGATTGTATCCAAGATACCGGGATTCTGGTTTCACCATCGTGTAAACAGGAAAAAGTTCTCAATTTGAGAGCAGTATTACTTTTGGTCAGCTAGATTTGCGATTTGAACCACTGTGAGGTGGAGGAGTGAAAAAAAAGGACTACCCTCTAAGGGGGGAAGAAATGAAATCTGCGAAACCTTTGGCACCGTTCATTCCGCGGATCTTTTCATCGTTGCATCGAAATGATGGAGGGTGTTGCATTTGATTTGTAACGGGCATATTTGATGCAAGTGTGAGCCGACCTTTGAAGAAGCGTTTTTAGTTCTTCGGTGGAAAACAGAAAGGATTTTGAGTACGTGCGATAAGTGTATCCATTAACTTACTAACTTCAGGGTCATTCCATACCCAGACAGACTCGAAGTGTACCGACCCCCACCGATTTTGTTCATACTTGGTGTAGTTGCATCCATTAAAAAAGGCCTGTCTGGTCAGTTCCTCCGAAAATGAACAGTTTCGGAAGCTAAAGCAGTATGATATTCTGACGATTTCTTATGACCTAAACGTGGTTTTTTGACTATATCTTCCGTTCCAATCGATCAAATTAAGCGTACGCGGTCTGATTTTCTGGGGTCAAAAAACCACGTTTAGGTCATAAAAAATCGTCAAAATATCATACTGCTATGGCTCCCAAAACCGTTCATTTTCGGAGGTACTGACCAGGCAGGCCTTTTTTATTCGTTAATGGAAGCAACTACACCAAATATGAACAAAATCGGAGGAGGTCGGTACATTTCGAGTCTGTGGAATGACCCTTCAATCTTATGTTATAATAAGTATCAATTGTAAATATGAGTAGTTACCTAGTTATGTTTCAATTTTGTTGGGCTCGTGTTTTCTCACGAGACCGTATAAATATCGTGTGCCACTCAACGTTTACTGAAGTTACTATTCCAACGATTTCAATATGAAAGATTCCATTTCATTTTATTTCTTCACACCAACAAACAAAGAAGCTCTTCTACTATCAATTTTAATTTCCAGGTAATTCACAACAATGTACTCCTATGAAAATATCCAAAAAACGTTTCTTTTAGGGAACATTTCTGACTGAAGGTTATTTACCGTTTTTGAACTTTTGTCTTCAAATAACGGTAAAAACCATAGGTAATATATCCCTCAACTACACATCGCCCGCGGTGTCAAGATTGCCCTGTCAGGCAATTGCGGTGTCAGGATTTTTGAAAAATCCAAAAATTCTTGAAAACAAATTTGAGACAAAAAAGGTATTTATATTAGGAGGTATTTTTCCACAGATGTTCCATTATGTTGTATAAATTTTCGTTCCTGTGAACAATTTTTTAAATCCGATGCTATAGCTTTTCCAAGTCAGATTCGGAAATTTCCAAACCAATTTCAGAAATTTCCAAACCTATTTCAGAATTTTCCAAGCAAAATTCAGAATTGTCCAAACCTATTTCGGAATTTTCCAAACCTATTTCAGAATTTTCCATTTCAATTTCAGAATTTTTCATTTCAATTTCAGAATGTGATCAATATTTGGTTGGGAGCGTGAAAAAGTGGGATAAAGAGAAGGAAATAAGTAGGTAGCACTCAAAATTTATTAATAAAATTATCGCTTTCACAATAGTAAAAAAATATTAAACTTCATCAAAAGTTGGAAAAACAAATTGAAAAAGTGTTTCCTCACGTACAAATTAATCTAGAGGCCGGCAAGTCGTTGCTTGGGGAGCTACGTCATCTTGCCCATTACCCAGTTTGCGCAGTCGGTCGGCACTATGGTAGCTGTAGCCTCTTTGATTATGGTCGGGAGTGTCAGTTCTTCGTGGGCATCGCACAGACGGTTAATCGTTAATAATTTGACTTTCGAAAAAGCCTTCTCCTCTGGGTTCAGCTACCGAGAGTTAGGTGGAAGGTACTTGACTTTGAGTCCAAGTTCGTCCATATTCTCTTCGACTGTTCTTGCCCTATGAATGGCCGCATTATCCATTATCAACACGGCATCTTGTGCATTTTCCCACTTTTTGAAGAAACCTCGATACCCTTCAGAAGGTTCCCTGGAGTTTGAGTTCCGACGATTATTCCCCTTGAAAGGTATTCTGAAATTCCGATGGAAATTCTAAAATTGAAATGGAAAATTCTGGATTTGACTTGGAAAATTCTGAAATAGGTTTACAAATTTCTGAAATTAAAATGGAAAATTCTGAATTGGGCTTGGAAAATTCTTAAATAGGTTTGCAAATTTCTGAAATTGGTTTGAAAATTTCTCAAATTTGGTTTGTCCGAATCTGACTGGGAAAACATATATTCCAGTCCGCCGCCGAATTGAACATCCATCTTTCCACTTTCTGTTTGCTATCCGTCTCTATAGCAAACCGTTTGCCTCCTAGACGCTCTTTGGGTAGAGAAAAGATGTATTACTTGGGCTGGATCGGTATGGATTTGAAACCATCAGAATGCGATGAAATTCAAGTTTTCAGATTTCCGTTTATTATTTTCAGTGATGAGCCTTTGTAATCGCATAATAAATTTTGTATGTCCCCCTAAACTTGGTCACTTTTCTTTTCAAGGTAGACTCAAAATCTGTTATGTGCGTCCACCTTACGTGCCATAAAAGGCCTTGGGATTTATGTGCAAAATCCATTCTTTCGCAAATGTACAACGTGCAAGTTCGAAGTCTAGTTGATCGAAACTTCTAGCTAATCCGATAGCCATACACGCATAGACCCAAATGGCCGAAAACTGGTCAAAAATTAGCCAAAAAATCGGGTATTCGAGGTTTTTATTGACATAGGCGAGTGGGGCGCCTTTTTCTAGTAATTATGAACGTAGAATCGACTGGAATTTGTTTCAGATACGTGAGATGTTCAGCCAAAGCAAATAATCGAAAATTTAAAGTGACCTCACACACAATGACACCACGTGTTGGGATTAGCTTTATATTCTGTTTCCATTGTTTACCAACCTACACTTTCTCCTTCGTCAACTCGTAGAAAATGATGCCACGTTCAAAACTTATGTGGACAACTCGTCCGAGGCTCTCGGAAAGGGGATGACAGAGATTAACACAAGTTTTTCTTCCCACTTGCACCTTGCATAGACCATCTTGTCCCTACCCACGGAATAGGGTACAGGGATAAACACTCGGCTGTCAACAGCAACTTCACCGAATAGAAAAAGAAATACAGACTCCCGTCGAGAAACCATTAGCATTCATGTTGATATTGAGAATGCATTTGATAAGCTGCAACACGACAAGCCTATTGACTAATTAAAACCGCACCTACCCGGTAACTTAGGTAACTTTTCTTCAGTCAGGCCTATTTCGCCTGGAATGCCGCAGGGAATTTTTCTAGGAAACATTTTTGTATGGAAACTTACGGTGGCGCAAATCGCTGTTGACACCGCTATTATGTTGACGGAAGGTCGCTACATTCTCCGCACGGTTCCCGGCTGAATAAGGTTTCAGCTTGGATGAATGACACAAACGCCAAGATAAATCCGTTGAAACCGTCGTTTGTTACTTTTCTCTGAAACACCGAACGGTGGTTTGGGGGTACCAGCTCGGTAATGAGCATGTGACAGAACTGGATAATGTCAAGTATTCAGGATTAATACTTGATTAAAAAAACTGACGTTTTTAGACCATATCAAGTAACTGAAAGGGAAATTACGTTCAATGCTTAGAGAACTGTATCCCCAACTCAGGAGCAAACAAAGTGGCCTAAGCACAAAAAGCTAATTTACCTCCAAATAATCAGACCCATCTGGACCTACGGTTGCAACATTTGGGGCTCGGCGGGAAAAAGCCTTTTAAATTATGCCCAAATATGACAAAACCGGGTATTAAGAATCATAATACGTCAGTAATTAAACATTTCATAATTGTTTGCGCATAAATGATAAATCAGCGTTAAAAAACAATGAAAACGTGATTCACGTGATGCTATCAATTTCTTGATTCGACCCAATGTTTGCGGAATGATGACCAAAATTTGGTTATTTCTCCTGAAAAATCATCGTTTATGCCGACTTTCAACTCTCTGATTAAGATTGTTTTTTACTTCATCACTGAAGGAGGTTTCAATGTCCTATTTTCACATTTTTCACCGGATCTCGAAAATTAATCCCCATAACAATCTGAAAATTGGCGCCTAAAATAAAAAAGCGGGCGCGAAATATACAAATTTTAGTCATTTTTCCGCAAAGCTTGAGTCAAATCAAGAATCGGATAGCATCTGGTGAATCAGCGTTAAAAAACGCATGAATTTTCATTGACACACTTGGGATTTTACCATCATCCACTGTTTGACAATTTTGGGGTTGCGCAACTTTGCGTGCTCGCTGAACCGGTTGCGGGCAGTCAAAAAATTGGTTGAGGAGTCAAATTTTCATGAAATCTTGGGTAGAATCTGCAATAAAAAATTCAGGTTCCCATTTGAAATGAGAAAGTTAGTGTCAGTTGCGCAGAGTTCGCAAATATAATATTTGAGTTTCCGATCCTTGAAAAATATGTGAAGATTCCTCCATTTGGTTATAGGAGGGGGAGGGAGGGGGGGAACTCGTAGGACGCCCTGTATACATATTTAAAAACAAAAAACTGTCACAGACTTGGGACTGTCTTTCAGAGAAGGTGTTGTCAAAAATTTGTGAGCTATGCTGTTGGAAGCATGTTGTCCTAATTCAAAGTCTACAACTAAAAACTAACGCTAATTTCTTTTAAGCTATACAACTATGATTTCACGATAAAAGTCGATGTATGATTCATGCGGACGATTTGTCAGTTCCCAGCCGTGGTTCCTCTGAATCAACGCCCCTGGTTTTCATGTAAGGGAAGCGAGTGATAGGCGCTGAATACAGATACCGTCTAGAGCACTTTATCGAATGAGAGCAGTTGTTCTCTCGTTCCTTCGACTTCTTTCCCTTACTGGTTCATGAATGCAATATCAGACCGTAATACCCCACCCTCCGCACCCCTCCGCTCCATCGCCGCCGCCAGCAAATCAGCTTCCCCGAGACACTGGGAGAGTTTCCTCATTACAGCGGGCTCTCAGTTTTCACTTAAACGACCTCTAGACAAGTCATTTGTTCTGCACCAAAATAATCAGGGTATTAGGACAACTGTTTACGGAGATCATTAGCGGAATTCGGAAAGACACTCATTGAATGGTGACCTATTCAAGAATAGCGCTCATTTAGCTATTAGCAATTATGAGACATCGTAGATTGTTGCCAATTATACTTGGTTGATTATTTTCAATAATGTGCTTTTGTAATCGACAACCAAAGAACAAATCGTCAGAAAAAATCAATACTTTGAGACGTTTACGCACATTTCCGTCTATTTCTAAAATCCCAAAATTACATTTTTTTTTCTTCAAATCTTTGTAATCCTGACAGTTTCTGTAGCAGGAATTTTCAGGTCAAACTGTTAATGCAGATAATGCTGGGAGGAAAGATCAGCTTTCCAATTGATTTAAACACTCAACAAACCAACTAAGAAAAGAAACTGTTAACGCACCCTCCAAAGTTGTTGGCTTATTCATTGATTCAAACGAACGGAAAAAGCCAATAAACATAGAAAATACAAAACGAGTTAGTAAGTTACAATCTGGAATTACAATAAGGTCAGAAGCTAATAACAAAACAGTAAGGCAAGAAATGTTGCAAAATTTCGAAAGGGAACGAATCACTATTAGAAAATCTCAGATAGCAGAAGATTCAGGGTGTGGGAAGCGGTACTAAATATGTTACAGTCAGTTGACTCCAGGAAAGCATTGACTTAACGAGGCGAACGACACAATGGTCAGTTTAGAAGGTAGTTGTGGGCTGCTACAAGCACCTGGAACAAGAGTGTTTGACGAGTTCTGTAGGGAGGCACATTCTTGTTGACTTTAGGGAGGAGCGATGGGGATTGGCGAACTCCATTCTCAAGCTTGAGAAAAAGCGTGATATCTACCACCTCTCCACGGCTTTCGAGAGTGGGCCTACCGACTCCGCCATCAGGTGTCTAAAATCAACCTGCTTCATTCGTATTTTCAACTTGAATGCAAGGTAACGCATGAACCTCCGTTGAACCATCTCCAGAGGATATCTATTTGTTGCATAAAAGGGGGACCAAACTATACTAGGAAACTCCGAAATTGTGCTAACCAAAGCCTTGTACAACACCACAATTGCTTCAAATGGCGAGAAGTCTCGCGTGCACCTTTTTAGAAAACCGAAGGGTCTCGGAGTTTTCAGAGCAACTGCGTCTACATGATCGATTAACTCAGTTTCGATTCCAGAATGATTCGAAGATCTCTGGTCATGACAAGAGGGTTACAGAGGCTCCATCGATTAGATAGCTGTAGTGCAGTTGAGTTGAAGATCTTTTGTAAGATGATACGGTACGTTCGGTTGTACTAAGCCCTAAGTGATTAACTGAACACCACCTGAGGAGCAAATCAAGGCTTGCCTGAAAAAGAAAGCACAGCAGTACGACTTACTTTGCAAGACACTTAGCCACCTAGACACCTTTCGAAAAGTGACTTAGTCTATTCAAATTTGAGATTACTCTGGCAATAAGGGAACTATGTCCGTTTTAATGAAGTAAGGTCGGTAAAAATAAAAAATCTTAAATCATGAATAACTCTGATCAAAGCCTTGCTTTAGAGCGACGTCCTGAAAAAGTTATATTCGAAGAGACCTCGTTATTTTAACCATGAGAAATCATTGCTACTCATTAGAGAAGTTGAATGCTTTAAAAGAAAATCAAAGTTATAGAGACGTTTTGAAAAAGCGTTGAGTAACATTTTTCAATCCAAACCTAAACCCTGCTAAGTAGGTAGGCTGGGTCAGAGATTAAGTTGGGGATTTCTGAGTTGTGTTTGTCTGCGTTTTTCCACGAGATTTCCAGCTTGGGATCTCGATGGAACGTAAATATTCAAAAGGTTCAACATGTGGCTTCCCTCAGACTTTTTACGATATGCGCATTTATTCTGTACCGAGAAAGGAAGCCGAACATCTGACTTTTCGAGACAGGAAGGCTCACCAACCGGTACATCTGTGATGTGTCTGCTGTTCTCGGGATTATTTCGCAGAAACCCAACTTCCCATGAAATGGGTTCTGAGGACTAAAAGTTTGAAGGCCCGCCCTCCGATAACTCTGAAAAATGGTTGTTGAAACAGCAGAGCCTCTGATATCAAAGACGCTTTCATTTCTATTTTGAATAACCATCATTTCATTACTGCAAGAATCATTGTTGCTGGATTTGACGGTACCAATACTAGTACGGGATTCAGTGGGGACGTAATGTCACCGTCGGAGGAGGAATGTGAAGGACCATTGCAATTATCGGAACCGTTGGCTTCAGAAGCTGGAATCATGACGCCGCCATCTCAAACGAATTCAATGTTAAACTATGAAATAGGAACAAACAAACTAATAAAAACTGCTCGGTTGCTGACAGAAGGTTCGGAGCAGGGCCCCGATGGTTTACACACCCACTTCATAAAAGAAGTGATTGAAAGTTTGGTCGAACCGCTAACCCACTCATACAATTTGAGTATCTCCAAAGGTGTGTACCCTCAGAAATTCAAAATGGCAAAAGTATATAATATATATATATATAAAAGAGGAGTCAATACACAGGACGCTTTACTCAATGTCACAAATGACATTTTCAATGAGCCCAAGCGTCATCTCAGCGGTACACTATTTCATGATTTGAATTTGTTAACTGTCCACAAATTGTACACATTGAATATGCTAAATATGCTAACTAGTAAACACGAAAGTATATATTTTGCTGATGTGAAACAGCGGCATTCGAAATCATACAGACTCAAGGTGCCGAGAGTGAAAAATAAATTTGCTCAAAAGACGACAAAATACAAAGCCAATTTGCATAATAGTCAATAAAGATTTTGAAAAAATCTAATGAAAAAAGATAGTGAACAGCTATTCAAAAAATAAACTTGTAAACTATAAAGAGATAACCCGTATGAGTACTTTATAATCGAAAATTAATGATTTTATAACATTAATAGCAATATAAATAACGTAAGAAGAAGAAGAAAAAGCGTTTATTGGCCAAAAGTTTCAAATAACAATAACGAAATTGCAGTCCATTAACCTATTAC
Source organism: Creontiades dilutus (assembly GCA_031894815.1). Classification (NCBI taxonomy): domain Eukaryota; kingdom Metazoa; phylum Arthropoda; class Insecta; order Hemiptera; family Miridae; genus Creontiades; species Creontiades dilutus. The sequence continues at coordinate 714,592 of JAVIWC010000324.1, forward strand.
ATTCTGATGACTATTAACTAATTATTGTCTTTTAACGCTGGTAACTATTCTCACAATTTTCTATCGTAATTTCTTTGACGTCTGCTACATTTTTTCCATTTAATATTAATTACTCATTTCAATAATTCCTAAATATTCTGATGTTTGTTTGTTGACAACGCTATTACTGCTGATCACTAGATCGTCACAGGGGGTTATCGTGTTTTTATTATTTTCCGTTAGTTTATTTAATATTTTTTCCCATCTCTATTCACATATTACCACTATACATTTTACTAATTTAAAGAACAATGGTTTACGTCCTGATGCATTTTATAATAAAAGCATGTATAATGCACATTATAATATTTTATTTATTTCCATGGTGCGACTTGTTTATTATTCAGTTATCGAATTATTTATTTCCATGGCATTTTCTTAATATTTTATGCTCTCTCATAATTGAATTGATCAACTAGAAATTTCCCATATTTTGTTGTGGCTCTTATATATTTTACTAGCTAATCACATGAGACTTGATCGGACCTTCCATTCGATAAATTGATCAGTTCTGACAGGGTGAGGTGCGCCTTCCGTACTATACCCGAAATACGTTGTGAACTGGGCAATATGACATGAAGTGGAGCGCCGTCCTATCCTCTCGTCGGTTGCACGTTGAACGCGTGTTCGATATTCCTTCTTTCCACCATATGTAATTCACATTTAACATCTCGGTCCTTTCGATCGGTGCAATTGTACTGTATGATAGGCTTTTCCAACCCCTGCCTCGTGGTTCAATGCATGAAGTCTGTGATGTGCTGACTTCTAGTAGCTCTCTCTCAATAGTCTCCGTCCATAATACTCTTGACTCTTTCCATACATCCTTCATTTCTTCAACTCACTCTGCATGACTTGAATCCTGGTTTATTTCTTGATTTCCACGACACTTCTGAGCAAGTACTTCATGATCTTGAACCCATGCCAGTCTGTGCCTAATAACTTCCTCCGCTACGATGTTAGAATAGCGATTCCCTGAATACCTTAGCACCTTTCCCAAATAGTCGAGGTGCAACTTCGCATAGTAAAAATGCAGCGGTTCGACGCACTTCTCCTCATACAGCGTATAATTTGGCGTGTTATTAGGTGCGGCCAACACTTTCCTCAAGTAGTAGCGATTTAATACCGCAATTTGTTCATATGGCCTGTGTCCTCATACTTGTGGTGCATTCGATCCCCAGACCCACGCTGCGACGATCCGACGGTTCCGATTCAATCGATTAATCACGACTAGATAAACTCCGAAATTGACTCATTCGCTGTCAGTTACTCCAAATGTACGCCAATGTATGTTGTGCAGTCACTGGTGTACTGTTACACCAAAAATCAATCACTTACACCACTTTTAGACCACCGAAATCAACGGTTTATCACGGACCGAGTAAGTCAGAAGTTGCCTCTCTCTTGGATCGCACGATATACCCCTATATATGACGTATCTACATCATTCTATGGAACTGGAATCTTAATTTTAATGATTAATGAGGGGAAAATATAGTGTTATAGTACTCCAGAAAATTAGAAGTAAGAACCAACTGCGTTCTGAGCCACAGTGTTACACTATCCAGCTCGGTCATCGGTTATTATTCAGTTGAAGAATGTAACGTAAATGTAAATAAACTATCTATTCATCTATCTATTCAATGGATGATCTGCCTCTTCCATGGAAATGAGTTACCCTTCCGCCATCTGCATAAATTCTTGGATGGTAAAACCTCAGGACGGTACGACAACTACTCTGTTCCGATAGGAAAAGAACTGGATAATAGGATTTAGATTGGATGAATAGTTGAACTACGTGATTTGTGAATCCGAATTCCAACTTCGGCGTTGCTAAGAGTTCTGCAAAACTATCTCGGAAGAACTTCCTAGTTCTTGGGTCAATTGCTTGACTAAACATTTCCAACTTCACGAAAGAACAGGAACCGATGAAACCAATAGCTACTAATTGATCCGTGAATGAAGTTGATGAAGCTTGTAGGAGATCTCAGCTAATGATATTAGGGAATGAATTGAGAGGAAAGTGTGGGAGTGAGAGTGACGGTGGGGGAGGGCAGGTACGATTGCCCTCGTTGCGCGGTTTCCCCAAACTTGTTCTCGGGCGACTTGCCAAACGGTTTGGTCGTTCCTGGCGTTTGGAGAAACTTCAGCATTTAATAACGCCTTGACGGGTTTTCTAATAGAGATAGCGTGAATGGGAGATGACTGAAATGAAGCTGTTAGTTGGTTCCAGCTGGGAATCGAGATTAGCGAGAGGGAGAACTGTTGAACTTGAGTTCCCTCGATGGCTCGCGCTCCTCGTAACTCAGGTTTTATTAAACTCACTATTCTCGCTAGTTTCTACAACATGTTAAATATATTTGACAAAAATTTCCTTTATTTTTTCGAATCACTTATAGCATATTAACCCCCCAGCGCCCAAAATACCATCAAAATGTGAACAATTTTCATATTTTTTCTGTTGGTTCGTAGCTAAATGATTTGTTTAACCAGTGTTCACTTCTCCATACGTTTTTCGCTCCCATGAATTCATAGAATGATCAAATTACACAAACCATGAACTGCCGCATGAACACAAAACACACAACAGATTTTGACTAACTCATTAGTAAAAAAACATTCAAACTCGAAAAGTTCCGTACAAGCGAATTCTACGATATTGTCTATCAAGTTTATAATTCAAATTTGAGCAAATTTGCATGCTAAGAAATAGTATATAATTTCAGAGCGAAAAAACTTGTTATAACTAACATTCTCTAATTGAAACAAAAATTTCGGATTATTATAATTTTTTCGTTTTTCAGCACATTTCAATGAAATATAAAATAAAATTTATAGCATTAGTTTCAGTTTTAAATTTTAAACGAGGGTTCGCAGTTGATAAATTTTCTTTTAGTTATATTTTGCTGAAAAATGCAATACAACTATTTGTAGCTAATTTTCCCCTTTTTGTGATTTTTTTTTTTTTATTTTTTTTTGTACAAATTTTGGAATTTTATTTTCTTAATGTGATCAAAAATTAAATTTCAAAAAACTCATCTTTTATTTTGGTACGCTTGATTTTTTGGTGCAAGTACTAAGGTAACACCAGTTTCCTTCCTCCTAAAATCTTCAAAATGAGAGTAAACAGAAAAACTTTCTTTGGAATCTTGATATTTTTTTCCAAGGATCTCAAATATCATATTTGCAAACTCCGCGCAACTGCGCAACCATGCACAAGTGACGCCAACTTTCTTAATTAGAATGAGAACTCCAATTTTTCATTGCATATTCGGATTTTGACTGAAATTTAATGAAAATTTGATCCCTCAACCAATTTTTTTTTATTGCGCGCGACCGGTTCAGCGAGCACGGAAAGTTGGGCAACCCCAAAATTGTCCAATGATGGCGGTGAAATCCCAAGTGTGGCGATGAGTTTTCATTGTTTTTCAACACTGATTCACGTGATGCTTTCCGTTTTTTGCGCTAAATACGTGATGGATATGTTCCTCGTTTTACCTGCCGCAGCTACAGGGCAACCGTTGCACTGTCTAAGCTAATAGTGTTGTTTCTACTTTCCTTACCATCAATAGGGTAATAGGAAAGATGTTTTTTCAAACATCAATTGAAGGGTTGGAATGAGTTAAATTTTTAAAACGTTGAATTGAATTTGTAAAAAGTTGAATTGAATATGTAAAAAGTTGAATTGAATTAGTGAAAGGTTTAAATGAATTTGTAAAAGGTTTAAATGAATTTGTAAAAGGTTTAAATAAATCTGTAAATGCTATATATTCTAATAACCATTTGGCTTTCTCAGAATTTAGAGTGCATAATGGTACATCGGGAATAATACCGCTCCGTATTCAATTTCCCATTCGGTTGGGTCTGAATCATCCATTCCAGATGAACTGATTCTACACAAGTTCAGTAATCAACCGTGATTCCCTGGAAACGTAGCTCAGGAATGAACGCAGTGGAGCATTATGTCCCTCGTGTTTCGCAATGGATTATTTCGGCTGAAAAACTATTATATAGTGCGACGATAATTTCCCCGTAGCAGTGGACGTCAACTTCCACGAGCGAGTGGTAATTGGGTGTTTATTCACGTAAAGGGCCATTCATATTTGCACGATCCGATCCTATTTACGAGAGAGGATGCTCCGCTTATCCTGCCCTATTTCACCCCTTCCCCCCTCATCCCTCCCTCCAATCAACTCTTTAGTTGTGTACCTCAAAGGTAAACCATCATATGCCAAACCCCGACTTTTCAGCAGAGCCAAAAGAAATTCCCAAAATTCATTTTATGTTGTCACAAAGTGCTACGTTTCAAAATAATGGTTGCGAGCCACCATTTTTTTTTTTTTTTTCATACACTGCTCCTCCTAATATATGAACATTTTTTCACGATTTTCATCAGTTATTGAGGGCGGGGAGCACTTATGATAGCTGTTCTCCCAATGTAATGATTTTTCCCCATACTTGTATAGCATGTGAGACATTTTTTCCAACACGAATTTAGGCTATCTCTAGCCCGGTTCTCCATTTCCAACCTTCTAATCATCAATATTACAGAAAAATGGGCGTTTTTTGACGGAATGACTCAGAATAATTCCTAATTGTTGTGAAAAAAATGTGTTTTACAAATTCAAAATAATGAATTATTAAAATATATAAAAATGATTAGTAAAAGTCATCAAATGAATTAATGTCATGAGGAACATCTCGATCCATGGTATTCAATTTCTCATCATCCTTTAGTTCATAAACATGCTGCCTTCCATACCAATGGTTGATCAAAATGTATTGAAAGATTGATTGAAGAGGATATGGGGGAGCACTCGTTGATTCCATTTGGAATTAGATTATTAGGAAAAAGAGTAGGGAAGGGGTTTGTAACTTATGGATAAAATTAAACTATCGAAGAAAATGTATCTATGGATCTAGGAAACTATCTCAGAGAGTTTACGACGAATTAGCTCTCTCCTCTTTACACACTTGTGATGGTTTATAACTCCCGTTTGGTTTTGTAAGTCGGATGGTTTTCTTGTAAGAACCTCTGACCAAAGTAAACACATACGATAAAAATCGCTAAATCGAAAAAATTGTACTTATGATGGTTTGCCTTTGAGGTACAGAGTTGTGTGTTACGATTCAAAATGCGGACAGTTGCTGGTGAGAATTAAACACCACACAAGAGTTCTCTGAAACTGGCATCATCAACGCTCGGTCCCTAATGTGGTACATTCACCTTTTTTTGAATCGCTTTCTCGACCTCTCATTGGTTCAACATTTTTTAACCAAAATTATCTGTCATACTTAGCTTACAATCTACCAGAATCTTGGCTCAAAGTTCTCGACATTTTGGTGTAGGTGACTACAGAAATCATTTTACAAATAAAGCTCCTTTTTCATTTATCGAAAATACAGTCGAATATGACCCACTAAGGGTTGTTAATATGGCATTTGTGACATATCGAGACCATTTTCATTTTACTACTGATTTTTCATACCTTGCAAGTACTTGGGCGAGCTGTAAACATGAATAACGTTCATTGGATGACATGATTAACAAATTTTGCCTTCCAGGTGAACATATGTTTGACTTTGAAAAAGTGGGAAGTGCAGTCACATAGTCGAATTCGGCCAATGATCAAATTCAAGAGAAACATTCGAAAAAAGTTGCTGTTATAACTTTAGGAAAAAAAAATGTTCGACTAAAAGAAAAGTAGTGAAGTGCAATGACTTAATTGAATTTTAGGACCTTGTAGTAACACAATTCAAGAGATATCGTCGAATGAATTCGAAATATGAATTCAAAGAGGGTTATCGTCTGGAATGACACGTACATATATACATATACGTATGAAAAATGTTGAAATCCAGGAATATTTTCCACTATGCTTCTCCTCATGACTGAGGAGATATTCCAAGGTATCATATTAGGCAGTATCATGGAACTTTACCCTATCGAACATGTTCAACAGTCATGAACACATGTTCAACAGTTCATTTTGAAAATTTATGGTTTGAGCTATAATTGACCACGTAAGGTGAGCTCAGTTTATACCTAATAAATTTTTCGATTGAACTATATAACGATTTCGTACCATCCTCAATCATCTCAACTCATTACTATAGCATAGGAAGAAGGTAACTTTGTAACCACCCAACAATGTTAGAACCATTATCGTCATTCATCATTCAACCATCCATACCATACAACCGTTCAATTACTTACGTATTACTTTTAGTTTATCATTCTCAATAATGAACCTTTTTAATGGACCAATAAAACTAACTCTTCTCAAAAGTTGTTGGTTTGCCTTTCCAGAAATATAGATTTCCATATTGGATTTTTTTTTGAGAAGTCCGGCAGTCCGCCATCCGCTATTTAATGGACCGAAATTTAGCTCAAAAAGTCAACGTCGATTTCGGTTGTGGAGTAATCTCGGCGTGATGATCAATCAACCCCTTGGGATGATGTTCGAGGATTAAACGAAGCTTGGAAGAGACCAATAATTTCCATCAGTCAGTCAGTCAGTGAATCATCCATACAGGTATTTAGAGTTTGAATGTGTACGAAAAACCAGATTTCAGAATGAACTCTCAAAAACAATATCCCATTCGATTATATCTTTCCTCACAATTTACTACGTGATTTTGAAGTTGTGCAAGAACATTTCATACATGGGCTCGACGACATCCGTAAGTTCTTTTTTATTGTCGAACTTCTAACCTTTGAGAAAAGCGAACGGATGAATGTAAAGCGGTTCGAGTGGGCTTAATCGATTCATGGAAGGGACGTCCGTCAAGAGCCAAAATAAAAACACTAATGTTATTTCCGAAGTTTTCAATATTCTGATTATTGATTATAATGGTTTATTATTCTCAAATAAAGCTTTCCGAACCTTATAAGAACAATATTTTATGAAACCCCTCCCTCAAACGTGGTCGTTTAAGGTTTCGCGGTGCGTGGATTCGAAATCTACAATTACCATCGCCACCATTTGATGTGGAAAATTCGTTCTTATGTGCGAAAAAATTAGGTTTTTAGGGGTTTTCACCGACAAGTGGGGTGAGAGGGAGGAGAGAGAGAGAGAGAGAGAGAGAGAGAGAGAGAGAGAGAGAGAGAGAGAGAGAGAGAGAGAGAGAGAGAGAGAGAGAGAGAGAGAGAGAGAGAGAGAGAGAGAGAGAGAGAGAGAGAGAGAGAGAGAGAGAGATTAGTTCCAAAATAAAATAAAATTCTTCATCCTCTGCTGGATTAAACAAACTGCTCTTGGCTCTAGATTTTCCTTTGTTCCGAATCATACAGTTGAGAGACAGTTGCTCACTTCGAACCTTCAAGGTCAATATCACCATTGTTATGAGTAATATTATCATACTGTTTTACGACTTTTCCCCCATGGATCCTCATTGAAGAGCAGAGGATATCAAACCCACGCCCCTAACAGAGCCTCAGGATGGTGGCGTCGTGAGTTTGGTTGGGTGTCGGGGGTGGTAGGGGTTCGGTGTCTGGTAGCACGCTCAGCCCGTGCTCCGAATGGAAGGAGAATACAGCGTTTAACGATCGTTCCACGATTCGCATGTTCAACCCTCAGTACAACGAAAGAGTAGATTGTTTCTGCGGATGTGAGGTAAGTAATAAACTTTTCTGCTTCCCCTGTCTTCTTTGCTGCAATAATAGGAATGAAGCTTGGGTTAAAAATGGAATTGGGCTTTTACCTTCACAATGGTTCTTGCTGGACAGATATGAATTTCAACACGGTTTTCCGAAGTTTGAGAATCATTTCAATTTTCTTTTATCGTTTGTTTCACGATTTGAAGCCGAGAAAGCGGACAATATTGATCACCTTAGCATATTGGCAGTTGAAATTTGTAGTTGGACGAGAAAAGCTCATTTTTGTCTCACGTTCCCTTCGTGGTTGCCCGTTACGGTCTCGTTGCACCACTTGAGTTTCACGGCTGGAGTTTCAAAGAAAAAGCGGGCGGTTGATAGCGTTCAGCTGTCAAGGGGAGGGGTTAATTTGATTTTTGTACTCTACGCATCTTGAAACGTAAACCATCCTATTTTTAGCTGGAATTGAAATTATTCTTTCTTGATAGAATACATAGGTTCATTGATGAATGTAATGAACCAAAAAGTATACCAACTTGTGAGCGAAAACTTATGATGAAAAATGCGTCTAAATTTCGTAAAGCTCAATATTTTTCAAAAAGTCGCTAGAAACGAGTAGCGAAAATCGTCTACTTACGGGTTAGAAAAATTTTTGAGTCCCCGTCAGTCAGGCGTTTCGCAGTTCGAGCAAACGCTTGGCATTGATATATCCCGTTCATTGAATGGGAAATGTCGTGCGATGGAAGATGTGAATGGGACGTGCCACTCAATAACTATTTATACATGAATACAGGACGGGAGGCTCGGGGCCCACCCGTGTCACTCACTCCCCTTGACAATGATAAATGCCTTTTCCTTCTGCCCGTGTCTCCAATACAAAACACAATGACCGGAGCTTGAAAAATCCCCGGCGATGCTTCACGGCTAACGCACATCAAACGTCGTGAAACGCTTCTCCAAATAAATGGGGTCGACCGACGCAATCGTTGAACTTCCAGCAAGGCTGATTGTACATCTACTAGTAATGTTATTGATGGTTAGCCCCACCATAAAGCAAGTAATATAGAACTTACCTACAAGGTGTAGCAGGATACTTGACATTGGAAAATTTTATCACCAATACGCTTCTCCGTATTTTCCTGTAGGTTCGTAGATTCCTCTTGACAATGGAGGAATGAAACGCGAAACGATTTTTCACCTAATTTGTGACAAAATGCGCCTACTAGAAACATTTTTGCAGAGGCTTTGTTTTTGAGTTATTCATGGTTTTCGATTATTTTCGTATTTTCGACTCTTCGTCACAATAACAGCTATAATTGCCTCATTTTCAAATCTCTAATCTGAGGGTACCGTTGGAGAGAGCGTCAAATTGCCCATCTTTGTAATTCCAAATTAAATATGTTTGTTTAGGTATATTGGGTAAAAATTATATAGGGTAATTAGTGAAAAATGTGTCAAATCCGGGAGATTACCTCTAAAACCTAATTCTCTAACATGAACATTTTGTACTGCAACCTAAAAAGTTGTCCAAAAAGCTCAGCTTTCCATCGGTATCCTCCAATTCGAATTCACTCGGGCGAGTATGGGAGAAAATTCCGTTTCTACGTCGGAAAACAGGTTTTAGGCGAAATTAAAGGTTTGCTTTAATGTGTTGGGGGGGGGGATGACTACCTCACGACGAGATGTGTTTTATCGCTAAGAGACTCTGCGCAATTTTCTTCGTAGATTACCACGACACCATGGTTATAATGTAAGGAATTTCCCGGATTTGACACATTTTTCATTTTACGCTGATTTCTTACCCATAAAACCTAAACAAAAATGTTTGGTTCGGCCTTAGAAAGATGGGTCTTTGATGTTCCTAGCAACGGTATCCTAAGATTTGAGAGTTGTAGGAAAACGATGCAGTTATGGCTATTTTTGTGACGGAAAGTAGGAAACAAGAAAAAACTCTTGAACCGCGAATAACTTGGAAACGAAGCCTCTACAAAAATATTTCTAATAGAAACATTTTTTGTCACAAATTGGTAAAAGGACCCACCCCTAGCCGGACGTCCACTCTAGAGCGGGGCAGCCTGTATATTGTAACAACTGCGAACCTAGGGAGTTTTTCATTCCTGGTAGCTGAGAGTCGCTAGAGCGGAAAATATAGGGATGAAGATTAAAAGGTAATATACAAATACGGTTACAAAAACAAATAATAAATACGAATACATTTTGTGATTTTAAATTGGCGGCAGCTAAAAAGTGCATAACATAATCAATAGGGAAAGGAAGTGAGTTACGGTGCAAAACATGATTGCGGCGCGGGCGCCATCCATTCGCACTCTAAATTGTTTAACTAGTTTGATGAACCTGCTACGCAGGTTAAAAAGAAATAGGTGAATAACACAATGAGGGAGTATAAAAACGCAAAGGGGAGCACGTCGGTTGCCCTGGAAGACGCTCCGCCCCGCTGGGGCCCTCTCCCCTTTACTGGCGGTGTCACCGGAGGGGGGGGGGGGGTTCTGGCGGGTGAATAGATAGATCCACACACCCGTTCGATCACATCAAATGTGCTTGAAAATACACGTTTTTCTGCATAAAATCTCAATTTCCTAAAAAAAATTCCCTCTAAAACCTAAAAATTAAATATATCATTGGAAAGCTGAGACTTTTGCGCATTTTTTAAGCTTACAGGCTCAAACGTATCATCAAAATTAAGAGGGACTAATGAGCCATTAAAAAAAGAATTTTTTTTCAAAATTTACTTTTTAGGCTCATTTTTTACCCCTTAGTCCCTTATAAAAATTATTCTTAAAAAAATGAGGGGATCGATAATTCTATGCTCTTTCCAACGGCATACTTAGATTTGCAAATACTTTGAAAACACCGAAGTTACGGCTATTTTAGTGGCGTAAGTTCGAAAACACGAAAAAAATCAAGTGAAATAACTCAAAAACGAAGCCTCTAAAAAAAAAATCTCTCGGAGGCACTTTTTGTTGGAAACTAGTTGTAGAATACGTGTGCGAAGATTTTCGGATCACACGCTGTACACCCTGTATATGCGATAACACAGCCTCACAAAAAAAAACTCAAGATCCGTAAAGTAGACTAGGGTATCCCCTTGTATTTTTCGATGCTGCATACGAATCCAAGGACCGAAAAATCCCCTGTGTTGATAAATTACAAACGTTCGAAAACAATAAACCATAAAATACTCCAACAAACCAAAAATCATATGAGCCTAGTGAAATTTAATGATTTATTTTTCATCATGACATTATAAATTCCTGACTTATATCTGAAACACTCGGACAAAATCGTCAACCAAACCAAAAAAGTGTAGCGCGGAAATAGCCTGACTTTCTATTCCGAACTCCACCACCAACTGATATAATTTTGTTTTCGCTCTCTTCTTGGTTTATTAACGGGTTTCCAATGTGCAATTTTCATCGGAATCAGATATAGTTTTGCTCAAGTAGGTATTATGGTTTCTTTTTCAGGAACTGTAGCTAATTGGTTTCCATGTTCCATGTTTAAAATTTTGTGCATTTACATCACTGGTGAGTCCAATTAGTCAAGTTCTGGAAGGATGTGTGCTAATTACTTTTTTGAAATTCAAAGATTGCTTCTACGGGACTTCATGAAACAAAATAAAAAAAAGGAGTTTTAAAATTGTTTTGCCAATTATTGATTATTACGACTAAATATAATTTAATGTTGTAATTATACTATACTTGTATATTATACTTGTATTAAAATAAAAAAAAGGAGTTTTAAAATTGTTTTGCCAATTATTGATTATTACGACTAAATATAATTTAATGTTGTAATTATACTCTATCCTTAATCACAATAATCCCTTCTAATAATTAGAATAAATATTATTATTTACTCGATAAACGATTTTTGTTTTGCCCGAGTGACTATCACGTCAGCAAAATAAAATGGGATGGGTGAGGGTTTCTTACGAAGAAGATTAAAATGAATTTGAAAAAGCCTCACTTAATCTGAGTCCTCGGAGCGTATTAACTTCCATTTGTAGGAAAATGGGCAGAACGGCGTGGGAAAGCGCGTGATGTGAAGGAATCGGGAAAAGAAAAAGGGGGAGAAATAATTTCAATTTATTCCTTTGCTTCCTCCACTTCCTGTCAAAGCCGCCGAACCTGGTTTCCCCAAAACCCTCGCTACCTACGCGAGATTGGGATGAGATCCCACCGCCACCGCCACGATGCTGAATAGTCCGCCTTGTATTATTAAGGCCCAGCCCTCCCAAGCCTCGTTCACGATAATCACCCGTGAAAATCGACGTCCTTTCTCGACGAAATGTCGGCAAAGGTTCCCCGTGAATTGGGAGAATAGAATTAGAGAAGAGCCTGGACGGAAACTTGCAAACTCCAGCGAATCAAGTTCCAAGGGCCCAAAGCGCGGTCCTGCGTTGCTAAAATATCAGCTCCTTCATTTCACAGAAACAAAGATACAGATCCCTGTAACATGTTTTTTTTTTTCTAGAATGAGCGTAGTAGTAACATATTGAACACTCCACTAAAATCTCATGTCATCATATAGTTCCGCGACGCCAAGTTTTCTTTTATTGCGGAATATTAGCCAATTTCGGGATTGTTACCTGGAGACCCACTCACTAATCAGGTTATTATTATTTATTTGTTTTGTTTTTAATTATTTTTCGGGCAAATCCTAGAAAGAGATACTAACAATCGGCCAAGGCATCTCACGGCAGTCAACTTTTAGTTAGTGTTGTAGTGTAATCCATCAACACCGAAATCGTTTCGAAACTCAGAGACATAAATTATTCTGTCCATTAAACTGTTTAGTTACAACATTCGCTTTCAGAATGATTTGACGTCGTCATTATAATGTGGACACCAAACCCAACGACAGATAACGGTGTTGTCTTGTTGCTATGCATGACGCGTCATATTTTTTTCCTATTCTTTGTTATTACTTATCGTGAATAAACAAAGTCGTTCTCTCGCGTTTCATAGCCTCCCTCATTTATCTTCATAGCCAAAGTCGCGACCCCGACGTGATCTGAACACGCAACCTCAGCTCTATACTATATTATATACCATATACACTAACATTGAAAAAACGCTCCTCATCCTCACACATGGGTTTATTATTTTTTTAATAATGCGTTATTTCTTGCGTCATTTTGTGATTTTGGGGGTAACTTTTAGGTTTAGAAATTGTGATTGTTTGCTATTGATGAATTTCAAAGGCACTGGAACCTATCTCAGTCGATGTTTCATCCAAAATTACTACTAGAAAATGACACCCCAATTGCCTGTGTCAGGGAGAACCTCGAAAAACCACTTTTGGGTACTCTTTGACCTGTTTTTTGCCCCAAGAAATTTCCGGAAGGGAAGTCTTAATTCCGGGTTTCGTCCCCTAATGAATCCATTGATGGAACAAGTACGAGGATCTGAATCCTTCAATGAAATGAACGAATCCTGACTCCTCCGCCTAAAGAACGTCTTTTCCCATCACTGCTGCTCCTTATCCCGACAGAATGACCTGTGCAGTATAGGGGAGGGCGCCCAGGGCCCACCTTTTCGTTAGTTTATGTGCCGCTACAAATACGAGTGATCTTCGAGCTTTGACAACTTCAATCTTCCAAACCACGCCCCTTGTACATTTTCTCTTTCCAGTGTATTTGCAGGCACTGAAAGCATCGCTCTATTTGGTTGTAACTATCCATTCATTTGGTGAGTCTTATGGTCCCCCACACGTATAACAGGGGTGCCCACCCTCCTAAGCTTCATGATGCACCCCTCCCCCCCTCCCATGTAAGTTGGTACCCCCTCCCCTAAATAAAAATGTAATAAATACTAGCAAGCAACCCTTATTCCATCTAAAACTTGAAGAAGATTTATATAGATATAGATAGAATTAAAGCCCAGTCGGACAATATTCGAGCGCTGTAATTGCCACTTATACATTTTCAGATAGAAAGATCATACTTAAATTAATTTTATTATTTTCACTAGTTTAATGGCCCTGCTACGCAGGTTAAAAAGAAAGGAGTACTTGGAGTGTACCCTCTTGGAGTGTACCTTTATTGATATGTAAAATTGCTAGATGAAATGTATTCGATTTTTCAGTCGCAATTAATAAATCACGAAAAAAAATTGTGTTTTTCACCTATTTCTTTTTAACCTGCGTAGCAGGGCCATTAAACTAGTGTATAATAAAATTAAAATGGACGCTTCAGTTTTCCGGAAAACTCGATTTCATGACGTGAGGTCGGAGTTCACCGTGAAAGAACTAAAAAAATCATAACTATCCAATGGACTGAGATAGGACCCCCACTCTGGCGGCATTCTACTCCATTTTCAATGTAGTTTTACCCAAAAAAAATTTTCACACTGATCCCCATCCACCCTGTATATAAGCATTTTGTTTTGAAGTGAGAGATGGGAATTCCTTTGCATTTGCACTTGAAAATAAGTAATAATTTTCAAAATTTCAAAAAAAAAAAACTCCACTTTTTCCACGTCCCTTTTTTTTGCTTACTCAGCTTTCCAACATTATAAATACCGGCCGCTGAGCTCCGCTCCAGCAGTCTCGTCTCCGTACCCGTTCCAGAACGTTACGCTACCCGATTTCCGTCCAGTTTCATGTACCATCATCCTGCTAAGTTCTAAATTCGTGTTGTCAATAATAAACGATTGTTTTTAAAAACTCTTTTGACTCGGCCCGAACTATAACTTATATGCATAACGTTAGATGACACAATTATATTATCCACCTCGTTATAACATAATGGTTGAGCCGCAGAAATAACAATTGATGCTGTACAACTTGAGTAAAATTGAGATGAACAAAATGGGAATCATGACCAAATTATAGGTTGGGAATTTTAATTTCGTCGACGAAATCGGTCGCAAAAATTGACGTTTTTTCGGTAGTTCCTTCGGTAGTACTTCACTTTTTCTCCTCCGTCGTGAAATTCAATATTTACAAAGTTGGGGAAAATTAGAATTGAGAAAAGAAAAAAAGCATAAAATTTGGTCAAGAATTACAAAATTTGTCACACTTATTCATTCTGTATAGAGATATAAACCTATAATGTTTTCAAGATTTCGATCTTAGAATGGGCTGAAATGGATTTTTGTTCGGTTGTTTTTTCTCATGTTCGGTCCCACCCTCTCTCTCTTCATCAACTCTAACAGGCGACTCTGTATTGATGAACCCTTGTTTCAGGGGTACGTCCTCAAAACCCGTGCAAATTCATATTCTAAGTAATCAGTGTATCAACAATGAGAAATTCACCTAGATTGATCCCGTTTGCGTGCGTTTGAAATTGGCACTCGGCCAAAAGAATAGCCTCTCTTTCGTCCCATTTGGACAGCCCCTGTTGATCTCCGTGCACCCCTTGAGTTTCAAGAGAGGTTCCGCCACTAGGAGGGAAAGGGGAAAGTTTTGCACCGCCAACGCCATCTATTCGGTCGAGCCATCCGGCGGCAACAAAGGAGCAGTTAGCTGCTCAAACAACTCGTGATAACTGAGTTACTTTTTACCTGCCAATCACGAACTTTTTTCAAGAGAGAAAAAAAACTTGTTAATTGTATTATTACTTGCTAAATACAAAACGATTTAAAGCGTGATCCACTTCCCGTCACCGTTGGGGGGGGGGGGGGATTCATCTAGAAAAATGCATGCGTAATACAATCCTGTTTTTTTACCGGTTCATTACTCTGCTATGTGACTGTAGATACACTTGGCTTTTCACAAATATTGTAGCTGCACCTCACGACCCTAGAAAAATCGGATACTAATTTTAAGAATGTGTTTACAGAGGTCTTAAATAACCTTTTTCAAGTCAAACAATTTTCCAAATAAATAAACCAGGCCAAATTGTCATCAAACGGACACGAATTCATTTTGATAAAGGCAAAGAAGTGTTTGTACAGTCCAAAGGCACTAGAAAACCGAGCTCAAAAAATGGATGATAGCTAGTGGGGCTTCCTTTTTGCTTGGTGACTTCACAAATAGGACTTCGACTAATCGACGAGATTCTTAGTCGTACTATGCTATATGGGAGCACTTGTGCCACGGAGGTATCTGGGAGTACTTACAATACAATACACGTGAAATAACTAAAACAAACACTGAAAATCGTTCAAGAATTGTTTGTTTGAAATTGTTTAAGAATTGCTTTAGGGCAACGTACAACACTTAGGTATACGTTTTGTCAAGTTTTTGGCCTCAAAACGGTCTGGAACGGTATATGTATGCGTTCAGTCTTTTTTTTTTTTTTTTTTTTTTCAAGTTTGTTTTAAATCTGTGATATGAGAGTAAAAAAAAGGACTTTATGGCAAACGTGGCTACTGCATGACGATTGTATGTGGAACTCCCTTTCAAATACTGCTTCGATACGCTATTCATTAAGGCGTATCATACTAAGAAAACGTAGTTTACTACTTACGACTACTACTTACGAAACCTATCTGTTAAGGTGAAAATGTCAAAATAATCGAACAGACAATGTGTCTGTTTTTGCCTTTCGAAATTGAAACCCCATTATTCATTGCGGATTCGAATTCTACTTGAAATTTTACGAAAATATGACAATTGTAGTATCACTTACTACTATTTGGGGTGTACACTCACGTTTCTTCACTCCAGGTAAAGTGTATATACTTGTTTTATCATGTGAAGGCTACGTTCTCTTGAAATGACTCAAGTTGTATATTAATCATTTCTGCAGCCGGCGCTTTATTAATGGTGGGGGGTGACGCCTACCCAGGCCATACGCATAAACTTGTTGTTCTACAAAAAGCCAATATTAAGGTGGATCTTAGTGAACCTGAAGGTGGTCTAAAGGAAGCGAAGGTTCCTATCATCAATTGTCTTCAGTATGTGAATTTTATAGCCCAACCCCTCCCCTCACAACTTTCCCTGACTTCGAAGTCGTCAAGACGAAAAAATGGACAAATTGGGATTTAAAAAGCATATACTTACACCCGTTTTCAACATTTTCCACGTTAAAAGTTATATTTTCTCAGTCAGATGATTTTGGAATAGTTTGGAAAGCGATCCAAAACTACATGGAAATGACATACTACTTGCCTGTCATTAAATTTCTTGACAAATCACGTTGATAGCTGGTTTTGATCCGTCGCATTTATTTATGTGTGGAGATCGGGATGGCTGGAAGTTAGGACTAATTAGACCATAAATGGGATCCACGTGAGAAACAGAAAAATTTGTACGGGCTCACATTCCAGATTTTGAATTTGCGCAGCTTAACACTTTAAAAAAAAAGTTTCTTGCTTAAAAAAAAAGGGAAGGGGGGGCTTTACAAAAATATTATTGCAATACGATCACAAAGTTTTATTATATTGAAAATAATGAACGAAAAACCAAATTCGTTTGCCTTCCACTGTACTCGCTTCCAATTCCATAACAACTTCGCAAAACCCAAGGACTATTTTATTTTGTACAACCAAAAGCCCTCCACTTACATATTTTTAAGCTCCCTTCCTGTTGATCTGAGATACCAAGATCTACAATAAGTACTTCCTACAAATGGCTAATATTTTCTCGGTTCTCTTGATGCGGAAGGTACACTAATGTGTGGTCATTTGCGAAAACTATTTTTCAATTCAATTTTAGTTTTATTAAAGCTCTAGGTGGTTTTTTCGTTTGTCTATTGGATCAATATCATCAATAAACCTCTCTTTCTCTCTCTCTCTCGGAGTCAGAAAGATTTCAAATCGTTACAATCGATTTAACCGGGAAAATCAAGTCCCAACTGTCAGTTTATGGAGCAATGGAGGCTAATACGCTACGTAAGCCCGTGAAATATTCTGCAGTTTTCAAGCGTCTTGTTCATCCTCTCAGTGTGGCGGAGCATTATATCCGAATCCACCTCAGTGGAAGGGGCAACTATACCATTCCATGACCTCAAAATATACTTATCGCCTTTCAGCAGTTACTTCTGCATTAAATGAAGATCAGTGGAAACGTGTATATCATCCTACAGAGTTGATATAACCCGTCGGTGAAGAAGTGAGGTTGAGATCATCTTGGATCGATGAAATTGTACAATTGTTCATTAATCTCTCTCTCTCTCTCTTGATGAATTTTCGAAAGAAATTATTTCTATGAATCTCGGTAAACAATGGAACGATTGAGGCAAAACTTCCTCCGGCCCATGGATTTCAATTGGAACAGTTCATTTCTGAAATGAAAGAACGCCAGAGGCGTGCAAATAATTTGATTCTCTACAACGTACCTGAATCTTCAGCTGGATCACCGACTGTTCGTATTAATGATGAGATGAATTTTCTAAATAATGCTTTTACCAAGTTACAAGTTGAGTTACAAGGTGCAGTAAAGAAGGTTTTCCTCATTGGTAAGACTGACGGTGTTAAGATTCGTCCTCTTCTAGTCTCGTTGAATGATCCATCAACTATCATCTCCGTGAATCGCGAGTCTAATCTACCTCAGTTTCAAATTTCCCAGGATAGATCGCAAAGGGAGAGAGACAACCTTGGTCGGTTGCGGGAGGAGTTGGGACGCAGTCGGAGTTCCGGTGAGACTGGATTAAATATGTATCAGGGATTCCACAAATCGTTGAATTGTCTGTAAACTCACGCAACCCTCACCTGCTTCCAAAAAACGAATGAAGATCACGGCGTTCTATCATCAGATTTGATGTTTCTTCACGGACTCATTTCTGGCGATCTGGACTGCCCCTTCTAACTAGAAAAACTAAGTTTGTATGCCCCTCCTTACCAAACCAGACACCAGCAAACATTCTACTCAGGGATTTCTCCTACAAATTACCTGCAAAACAATCCGATCACCCGCATGCAGATTGAATACAACCGTGTTGCCAGCGGAGGACTTTTGGACATTTTTCATTTTAATTTAATATACATAATAATATTCAATTTTTTCTTTATTCCAACGTTGTTCGAATCTCTTTTTTGTTTAATGTTTTCCCGATAGATTTATTTATATTTGAATTATTGTTCGTCAATTTTTATTATTATTTCCATACCTATGATTGTTACATCCTGATTGTACATTTACTGTTATTTTTTACAACGTGCGATTTTTTTTGAGCAATTTATTAAATAAATAAATTAATTCCTCCCGGTATACGTAGAGGAACTGCACAATTTTGACTGGTATGGTAAGCTCTGAATATGTCAACGTCAAATCTGACTTGTTTCACTCAGATTATTGGTTACATAGTTAACTAAGAGATCATTTCTTAATTATACATAATTACATACATGTGCAGTAAAAATAAAGCCTTCCTATTGGGAGTCAGTAATAGAGCGGACTATAGGTACTTATGATACACGTTTCTGATAGTATGCAGTTTAATTAACAAAGATCAGGAATCGTTTCAATTTGCTGGCAGTCAGGAATTTCGAGATGTACTCGGTGGCATTTGACGTAATTCTTCACAGGAGAACCCCCAATGGCGATCAGTGGGAAGAGATGGGAAGGGAGACAGTGATGTTACAAGTGAAGCGCGTTTTGCTCAATATGGGGAAGTCTTCAGACGAATGTCCCCGTCAGGGTTGACATTTCTCCAACTAACATCGAACCCCGTTCCCTCGATGAACTCATCTCGACTATGACAGTCGGCAGAAGGGGAGGAATAAACCAAATTTCGTTATCTCCTGAAACAGAGGAATTTCATTTCGTTGGCAGGTAGGTTCTGTTCCCGTATGTCGATACTTTTTACGGTTTCCATGGTAACTTGTGTTAGGGTAGTCTCACCCTTTAGTAGTAAAGTAGTTTCACCCTTCTACGACACTCAAATTCCAAGGGTCCGGCTATACCAACCACAAAGATAGTCAACTCTTTCAAAAGGGTGAAACAAGTAAGCAGTTCAAACGAGTAAATTATGAAGAGGACTGGTTATCGGGAAATGTCCATTACAACAAATAACTAATTTTTGACCATTATAATCAGGGCATTCCATTATAATTAATTATAGGGGGTCGGTACATTTCGAGTCTGTGTGGGTTTGGAATGACCCATGGAGAAAATGATATATGGGTGAATGTCAAACTACGGGCAAATTTCGTGTCCAGGCAACTTTCTCAATACATAAGCATCCTATCCTCAAACTTTTGGTCTTGAATCAAAGAGACGGCTCTCATCTTCAAGAAACAATTGTTGAATTGAGTCAAATTGCAAATTATATCACAGTTTCATGCATTGAAAGGTCCAATTTGTAATTACCGTGGCTGTCGCAAAATACGATTTTTAATTTCAGAGTTGTTTATTGCCACTCTAATGGCAATGTCTGAGAAGGGAAGATGTATATTGTTCAAGTAGAATATTGGAATGATCAGAAACCATGGGGACATTTAAATTTTACAACATCTGGAAGTGTGGAGGGGTTAATGAAGTTTGTCGCAAAGAAAAAAGTAATTACCGTGTAAAAAAACCAAATGGGATATTTCGGTATGGAAAGAGGGATATTTTGAACACATGTTATGACCTGTGTAAGGTAGCAACCCTGCTTGAGCCTACAGAACCCTCTTCAAACTGCTACATGTTAGTTAAGGAGATACAGCTGAAGAGGAAGGAGCTCAGTCAGGTGAGTGACTTTTAACTTGCAATTACCATGGCATTTTATAACTGACACAGTTTTCATAATATTAATTTCTCTCTTTTTTCATTTTAAAGAGGTTCAACAGGTGTTTAGAACATGTATTTATATTTAATTTTAGGATTAATTAGAATCTGGATATTTCAGTTGAAAGTGTCGAATGTAATTCATGTGTCAAAAAACCTGTAATTCTCGTACACTAAATAGGTGCAAATAAAAACCACGGTAATTTCATTCTTACCATGGATAGATATATTTCAGATATCTACTAATGCTGGAAGCCAGGTAGAAGATGGTGATCTCCAGATACAATGATAACAAAAATGAATGGGGAAGGGAGGAGTTATTTGGGGGAGTACGACAACGTATATCTGGTGGATGTGAGAGTGCTGAATATACGAAGTTGAGCGACTGTTGGGGTGGATTCAAAAAACCTCATATTTTGTTTACAGTTATATGGCTTTTGAAAATGGCTCGAGGTCGCCCAAAATCCAACCTAACACGGGAACAAAAACTTCAAAATAAGAGAGAGACGCAGAGTTAACTCGTTCTTCCCCTGTAGTCTTCAAGTAGTAAAAGCGTTCAAGTATTTTTTTTTAATCTAATAAAAGTGTTTATAATCCGTTTAATAGTGGTCCTGTTATTTACCCATTTTATTATTCTTGAAATACGCCACTACTAGCCATGATTTTTAAGAGCATTTTACCATGGACCTGCCAGTAATTACCGTGCCAATATTGGTAATTACCGTGGGCACAGAATTTGAAAATAAGACATTTTGAGCTTAAAAATGGACTTTGATTTGTGCCTGGTGTATTTTCTCAACCCTAGGCTACCCAGAAATCACCATAAATTTTTGAGACCTTTTAGGAGTAGTTTCATTTTTGAAAACTTTGCTAGTTGAAAAATGCCCGTAGTTTGACATTCAACCATATAGGACCAAAAATGGTGCAAATAGTTCCAGAATCGGCCACTGAGGAATAGACATCTAGGTTTGATCATGGCCCCGGGGTGTCGCGAACACTAACGGCTTTCCCCATACTACTTGGTGGTAGGCATATACTGAATGTATACATAGTGCCCCAGCAAACAGTTACAACACCCGCCCCCCTCCCCTACTTTATTTCCGCAATTGTCCAAATAAAAATCACAATTCATACAATTCCTTTCCCTTACAATTCCTTATTTTTACATACCAATAGGTTTCTTTTTTAAATTCAAAATTTCCGAAAAATTTCAAGGAAAATTCATACCGTACACGAATTTTTTCATGAGGCACTAGGGAGGCACAGAGCTCATTGGAAGCGAAAGTATTTTTGCTGAAATCTAAGTAAACAATTTTGTAGATAGGCGTAGGTCACAGTTTTTTTGCGTTGCAGCGGAAATGAAGAATGTTCCACCTGTTAGGTTATTCGTCGGATTTCAGCTGTGTATTTCGATAAATTTGATTCAAAACGAAAAACTGACAGATCCTTGGAAAGGACTTTCGTACCTGTATTGCACACGTTACTTAACTTGGACTACTTCGTGTTTCGTGACAAAACAAGTCTCCTACAAAGGCTGCCTAAAACGAGTAAAGTTTCCAACCGTTATAGTGAGGTTTGTCATCAGTGATCAATCGAAAGCGGCCTCACTCAAGTTTACGCTGCCAAAAAGAAAAAACTTTGTCTGAAAGGGCAGTTAGGTTTGTCTTTCCCCAACATCCCCCCTGACGTATGAATATTTATTGGGTTCTTGTTCCCTCTGCGGTGTACGACTTCTCTGATTAAATGGAAATTTATTCTTTAGGATTATTCAAATGAAGATCACATAACAGTAAAAGGGAATTGAAAAACGATAGGTTCCATTCATCGATTTGAGCCGACCGCCACCCAATGTGGCTATTGAATGTAAACCCCCATCTATGAACTACGCCACTTTAAATGCGAATATTGGGATGAAGATCCTCCGACAATTGAAGCCTAGACCAAGTTGTTTAGGTCTGTGAAGGCACAGTGATGTCTTGAAGACGGGCTTCATCAATAGAATAGACCCGGAAGAGTGAGGGAAAAATAGGACTACACAAATGTGAAGAAAACACAAAATACAAATTCGTTTGAGTCCATTCTTAGACCGAAACCGAAAAAAACGACAGAATTCTGTTTGTGTGTGTGCATTTCTTCGGTAGTCTTCCGCCACTTCCACAAGATACTGGCATCTCGGCTCCAAGTGGCTGGTGTTTTGTCTGACGTCCAAAGAACATTCAGGCTAGCGGATCGCACATGGAAGAACATTATAGGTCTCCAAACCGTCATTTCGCTGGCCCTCACGTCGCTAGAGCCTTTGATACTGTTAGCCAATTTGCCCTTACTAATTATGTTTGTGGTGACGCGGCACCTCCTTGTTTTATTGAGTATGCTTTGTTTTCTGTCTGTAATACGAATGCGTGACGGTCTTCGAGGCACAAGGCTAGATGTTAGTGGATGTTGTCACCGGGCGTAGGGTACGCCAGGGAGATGCTCTGTAAAAATAAAAAACGGAGCAAAATAGAACGTTGTCTATATTCCCACGAAAGTAAAGAGTTACACAGTTAGATCGATTTCGACGGTTAGGTCATCACAAAAAGAACATCTTATATAGGATCAAGTGAAAGAAGATTGAATCCTATTGGCTCAGGGAAGTGAACGGGGCGGGGAAGACAAAACAACTCAAAGCTTACAAAGTAAAAGGGGTCACAAACAGTAACATAATGGAGAGGGGGAGCCAAACTTATTCCAAGAAGAAACCCAATAATGGTGAAATATTTTGAGGAATTTCATCATTTAAACATTTTCCTGATCTACCACTCTTAACATTTTTCTAGAAGATCCAACATTCCGCCCTTTGGGCAAAAATACCAGATGGAGCAGCTGCAGAGGGTGCACCGCCGATTCTTGCGCTATGTGGCTTACAAATCCCACATTCCTCGGGAAGAGGTTGACTTTGGCGCTCTGGAGAGGAGTTGCTGCGTGCGGAGTCCCGGGATCCGGTCTATTTCTGCAGACTTGCGACTGGACTGTTGGGCTCTCCTTCCCTCCTGGCCAGGGTTGGCCTAGTTGTCCCTCGACTCAGTTCCCGATCAACATCCCTCTTCCTGGTTCCCTTCTCGCCGACTAACTACCTCTACAACAGGCCTTTACGCAGAATGCCTCGGCGTGTGAACTACGTTGTCGATGAATGCCCCGAGTTGGACATCTTTTTAAGCTCACCAGTGTTAGTTAGGAGAAGGTGCGGGGAATTGCTGAAATGAGTTGTGTTGTGTAGTTCGTTGCTCAGTCGTTTTCCATTTGTTTTGTCTGACTCGATAATATTTAGCCTACGTATTTTTATAATTATTTTTCTCTGATGTTTTATAATTTCTCTGTATTGGGTTTTTTGCCCAATTTTAAATAAATAAATAAATAAATCAAAATGAGGAAATTCTACATATTGCCTGTTTGTCAGATCAAAAATATAGCTATGAGGCCCAGACAGACTCGAAATGTACCGACCCCCTCCGATTTTGTTCATACTTGATGTAGTTGCTTCCTTTAACGAATAAAAAAGGCCTGCCAGGTCAGCTCCTCCAAAAATATTTTGAAAATCTAGTAATCAAAAATGTATTACAACCAAAGTAATTTTGAGCCAGTTCGGTGCAGAAACGTTGTTATGGCTTTCTAGTGCTCGGGTGTTTTACGCTCAACAAATGTTTTCGGTGGACCACAGGTGGGTTAAGAGGGTTTGGATCTGTGGGGTTGTGAGTAGAACGTAGAAATGAGTGGGCGGTATAATCTTTCGTTGACACCCTGTATTTTCGAGTCGATGGAATATTTATTGACACCTATGTGCTCGCAGTTAGTAGGTCAGTAGCAAGCTAAAGCGATACTAGAGGAAAACTTGATGGTTTGGAGTTCCAGGTGACAAGATTCCAGGGCGAACAACGAAATAAGAAAAGTCCCCTCAGGATGAGAAGCGGTGCCATTGATGAGAGTAAGAAGCGACCAACCCGCTTATCTGACGCCAGGGACCTGTAACGAATGAAGCGGGGGGGGGGGGGGGCAAAAGAAAACAGGAGATTTATACGAAAGCACTCTGCATCCATCCGTTCTTTTCTCCTCATTTTTTATTATTACGAGTCCTCCCCTCTCCCCTCTACTCATTTGGTGGGAAGTCGTTTACTCAAGGTAGAAGAAAATTTAAGAAGAAGCGGAGATAAATTCGGTCATCAATTTTTGAGGAGTGCGTTCATTCCGCCGAGATTTACCTACCCACTTCTACTTCATTCCCTTAACAACCGGTGTTAGTGATTTATTCCTATTAGGGATCCTCTCACTACTCACTGGAGACATTTTCTTGATTGCCTTCGAGTTTCTCCGTAGGGAGGAAAGGTTTACATTCTGATGAGTATCGAATCGCTCAATGAGTGAGCTCCACAGACAAGCGAAATACGTTTATTGCTACAAAAATAATACAATCAAACTTGAAAGTCCCAAGACACTAGGTCGAGTGGGGGCTTTACAATTTGTTGGAGTGTGTTCTTACATCAATCATTGTAGCTACTTGCTACAACAAAAACTAAAACTAACTGGAAAAATTAATAAAAATCATTATCCATCTCTTATGATGAATGTGAACTTGTGGTGATTTCACATTATAGATAGAATCAGCTGCCCATGAGATCACTGAATTATAATTATCATTCCTTACTTACTCATAACATCCTAATATGATACGGGTTCCTGCGTCGCAGATTTATAGAAGCACATTCATATTTTCTAAGTTCTTCCTTAATCAATTGAGTGCAGTATTAATTTGATTATGATTATTTTAGAGACATTTTATACTTCAAATATATAGAAGATTTTTTTTTTTTTTTTTTTTTTTTTTTAAAGAAAGGTTCTCATTTTTGTACGTTTCCTTTGACATAAGTTTTCGATGAATATGCTTTTTTCCGTCTTGTAAGCTTGTATGACGCTATCAAATCGTTAATTTCACGTATAAATTCATAGAATATTCTAGTTTACTAATTATAACATCAATTGTGTATTCTAATCGCATTAGCCATTAAGTTGAAACAAATCGTAATTGATCCATTACAGGGACGTCCCAATGAGCGGCTTTTATATGATCACATTTATAAACATGAACTATAAGCTGATGTCATTAAAACGAAGTCACCCTACTTGTACGTTGCATTGGTGTGACGTTTTCCGCAGGTTTTGAGGTGATAAGCTCATAGCCAAAGCAAGATCCATGCAGAAAACGGCAAATGATCAATGTTACCCGATTCATCAATACGTCACTTGGGTTGGAGGACTCAATGGGCTTCTCGCAGATTAAAGACTGACAGTAAAGCCAAGTTAGAAGAAATGAAGACTAAACGCTTCAAAATATCACTAATAGGATGCAATGTTGATTGGCAGAAAGGTTCGTTAGACGAAAACTGATATTAAACAAAGAAAACAAACATATGAAACTCGGGATAGAGGAGATTATTAGGAAGGGAAGTAAGCCGTGAGGGAGGGGGAAACCAGTTCTTGAAAGCAAATGTTCTATGTTTTTATGAGTAGGAAAAATACAAAATTGGTAACTAACGGTATCCAAAGTAGGTTAAGACGAAACCCAATACTACAAAAGATTTCAGTCTTCAGTAAGGAATCACTATAGTACTATCATACAAATATATTAATAAAAATAATATTTATTTTCATCTACATTAACTTACAGAGTAAATTTTAGTCAAGAAATTCAGTTCTCTGATTGATGAGGGAGGGGATATTTGCACATTTGTTGTTGACTGTACAGTAGGCATTTCATTCACAAAATCTAACTTTTGCACGTTATCACTAACCATCAAACACTACACAACCATTAACAAATCAATTTAGTTTCAACTTAACCTGTTGGGATAATCCAGCTGAGAAGGGATACTCATGTCAAACAAATCACAGTTTTCTAGATGTTCATCAACCGTATATCTGTATAATGTACAGATGATCATAAGGGAATATTTTTTATAGTGAATCGTTGCTTCAAGCCTCTCAAGGAATCCCGAAACGCATGGTGTCATCTCCTGAATAACTGTTAAGCTTTGAAAATAGCATCTGTGCTCATGTGACATGGTGAGGTACGGAGAATTTCGATGTTGATGCATTTATTTAACATAGCAAATAATGATTATGAAAAAGAATGTTCGAGCAGAAGTCTGCTAAACAGTTGCTACTATGATGGGAAATTTTCAAAAGTTATGCAAGTTCAACCAAAATATTAAAAATCTTATGAAGACCAGTTTACAAATATTCCCAGAGAATGACCCATTATTCATTTCTTCATTCATTTCAGTTGATGTTTTCACAGCAAATGCTTTAACAATGCGTCCTCTCAACTGTTGATAATTGCCTTATTCCGAGTTCCTCTACGCCACATCCCTAGGAACGAGGGTAGCAACGTATTGTATGGGCTGTTGCTTAGGCTTGAGAGGCCGCTAGACGGGAGACAGTAATCCGGCAGTCTGTTTACTCTTTCGTCTCTTCCTTCTCCATCTCCCTACTTTTATTCTTCATTCTCCACCTCGCCCTTCTTTCTTTTACTCCCACAATCTGAGAGATCTGTGGTGGACCGTCGGCTCACAAAGCTGCTCCCCTCCCCCGTGCTCAACCGTCTAAGAAATCGCATTATCTTCGTTTCGACGGTATTTAGTAAGAAAAGAGGGATTTTTCCTGGAGGGGCTTAGCATCCTTTGTTCTTGAGCCCTTTCATGCAGCGATAAATTAAGGAATTATTTATGCCTTCGAGCATACCGTTAAAATCTTGCAAAACACGTATTCTATCTATGACCGGCGGAGTGGAGGGAAGTTGATCAACAAATTTGTGTAAAAAAATATTGGAAATCAGCCTGAAATTTTCCACGTCCCTTTCTCTCCGACCAACTGTCTTTTGAATCGACCACTGCACCGCAAACCCGTTCTGCAAACCTCTTCTTAAATCTTTACCATGATTTTGACTTTTTCAAAAGTCCTCTTCCATCGCTCAACTCTGTGGTACTCCCTTCTGCCGCTTTGTTTTGACTATTATATCCATTCCAATCCAATCGCTCCTCTGACTACATAAGTTACTGTTGTGTGTTTACTTTTATATTATTATGTCATACTATCACTGTTATTTTATTGCTATTTATGGTAATTTTTTTTTTTTTTTCATTTCTTTTTTTCAAATTTGAAAATACTTGTGGACACTTAACCGCTACTTTTGTTTTGCTATTGTAAATTGGGATTGCTCGTTAATAAATAAATAAGTGAATAAATAAGATAGAATAAAATGAAATAAAAAATAAAAAAAGGAAACAAATTCTTACATTACAGGGACGTAAATATTCAGAATTCAACATATTCCATCTTTCCTATCATTAATTTAAAAAAAAAAAAAATCTGTGTAGAAAATCGAGGCAATTTTTACCTGATTAACGTTCATTGTCCGTTTCTTTGCTCTCTACAGTCTTTTTCCTAAAAATCGACGTCGAAACGGCTCAACCGAGAAGTGATGGAGGTTGAGGGAGTGAAGAGAGATGTACGAGTAAATCTCGAGTGCCTGCCTACAGCTTGTACAGGCTGGTGTTATTTTGACGTGGGTGAGGAAAGGCGGCTCGAGAACTTCCCTCCTCCAACTTTACTTTCCCCCCAACCCGAATGTCTGGAGCCATTCAATGCGTTTCTACCTAAATAAACGCTACCTACTTTTTTATTTATGTGAACGGCGCTCCTACAACCGCCGGGCCTTTTCCCTTTCCCTCCAGCTTTTCTTCGGGAAAATAGCAAGAACCGTTTCCCAGGGATCTCCGAACTTGAGTGGTCGTGCTCGAGTTCCCTGGGAGCCTTTTTACATCAACCTTCGGTATAGTTAGTAATACGGGCGCCGAGCTGCCCGTAATGAAGAAAACGTTGTGTTGTGTTTGGGATTACTTTTGTTTACCCCTTCGCTATAAGTCCTTTCTCCAATATGGACGAAAGGGAAGAACCGTTGTCCGTTACTGAGAATGGTATTATTTACCTGCTCATTTGTCAAGTGGAACGGTCGTGAAGTAGGCCCCCACGCGCTCTTATGCAGAGCTCCTTAGTACCTTCAGAGTGAAGACCCATTTCGGACATTTTCATCTTCTTATTCTATGCTACGGTTTTGGCATTTTTTTTTCTGGTCATCTTCCAGGAACTTCGTTCTCCAAACAACGTTCATTTGTACACTAGGAGTTCAGCACTCTCAACGCAACAGCCCACGTACCCTCAGGGCCGCAGATATCTGTTACCTACAGAGAGCCCTGCATCAACAAACCGTGGTTAAACCATCAACTACTGAATATCTGGCTAAAAGTTTCATTGCCCATTGGTAAGTTCATTAATAAAATCACTGTACAATTAACGTTTTAACTGGTTATTCAAGTACCAGTCACGTTAGAGGCGCTATGGTTCCATGATGCATTAGAAAATGTTCCCCTCTGGGGTTGATTTATAAGGGAGAGTTCCAGCACATTGTGCTCACGTCCTCCTTCCCTACTTGCGTCCTGTTACACATACGGTCGAGGGCCCTGTATCAGAGACACAAGAACCTGTTTGCTTATCTGCTGCTGAGTTATCGGCGAGTCACATAACTCACATGCCGGTACTATTTTGGAAGAGGAGTCTACCCTTCAGCTTTCAAGCTTAGCCTTCCAACCTGGGTAATCAACCATTGCCACCACTAATACAACAGATTTCGGATGGCAGGGAGGTGACGCTTTGTTGAAGCGTTTCGTCGGTTGCCTGGGGCTCCCCCAGCACGTGATACCGATTTTGTGTATGAAATTCACTAGCGAACAGGGCTTCCCAGACACTAGAAGACAGATCGGCCGCAGGCCCGTTACAGGAAATGGGACCAACTGCACTGCCACTTTATCCTCAACCCCAGCTTAGTGAGTTCCAATCACTATGGATGATCGAGGTTGAGATATCCTCAAATGAGCTTGCCCAATCACAGCACCTCGATCTAGTGTGAATTGCTTGAATTCAATTTAAAATCTCCGTTCAATTGTCAATGCATTGAAAAATACAGGGTCCAGGTAATTACCCTCCCCACCTTATTTTTCATGATTTTCAGGTAGAAAAAATCGGAAGAAATCCGAATTTATCATGAACAACAAGTTTTTTATTGTTATTTATTTGAAATTCAATTGAAATTCATTATTCTTCCTCTTTACCATACTGAATTGAATAGACCTTTTAAGCTTAAGGCTTTAATTGAGTAAAAACTCTGACATAATCATCAACAGATATATGAGAATACAAAAAATCAATAACTAGCACGACTCCCATAACAACGTGGTTATAATTAACATCACGACAGTCATAAACCCCCCCCCCCCTCATTTTAAAACGTAGTCTTTGAGATATTCTGGAGGTCTTCTATCTCTGCATGATCTTCTAGGTCCTTCTGAAGAATCTTCGGTAGTGAGTGAATTTGAATTTGGAGGATTCATTTGTGACATCGGCAAAGGGTCTGTAAGGTCTGATGTTGTCAGTTCGGAACTTTGCCTTCCGGTTTTTTTTTTTTTTTTTTTTTTAGCGTCGTCTTGCTCTGTGTCCTGATGACCGAAAATAACGTCGCCACCTACTGGTCCAAGATGCTTCAGTGAGACAGTTGTTTCCCGACCATCTGAACGTCGAACTAAGGCTAAAGCCACACCGGAGGTGACAAGCTAGGTGCCTAGTGACAAGGTGAGTTGATTGGTGGGTCGTCCAAGAAAACGAACAGTCTTGAACGTTCGAGAGTGGCCTCAAAAGTCCGTGGCTTCAAAGCGATTCACCGGGCGAGTCAGCAAGTAAACGAGCGGGTTTGTTTTTTACCTGGTGGGTAGAGACATTTCAAGAGCACTTCCTTGCTAACTCAACGCACTGCTGTCATCCAGGCAATGTGGCCACTTGTAACCTGGCACCAGCTAACCCGGTGACTCGCACTGTCACTAGGCACCTAGCTTTGACACCTCCGGTGTGGCCTTAGCCTGATTCATACTCCGGGTTGGCCTCTACTAGGTCAACCTCTTCCACCATATTTTGATGAGCGTACGTGAATCTTCAGAAAGACCTTCCCTGGGTTAGAGAGCCATAACGGTATGGCAGTACCATTGGTCGACCGTCGGGCATCCCGGAACATTCGTTCGTGAGGAGTACAATTGATGGACGTGCACAGTAGCGAACGTATTCCGTGTACAGATTCAGACAACACGGCCTCCTATAGCGTCGTCTTTAGACCTTTGTTTTTCATCGCCAATGACATCGTTTTCCAAAGAATATCATTGTACCTCTCTACAAGCCCATTACCTCCTGGATTGTATGGGGTACCTGAACTTGTAGCAATTCCTTGTAAATGGTGATAGTCTGTGAGGCCTTTTGATAGAAATAATCTCCCTGTATCGGAATGTATGTTAGCAGGCGTCCCGATTTCGATTCGGAGATTTCGAAGGATAATGTGAAAGCATTGCACTGGCATAAATGAGCCAAATTCAGCAATCCTATGCAAGGCCGTGCGTTAATACATAATCCCACCAATGAAAATGGAGGAAAACATCGTTTTTTGTTTGTTAGCAATTTGTTTTTAGAACTCCCATGGCAACCCAACGATCCACTCCACACTATCCAAGTGCATACTTGGGGTGTCTTACTTCATAAGTATACAATATCATATCATCCATTGTCAAAACATGTTCCTTCAGAGCGAGTTCAATTTGTGCAATGGGTGCAGATTTTCATTGGTAAACAATGAATAATAAATTTTGAATAAAAAATATATAGACCATCAAATATACAATCATTCGATGTTTAGCTCTGCGTTAAAAAAAAAAAAAAGTACATTTTATTTTTGGGAGTTCCATTCTATGTGGCTTTCCTCTCATTTACCTAATATTTTCTTCGAAATCCCTTTTATTCTTTAGTAAGTATTTCCCCAAGTTAAAGGTATAGAGTTGGCGGAGGCTCATAATATTAGGTAATAAGTAATTCAAAAATGATTAGAAATAATTTAAAATTATATCGAAAGAAATCGGCGTTACTACAAATTTTCGTTATTTGCTCCTTCTTCTCATAATTGTATAACTACAGATACGTTTACCTCATGTACCACGTACCCGATATTTGGAAAGCTAATAGGAATCATGTCAAGAGAGTGCCGCTGAGACAAACATAATAACACTGAGATAAGCGTACTAGCAAAGTAGTATATTGTTATTGTTTTCGGATCTAAGTAACTAGGTGCCTAGTAGTATTGCCCCTTGCCCCTTGTCTGTGAGATTGTAAATAAATGCCTATTATTCCGAATTTAGCTTTAGTCCCGTCGAACACACAGTATTATTGCAGTAGAATGTAAAGAGAAACATCTAACTTAGCATTATCCGTGAAAATGTTATCAAAGCCTGTCCAAGTGTTATGCCAGTGTTACGCGCTTGCGCAGCAGTTATTCCTCACTCCGTATTTAAGACATGCAAACAAATTCGAGATACATGGTGTAGTGAGTTGCGACTTGAACCATGTTACACAATGTGGGTCGACCACATTCATTTGGAGATAATGGTGGTTTTGGATGTTTTGGTTTGTCGCTAGTTAAATTTATGTTTGAAGTTCAACATTTACCTATCTATTCCTATTCCTAATTTTACACTCGCCTTCAATGGTTCAGGAAGAGATGAAAGATATTTCATTAAAATATAAGAAAAGAAAACCAACAAATAAAAAGCGAGGCTGTCTCTGCTAATCTTTGGAAACCCCCCCTGGCCGTTTTTAAAAAGTGCCTCCCCCTTAGAAAACAGCGCTACGCTTTCAACTAGATTAAGATCGAGCCAACAACTTATTTTTTCAGGGTAATCTTACTTTCCTCTTGTAATGTGCTACCCCCCACGCGCCTATTCCGCCATTTTCCAGACGAAATGATTCTGCGCTGTTTGGTTTCTTTTCTTGTCGTTTTTCCGATTCCTCATCCAAACCAGTTCGGTATTCAATCTATTTGGGGGGGGGGGGGGGGTACCAATCTGAATAACTCGATTTGATTTGCAAGTACATTTCCAAATTTTTACTAAACCTCCAACAGTTGACTTGGCTGTATGCTATTATTGCAGTTATTGAAGTTGTATTGTGGTTGCTACAACGTTCCTCCGATCTAGGTGAATAGTTCAGAGTATAAAGGTGATCATCAGAAGTCGAAATGCAACGCAAGATATGTACCCAAACCTGTCCTCATTAATCAGAATCATGAAACCCTTTGGGTGTCAGCTCCGTTGCATCGAAATCCGATTTGACAAAGCAGTGCTGTTGATTAACATCAATAGAACCTCCTCAAGTGTACAATATTTAAGCAGGAATATCACGTCGTTTTAAATAACCGTGGTCAGTTTTACTGATGTCCTTGGGCAAAAAAATTTCCCTTTCGAGTCTACCAATTAGTAGTGGATGCCTCGTTTTCACATTCGGGAGAAAAGTTTTTTCTTCTCCAAAATCAAAAATTTTCCTCGCATATTGGTTTCAGGCCATTCTAAATATCTTTCGTTTCGTGTTTTGTTTATCTGTCTGTCTCCCGACAGCGTATTTGAAACTGCAACAAGCTTAATTTCTACTGTTTTCCTCCGATTCTGTTGACGTTTTCAGCGGGTGTGAATGTTAATGTTAATGGTCCAGTAAGAGTTTGATTGCTTACAAATCGAAACATCAC
This sequence comes from Creontiades dilutus, assembly GCA_031894815.1. Taxonomy (NCBI): domain Eukaryota; kingdom Metazoa; phylum Arthropoda; class Insecta; order Hemiptera; family Miridae; genus Creontiades; species Creontiades dilutus. Next base: position 747,534 of record JAVIWC010000324.1, read on the forward strand.
TATCAGAATAAATTTGAAATCCACCAACCTTAGTTCTTTCCAAGTTCTTCCAGCTTCTCAAGTTCGAGCGCTGACAAAGTTTTGACATCCAATAATCGGTAGAACAGTCCAATAATCTCACATAAATTTCAATGGTTGATTCCTAAACTGAGGACAAATTTGTGACTACCACCTGTGATATTTCACTCATTAGGCCTACGTTCTTGATTTTTTTCCTAACTATAGGTTCTGACGAGCTCTTCAACGACCTTTGGCAACAATATGCTCTATTGGTATTTAAAGAAAAGTAAATAGGTAATTTACCTACCTATTCACATTGACGTGGTAGGCCTTAAAGTTAAATACTCGACTCAGCAGTTGATTTTCATGCACCCTTAGACTTTCTATGAACTCAATTTGTTTCCCTCATTCAGGTTGAGGATCTTACGCCTTGAAAATAGGTTTTGCAATGCTCCTGTAAAATCATGTTAGCAATAATTATTATGATTAACGAAAAGCTGTCTGCTACTTTTCTCAACATTGTCGTGGCTGAAAGAGATCCCTATGCGGCGGAACCGGGATTCGGAATATTTTGGAAGTTGATGTGATGCATCACGTTCCAAAACTAACTGATTCTCTCGGAGATGATGTTTCAGGTGCGTAGGTTTATTGTTGGCATTGTCGTCGTTGTACCTATCTAGTTCTATCATTTTAATGACCAAGATTCCATCCGATGCACGTTTTCACAACTTCGTTAAAGGATGTAATTAATGAGCATTGGAGGAACACTGAGACCTGAGTACTTCTGTCACAATGTGATCTTGAAGTTGAAAATAACATTGTGGTGGATTTTAGTTTTTAACATGGTCATGGACAATCTTAAATTTAAGTAATTACCTTCTTTTTTTACCAATCTTATTATGATAGTGTACCACTACTTGGGGATCCACCTACTTGTTCAGTGACTGGCGCAACTTATGGTTTTACAGGGTAAGCAGAATGGGGAGATCAAGAATTTCAGGAGAGGAGAGATTAAGAACTAAATGATGAGACTTTGAGATTTATTTTTCCTTATAGTTTCATATTTTGCTGAATGTACTTGGTTACATTGGGCTTTGGAACCTCCATAAAGTCAGGAACGAGAAAATTACATCACTCCTATTTGATTCAACACAAATTGTCATTTTCGTAACCAAGTTTTTTTTAACGTGATTGGTTATCGTGAGTTTACTTCGAGTAGGAGTTATGTGATTTGGAAAACTTTGAAGGCTGATGGATGAGGGACCGCCTACAAGTAGTATAATATACTGCTAAATATTGCGTGCTTTCTTATTTTGATCCTTGTTAAAAAAAACGTTTTCGCATCAATTAAATGATATAAAAACGAGTTTTCCAAATACAATGCCATTTTTTCCTTTTACCAACCAACCCAAGAAAAAATATTGCTCCAACGAAATGAAATGTATCGACAGTGTAATGGACATTAACATTGTCGTGTGCCCTAATTCACACGGAACGAGAATTTCAAATTCAAATTTTGGACTTTCAAAAGGGATTCATGCGCTGCCATTGCGCTTTTTGCCTTAGAGATTACAACTAAAATCCATCTTGAAAAATGCCAGTAATTTTGAAAAATTTTTTCTGAACAACATTATTTCCACAGACCTGCAATACTTTTGAAGGCGTTTAAATAAGCTGCAAGTTAACGTGCGGCATCATAGTCCCAACTAACACTTGTATTCTACATCCTTTGAGGTTATCTAAGGCATTTCAAACGATCTAAACGTTCGTGGTACCAAGACGGGGTAATTTTACCGATTAGCCGTTTTTCAGCTTAATTTCATTGTTACTCAGTCTATAATTTTGTAAATCGCGATCTTTTCCATTCGCATGCTGTCCATCTTGCCTTTTCTTGAACACTATTAGCAGTGATCCAAAAATTGTCTTTCTATGCTGGAGTTTTCCCAGTTTCAAATCAAAATTTATTTACATAATTTTCTCTCTACTCTCGTTTTCATTCTAAATGTATGATACCGTTCCCCCACACTCAAGTTATACTTTCTTTTGGATACATAATGTTCATTGGTTCGGAGAACCCATATAATTGATTTTACTAACAAGTTCAGACAGTACCATGAATTCAAAAGAATTGCTAGTGGTCACTTCCCTAGTTGTCACTCCCTGTAGGCCTACTGATAATGCCTCTTGGAGTTTCAAAGGATCTACTCAGGTACACGGAGCGCTCGTTTGTATGACCGTTCTAATGGTGTCTCCACGTTGGAAGCTTAATCCTACCCTTCTTAGGACAGAGAAGGTTACTCCGAAATTTGTGTGTTGTAATTCGTCCCAACTGGTGGTCGAAATAAACACTCCACGTTATGTATGTAACAAAACAAAATACCGTGCTAGCTGGAATTCGGTGACCTGTGAGGCTAGTGTACTATTTATAACGTAAGCAACGCCCAAAGACAACGTGTGCCGCGTTGGAAGGGCAGTGTAGCTCTCACAATTCATGGAACATGGACGAGTAGACTTGGTTGCGAACTACGGACGTCGAAAAATTCAAAATATAACACCAACATATTACGTGGATAAATACCAATACGAAAAATCGGGGTATAATTTACGTTGCGCAAGCCGTCACGCTACCAGCGAAGGATCGCACAGTGGGCTACGAATGTGAAACCGACACCTTTGACTCAAAACGCCCTTATCAGAATAATTTCCAAAAGCAGCTATCTAGCTCATACCTTGCCTTTATTCAAACAGAAGAACATCATTCCCTACTCAACTTGATCAAACTTACTTCAATTAAACAGATTCTGACTTAAGGCATTTTCAATTTCCCGTAGCACTTGATTTCTACCCCTTTTCGACTGTCGGACTACCGCATAACTGCTGCACAAAATATCTACAGGTATGATATATATTATAAAGAATTTGCTTGAATTGAATTTAAAAAAGAAATTATTTGAACCATCTCTTCAAATCAATAAATCGTTGAAATCCTTTTTCATCAATAACCAGAACCTATAATAATAATATTGTAGTAATTCATCAATAAGAAAATACTAATAGCAATTAAGATCTATTGTAGGGAAGTATAGCTAATAATACAGGTCTGCTAAAAATATTTTTTGATCAGCTGCAGGGAATATTTTAGCTAATTTTTATGTTTTTTGGTGTGCTGAATCCAAGAATGACCGCTATTTTCCTCCATCACGTACAGTTTTCTTGAAAATTAGGGGAGAGGGGGACATAAAAAACGAAAACGTAGAAAAAACACCATAATTTGTATTGTCTATAAACTCAAAATAAAAGAAAGTATTTGTTTACTATTCAGTACAAAATGCTCAAAAACTTCATTCAGGGCTTGTGGAACCTTTTTTTTTGCTTTGATACTTCGTCGCACACGTTTTCGTGCTCCAGCATTGTCCGTATCCCTCTTGAGCATCCAACAATAGTCAGCTAGCATATCCCCTTTCTTTCATTACGTATCAATCCTGGGAGTGGCACGACTAAATATGAGAGTGAACAAATTCATGCAATTCATAAAATTGACAACTTGTAAGCAACTACCAAATTGAGGTTTAACGCTGAATAACACCGTGTGTGGTATTCATAAAACCAGTTTTGCGAGAAAACTAAACGTGATGGAATTTTTTGATTACTTTTTTCGGTTTTAGCATGCAAAAATCCATGGGAAACAGTAAAAAAATCGTATGCAGTTTTTTGGTTGCAGACCTGCGTAGTTAAAGAAATTTCATATTTGTCTTGACGAATCTTCTATGATGGCAATTTTACATTGTGATGATAGTCATATAGCCCAATGTGAAAAAAAGGTAAATTTGAATTATTCATCTCCTGATTCCCGAATAAATAGCTCGCCAGTGCGGCTCTTCTCCCTAACAGGGGCATTCACCCACATAGGAGACTAATTCCTGTAAATTAGAAATTGTTCATTTTGTATTAACGACATACAACTTTTTCATTTCATTTCATCTGCTTAATCTGATGAAAATAAATTTCCATCTCAGCTTGTTGAGTAGTGGGCTCATCTGTGGAATCTTGATCTAATCAGTGTTAATCTAAAATATGGGTGCTCCCCTTGTGTTCAACTACAGGACTATTTGAAGAACAGCAGGAAACGAGAGAGTTCAGGGGAAATCATTAAAGTGAAATATTTAAGGAGTGCCAAAGTTTGGCAGTTAAACATACCATACAGTTTGGAAAGCTAATACATTCTTTGTATTCTCCCTCCCTCTTGATCCAGTAACTCTGTCCTCAACCTACTGTGCTCTTTTAAATTTAGCCCTAAATTCACAGGTGTCGTTGCTCGCTCATACTCCACTGCTCCTGAACAAACGAGTTGTAGCTGTATTCCTATTTATGGTAGTTGTCGTTGCTCCTCGACGTGTCGTACCTAAAATTATTTCGGTTCATCTTGGTCTTCTTCGTTTCATCTGTTCATGTCTCTCGTTACGACACTGGAGCAATGTCATCCGCAAACAGACTCACACTTCCTCTATACTAAAATTAACAAGTATAAAACTAATCAAATGAAATTCCTCCTTCCTGGACTCGTGAGCATTTCGTCATCCCGCTCGCAGTCAGGTGGTGAGATATGTAGTTGAAGGTATCACGGAGTTGATGGCTGAGAAACGGTAGCTCCCCTTTTCCAACAGTCAATAAGAAAGTTTTCGGAGGTTGAGAACTCGCCAACTCTATCATTCCTTTTGTTCGCCGTCGGAGGTGTCAGCCGTTGACTGGCAGTACGAAAAGATATTCCAACTCCGTAATAACTTCTGCCGGATTTCCCCCGCTTCCCCGGAAACTACCTTTAGCCTCGAGCTTCCATAAATCGGTGGAAGAAAAAACAGACACTTGTTACGCAATGTTTCATTATTTCAGAATTGAAATCCCAACACACCTACAAACTGGTAGTAATTGCTACCCATCACTCCGGGTAAATCAACGATCTAGGTAGACAAACATTACTTCAAAGAAGATAAATGTTTCAGATGTATCAGATTTCAATCATTACAGGCCTGTTGTTCACATTCCAAAAAATAAGGACAGTGGTCCTCAAGTTATAAAGAGAACTCCAAGCCTTCATGTTTTGACAAGAGACTTAGGGCCTCCCCGCACTTGCGATTTTTAGTCGTGGTATCGTCCACGCACCTGCGATTAAAAGCAGGGTGACAATGGACGACTTAGAAGCAACTTGAGTAGTGGCGTAGGCCATTCCGTGCGCTTCAAATGGCATGGTGCGTCATTCGTCGGGCCGAATGGCGCGGGGCAAAAACGTCGGAAATTTACTACCCCATTCACTATTACGCCACGCCATCGTTCCAATGTTGATCTGACCTCCGAAGGGAAAATTCGCAGGTATGACGTCACGTGCACCTTACGAACATTGAAGTTCCCTTCACTCAAGCTGTTTTACTGCGAAAACTCCTAAGAATGTTAAAATTGTACAACTGGTCTTCTATTTTCAGGCCATTTGGCAAAATTTAACTGTTTAATTCAATGATCTCACCAAAATTGAGCTCTTCAGTTTATCAAATAATGAGTACGTAACGTATAGATATTGTTTAATTCATAACAGCGTTTATTATACATTACATTCAGTTGCCAGATACATAATTCAAATTTATGGAATAATAATATACAAAATCTATCAATACTAAACATTGCAATATATATATAAATAATTAAGTATACAACATAATTAAGCTAAATTCGTTTTAAAATATAATCTTCGCCATTCTTTTGGTCCTTTGCTGATGCTCACTTGTAGAACGCTTTGTATGATATAGATCGAAGAGTGACTGCTTTTGCGATATCATCAGACAACCAACCCTCGGTTATTACCTGTTTTTGACAAGTTGAAAATTTCTCCTCAAAAACCTGAGAATTTTTTTTCAATTCTTTAATTTCATCACTCGCTGTAGCAAGTTGTTCTTGAAGGTGTTTATTTTCTTTTTTTAGTCTAACATTCTCAGCCATCAAGAAAACAACCTCTGCGGGACTTTCATTATTACAGCCATCAGAATTGTTTTCTACATTTATTATTTCATCATCGTCATGACTCTCGACGTTCTCAATAGTATTTTTTTCCGACCGGAAGAGCTCATCAATGAATTTCCGAAAATTTCGCTTATGAAACTGTAAGGTTTTTATTTGCCTCCTGACCGCTTAATGGTAATAATAAATGAGGAATTGCGTCCGGCTTGAGGTGGTGTTTCAATGTGAGACCCGGTTTTTTTCAATCAATTTCTTGTTGTTGTTTCGGTTTGGACTTTCCCTGGAGTATAAATTATTATTTTGTAAAAACTTACCTCTCAAGTCTCGCAAGTAGTCATCTTGGTCAAAATGGGCAGAGCAGACACGAGCATTTTCAACTGAGAATGAATCGGCCCGTTTACAGGCATTTACAACGACTTTAATCGAATACTGTCGAGAGGAAATTTGTGGAAGGTAATCCCCAAATCTCTTGGCTTATCACTGTGGTTTGTACAGCAACTAACAGCACAGTACACCATAGTGAAACGTAAACAGACGCAAAGAAATGTCAACTGGAAGGCATAACTCACAAGAGGAGCTGGGTGGACGGTGCCTGTGACGTCACCAGCCTTGGGTTTTCCCCACAGAGGAAATCGGTGATCCTTACCGTCTTAGTTTAGTATCCGTGAGGGCTTATTTGAGATCGGATTAGGAGTCGTACCTCCTAGTACTTCGTTCAGTATCTCTCCTGATCGTAAAAAAGATGCTCGCATGAGGAAATATACCAACCTTCATGAAAGGATCTTGGATACCTTTGGATTTTTAGCCAAGAGGATGGACGACGAAGATTTTTGGCGCGTTTGGAGCGTTGGCGCGGTAATGAATGGGGAACCCGTCGCGGTTGGCTGCGAGGATTCCCCATTCGCTTAAGTTTGGCGGGCCCCCCGAATGGCGTGGCGCTGTGGATTTTGGACTGGTAGGATATACCCGACCCGGCCGACCGCTCCACCGAAATGGCGGCGGTATTTCCCACTCACATAACTATTTTGGCGTGGTACCACGCCATTCGGCTGGATGGAGCGCTGGTGAATGGCCAGCTGAAGATGACCAACACAGCAGCGGGACGGAAAATCCAAGAGAAGGGAAAACCCAATTATATCCCAAAGAGATGCGAAGGGGCAATTCCATAATAACCACGGGGATTTGAAAAAGTACCACGCCCAGTTTTTAAAAAATGAGTATCGGCTAAGTTCAAGAAGATCGAGTCGCTGGCCTTTTTTCTATTTCGGAAACAATAATTCCACAGTCAGTAAAAAACGGTGATGATGGCAGCATAAACTCATTACCATCATCAGTGAAAACATCAGCTCGGTCTGCTATTGAGAGCATAAAACACACGTGGGAAAAAGTCGCTCGAGTGAACGGTCGCAGGTGAGGGCGAGATCATTAAATTCCGTGTTTCACATTTTCCCCACGACAATCGCGTCGCCCGAAAAATAGAACATACTGCGACTTTTTTATCGCGGCTATTTTTTTTTTTTTTTTTTTTTGTGCAAGTACAGGTTTTTTGATTGACTTTTGTGTGTTTCATCTCAGCGGCGATTTAATCGCGATACCGAAAATCGTAGGTGCGGAGCCACCCTTAGTGTCTATCAGGAAAGCCTTGATTTTAATGTCATTGGATTACCTAATTTGAGTTCGTGAAGGTGGTGATCTCAGCAAAGAGACGTTAGAAATTTGAGAGGGAAATGTTATTTTCAGACAGATTCAGTTCGGTGATACAAGCTTTTATTATTAAGAGACAATGGGGGATGATATAATTTTGTCTGATAGTCTAGTTTTCAGAAGCTCCTCAAAGTTTTGCTGTTTTTTTTTTTTTTTTTTTTTTTTTTTTTTTTTTTTTTTTTTTCGATTTTCGGAGAAATGAATTTAAATTTATTTGAAAACCGACTACGCCGAAAATTTTCCGGCGCTATTTCCAAATGAGATACCAGGTGGAAAAAATCATAATTTATATATTATACAGCAGGGGTATCCAAACTATTTACCCCAAGGGCCATATCATAATATGGAGGCGGTGGGGCGGACCAACAGGAGGGTCTAGGGGGCTAAGCCCCCAGCTGAAGGGGGGTACGGGGGGTTGGGTTTGTGCTTACAAGGTCTCTCCACTTAGGATCATAGTTTGTTGTTCCACTTGTAAGGAAATTTTCCAAGTGTTTTTCGGAAAGCATTGCTCGATTTTGGATTTGACATGTGTCATTTTTGAAAAGGTTTGTTCGAATAGATACGTTGAACCAAAAATTGATATCATTTGTTCGGCGAAACTCTTGATTCTCTTGAAGTCATCACGTTCTGGCGGTAGCTTAATTTTTTCCATCCATCAATGTTTTTCCGCGGGCGGCGGGGCGGACCAAATCCTCCGGCGGCCTGTAGTTTGGAGACCCCTGTTATAGAGCATGACATAATTATGTTATGCTGTTTTCTTAAAGGAAAGTTTGCATTGATTCCGAATGTACCCCATGTTCCTACACCTAAAATCACTCCCAGTTTTCTTCGAATACATACATTTTTCAATATTTTGTTTCCGAGTCTGGGAAGCAGCGGAAGCCTTGTGTTCACTTACGGGAGCCAACAAATTTTTGTTGTCCAACTTCATAATTTCCGCTTTTTCCATTTTTTGTTTCATAGCCAACTGAACAAATTTGGTTCCGTGTCTGTCGGTCTGTCTGTCGGCATTTCCTTGCAGCCATAACTTCCGCAGTTTTGAATGAATTTAGCTCATATGATAAAGAATTGTACTCACAACGCCCCTCAAGGTCTCAAATGAATTTCATCATGGTCGAACTTGCGGTACGCTGTGCGCATGCGCCTACGTGGAATTGATTAATTTACGTTTTTACTGCCCGCCTCTGACGAGCAACTTGTATTTGAAAAGCAATGTAAGAATCTTTAAGGAGTTTGACCAACTACCTCAACATCTTTCGTCTGTAGATTTCAAGGAGCAATTACTATTTCTAAATCAGTATTTTCTAGAAAAAACGCAATTATTTTTCCTCGTTTCTCTCTACTTTATGAACCTGCAGTAAATTGACTGGGGAATGGCAAATAATATAAATAAGCTGGTCGTTCGGTGATTTTCAAAAATTGTTTCAAAATTATCATGCTCCATTACAGTTGGGGAACACTGATATGTAGAAAGCTTGACGATTTAATTCTGGGAAAGCATTATGGCGTAGAAGTTCGAAAACGTGAACAAGGAACTTTAAAACCCCGTAACTCCCTCATTTTCTTTTGTAGCTCCAAACTTTTTTAAATTAGAAAATTCTCAACCCATTTCGGGTTTTCTCTGTATTGAGACATGGGATAATCGGTTTTTTCATGATCATTTTAGGAATTTTTGGTGACCAATGGAATCAGAATTTTATACTCTGCAACTTGTAGCATTTAGGTCCAATAAAAAGTTTTATTGAGAATTATGACAAATTGATTTTTTTTCTTGCAGAAAATATTGTGAAGGAGTGATTGTAGGTACCGGAAGAGACAAACATTTTTCAACAGGATATTATTTCTAGAAAATAATTCTTTATAGATAAGAAACATTGGGTACCTCACCATTCAATTTAAAAAGAAAACGGTTATATTTTCGACAGTTCCGTAAGAGGATGAGCATAATACACACGTGTTATTTAGTTTTCTACTGCAATCATACCTCAAAATAATATAAATGCTCCATTAATTCCTCAATCATCCTCCATTCAATCCTTCCACCTTCTGGTCTATCCAAAGCTGGAAAACAGTAACTGCGACAATTCTACTGAGGAATAGAATTAAGTTCAGCTCTGTGAGTGCTACAAATTGCTCATCATCACTGGCAGTGCAAAAATACACAATTTTAAATAATCTCCACTTAGTTTTCAGGATCATGCGAGATTATGGCAATCCGGAGTTACGAATTAATGAAGGCTTTCGGGTTTGAATGCAAATTTTGACTTTCAGAAAGGAAGTATTTTGCAGGTATGGTCTGATTTTCCTCAAATTTCGTGGATAATTGAAGAGAATTGTTCTGTGTGGATAACAGGACCCATAGGAACTACAAGAGGTATACTTCGCCCTCTACGAATGATTAAATTTTTTCTGAGAGGATGGGAGCCAATTGTTCTTACTTACCCACAGATCGGTCAGGATGGACTTTTCATCATTTAAATGATTAACAGGGGTACAATCCAGTTCTTAGCGACTGACCCGACAGTTCCCCCCCCCCCCCCACTCAACACTCCTTCATCTAACCTTCGGGTGGGCTCCTTTCGCCCTTTGTTATCCCGGCATCACCACTTTTCCGTCCGCCCGAGGGGGTCATTCGTGTACCTGCCACCTTGGTAAGCACTAGCCTCTCTGGTGCTCTGGTTAAATCTACAGATTTTTCCTGGGAGTTGGTTAGGCTTAGTAAGTACCGTTTATGAACACAGAATGCGCTCACGTAAACCCTTGTTAGAACCCCCCCCCCCCCCCAGCCGTAGCTTTCATCTCTGTTTACTAGGTCCCCTCCTATGAGCTGGAGTCCCATATTTGTAGGTTGCATAGGCAATTTTTCATCTTCGGTACTTAAATGTGTAAAATTAATCATTTAAATGATCTGGCTGTAGAACCATAGAGGTCTACTGTCCCGCTTTTTTATCATTCGAAAATAATCGAGCATCGGCGTTATGATTCCAACTAAAGCAATATACCTGTTCATGTTCCATTTCGTGGCTGAGTGGGGATGAGTTGGGGAATGTAATATGACTCCTTCCGCCAGGTGCAGGAGGAACGACGGGAGCAATATCACGGGCAAATGCTACTGTCCGTGGACGGTCTCGATCTCGATTATCTGGATGAACGCACCAAGAAAAGTTGGGTCCTATTTTTATGAGAGGTTTGGGAAGTAAGTTGGATACCCAATACTCCTCGAATGAAATTTGAATATCATTATTATTTTTTTAAATCATTATTGTTTATTTTCGGGAATTCGCATTGAAAAATTCCTTAATCGAAATCTGTTTTGGGGCATTCTGAAATGATCGCTGGATTTTGAAGATTTTGTATGCAGGGTGACATCTAATGAGCGAACCACCCTTTCTACTTCCGTTATTTGTGGAGCTATGAAAAAACTTGTAGAAGTAAACCCCCCCTTATTTCTTGGCAAGAATTCAAATATCACACTTTCCCGCGTCGCGCATGCGTGGAAAAGCCCGAAACGCGCACTAACTTTGTCATTTGAAATCGGAACCCCATTTTTTATAACAGATTCGAATTATACTCAAAAGTTCATGAAAATTTGATCCCTCAACCAATCTTAATTATTGCGCGCAACCGGTTCAGCGAGCACGAAAAGTTACGCAACCTCAAATTTGTCAAATGGTGGGTGATAGTGAACTCTGAGGTGTGGCACATGAATTTTCATTGTTTTTTTAACACTGATTCACGTGATTCGGTCCTTTTCATGATACGACCCACGTTTTGCGGAATAATGACCGACATTTGTTTATTTCGCGTGAAAAATCATAATTTACACTGATTTTCAACTCTTAGATTAAGATTTTTCACTTGATCACTGAAGGTTCCAATCACCTACTTTTACATTTTTTAACCAGACCTCGAAAATCCTTGCCCGTAAAAATCTAAAAACAAACGCCTAAAATAAAAAAACAAGCCAAAATATACAAATTTCTGTCATTATTCCGCAAAAGTGGGTCGAATCAAGAAACGGATAGCATCAGTGTTAAATACCAATGAAAATTCATCTGCCACACTTTAGAGTTCACCATCATCCACTATTTCAAAATTTCGGGGTTGCGCAACTTTGCATGGTCGCTGAATCGGGTGCGGGCAATAAAAAAAAAATTGGTTGGGAGATTAATTAAATGTTCATGAAATTTTGTGTAGAATTCGATTCTGGAATAAAAAATAGGGGTTTTCATTTCAAATAACAAAGTTAGTGCGCGTTTCGAGCATTTGGGCGCATGCGTGTAATATTTAAATTCCTTGCAAAAAAAGGGGGGTTTACTTCAACAAGTTTTTTGATAGCTCCACAAACAACGGAAATAGAAAGGGTGGTTCGTTCATTAAGTGACACCCTGTATACATTTGATTGATTGCACTTGATTAAAAACTTAAACAAAAATAGATGTTTTGATATTTCGAATTAGTTTCCCTCAAAATTGGGAGAAAAAAAGAGTGTTTTTGGATATTTCCTGAAGCCGAACTTGTATTCAATGTTTTTAGATAGCTAATTTGGATTCAAGTTTGGTTATATAGGTACATATAGGTACCATTGTAGTTTAATGGCTCTACTACGTAGGTTAAAAACAAATAGGTGAATAACACAATTAGGGAGTATGAAAACAATACGCAAAGTAAAAAAATCGTATATTCCAAGTCCCTGAGGAGGGGAGCACGTCGTTTGCCCTGGGAGACGCTCCGACCCGCTGGGGCCCTTTCCCCTTCACTGAATTCCAACCGCCCAGCGTCCAACCACCCCCTGGATGCAAAACGGATGTACCTACTCTGATACTTTTATCTTTATATATACGATATATACCTATAAAATTGTTGGATATTGTTCTATTGAATTATGTGTTTAATGAACTAATTTCGAGAGAAATTTCATAGATGAAAAGAAGAAAGGAGATTTTGATATTTCGAATTAAATCTTTGCCAAAATTAGGAGAGAGATGGGTTTTTCTGAATAGTGGGCGAGGAAGAACCATGGATGCTGGTCACTATGTAGACATAACATGGCTTCATGTCTTTAATATCATTGAGCTTGAGCCCAGGAGCTCGCGTTGATCCCAGTTCCCACCGATTCGCCCGTTCCGACTGTTGCATCAACCTGTTGTTGGTTGGTTGAGGCATCTTCTGTAAACCTTCACCCCTAAGCATTCATTGAATGTGATGGTGGGGTCATGAGTCCTCGCATGTAGCTTTATTGGCAGTGCCCGATCATGGTTCAGAGTAACTCTATGGTTAGTCCGCAAGTTAAGTTGGCTGGATTCACCGACATAGAAGCTTCTTCGATCTTCTTCACACTACCTATATATTGAAATTCGTTCTCTGATCAAAATAGGGAATTCTATTGGACAATTTTAAATCCCTTTTTTCGTAAAAAATGTTTTTGAAATCACTTTTTGATTGGAGTACGGCTAAGAAACACAAACATCATATTAACCATTGAAACAGTAATGAGCTCACGTCCAAGTGAGGGTATACGACTTTCTGCCCGCCGCACAGTGGTTGAAACTCGGAAAAAACCTCAATTTTCCAAATGCAAGATTTTAATGATTTGAAGCACGTTTCTGTAAGCTAACATCCTGTAGAATCAAGATGAATAATGGTTTTTCGCTGAAAAATTGTGTGAACCTATTTTCACCCGTTCAAAGTTGAAATTTTGAAGAATCAGCGGATTTAAAGTAATATGAATTTATTTCAGTTTCGTTTGAAAATTCGTTCGATTGACTGTTTGCCGTCAATACATCCTCATTGCATCGCACACACCCTTCGGGTCACAAAAAATACAATATATGAAGCATTTACAATGGAAAAAACCGCAGTGTAACGTTAATTTCATATGGTTTTTGACTTTTAAAAAAAGCTCCAAAGTCTCCAACCTAGTTTTGCGATTTTTTAGTAGCAGACACATTGTACTTTGTTCCCTAAAAATTTCATTTGCGTCTGTCTGCGTCTGCGGTCAGACCTACAGACCTAGGTGTGATCTCAAACCTATCGGTGCAGGTCTCTACGCCCGAAGACGCAATAATCACGAGACAATCGGAGGGACCGATAAAAGGAATGAATAAAAAATATTATAATAAATAGAATAATAAATGTTATTATTCACGCAGATGCACCATGTATGACCATGTATGATCGACCGAAGAATGATTCGTAAGTACCTTTGGAAGAAAATAAGTAGGCACCTACTCAAAATGATTTAAAGGAATTTACATTGAAAGACAAATCTGAGCTGTACAACATAATGGAGCCCATAATGCAAGTCTTTATCGGTTGTTTCTTTTCCTTCCAGGTGATGATTAAAAAGGAAATAACTTTTATTTTCCCTACATAAACTTTTCCTCACGTGAGTTGGGCAATAAACAAAAATTGGAGTTACTCGTAACATACTCGTATTGTATTTTTCCCCCCAAATAAATGAAGCGTGATTACAAGTGGAATTTGGTGCATGAGCACTTCAGGAATTCGTCAGGATGATGTTCTGTTTCATTAACACAACAAAAATTGCTTAGTCATGCAGTTTGTTCCACAATTGTACAGCTTGGAGGCCTGGAATCACTGAAATAATAATCTTAAAAAAACCCAAGCACGTCGATAATTCAGTTAAGAACAACAGAAATGTAGTTTTTGATATTTGAGAAACTTTTTTGAAAATTACGCTTACTGGGTGGTGGCGGATCAGGTTGAACCTGGATCCATGCGGCTCAGCACACAAGAAAGTATGTTTAATGACATCTAACTTGCCAATTTTAAAAAATTACCCTATTTTTAAGCGTTTTTTACACTTTTTTTTTTTTTAATTTAGCACACTGGATGGCAGTGGATTGGACTGAAAAGGGTCTCATTCGACTCAGCACCCGAAAAATCATGTTTCAAGACACCCCACATGCCCACCTTGCCAAAAATTAATTTTAGGGCATTTTTTAACCATTAAATTGTAAATTTGGACCGCGAATTCCTGGCCAATTAGGCTGACCAACGAACCTCACCTGTTGATTGCTAACACCGATTTTTTAGCGCAAGAAAGAAATTTTCCTGGGTTTTTTCCGTTTTTAGGCCTTTTCCAACCAGTGTGTGCCGCAGCCAGCCACATTAATCTCTTGTGAAGGGTTCCGTCAATTCCAGATTTGTGCGGCAAGTGCAGTCAAAAACATGGAACCATCATTGAACAGAAGTGTTTGATGAGAGTGTTGGTGCCATAAAATGTTTTATTCCCGCTGTCTCTTCCTCCAGGAGCAAACAACTAAGGGGATGTGTTGATAGCCCGACCTCATTCCTTGTCGCGTGGTCAGAGACTTGGCACAGAAGGTTATCTCCAACAGCCCATCTGAATTCGGCTGTCGTAAGCCCTTCCCCAACCCCCCCCCCACGACCCCTGCCGACCATTTTCCTTCCGACATTTTATCACCATGGGTAGGAACGAGGGTCTCGAGCCCGCTATAACGCACTGTATCCTGCATCTCGTCTCAAGTAACTGAGTGATTCGCTCCTAGACTGAGTTTCGTTTTTGAAGGCAGAGAACATAGTGGGTAGGCAATTTAGCTTCCAACAACGGACATTTGGATTTCGGTGGGATTCTTAAACACGGTAGGAGCGTAAACTCAGCAAAGTAATATAAGCACAACATTGGACGCCTCTTTCGCTGCGAAAGTAACAACCCCCCTGCATCCCCTTCTCCGCAGCAAAGTCCCACCACTAAGCCCAATTCGAATCAAACGGTTTTACTGTAAAACTACAATAAAAAACCGGAAGAAGGAGTTTTCCCTTTCAGAGTGTTCATAGGGATTTGTATTTTCAGCGGTACGACAAAGAAATTTATAAACATCAAAAGGTATTTTAGTTTTTATTTATTAATGTTTTCGTTCGGTTTTGTTTTCCGTTAATGGCATTATTGACATGGATAGGACGGGATGTCTTCTCGGGTAGTCGCAAAGTTCTCGTACAATGCCGTAATGGATAGGTAATTTAAACTTAATTTTTCACTTAGGAGTCTGCCTTACTTATTTTACTTTTGGGGCCGTAATGAAAAACTTTTGTTCAGCGTCTGTCTGTATGTTATCTGTAGGGAACCATGAATCGTGGTCATATTTGAGATCCTTTGGAAAACTGTAGAGATTCAGAAAAATATTCTTATTGCTCGTAAGAAACCAAAAGTAGGAATTGAGCAATTGAAATTTGCACCGGTTTTCAGCATTTCTACTCCTACGGTATGGGGCCCATCATGAATTGTTTCTGCGTCATATATTGCTTAGAAAGGATTGCTAGTGTCATTGTGAGGTTGGGTGGGGGTCACTTTCATCCTCAGAAAACACGATTATTTGCTATCGGTGATTCCTACGGTTCTGAAATCCATCCCAGTTGATCGTGTTTCAACAATTTCATATGGGACCTCAGGAGGCTTTCCCGCATGGTCCCTCAGAATATGAGCTAAATTCATTCAAAATTGTGGTCGTTATGGTTCTAACAAGGAAATGAGGACAGACAGACCGACGGACACGGAACCGAATTTATTCAGTAGGCTATGAAACGCAAAATGGGATTGGAAATTTTGAATTCAGTCAACAAAACGTTTTTGGCCCCCGAAAGTAAACACAAGGTTTCCGCTGTTTCGCAGACACGGAAGCAAAATGCTCCTAACCCTTCGTTGAGTTAGGAATTCAAGTCGTGACGAATTTTAAACCGGCGACGCTGAAATATAGCATTAGCAAACTGAATTACATTTTTCGCAAACTGAATTAAACTTTTTGCAATTGGAATTAAACCTTTCGCAATTAGAATTAAACCTTTCACAAACTGAATTAAACTTTTCGCAATTAGATTTAAACCTTTCACAAACTGAATTAAACTTTTCGCAATTAGAATTGAACCTCTCACAATTACAATGAAACCTTTCGCATCTTCTTCGAGTTGTGTTCCTAATAACAGGAGGTGAGTCACTATCGCTACTAATTCGACCATCTCTCCTTCGTGAAAACGTTGACTTTCACGAAGAAAAGGGGAGTCATTGCGGAGGAAAGCCGAAAAACTGTTGAAAAGAGTGATTTAGTGTCCTATCAAATCGTTTTAAAGCTTCTCTGACCGAACTATTTGAATCGATGTCGCTCATCACCACTACAATGTTCCTCACAAAACCAAAACAAATGCCAACGAGCACTGGTATGACTATAATTGACTGGTAGAGAAGGGTGACGCTATTCTGAGAAGGCAAAAGAAAGTTTGGCAGCCCACGGGGGAGTTACAAGTTATTGTTTGGGGGACTTGACTCCATGTCCTCTGATCATGTTTAGTGCAGAGAATTAATTTAATGAAAGGTTCACTTGTGTTTGAGAAAGGTTTAATTCAGTCTGCTAAAAGTTTAATTCATTTTGCTAAAGGTTTAATTCAGTTTGCTAATGCTATATTTTGAAATCCAGCCACTGTTAGGATCCAATTTATAGGCAGTAACAGGTTGAGCACTTGAATGGCAAATGATATCCAGTTCCCTGGAATCCCTAAATTTAATGTAGAGAAGCATCATCGCCACTTAGTTAGAATAGGTATCCATTGATTACAATTATGTATATGTATATATATATATAAACTGCCTTGTTTGCACGTTGGTTGCTCGGTAGATAATAACCCTTTTGAATGCTATCAACAGTCAGTTTCCCTTGATTCCAACGGGGATAGGCGGAAGGTATTTATGTAACTAAGCTTCGCTCCCCTAAGGTAGTGAGGTAGCTAAATAATTGCGTGAAGGGCGGGCAGAGAGAGAGAGAGAGAGAGAGCCCATACTGATCCTCCCTATCAGATAAACAGTACAAAGCAAGTCGATTGCCCAGGTGCCTCGGCCGCCCCCGCCCACAATCACGATCCCAATCACTTTGGGCTCTCTTGACCCCTCGGAACATGAACGCTGTTTCCACGCTCCTATTAATTCCCTAAGTAATTCAAAGCTCGTTTCATTATCAACTGTAACGCATTCCTGAGCACCTGTTTGCGTTTTGAAGGGTTTCGTTTGCCCTGTGGGACAACACGTTTACCATGTTTATCACGGAAATCCAGACACTACCTTTCCGAATGACACAATTTTATAGAACACGGTTGAAATGTCAAACTCTCTTTCACCCTAATTGTCTTCATTTTATTACAATTATTCGTATTATTATATAGTATTTTACCTTTCAGTTAAACCTTTTTCGCATTGATTTAAACCTTTTCAAACTTTCATTTAAACCTTTTTTACTTTGAATTAAACTTTCATTCAAACCTTTTTCACATTCAATTAAACGTTTTTCATTTTGTTAAAAATTTCCTATTCTCATGTAGGAAAGTAAATTTTGAAGGAATGGAAAGCATGAAAACTTTATTCACACAAAAAAGAACAAAATAATATGAAAACTTTATTTACAGAAAACTAGCGCAGAACTCGTCTTCAATCGCAGTAGGTACCCAAGTTACACAGAAATGGGTAGACACGGTTCATCGTAATTATGTGACAGACATGTACTTGTTAAAACATGCGTTTTTTCTGAGCTAGTTTCTTGTAAATAAAGTTTCATATTTTGTTGTTTTTTGGTGTGTGAATAAAGTTTTCATGCGTTCCATTCCTTCAAAATTTACTTTCCTACGTGCGAATAGAAAATTTTTCAATTAAAAAAAAAGAAGGTTTAATTGAAAGTGAAAAAGGTTTAATTCAAAGTAAAAAGGTTCAATTCAAAGTAAAAAGGTTTAAATGAAAGTTTGAAAGGTTTGATTCAGGAAAATACAGTTTTCCTACATCAGTTCCTAATAACTTCTTAATTAAATGTCTTCCAAAATTACTCTATGAACCAGTGTCTTGTGACAAATTACAAACAAACCCCAAGAAATATAGAAGTTAATATTTTTGTTAGTGATGTATTAGAGATTATTTCACTCATTTTATTTGAGATGGAAATTTTGTTAGTAGAAATGCATCTTCCATACCAAAATTGTACTTGAAGTACTAGAAACCCGTAGTCCAAGCATCGTTGACTTTAGCTATATCATTAAATGATATAAAAATTTTTTATCTGAGCGTGATCTCTTACACATAACCTAACGGTACGATCTAAATCACTCGCAACAAAGCAGTGGAAAACCATTTCAAAGAATAAAATCAAAGTTAACGAAGAACATTGTCTACTTCCACGAATAACGGAGTTTCGATGTTAGATTGATTTCGACGGTTAGGTTAGCAGTAAGAAACTGTAGGCACAATGTTCCTGATGGGAGTTATTTAGGTTATTATGTCTGAGTATCAATATCGATTTTGTATTGTAAAACTTTGTTTCGTGGAAAAAAAAACCGCTCCTCGCTAATTTCTGTGTTTCCCATTTTCTCTGTATGCTTATTTGGGAAGGGATTCCAATCTATCGCTAGTGAATAAGCAAAATAATGATGAAATGAAGTGAAATGAAATTTATTCTCGATACATACATTTAAAAAAAAAATAATAATAATAATATAGGACATCACAAGAAAGAAAAAAAAGGAAATGAAATGCTTAATTGGTACTGTCCATATTTGTAACTGGGAACTACCCCACACCAAGGAACACAGTTCCGAGCTGGGTGGGGGAGTCAACGAAGGATCACTAAGCTTCTAACATCGATCGTATGGAACATATAGGAACTTATTGTAGGAAAAAACTGAAAAAATAAATAAATATATACCTATATGTAAATATTTTCTCTCAAGAAGGGACCAAAAAAAAAAAAAAAAATTATAATTGCAGTTTCTAATTGGGATCATTCGACATAAATACTTTTCAGAAGGCTGTCACATACTATATGCCCTTGCGTCACAAGCCAACTGAACACTAATTTTTTTGAATTTCGACCTACTGTGACTCTCTGGATGGCGTATAGCGACTGGTGCAGATCGTAACAGCAGGGGCATACTGTGGTAAATATGTCTTGTTGTACCTTTCAAACGAGATCGCGGTACAGGAATAATACACTTCGTGGTGAGGCGGAACGAATAGGTCAAATTATTAGGAGATGATGTGCAATTGAAATAGTTCGGGTGCTTATGGAGAAAAATCAGGGCAGACTTCAAATAAAGTTGGCGAGTCGAAAACACCTTTGCAATTGAAAATAGATCGGTAGTAGTATAATTATTTTTAAAATCGGCTTCTGGGCAACTGTTAGGGGATCCAGTATTGTTTGGAAAGTACCTCCCCAAACCAATATACCAAAACTGATTGAGGTTTGAACCAAAGCACAGGTCAAGATAAATCAAGTTGGTAATTCATGAACAACCAACTACGTAGAACTATTACAACCTTCAATGGAATTTTATATAAATTTTCAATGAACACACCAGAGCCGTAATTCACTTGATTTGTCAATATTGCGACCCTATCCATCCACGACCTCATCCGAGTTATCATCGTATATATATATATATATGAAGATGAAAGTATCAGAGTAGGTAGGTAGGTTGATAGGTAGGTGAACAAGTTCTTGACGAAAATATTCCATTCTTCTTTTGGTATAGACTTATCACGACGCTGAGACTTCAAGCTCATATTCAACATTTAATTTTAGGCCGGATTTTGTAAACTTTGGTCTAGCATTTTTAGAGAACGCCCTCAGTCGGTGGACAAATAGACTTTTATAACACGATTTTTAGAATCTACAAACTTTGAAAGATCCAAGGAATTTCGGGGAAGAAGTTGACATTGTTTGATTGTAAAGCCAAACAGTTAGGGCTCAGTCTAAATTAAATATTAGGGCAGTAATAACGAATGTAACTGTTTATGGGGGCGATATACATCGTTGGTACCTTCCATCAATATTTAGAAAGTAATCCATTACAAAATAGTCGCTGCAGGTACGGCTGCGCGCTTCTATGATTTGTGACGTGATGTTGCCGCTCAACTGGACACTTCTCATCAAAAAACTATTTCGATAATGGATAACGCAAGAATCCATTCCAGCAGAGCAATCAATCAAACATGTGAAGAGAGGCACTTGTCAGTGAAAAACCTGCCACCGTACTTCCATCTTGAATTTTGAGGGAAAGCGTTTTCTTAAACCAAATCTGTTGCTTGTGTCAGTCAACTCGGAATCATCACATCGAGGATGCCACACGTCGCAGAAATCACAGCCACAGAGTGCTACACCTTCTTCATAAACGCGATGACTAAACTTCCTCCACCATCTGCTGGACTCTCGCTTCATTAAATTAATTTCCAGTCTTCTGCATTAATTTGTTTAGCAAAAATCTGGCTGATTTGTTTTTCTTTTTTGTAACTGATCGATAAGTTGTACTTTTTTCTGGATGGTTCGAAAATGTTTCTCTGATGAAATAAGGTTTAATTTGTTTGAAAAAAAAAAGGTAGGTTTTGTTTGATTGGCATTTGGTTTCTTTTGGTAGGTACACAATTTCGTTTGATTGGAACAAGGTTTCATTTAACTGAAAAACGCTGCATGAGGATATCTGGTTTTCCAACATTCAACCTTTTTAGTACATCAATATTTTAACAACTGTTTACATCGTCCGTTGATTTAGATGGACTAAGTTGAAGGGACCGCTTGGTAATGTGTGGGCGTCAATGTATTAGACACAAAGGCATTAGATGGGAGGGATTCCTTGTGATTGGTCGATTATAATAGGATCGGCTCTTCGGGGTCACTCCAAACTCTAAATTGGGATTCAGAGTAATCTTCGGCGGAGGGGCGGTCGTGAAAGGTGGCTGGTCAGAGCAGAGGAGGTCTCCAATCGGTGGTCGGCGGTTGATTTCATCAAAGCCCGATCCCTCCAACCCTTCGCTTCCCACCCAAGACGCCCCGACTCCGACAAGGAATTGGGGATTTGTCCCTCGGAACAGGGACTAACCCCAACGGAATCCCATTCCCACCATGGATTCCAGTGAGATTCAATTTCTTTATCCCAAACGATGGGGGAAGACGCCGGGCCGCCTCTTGGTGTGAAAAGATTCCTGCCATACCTGGCGGCTGTCGACCGTGACGAATCTGAAGATATTCCGATACCCTGGCGCGCAATGGGATGGATTGCCGAAAACGTGAACTCAAATACATCTTCTTACTTATCAAAGTGGAAATCCTCATGATTTACTAAGATTACGTTTAAAATGGTGAAGTCAAGATTTTTTTTTTTTTTTTTCAAATTTATTTTATATTACTTACCAAGTTATTTTTTATTTTATTTATTTATTTTTTTTTAAATTTATTTTAATTACAATCAAGTCAGTTTCAACAACTTATTACTAACTTATTTCTAGTATCATAATTTGCAGTCCTCTTGTACCTAACATGAGTTCTTTTGTTCTAATAATAATAATAGATTGTTCACACTTCACTCGCGATAAGTTACTTTATACGTCAAGTGTCAGTTAGAACGGCTTTTTTCTCTTTAGTCTTCGAAAGAGGTTGTCAACGTCAAGGAGATGGACGGCCTCTGCGTTGACGTGGCCCTTTACCCGTTCAGAGCGTTTAACGGCGAATTTACTTATTGTGGCAGCGACGCTCTCGATCTTCAAATCATTTTGAAGGTTGTCGTTCCGAATGTACCAAGGTACACCGACGATGTTCCTCAATGCTTGGTTCTGGAATGTTTGTACAATATTGATGTTGCTATTGGCAGTGCAGCCCGATAACTGCACACCATAGGTCCACACAGGTTTTAGGACCTGCTTGTACAACGTAAGGTTATTAGACGTTGACAGCTGCGAGTGTCTGCCCATAAGCCAGTACATTTTTCAATACCTATGATCAAGCTCCTTCCGCTTTTTCTTGACATGCTCTTTCCATTTCAATTTGGCATCAAGCGTCATCCCAAGGTACTTTGCTAGGTTAGAGTAAGGGATGGTCTTTCCGTCCATTATGACAGATTTGTATTTAACCTGTTTATAGGTAAAGTCTACATGTATTGACTTTTCCTCGTTTATTTCAATTTTCCACTTCCTCGCCCATCCGTGAATTTTTACTGAAGATTTGTTGACCTTAGAAACTGATTCATCAGTATCTTCTGCAACTGCCAACACTGCAGTGTCATCAGCAAATGTAGCTGTTGTATTTTGTTCTAGTTCTGGTAAGTCACTAGTATATATAAGGTATAATACTGTCCCTAAAATCAAATTTGAACGGATCAAAATGAGGCGTTGAGTTGGGAAATTTGGGACTTGTAAATTTTGAACGGGTAGAATAATTCTGGAAGAGTTAAATTTGGATAATAAATAGGTATTATTATAGCATTTTCACGTCAAATTTGAGGTTTTCCATTTCAAATTGGTGGTTTGATTCATCGATTTGGAGGTTTACTCATCAATTTGGAGGTTTCGCACATTTTGCCAGTTATAAAATTTATTTTACGTGTTTTATTTTCAGTGGCAAGTTTTATTGTACGTGTCGTTATACGAGTATAATTAGTAAGAAGTAATATGTTATGGGCAGGTTGCCCACGGTGTTTGCCGCCAAGGTAATTACCTATTATTAAATTGTTGGTAATAAATTGTTTATTACTTTCTGCGTGTGCGCGTCTTCGAAGCGGCTCGTAAAACAACGATTTTCCATCAGCCGTACGTGGTAACGAGAACTAGACCATTAAACATCCTCGCAAACACGTACGTCTATATTCGATTGTCACTTATTCTACTTGAGATAACACATCATTCGTTTACGTCTACGTTTAAACATTAATACAATTTTAGAAAAAGGTTTAAATACACGGCTTATTTCGTCGTTAGGACGAATAACAATTCTTGGTGCTTACAAATGCCTTAACTCTTACCATTAAATTAATGACAACCCAACACAAGAAACAAGGTAAATATTGCTACATAATATCTAAGGTCACAAATAATTGAATTCAATTGTAGTGGTTTTGGAAACTTTTATCGTATAATATTAATTATCATCTTCGTGAATCAACGGTAATTCGACTTCAGAGGACAGCAAACCAAAGTACCTTTTCGGTAGCAGCGTTGTCAATTCGGCCCTGTCCCTGGTGTTAGAAGAGATCACCCTTGCGACAATCAGACGTCCAAAATCTTTTGAATTTAAAAGTTTCAGCATCAGCTTTTACTGACCACTCGAGTCCAATGTGCATGTTTCAAGCAGAACAACAGGTACCTGAATCTACTCATCATTTTCTTGTTATTGTTGGAGAAGTCTGTGATCTATGGGGGGCTCCGGCGGTCTTTTTATACACTATTCTGGCAATCCCAGTCTGCTTGCCCAATCCCACCGCCACCACCAATATACCGGGGAGCGTACACTCAACGTTGGAGGGTACAACCCCACGACTTGCTGCGGTTTGGAGGTCGAATTGCGTAATAATTGTTTAGACGGAGGAGATTCCCCCCAAGAATCGCGCGCAAGAGGAAATTTGTCGACTTTTGACTAAATGAGTACTACAAATTCCGGACTACGTCTCTCTAGGTAGTTAAGAACTCTCTCTACGAGAATTCTTTGCATTTGACGCAATAAACTATAATAGCGGTGTTGTACTTCTGAGTGAAGTGTGGTTGAGAATCAGGCTGCAATCGCCGGCAGCGACTGAGAGAAGCTTTTACTGCGTATGGGCGGGGGACTAGAGTCCTGGCAGTAGCGCCCCATTAGCGGAGGCTCGTGATGACGCTCTGAATCGGAGCTCTGAAATGGAGTAATTGGCGTAATGTGCGACGGGAGGATCCTTAACTGCTGGCAATCGCGAACCGCTCTGTTGAAAGTACCGAGGCCTTGGCGAATGTTTCCCCCCTCTCGAACCGCATTCCGCTTATGGGTGCATGGATTTCTCCGGACCTAATACATTCCGTTGTTGCGTAGAACTTGATTTGTTTGGAACGAAAGAAGTGAGGCCATAAATGAATTTAAAAGTCAATCTCACGAGGCGCCATAGTAGTATATAAGCAACCCACAAAAACGTATTTTCGGATATAGTTGCCAATATTTGAATTGAATGTGTGCCATTCAAGCATGTCAAATTAGGGGAGTTATCTCTTTTTTTAGGTCGTCCGTCCAATAGCTCAACGCTTATCAGAATTGATTCAGGCGCTTTACCTTTTTATCATTAGTTAGTGAGACTCTTAATACTAATATTTCCCACCATACCGTGTTTACAGACAAATAGTAAAGGAGTGAATCAGTCATGTTTACACAAGTGCCTAATAACCGGCAGTGTGATTATCTTTATTCGATGGCTATTCATTATGTTCAAGGTGTGTGTAGCCCAAAGTTTTGTTGCTTTTGTTCAACAATGGAAACTGCTGAGACAGGTAAGACATTAAATGTCTACATTCATTATTGAATATACATTGCACTCTACCTGTAGATTCAATTTAGCGATTTGTAAATGAATGCCCCTATTCAATAACGAAAAACTACACTGGAGGCCATAAAAACCGGCGCAGTTGAATTGTTTCCACATTGAACAGTTGGGTTTGAGTCAATAGTTAGGTCAATAACAAGATTAACAGAAATTATGTGCCATGGTCCATCTCTGTTTTTCTTTAACTATTCAGTTTTTTCCTGTAATGCTCTCTTGAATTCACGATAGAAGCCTAAAGGACGAAAGATGGCTTTTCAACAGTCTGCCTTCAGTGCGGTCAACACAAGCCGTTTTTGTCATTGTGCCTTTTTAAAACATTTTTCTCGATCTTTTTCCTTTTGAATTAAGTTTTTAAAAAGTTTACCTGCCGTTTAAATGGTTTTAAACGCGTGTGTGGTCGCAAGACTTGTTGCATTGATAGAGGACGTCCCAGGACAACGTTTATAACGCATAAATGCGTCCAGGGCCCTTGGGCTACCTGAAACTACGGTTCGACGGGCAGTTCAGAGGTACCGTGAAACTGGTAGCTACACCAGAAGGCCGGGATCAGGGCGTCCAAGGGCGACAGGCCAACTTTATTTCTCTACCAGACTGAACAACACAAATCTTGGAGTGCGCCGGTTTTCTTGGTCTTCAGTGTATATTACCCCCAAGTATTTTTTTGCAGGATTAGTTTCATCAATCCTTCTAGTCTTTAAATGTTGCTAAGAATGTTTCCGTTTTGGGTGATACATAATTTTTTTTCATTCAAATTTTAGCAAATCAATTTGATTTTAGACCACTGTGTGCTCGCCAATCGTGTCAAAAAATTAATTAGATTTTTTATTATTATTTTTCCCGTATTCCGGGACTTTAATCGTTAAATGTAGGAAAGTTTTAAATTCTAGCAAATCAATATGATTTTAGACCACTGTGTGCTCGCCAATCGTGTCAAAAAATTGATTCGATTGTTTAAATTATTTTTTCCGTAATCTGGGAACCCAAAGGTTGAATATGGGCAATTCTCAGAATTTTTTCCACCTAAATCGGTCATATTCTCCACTGCGGGTCGGGTAACCCTGGGCGTCCTCCCCACTTTTAATTTGTTTAACTTTTTTCTGTTTTATTTAATGGTGCGCTCCCTCCGCCTTTGAGGGGAGATTGTTTTCTTCTAAATATGTGACAGACGTTGACAAAGCTTCCAATTCTTGACCGATTTTTATGATTCTTTTTAGGTTCGACGGAGATCATTTTTGAGGAGAAGGACCAGATTCAGAATGAGCTGGCGTTGGTTTTACCAAACATCTCAACCCTATTACACCTGAACGGTTTAGCTAGAAGTACTTGGTTATCAAAATATCCCTCACTGATAATCAGGATTCCTTCATCGTTTTTAGATGGATGAAAAACTCTCATGTTGGGTCTGGTGGATCCCAAAGCAGAACAGACATCCCGTTTTTGCAAAAAAAAAAAGAAGAAAAACTTTTTCATTTCATGGTCAGAATAACCTGTTGCAAAAATTTCTGCTACATAGAAAAGTTGTAGAGCATTAAATTCTGCTCCCACTGCTCAAAAAAAAAAAAAAAAAAAAAAAAAAAAAAACCCAAAATAAACAATTAAAAAGGAAGCTACCGAATTCAAAGGTTACTTCTATTCGAAAACAGTTCCCTGTTTCTATAAAGTTACAGCTGAAAACTAATGTTACCTATCGCCTTCTCTGTTGTTTTCAGAAGAAACCTGTAGTGAGCTAGTTACCAACGACACTACAGTTATTATGATGTACAACTGATTCCTTGTAATTTTTCCCAAGTTACCAAAAATTGACGACCGATTCACTCTGTGTTCTAACGAATTGACGTGTAATTACTTAATATTAATATGCATAAGATACTACACACTTTGGCGCAGTCGGCATAATCCGGACGGCTCCCAATCGGAGGCGAATTTTATCAACTCATTAGACTGCCGCATAGTTGAAATATTTTTAAAGTTTTCTTAGAATTTTTCAACATTTCCTTCCTTAACCTATCGGAATTGGACCCCATGAGAATTTGTACTTATATCTCAAAATCATTATCAGCAAAATCACAAGACGACGCGAGTTTACGCAAGCACACACGTTAACAAGAAATGGTTCTTGTTTTGCACTACAAAAGTTGAAAATTTGTAATAGAATATTGACCTCTGGCAAAAAGTGACCATTCAACGCTTTTTTCGCATCCTCATATGATACCCCCAAACTCTGTAAGTTTTGAAATATTGTCGACAGATTCATTCTGTATTCTAACGAATTGACGTGTAATTACTTTATATTAGTATGTACAAGACACTATAAAACCAATGAATAGACCATTTTGCTCAAAGAAAGGTCATAATAATGTGTTTTGTTCAAAAACAGAAAAATCTTCAATCGTATCTTATGAAAATCTGAATGAAGAATAACAAATAGGTATCTAAATCGTTGTTATTCTTTTCATCTCATTTTGTCATTTTGTAGCAAAAAAAAACTCAAGCCGAAAGTCGAATTTCCGGAGGAAATCCTCCAGCTTGAGACTGCACGCTTCCCATTTTGGTTTGACGCTTATTGATGCCAACCCTCTGCAAACCTCCTCATTCCGCAACCCTCTTTCGATGCCCTGTTTTCTTTTTGCAATGTTTTATTTACATACAGCCATACATTTCGTAATATAATTCAACTCTTCTCAATTCAAAAATTAAATGGAAAATAGCACACAATATTCTCATTTTACAATACTACAAAATATCTCATATTGATACTAAATGAAACATTAGTAAGGATATTTTAAAATAAACATTCTATACCTATACAGTTATGTTTTTTGCGATTAAAAATGGATGTATTTCTTCCCATATTTCAAAGTTTTCATATTTCTATAGCGTAAGGTAACTATATGGATTTGTGGTGAGATTTTGAATTCTACGTACATATCATCTATATTATGACGGTATCGGAACATACCAAAACCACATCTTCCATGTCACCGTAAGGATCTCCACAATCACACATAGTGCTCTCTCTTATTGATCTTGAATTGATAGGCTGGACAGATTGAATGGTTTGCTCTGAGTCTGCAGACAATTGAATTGTCAATGAATTTGTTCTCTTCATTAATGGTAGTATACCAGGGCTTGGATTTAATAATTGGGTTTATGTTTTTAGAAAATTGTCCCTTGGAGCTTTTATCAAATGATGACACCCATTATTTTATTTTATCCGTCTTTGAAACTGCATAAAACTCCTCCTTCGGTAATTTATGACCAACCATATCTCCCATTAGGGCCGCTTGTTTCGCCGCCATATCCAGCCGTTCATTGTGTAACAATCCCACGTGTGATCTGACCCAAACGAATTGCACTTTTTTACCAATTACCTTGCAATAATAGATGAGGTGAACCACCTCCGCCACTGAATGGTTTTTGAATTTGGTTAGGTACGGCGAGGAAATAGCTTGTAACGAGCCAAGTGAATCTGTGCATACAATGATATTTTGATTCGGTTGGTAGGGAGATGGAATGGTTTGCTTCTGGGCTTGAATTATACTTATAAACTGGGCTGAGTAAACTGCTGGTGTATTCCCAAAGTTTACACTTCTCTACCTCACCCGTTTGTACATCAATGAATGCCGCACCCATCAGTCCACCAGATTTCGACCCGTCAGTAAAAATTAGAGTACAGTTACTGTGCCACCTGCGATTGAAAAATTCTGTAAAGTTTTCGTTCACCGCTGCTCGTCCGTTCTGAGGTAGGAACTTATGAAAAGTTATTTTGCTGAACAAAATCGGATATTCCATAGCAAACATGGGAGTAGTTTGATCCGACCAAGGGTTGGTACATTTTTGCGTCAAAAATTTTGTGAAGGTCACATACAAAGGTGGTAAAACTTTACCAACCAATCCATCGAGGACTGAAAGTCATGTGGTGAGATTACTCCATGATTGCTTGTAGAGGAACACTATCAAACATTTTCTGGCGTACAATATATTTATCTGCTTGATATTTCGTCCTTAGTTCAAGGGGTATTTCACCTGTCTCTGCTAACAGTACACCGATTGGCGTTGATGATCAGGGCAAGAAGCCAGATGAGGAGATTACTTTCAAAAAGGCACATATCCAAATCTGGGAGAAAACGCTTTTTTCTCAATTTTCTATCTCTGAATATGAGTTGAATCAGATCTCCCTATCATTTCCGAACAAAACACAACACATCCACGTCAATTCCGGGGCTAAAGTTATGTGTTTGCATCAAAAGGTAACAAATCCGTCCCCTACATTTTTTTCAGTGCCTTGCAATCGAAATGGCACATATCCTCCGAATTTCGTCAGGCGGTAAGTCGTGGGTTTTCAAAAAGGGACATATCCAAAAAGAAGCATTGCGCCTTCGTCTTGACGTTGAATATTTACACGAGACTCGATAGACGGCAGGCATGACAAATGGAAATATGGGGTCAGGTAAAGTTTTCAATAAAACCTACAGAATGGAGAATGAATTCTTTTGTTTTCAAACTCACTTATTTTGGAGGGTAAACAATATTTTTAAATTTGAGGCGGCTGCTTGTCCGTAAAACATAGATCCATAATCCATTATAGCTCTAAAGTTTGATCGATAGAACAATAAAGCCGTGACTGGGTCAGCCCCCAATTGGTATTTACAATAATTTTTAGAAAATTCAAATACTTTTGACACTTGCCAACAATAGATGCCTTGTTTAGGTCGAGGAAAAACGTTACCAAGGCTGCCTTTCCTTGGAGCATCGGTGTTTCCAACCACTTCTCGAATAACCACCTTAGAGACCACAGCGTTTTCGAACCTACAACAGATTTTTTAAATGAATTGAATTCCGCATATTTCCGCAAAAAAAAAAAAATTCATCAAAAAACTAGAAACTCTAAGGAATCTTCATCAGTTTCGAATTGGCCGACCTGGGCCCCCACTATTTTCTCCGTTGAATGTTCCATTTACTGGAAACATTATCATGAATCAACGTACGAACACTTCTACCATCACAAATCTATATCCTTTTACGTACTAGACGGTACTGATAGTATAACAGGGACAGACTTTCATCGGGGTGGAATCGGTGACACTTGTTCAACCTTGAGCTTTCGATGTTTGCTTTACCACCTAAGAATTACTCAAGGGAATCAATGTGTTGACATGGGCTTCATAACAAATAAAAAACAACCTGAAATGGTTGTAGCATGAAGATGTGGCAGACCCCATTTTCTAACATGAGTTTTGAACTCCTAGATGGCCGACTGTGCACCGGTTGGACAGCAGAAATGACCATAAAAGCCGAACATTTCAGATTAAGCGGAATCGCAAAATGGGGGTGAAGAGAGGGGCGTGGTAACGTTCATTTAGTACACGAGTTTTTGAAAGCCTGAAAATGGGGAGAACGCTTTCAAAAGTTATCGAAAACCGGTAATGCTACTTGGTTAGTTTTCTACCGCAGGTTCTGCTGAGGAAAGCCAACACAAACGAGGGAGTTGGGCCATTTAATGCTCTAAAGCCCGAGTTCAGCGAATCCGTCCAATTCGTAAGCCCCTATCGCCGCTCGCGATTGTTGAACTTCGGTCTTAACTTAGCTCACTTTCATCTCGCTCCGGGTTTTCATCATAATTATCAAAACACAGTGAGGTGGGACTGAGGCGCTCAACCGCCCTGGTAACGTTGAATAGTACGAGAAGTAATATTATTCCTTTCGACCCCCCCCCTAGCAGCGAGAAACCTTCCCAAGAAATTGGATCGACGTCGAAGTTGAGGCGGTAGATACATCTAGATTGTTACCTCAAGTAGGTGATTAGACACATAATTGAGGTAAAGTTTAAGGCCTGAGGCAACTGAAAGTGAGGATGGAGTGGCTTATGTGAACCGAGCTCGGAAAAATATCTGATGTTGGATAAAGCTCCGTAGATGAGCAGGTGATTCTCAACTTTTGCAGCTTATCCAGAAGGAAATTGTACTTTTTGGAACTTTGGGTGAAGTTAGCTTGTTTCTTCTTGATCAAGCGTCGACGCATTGATTGTCAAATATTGGTCAAGATACAGAAGAGCAATAGATGCGTCTAAATTCTAAAAGAAAAATAAACGATGCTAACTATTACACACAAGTTTATTATTTCTGCATTAGAAAAACCCTTCGAAGTAAATTACTGATCTACTCATTTGTACATCGGGCGTAGTCAGCGATACATTACTTAAACTTGGCGCTTCGCACAGGTGCGGTTTATGAAGGTCTCCATAAGCTCGAGATACCTTAAAGAGACTATGTGCATTTCTATAGCATTTCCAAGTCAAATGAAACCTTTTCCACACCAAATGAAATTTTTACCAAACTACATGACACTTTTTCCAAACCAGAACTGTTTCTCCGTGCAGGCGTGGTGAGTAGTACCCACTCACATTGAACAGTTAGACATTTCTGGAACTTAAATACTTGTTTCCTATTCTACTAAGGCGAAATCTACTTCGATAATACCATGCCTGAAAGTCGCCGAATTTTGATTTTGATAACTTCTTTCTACGATTGGTGCAATTGCATCTACCGGCAGTGAGTCATTTCACTTATTTTCTCAATAGGTTCCATTTGATTTGAAAAAGGTTTTATTTGGTCTGTTCCAAGCGCGTTCACATTCAAATTCGTCTAGACGGTTTGCTTCCGAGTCTGCTAAGCAGCGGAAGCCTTGTGTTCACTTTCGGGAGCCAAAACATTTTTCTTCTCTGAATTCAAAATTTTACTGAACAAATGTGGTGCCGTGTCTGTCGGTCGGTCTGTCTGTCCGCATTTCCTTGTTACATCCATAACTTCCACGATTATGCATTGAATTTAGCTCTAATTTTTATGGATTATGCGGATAAGGTCTCTTGAGGTCCCATAGGAATTTCATCTCAATATAATCAGCGATACGCTCTGCGCATTCGCTAACTTGAAATTCTAGAAACACGTGTAACTTTCACAATTTTGATTCAATTTAGCTCATATGATGAAGGTTGTAACAAGGAAGCTGCTGTGCCGTCTCAGTGTATTTTTTTCCGTCAAAGTTCGAGGAGAGTGAACGAAAACGTGGGCGGGTGGGTGAAAAAAGCAGGTTTGTTCGTTAGATTCTTCGAAATCATATCTATCAATAATGAATATAAAAACAAAAGTGTTGAAGCGAGAGTTTTCGATATACTTACTGATTTTTAAAATTTCATCCGTTCGATTCCACCCTCTGGGAATGATTGAGATCGATACCGAGCATTCAATCCCAACTGGACCCCAATTATGATTTTTGACACACGCTTCATTAAGTGTGATCAGGGTTGTACAATTCTTGAAACGGAAAACTTCGAATTTTGAGCTGTGAGTTAGAAAACAATTTGTTTTTCACATTCGAATAGAAAGGTTCAATCTTGAAAATAATAAACCAAAAACCATATCAGTGTTAATTCCTGAGCACTGTGCCTTGAATGAATTCCTACCTTCCGATATCTTCAAATTGGCGGTGTTTTCCGTGTTCTCGAAGCTGTGGGCCCAACGTAATCTATCTTACTGCGGTTCAGCGGCCGGCAAGGTGGAACCTACCGTCTGTAGTTGTTCTTACCGTCTCTATGGATTATTCCACCCCAATCCGAGGATTTCTTCGTTTTCCTCGTCTTAATTGGAAAAGGATTGAATTGGTTTAATATTAGGTATTTTATTTTTTGAATTTTATTTAGTACCTATCTCGAAGGTAAAAAAAGAAATTTTTTAGTTTTTATGGAATTCTTCATATTGAGCAAGCGCTGCTCAAATTGTCAGCTTTGTGGATCTTGGTAGAAGCAATCGTCTTCTTTTTTTTCGTCGTTCTGGAAGCATCGCTGCCATCTTTTTGGCTCCAAAAGGTGTTTCTTCTGATGTGATTATTGCCGTCCGAATCTTAAACTACCTCTAATTTCATTCTCGTCTGAAGAAACGAGGAGCTCAAGCTTCGGGACTCATGATTTTCGACAATTACAGGTAGGAGTAAACATTACAGGTACCACGTTGTCTGCTACCTCCTTCGGCGTTTTCTATACCTTAAAGTACCGTTCTAATTTAAGTGTTCTCTTCCGTTTTCCCCAATTATCCAGTCTCCAGCGAGCGTCGTCCCATCTTCCTGCAAGTCACCAGGAGCAGAAGGCCCTACCTGTACCGAGAACCTCCACTCTGCCGATCCCTTCTCCCAGACTACATATTCTGTAACGATATGCATAATTTCTAGCATACTTCTCCAACAATAGTGCCTCTCGAAATATTATCTAGATGTAAATAAACAGTTCCAGGTATAACGTCTTCTGGTCTCTCGTTCAGTACTGCCGTTATCCTGTCTCTTTCTCTTGTCGAATACCCTTCCAATTCCCGATTATCGCTAAGTATGCTCCAGGTACTACTTATCGTCACTAAGTGTACTAGAATATAAGAAGTATTCCAGTTTTCCCGTTAGATTCGGTGTACCTATCTTACATTCTCGTTACTGCCATAAAGCAGACCTATTATTCTCTGCCAGAGCCTTAAGAAGAATTATTTTATTTTGTACGACACACATATATCTGTCAAGCTCGACGTTATATCATTTCGATCTAAACTGTTTGGTTTTGTCTCATACTCTACTTACACGTACGTACTTTTCATCGGTTCACCCGTAACTGGTTATCGATATTTTCGATTATTGTGGTTTAATTGGCACACCACTTAGTACTCGCATTATTCAAAATAATTTCCCTCGTTATATTACCCAAGATTTATTTTGTTTTTCGCTGACATATTAGTCTATTTTAATACGGGTTTTCAAGTGATACGGATAGTTGAGGATCATACTGTCACATTATATTGGAGCGTTGGTGGAGGGAGGGGTGGGGAATAATCAAAGTTCCCCACATCCCACGACCGACTAATATTGAAGGAAGCATCAGTTGCTCCCTGAACTTTCTCAATATGCGCAGTAGAACGTAGACGAAGGGAAATAGTTGGGCCTGATTCGAACTCGAAGAAGAACGAGTTTCTGCTGGGTTATTCTCCCTTGGGAATGTTGCTAAACAATAACTATTCAGCTGATATAGAACTAAGAAGTGAAGTAGAAAGCTTCAAACAAACACAAGGGGAGGGTTATAGGCTCATTGTTGGTGGAGTCAGTCGATACTTCGCTTACAGGTTTCGTGGTTCATGAATCGAGTTACGAACCGTACCCCTGTAATAACAGATGAATTTATCCGTGGTTACGCTATCCATAAGTGGCGTCCTAATCATTAGTAATCATGAGTTAGACATTTGTTGATCTCTGAGAGGAATAACGCGTTATACCAATTGCTGATTTGGTGATAATAGCCTTCAGAATGAAAATGAACCTCCTCACTTCACGACCACGTCACTGATCACCAGCGTGTTAGGTTTAACCCTCACACCGCAAGGTGGGGTGTCCAGGTACCCCACAGCCTCCAATTTTTGAACGGATGGGGGTAACGGTAATGGAGGGGGCCCAGGTCACTTGTAGCCTCCTCTTCAGTTGTCCCCTAACCGCTGAGTTGCCCTCGTCTCTCGGAGAGATCAGTAATTCATTCATTTCGTTCATACATTGCACCTAGCACGCGGATATTTTGTAAAGGCACTACAGATGCCTCAGAACAGATACCCAAGACTTATGGCCACTGAAATTGTTTGAAGGAAGGTCTTCTGGTTCGGGGACTTGAAATTGTTGGTGGGGAAATACGGCTGCCAATTTGATGGGGACCTGGACGACTTGAAAAATTGGATAACTCAGCTTGAGAGCCTTGTCTGCTCTGTACAGGATACCTGGAAAGGTGAAATGGTTGTGAAGGCCATGGAGTCGAGCCTTAAATACCGCCTAAATCATGAGCGCAAACCAGCATTAGTATCTAGTGAACGAGATGAGCATCCATTATGGGTGGTGCGCTCGGTCGTACGTTTCAGAGGTGCGATTTTGCAGCTGAACTGTAAACCCTATAACCAGGATGACGGGCCAAGGACAATCTCTTCTTTATGCAACATGGGCGTCCAAGAAGATATCAGTCACTTCCTGGGAGTCTGCCCAGTTCTTGGGGAATTCAGACGAGGTTCTTTGGGTGTGCAGCACTGGACAAAAACGCCATGGTGAGGCTCCTTGACGAGGTGGACTGGTTGGCTCTGACAAGGTTTGGTTCAGTGGCCTGGAAGTATAGAGCAATGCTGGTGGCAGAATTCAACTGGTAACATGACGTACTCCCTTTCAGCATTAATTATGAACTCTTAATCTCCTTTTTCTTTATCTTCATTGTTATCCCATTATTCCATTAGTACTATGTACTTCATTTATTATCTGAGCCAATGGAATCAATTAAAAAATAAATTAATTGACTGCAAAAACTCTTGGTTTAATTTTCAATTTCGTTTTTTCTGTTTGACCTACTTGAATTAACTGTTCCCAACTACTACATAAATAACATATAAGTACTCAGAAAATCATTAAACATTATTCTACGCATTTCAACCCTTTGATAGTGATTTTTGCTTAGAAATTCGATTTCTATCGATTCAGTGACCAAAAAACATGGAAATATGATGGTTTAACGATAATTCTCTTGTGATTGGAGGTTTTCCCCCCTAAAATTAGCCGTTTGGCCCTACTGTGCGGCGCCAAATACTCATTTTCCGGCAAAAATCCAGTGAATCTTTATTATAATAGGAAATAAAACCCTGATCACGATTATAATTATGTACCTGTCTATCTTAGCTATTTTCACCGAGCATGGGATAAGAGGTACCTAAAGGGCCAAAAAAATTATCAATAAACCGGCATCAAGATAATACTTAATAGATTTGATTATATAAAGTCAGAAATCCACAGATTGAAGCCAATTAATTAAAGCTGATGTAAATTTTACCCTATCTGGATATTCAGGATTTGAAAGTCAAAAATAGGTATCAAATCCACAGTCCCTTGGCTTCCTGATTCTCTGGGAGGTGTTTTATCTTAAACTTATTCCAGTCACGATTCGCTCCCTTTACTTTTTTGTTGAAGTGAGGCAAAAAAAGTCCTGTTTAGAGATTCGAGAACCAATGAAACGTTGTACTCATCAAGTTCATATTTATTTTGTAGGAAAACTGTCCACTTAGTTTGCTTCTATATACACTCGCACAGCTTACGATATTTCATTTTTACTGTATCAGAACTTTTTGTACTCGGAATGGTAACGTTCGTAATGAGATTGTCCACAAACTAAACGAGATTTGAAATGGGGACCAATTATTTGTGACGGCTCTTAAACAAAACCGAGTTGCCGTATCCGATCGTGCTCCTCTGTTGTGTGTTCTGGTGTTGTCGTGCTGTTCTGTTGGAATTCTCGCTTTTCGGACCCTATTCATAGGTCCTGGATGTGCTACGGCAGGGGGGGGGGGGGGGGGGGCAGATTGTTTTTGTCGTTGTGTGAACTTTCACATGTCTTCAGAGAGGATAAACCTTCCTCATTCTCCCATCCTTGTCGACTAATTCATATTTTGCACTGCTGTAGCGCGCCTATATATTGTTTTCCAGATTTTGGGTGCTGTGTTTTATTGTTTCGGATCTTAGAGAAACAAAAGTAAAGAAAACAATATTTCTCAACTCGCATATTGACGGAACACTCTTGACGTCTTTCTTCATCGTTACTCACAAATACCAATCTCTTGACTTCGGACCACTATTCAGGAAGTTTCGTTGATTTTCAGCCCAAATCTTCAATGAAAATAATCAGCTAATCAAAATCGACACTTCCAGAAAATCGAATTTTGCATCATTATTGTGCGGGCTATGGAGAACAGGCTGATTTTTTCGTTCGATTTTTTTATTCATAACGTAAACGAAACGTGGAACAACAAATTTTGAAGGGGTTGACCATATTTTTTCTTGAAATAATCAGGGGTGGCTGCTGACATGAGCGCAGGCGCATTTGCACCCTCTTGCCAAAATGAAAAAGATACCTGATGATGATAATATTATCGTACTGTTTCCCAGCTTTCCCCCATGAATTCCCTCGTTGAAGAACGGAATAGTTTCAATTCCACGCGCCAAACCGAGCCCCAGGATGGGTGAGAGGATGGTGTAGTCGTGAGTGGACGGTTAGAGGTTTGCTGTCCAGGGGCGTTGCTCCGTCAGTGCCTGAATGGAAGGGGAACACAGCTTTTGATTGGATCCGGGTCCACAGAATGAACGAATGAGAGAGCACACGTAGCTTTCCACCCACCCACTAGAATGCGTGCTGGAGCGCTGGATTTCATTAGAATCAACAAAACACACTGTTACCCTACTATCAGTTGATTGGTCCCAACCCTTGCAACTGAACGTTGTTAGCTGTAAATACGCGATGAATTCAGTAAGTGCTATAAAATGTGAGTTCGCTAAATTGTAAATTGGTGAAGCAAGGAGTGATTATTAGTGATGCAGGGCTCCCAATGCCAGTATTGTCAGGACTGCAACAAACCTCAAGGGCAAGTAGAAATCCTTCCAAGATTAGTAAAATCAATCCTCAGTACTACAAAAAGTTGGATTGGCTCTGCGGATGTAAGGCAAGTAATAAGCTTTTCTGCTTCCTTGGTCTTCTTCGCTTTGGGCTTTCCCTTGTCTTGGGCTTTCACCACCACGATGGTTCTTCCTGGGCAGATATGAATTTCAACTGTTGCAAAACACGGTTTTCCAGAGTTCAAGAATCACATCAAAATTTCAATTTTTGTATTTATTTTTAAGGTATTTAAGAACTTATTAGTGAACTTTTTTTAAAGGATTAAGTCGTTTGTTTCACGATTTAAAGCCTAGAAAGCGGACAAGATTGATCTGCATTGCATATTGGCAGTTGAAAATTGAATTTGGCTGAGAAAAGCACATTTTTGTCTCACATTCCCTTCGTGGTTGTCCCTTACGGTCTCGGTGTACCTCCTGGGTTTCAGGTCAGGAGCCGCCACTGAAAATAATGTCGATGAATTCACGTTAATATTCACACTTCATGTTGTCACGGTCTCGAATGTTTACTGTGAGAGGCCCTTCGCACTGAAATACGGTGTGCATGTACGTTGATCCAGAGTGACGGTATATCTTGGTTACTGTAATTGGCTTCCCTCGAGTTGGCAACGTGGTAAATTTCACAATGATCATGTCCCGGACAACAAATGATGATCGCTATTCTGTAAACAGAAAGTTCGATTTATGGGATTTGAAATCTCCCCGCGTCCCGCGGTGGTGGTGTTGAGTGAAATATGACGGAGGAAGTGAGCGGCACTGGAGGGTCAGCCGATCAACTATGAGCCCCGAGCGATAAATCAACCGCAAACCGTTCGCCAGTCACGCGGGCCGATGTATCAAATTTGCCGGCCGAGCGGGACGCGAGACAAAGCGACCTTTCTGGGAGAACGGAGCCCGCTTTAGTAGGCCCGGACTCTCCCAACTAACTAAATCATTCGCTCGCTTTATTATTTGAGCTGCCCATTATAAATCTTCGCTTATCTCGAGTAATTTGTAAATATTCATCTCCAAGACGGTCATCCGTTGCAAAACGCATTACAAGATCTACATCGCATTTATTCGGCGACAAGCCCGCAGTGGAATATAAAAGGTATTGAGCGCCGATTGTTGGGGCCGCTGATAAAATACCGCATCGTTCTTCATGGGTAGCAATTCGCCCTTCGGTCGGTTCTTTCAGTGTAGTAGTAATTTATGCGAGCTAACCGATTGAGTTAGAATTATTGACTATCGAGCCGAATAAACACGCTAATTCGGTTGTTTATTTTTCCGTTCGATTTCCCAATTCTAATGGTGCGGTTCATGTAATGAGACGACAGGATACCGATTTGAAACAATTTTATGCAATCCGATTAAATCTGATTGGATTGTGGGGATAACATACCTACTGCTTCTAAAGATGTGCCACGATACAATCACGTGGCTGAATTTTCTGTTTTTTTCCACATTGGTTGCCAGTGTAGTTTCCTGAGCTCCACTTTCATCGGCAAATTAGTTAGCGGAGCTTGAGCAAATTCCGTTGGAATAGTCTTAAGGAAAAAACCTTGAAAAGCATGTACCTAATTGTTTGAAAAACGGGATAGTGCCCAATTACAGAATGATATTGAATAAATATCGCTTGTACGATATTCGTATCAAGAGCAGTTTATAAACGAATGAAGAATAATAGAAAAGTATAAGAAAAGAGCAGCGCAGTCAATTCAATCGTTTACAGATTATACAGAAGCATCATTTCCACTGTGCTGCTACGTATTTCTTCAAGACTGACCATATCAAAATGACGTGATGC
This sequence comes from Creontiades dilutus, assembly GCA_031894815.1. Classification (NCBI taxonomy): domain Eukaryota; kingdom Metazoa; phylum Arthropoda; class Insecta; order Hemiptera; family Miridae; genus Creontiades; species Creontiades dilutus. The sequence continues at coordinate 786,859 of JAVIWC010000324.1, forward strand.
GCTTGCGGGCAGGATTGGCTGGGATGCCACCCTTCGTGACGAACATCAACCTCCAAAATATTCCGAATCCCCTTTGCCATGCAGCGGATCTCGTTCAGCCTCGACAATGTTGAGAAAAGTTGTTGACAGCTTTTCGTAGATCATAATTGCTGATATGATTTCACAAGAGCATTGGAAAACAATTTCATTTTCAAGGCGTAAGATCCTCAACTTGAATGAGGAAAAAAATGTGTTCATAGAAAATGTTTAGGTCCATGAAAATCAACTGCTGAGTCAAGTATTTAACTTTTAGACCAACCACGACAATGTGAATAGGTAGGTGAATTACCTATTTACTTTTCTTTAAAAACCAAATGGTCATATTGTTGCCAAAGAGTACTGAAGAGCTCGTTACAACCTGCAGTTACGGAGAAAGAAATCAAGAACGTTGGCCTGAAGAGTGAAGCATCACAGGTGGTAGACGCGAAATTGCCCTCAGTTTAGGAATCACCCATGAATAAGTCCATACGATGAGCAGGTTTCGAGTTGAAGAAGGGGGAACTCAACCACGGTTTGGTTTTCTCAGAATGGCGTCTCGTTCCGTCAGCAAGACTATTTGTTGGAGCGGTCGTCAGTAGCTCGAGATTCAACCGTCCTGACAATTGAGGGAAAACGGTTGACCACAAACGTTGACCCTGGTCGGCCAACTACAAGTTACTGGAGGGAGGCCAATTTTCTTACTGCTAATGACTTCGGGAACGCCATAAATTAATCCGAGTTTGAGTAAAAAAAAGAGTTCCCGTTCTAGTCAGATTTATATGCTAATGTTCTCAAGTCCGCAGGCCCAGTTTTCCAGAGTCAGTGCGCGTGCCAGACATCTGTCGTCACAAATGATCAACATGGGAGTTGGTTCGTGTGCATCTTTCGAACTCATAATGTAATGGGGTTTCTCACTATCTACAATCAAATTTAGGATTATTCAAGTCTATCTTAGCAAACAAATTATACAGGGTGTGCGGTATAATAACGACGAAACTTAACTACAGCGATCGACTCAACTACTAATTTGTGACAATTTTTACCTCCCAGCAATTTTTTTTAGTCCGCTCCTTTTTTGTCTATTCTATGATACATCATTGAGTTGAGCGTATTTTTATTCGCGAATACGAATATCACTCAGAGCTCTCCCCCCCCCCCCCTCCCAACCTGCGAATACGAATACGAATGGGTAATCGTATTCGCATATAGAAATACGATGCAAAATATATTATCGCTATTTTGAGCTTATACTTTGCAATTTGAAAAAAAATTATAGCCTGATGAGGACAAACGGACTTTTTTTTTTTTTTTTTTGAGAACAGATTTACGTGCTCTATGCATATCTCCTGAAATTCAATAATCGCTCTATCACCTGTGAAACACGCACACTCCAAAGCTTAGTAGAAATTCAAATCATGCATGCAAGCCAAATGAATGAAATTGAATAATAAACCCCAGTGAAATAATTTGCAGCGCTTGCTTCGAGAGCTATTACAATGGAAAAATATTCTATTTGAAAATTTTAAATTTCGTAAGACGGAGCATGCATATCAGAATGCTTCAACCCGTGCATCGGCTATAAACCCTTTTAGGAGTTCAATCCAGTATCCACAAAAAATGTTGTTTTTGTTTTGGTCGCAGTAACCTAGTGATGTACTGAATGTGGATTCAATGTTGTAAATCAGGCCATACATCGGGAATGGTTTGAGCTACGGACCTGGGGAGGGGCTCGTTCGATTCCTGAAGGAAAATTCTTCAAAAAAAGTCCAAATCTAGGCCGCCTTGACTTTTTTTGAGGTTTTTAGGGATTTTACAAAACTTTGACAACTCTTAAAGGGCACTTTAAATTAAGTGAGAGAGCTGGCTAAAGAATTGGGGTGTTGTCGGACCAACATGGATTTTTCCTGAAAATTTAAGATGCCTAGTTTCCCCAAAAGGGCATGACTTTTTTTTGTAGACCGCTGTAGTCTTACATTCGTAGACAAAATTTACGAATAATCTCGTATCTACTAACTGAAAATACGAATTTAATTTCATTATTGAAAATTCATGCGATTTAAGACTTTATTTTTATGTACTTTTTCGCACTGAATCGAATGGTGGCACTCTCAGACCTCTACGACCAGCAGTCAGGGTGAAAACGCCTTTCTTAACATTGATAGTGAAAAACAGCGTTGTTCAAGGGTGGAAAAGATACGGAAATTTCCCTTTTCCAACCTAACTGCTCGTCTAACAGTTCTGAAAGGTTCCGTGTATCACCATGGTAGTTGTATACTTGAATGGAATCACCAACACCATATAACGTACAACTTCGGTTTAACTCTCCTGTTTACAACATATGACATAAATAACTAATACTACGAGGTGGGAGGTTTATCTTTTCTAATTTTTCTTGTACAGCGGAGTTTTCATCCTTGTCTCACGGTTGGGTACGGAAGAACATGTACACTGGGAGCCACATACCAGCAATTATAACACCAACACAGTAAAGAAGAGGCCGCATACAAAAAATGAACGAAAGGTGACAAAACATCTTCAGGAAAGGGCGATACTCACGTGGTAGTGAGAGGTCGCTTAGTAGCGAATGGCCCCTAGTACTTCCTTTATATTCGACAGTGGCAATTCTCTTGTATTGTATTCTTGCCTTTCGGGGAATATAAGTGGAACGATAACTTCCATTACAGTTTCCTTCCGGAAACGGAATCTTCTGCGGAACTGCTCATTGTTGTGCAATTCAACGGATTATGAATGTCACGAACGTAACGCTTTGGTGCTCTCTTGGGAGACCGTCCTTCAATTAACTCAAAAAACCCATCGTCCCTAATGTCAAATTCAAACAAATGATCATAATTATTATCCATTTTAGTAAAGAATTACAGGGAACGTACGGAAGAAGTTACGCCGTTATCATTGTTTATCAGCTTGAATAAAGGCTTCATGCTTTAAGGACCTCCCGACGTCGCTTGGGATTTTGCATCTTAAAGTGTAGTGTCACATCTTACTTTGTGGTCAAGTTTGTTTTATGAATCCGTCAAAGGGTTCACTTACCTTATCTCCAAAGTGCACACTTAAGTGGGCTCGAAAGATTGAACTATGAAAAGCGCTAGCAGGGAAACCACACTTTCAAACGCAGTTCAGGGTGCAATTGGAATAAAGTGACGTTTATGAATTCCGCAGTTACACGTCTGGCGACTGTTCCATTGTGATTGGGGCGGTGGCGTCAGAGTCACGAAGAGTCGGGCAGGTCTGTTTCCAAGGGAAAGCAGGGCCCCATTGTGTCTCGGAGTAGCGGCGGGGCGGAGTGACGGAATGATACCGTCGAACATGCCCCTACTCAACTTGACCAAAACGAGATCTGATTCTCCCCTTTCCGGGGAAGGCTAACTGAATAATGCATCTATTGTTGATTCAACGTCGAGGAAACACCGAAAACTTTGGCTGTTACATTACGTTTGCATAATGTATTAGGTGGAAATTCCCATTTCAAGGATGGGATAGGGCTGAAACTCCGGAATGGACTCGGCTCTTAATACTGACTGAGCCATCATTGTAAGAGGCACCAAGCGAATTGCCACCCTCGTCAGTTAGAAATGTTACACTCTAATTTGCGATTCGTGTTGATATCTGGGCGATGAAACACGGTGAACCGCAAACCAAACCTGGCGTCCAAACGAGTTAGGACCACCCTTTTCACCAGGAATCAATGTCTTCATATAAGCTCTCCTTCCCCAAACTTCCTTCCCAGGATAATGTTTCAGATAGATTGCTGAAATGGAAACTAGACTACGAAATGGGGATATGTGGGCTTCGTAACGCGGCAGAGCTACTAACATTCAGTTAAGAATTATCAGCGGGTGACTATTACACTTCTAAGGCTTTCAAGCATAGCTATCCAGCCATGGTATACAACTACTGCCACCATAAATTCAACCACTTACAGGGGGCAGGCTATTGATGCTTTGCCAAAGCGCTCGATCTGGCGCCTGGGGCTCTCCCCGTCCGTAGTACCAATTTTGTGTGTGCGATATGCCAGTGAACTGGCCATCCCTGGCACCAGAGGCCAGATTCGTTGCAGGTCCGTCACAGGGAAGGCCACCAATTGAAGGGTACAGGGGAAAAGCCCCATCATCGCCAAAAAGCTGACTTTAAGAACAACGCAACTGAATGTTTACCAATGGGAAAGTAATGAACCATGGCCAAAAAAATTAAGGTTACAATTTCAAATTACTCGGGAACCATCATCTAGAACACTGCTGGTTTAAACAAAAAAAAAAAGTAATCGGAAGGGTATGGGAATTTTGAAAAGTCCAGAAATTGGAATTTCATCCTTAAAAACCATCAAATTGGGAGTAAGGATTTTGATAAATACAATAGGACATCCATAAATCCCAATTTATATTTCGAAGCTGAATAACTTATTATTTATTATTAAGGAAATGTTGGTAACATACTTACAAAGGACTCATCTACTCCGAGTCAATTGGTCGCCTATAAACCCCTCATTTTCTTCTTCAGGAAGGTCAACCGAATTTAGTGACTGGTAAAACTGCTTCCCTTCTGGTTTCTCCAAAAACTGGGGGAGATGAAGAAGATCCGTGTATTTAGCAGCAGCTTTGATGGGAGCTTCCCATTATAGCCGTTCTGAAGTTTCTCGGATGTTGTTTTTGGAGACCTCTTCCATCAGGACTGTGCTTTCTTGAATTTCTTCAGTAGAAATGATTTATAAAGCCGATTGTACGGAAAATTTTAGCAATCTCGCTGTTCTAGCAGCCTACTAGAACAACTTTCTGAAATACATTGAAGGAGCAGTGCGCTTACGGTCTTTGAAAAGCAGGAGGCGGACTTCCTGCCAAATCGCAGTATTAACATCGTGTACAAGGAACCTATTCACTAAATGAGAACTTTTTAAAATTTGTTTCGTCTTATTATCTTTAGTTTTGATGTAACGCATGCCCCTGGTGCAATCAGGGTCGTGTAAATATCCTCTTTAACATTGGCAAGTCCCGAGGGGAAAAAAGCTATTAGCCCTAATGCATGACGGTATTTCGCAGCTCATATCAAGTATAGCGATGTCGTGTGGATGTGAGAAACCCAAGATATATCTCCTTCCCCCGGTCATTACTGCAGATTACTCGATAGCGCGGAGCTTGTAGTAATTCCGACTAAAAAACCGCCTGTTCTCGCTCCTCGTTGTTGCGGAATAGGCAATCCGCCGCATTAATCTGCACGTATCTTTCGCCAGGCTCCGCTCTCAATGACTCCCCATATCCCCGCCCCACACCCATTCCTCCGTGCTGTCCTCTTTCCAGCCAACCAAATAATTCGGATCGTTAACGAAGCTTAGCGGTTTAGGATGGAAGCGGCGGGAATATGTAAGGAAAGGGTAGATGGAGGAGGGGTATCAAGTAGCGAGAACAGAGGATAAGTGATGTATGCTGTGATGAGGGGGGGGGGGAGAGATGGTTCAGCGGTGAACCCAGATCCGATGGGATTCCCTATCCCGTACGATTCGTCGTTGTCCGAGAGATCTCCCACTCATTGCTCCTGGCTCTTCCCCTTTTGATTAAAGAGGTGTTTTTAAGGTCCCTTTGGGTTTTGTAGAGCTGATCTGGTAACTCAACCATTTTTTGAATCGAATTCATGACTAAAACCAGTCATGGATAAAATACTTTTTTTCGGCTTTCTTCCCTCAAATCTGTCATTTCCTTCATGAAGAACACACGTGACACAACTAGACTAAAATTGGGGCTGAATAAGATAAGAATCAAGGAAATCAGACGAGAATTGTAGCCTGGCTAACTCCAACATGGTTTGATGGGAAACAAAATCAATCAATTTGACACCTCCCTCAAATAACGTTTCTCCTTCATGAAAATTGACATTCAAATTGCTCAATCAAACTGACACTCTTTTTCGGCTATACTCTCTCAAATCTTTCTGCTGGAAGTTCGACATTCCCAAGGTTTGTGACACAACTAAGCTAAAATCGGGATCGAACAAGATGAGAATCTCGAGAATCGGGTGAGAGTCGTAGAATGAGCACTTTTTTTCGGCTTTTCTACAGTTCCATCAGATTTTTGTAGTATTTAATTGTGTCCTTCCCAACATTTTGATTTTTATTTGCGGTTATAATCTCACATCTGGTTTCACATCCTTGATATAGTTATATCATCGTTATCACCGGTGACTCTAAAAGTATTTCAAATTTCTATTTTCTTGTGATTGGGTTCCCCCGTTCCTTTAAATATAGGCTCATTATTGAGAATAATCAAATAAGTAAATTATTAGAAATGTGAATATCCAGTTCCGTTGAAAAGGCAATTAAAACTACTCCGGTCAATATCTAGGGCCAAGAGCCGATATCGTGATAAGCCACTTTAGTTGATGAAGAGGCGGACGCGTTAGTGATGGCAGTTGGGAAGACTTGGAGCTCTGAACGAGCGGACGTGCCTGAGGTGCCGAGGTGGAAGGAGAGGAGTCGTCATTATAAGAAGAGAATCGGGGAACAGGGGAAGACAGGACGAGACAGGATTATTCCTGTTGAGTCCTCCAGCTGAGTCGAGTTGGTGATAGCCGTTATGGGAGCTGGCTGCTCCGGTGATGGTGATGAGAACCACTTGTTAATTTGTTGGAGTAAATCTGAAATCTCCGGCCCTGGATGAGGCGCCGCTGCCGCAGTTTGAATAAACATGGCCGCCCTCCCCCTTCCCGAAGCCTCTGAATAAAAGCAGGCGCGAATGAGGAGGTAACAAATTAAATACTTCTCATTAACTCTCTGCTCCTTCGTAGGGACCAGGACGAAGAGGACGAGGTCGACGAGGAGGAGGAGGAAGTGCTTTCTCATCTGAGCTCCTCTGTCGGTCACTCGTCCCAGGTGAGGTCCATAATGAGCTGAGAGCTTCGCTCGGGCGTCTCAGATTTCTACTCCCTCTAATGAATACATATTACGAGTCGGAGAATATTCATCCACCTCATATTTGAGACCAGATTGTATCGGGGAGGAGCGTCTCCCTGACGACTACCCGGTGTTCCCGAATTGAACAAAGGGGTTGGAAAATACTAAAATGTAATTCGAAAAATCAATTTCAAATTTTCCACTTTTCATTTATTGTTCTGGGTCATTCCGTACCCTGACAGACTCGAAATGTACCGAACTCCTTCGATATTTTCCTCCGTTATTTTCATCTGACGGAGTTATAACGATTTTAGGGCTATGCTCCGCCATTATTTCACTTTATTTCGCCTTTTATCGATATAAAGCTGAATTATCTCGAAAACCGTTAGAGATATCGAAAATTGTCATGGGAGAAAAGTTGTAGCTCTTGAAATTTCTATTGGGGTGGACAGCTGCCACTTTCCCATAGCTCCAACCGTTTACGAGCTGTGACCAAAACAAAGTCTGCCCATTTACTGGTATGGGTGAGAAGGTAGCAGCAGCAAAGGGAGTTTCATAGTCGGTACCTCTGTAATTCTACCCATGAGATACAACACCATGCTTAAAACGAACAATAGTTATCGGGTCCCCTTGCCCCTCCCCGGAGCGGCGTGACCAGCCTTCTTGAGATGCTAAATTTTTTTTTAGACCCCCACCCCGTGACCCCTTGCTGTTCCAATAAACCTTCACGATTAGGAAAGCTCAAGTTTTACGGGTAAAACTAGTGCTGCGCCTTATGGATCGAATTGGAGCTCCACTGACTATGAAACTCCCTTTGTCACTGCTACCTTGTTACCCATACCCGTAAATGGGCTGACTGTGTTTTGCTCATAGCGCATAAACGTTGGAGCTACGGAAAAATGAAAGCAGTCCATCCTACTAGAAATGTAGAGAGCTACAACTTTTCTGCTATGACAATTTTCGATATCTCTAACGGTTTTCGAGCTAATTCAGCTTTATATCGATAAAAGGCGAAATAAAGTGAAATAATAGCGGAGCATAGCCCTAAAATCGTTTTAACTCCGTCTAATGAAAATAACACACAAAACCCGTAGGGGGCATTGTAAAACAAGTAATTACAAACATTCTAAGACCTTGAACGCCTAATTCTACTGAGCGACTTTTTTAAGATCGCGTTTTTAAGGTTTGCGGTCGTTAGCCGCCCGGCAAACAAGACGGACGCTGATACCGGGCTTTCTGCTGGGTCCGTTGCGTTCTTTTCTTTATCACGAAGAAAATCAGACCGCGTACGTTTTGTTTGATCGATTAGAACCGAAGATATAGTCAAAAAACCATGTTTAGGTCTTGAAAAATCGTCAAAATAGCATACTCCTATAGCTTCCAAAACCGTTCGTTTTTGGAGGAACTGACCTGGCAGGCCTTTTTTATTCGTTACTGGAAGCAACTACACCAATTATGAACAAAATCGGAGGGGGTCGGTACATTTCGAATGTGTCTGGGTATGGAATGACCCTTCTATATAATACAGTTTGTATCAGATGAGGTGTGCAGTACTTCACCCACGTATTTTACAACCAATTTCCAGCAAGAGGTGCTTCTTCATCATCAACCAAAATAATGAAAACAATATTTCCAACTACTCTTTTAGGTTTTTGGTTTTACAATTCACAACGCTCAAAATATCATTTTATTTAGAGATAACAACTTTTTTACAGAGAACAGTGATTTTAATGCATTCCAACAATATGGGTATCAAATGAGAGGGCAAATAAGGCTTGTCGCGACGTTTGCGTAAGTAGGTACTAGATACGTATCTGTAAGTATTTACCTAATTGAACCGAAATAAAAAATAAACTTATCGGAATAAGTTGGTCAATGAAACCTAGGTACCTAGGAACTAGTTAATTTACACAAGCCTAAATCTCGCGACAAGCTTTTATTATTTTATGAATTGTGTATACAGGGTGTTACATTTCGTGGCGGTAACAGGGCAGGAGAAGATTCTACGGAAAATTTCTGATCAAAAATGCCTTGTAGCAAATTTTGTTTACACAATTGGAAATGCGTTTTTTTTTTCGATTTTGGGATTTTTCTCGTTTTTTTGACCTTCCGCTTATCTTCTACATTTTGCATACGATTTCAAATCTAATTCCACTATTGGAAAGAGCGTTAAATTCCCTATCGCCCTAATAGAGATCCAACTTTTTTGAGCCGGCGAAACGGGTGATAATTAGCTTGAAAAGGTCACATTGTCAAATCGTGGAGATCTCTACTTTCTCCAAACGCTTATGAGTCCCTGTAATAAGTCATGTGAATTTTAGCCTGTAGTGCTAAAGATGCGCCAAAATCTAGGCTTTCCAGCGATATAACCAGATTTGAAATTCCGTCTCGTTTTCTGGGAGAATATTGCTTTTCAAGTAAGAAAAACGTGGCCTTTTACTGGATACTCCGGTTTTTCATCATGAGTTGATTCGTCTGGTTTAAAAAAAAAAAAAAAATTGAACTCGGATTTTTAAAAAAATGATTAACGACGCAGTCTAATAAATTGTGCAATTACTGCAGATACTGTTCAAAATGTCCACCATTCAATCTACGACATCGTTCGGCGGAGGTGCCGTCTCGGCAGAATGTTGGTTTGCCTGTTGAAATGTGTAACTAAAAAATTATTTCCTCCTTTTTAGGGCATTTAAACAAAAGCTTTCTTAAAAAGGTTTTTTGTTTAATTTATTTCTTTTCAGATTTAACCAACTCCCGTTCATACAAGACGGCCGCATTGTCGGCCGCACAAGCATTTATTTTATTTTATTTTATTTTTTTTTTTTTTTCATCGTTTTCAATATCGTTTTAAAACCCTAATCGTTCAAATTCGTCTCAAGTAAGTTGGCTACTAAACTATTTTCCTATCTGTATTTTTCACTTTTATAGATGTTTCCACTTGATTCAAAAGCCGACTTGTTCAAAAACTGTAGCTTGCTGGAAAAATGTTTCGACTGCTTGCTTACGACATTTGTTTTCCCATACTATAGCTGGCATGAAATCCAAAGTGATGAATAAATTATAATAATATACACACTTTACAGTTCACCATCATCCACTATTTGGCCATGTTGGGGTTGCGCAACTTTTCGTGCTCGCTGAACCGGTTGCGCGCAATAAAAAAAATTGGTTGAGGGGTCAAATTTTCATGAAATATTGGGTAGAATCCGAATCTGCAATAAAAAATACAGAAAGTAATTTGCGGAGTGCGCAAATATGAAATTTGGAAAACAATATGAAGATTAAAAAAAAAATTTTTTTGTTTACTCCCATTTTGACGATTTTAGGTGGGAAGAGGGGGGTGGGACAACTTGTGGGACACCCTGTATAATAAACATAAATTTCAAAGATAATTGAATCATTTTATCAGTCATGGAAACTAATTCATGTTAGGGACACGTAGAAGCGAGTGCGTGTCTTTGCACGCAACCTCATGGATGTAGTTTGAGGCCGTTTTCAATACTCTTACCACAGTTGGTATGAATGCCTATAATATGACTCTGTAGGAATTGTTCTAGATTGTAAATATCGCCTAGTAATTATACACTTTACTTCAGAGGTTTTAAATGCACCAGTTCAGAACCAATAGGCGTCATTAGCTTCTGAACAAATTAGCGAGCAGCGTTATTGGATTAAGTTTCCGAGGGTGGGCTGGAAGCTCAAGGAGTTCCTTCCTCGCTTCTAAATTTTTAATTAACAAAGAAACAGTTGAGGGGAGAACAATTACCGGCCGTTTCCAATACTTCAGGCGGCGGCAATCAATACTGCTTTATTCAATCTTATTGTCAATCGAACCTGGCCGACTACTCAACTGTAAGCATTGTGTTTACCGACAATTGAAAGCTGTTGTTTACCACTAATTCTCCTATCGGCTGATTCGGGTTAGTTATTTTCAATAAGTCCTTATAATCGTGCTTTGACTCCATTTATCTGATTAACTTTGAAATATAATATAGAATTTAAAAGAAACATGTGATAACTATAAGTATCATATGAAGAACTGTAATGAAAGTAATACAATGTCTTACACGCTAACAATATGCGTTGAATTGAAAACCTGATTAAAACTACTACTTCAATGGAACTTTTGCTAAATACAATTACGATTCATATTGAACTTGTAACTAAACAAAAGATTGATATTATTTCGAAATAATGGACCTCTGACAGGGGGCAAATCATGAAGAATTGTTGTGAAAAATGGAAGAGCAAGTCTGAAGGGGAAAGTGAAAATAATGCCTCCGCTACCTAAAAACAGATTCGGGAACATTTTTTCCGGTTAGCTGTTAGCTGACAGGTGGAGGTGAAGCTACTAGCTTTTAGCTTCTAGTTACAGCTAATAGCGTTAGCTGTACCTTTCAACTAAAAGCTAATTTAACTTAAATGTCAGATGCCGATAGCCAAAATTTTAGTAATTAACCCACATACACCACATCACATATCAATGATGATTTGTCACATTATAATACAACTTGTCACATTGACATCCTAGTTCTGTATAGGTGTTATTCGCGTGACTTCGACATTAGCGCATCTTAACATCGAGGCGAGGCGTAATAACAAAGAAATGACCTTGTCGTAGTGACGAGTAAATCAGGCGAAACGTCGCCTCTATCTATTGTCCATATAGCATGTGTAGGTTTACCTAGTCACCCGTATTATAATGTAATAAAATATTTTTAATACGCAACGCGGTGTATTTATTGTCATTATTGTGATATTTTTTGTTATTATTTTCTTTATTTAATCATGTTTGTGAAGCCTGCGCGCAACCACTGAAATAACTGAGTTTATACATTATTTTATTGTATTGGCCCGTGTTATAAATGAATGAAATAAAATAAAAAAATTTCATGCAAATTATTCAGGGTTGTTATGGCGTCATACCCTATCGGGTAATAAATGTGGTAATATTACTCTTGTCACTCAGCATCTGAAGCCTTACTGAATTACATCATAAACCTAATATAATACAACATTCTTAATTTGTTTAATCACGGCTGAGGCGTGATGTCGAATAGTACCTATAAAACGCTCCATTTTAATTTGACGCTATGGAACTGTGGTAATTCCTAATGCAATTTATAGCAGTTGCTCAAATTTTGGAAAACGTGAGTTTGAAAAGTAAAAAACCTGTCTCTATAATTTGCTTCTTTTGTGAAATTTGGCTGTTTCAAATACAGTGTGTCTACAAAAGAGTATCGGAACTTGAAAATTCTTAATTCAAGGAAGTATTAAACTTGAAAAACTGAAAAAAACACACACACAAAAAAAAAAAAATTAAAAGTTAAGTTCCACAGTTTTTTTTGGTATTCATAGATGTTAGATATGTCCACCACCGGAAGCTTTGTCATATCGACATGACAACTCAGTTCACCCCACACTCTTGATAACATGTCGGGGGTCACACTTTACACTGCGGCTATTATGCGGGCTTTGAGGTCAACCAAATTCTTGGCTAGATGAGGTACAAAAACCGTGTCTTTTATGCATCCCTATTAGAAGAAATCGCAAGGCGGCCATGGGTGAAGAACCGAATCTTCCGCAGAACTTCGACCTTTCCATCGATGCGGGAGAAAGTCATTTAGGAACTCGCGTACCTGAAGACACCAATGAGGTGGTGCCCCATCTTGTTGGAATATCAAGTTTTCAGAGTTGCCCTGTTCTTCAAATTGGGGGAATAGCCATGTTTTCAGCATGTTGAGATAGCTGTCCCCACTGATTGACAACCCATCAGAAAAGAATGGACCGTAAAATTTGTGTTGAGAAATGGCACAAAACACATTCAGTTTTGGGGAACCCCGTTCATGTTCATGAACTTCACGAGGATTTTCGGTACCCCAGATCCTGACATTGTGACGGTTAACTTTGCCTGAAACGTGAAACGTAGCTTCGTCACTGAAAATTAGGAGAGCTGAAAAGCTTTCATTGTTATCAATTGAATCTTGGACAAAGTTACAGAAATTCATTTGCGCACTCTTATCATTCGGTTTAAGGGCCTGCAACAAGTGAAGTCTGTAAGGTTTCATCAATAAACGACGCCTAAGAACTTTCCAAATTATTTGGTGTGGCATCTGCGATCCTCCGGTACCAAACTTTCTCGAATGCGCTCTGTGTTTCCATCAGAAAGGCGGGGGCGGCCAGGGCTTTTCCTTTTTTTTTCCCAACTAGTATCACAAAACTCTTAGTACCACCTACGGATATTGTTATCAGATGGAGGATTTACACCGTAATGAGGTAAACTTCCGTTGAACAAGTATTATAGCAGGGGTGCCTACGGGGGGGAGGGGCCTATGACGCAGACTGCGTCATTGAAATTCTTGGGGTGGGAGGTTCCAAAAAAATCGTGGGGGGGGGGTGAAGTTGATTGAAACAGTGTTAAGCATGACGAAATTCAGAAACAAACTACATCCTAGGTAAAGAACCTCAAAAAATATACACGTTCTGTCTAAATAGACAATACTGTTGACTGGAATTTTTACCATCCCAATTCGTTTAATCTTGGATAAAATAAGGGGTGCTTACCAGTACTTTTTACACTTGGGGGGGGGGGGGGGGGGGTCTAATTTGGGGTGGGGAGATGCGTCTTGAAGCATGGGGGGAGGGGGCACCCCTGATTATAGACTCACTTTTCGAAACACAAAACGCCTTTTGTTGACGGGTTGCCATGATTACTGATAGACCAATAACTACCGAGATCTAGCGTTGGCTGGGGACACTATAGGTCTCCCGGTTTCATTCAAAATAAAGTTTATCTCGCTACCTTCAAAACTACTAGATTGACGAATTTTCAAACTCCGACATTCTTTTGTAGACACCTTGTAGGTTGTAATGCATGAACAAATGATACGTCACAATCGTATTTCGTTTCATTCTTGGTTTGAAAATCTAGCCATCAAAAATGAAAACAACCAAAATAATTTTGAGCCATTTTGTTGCAGAAACATTGTTGTGGCTTTCTAAGCTAGTGCTCGGGTGTTTTACCCTCAACAAAGGTTTTCGGTGGACCGCAGAAGGGTTAAGAGGGTTCGGATCGGTGAGGTTGTGAGTAGAACGTGGAAATGAGTGGCGGGTATGAGCGCTTGCTTAGCATCTTGGGGTATGAATGATTCACCTCGCCCAAACCAAATCCACCAATAACGGTGAATCAAGAGCCCCCTCATACATTGATCAACAGTATTCAACCACTCCCAGGCGAATAGCTACATCCCAGCCCTCCCTTTAGGTTCTCAACTATATAGGTCTTACTCGATCTAGAATTCTTTGCTCGGAAAACAGAAGTATTGGACGTTTCGCGGTCCAAAACGACACGTTACATTACTCTTCACACATTTATTGGAAATTCAGATCGGGCAAATACTTGACACTGATGGCTGAAGGCGGTACTGCACCTAACTTTAACCTTTTATTTATCAACCCTCATCCCTGGTGACAATTGCCGCGAATGCGAACCATACGTTAGGTAATTTTCATATTTGGAATTTATTTGGGCATCAAATTTACATGTAATTTATTTTACACCAACTACAATCCTGAATCATCTGGGGTTAGGAGAATGGTTTTCTTTCATTTCATCTTACGAATAAAGATTGCAGTTCATAACTTGAAAGAGAGCAGTTTATTAGTTCTGACGAATTAATAAGTGCATACAACAAATATCAAGGAAGAAATGTCACAAAGAAAGAGTTCGTCACAAGATGGAAGCAGTGCGTGGTTCCACCATGGAACTTGAAGAATTGAAAGCGGATCAAGAACAAGCGAATAATTTAGTAAGGAATGGAAGATACGAGATAGAGGAACGAAAACTAACTGAAAACAAAGGAATAAAGATAAAAAGAAGAATTGAATGTGTTTTACGACTGTTTTTCAATTTAAAGGTAGAGCTGACGCTACTTATTAGAAAAAGTTGAGACCTCACGAAGAAACGTGGTCCTTGATGCAAACTATAATGGATGCCATGAGTACTATAATAGACTTGAACTTATTGGACATTGAAACAGACATAACGGACATAAAAACGGATTCCAAAATAGAAGTAAAAAAATGTAAGGCAAACAGAGAGACGATGAAGATGAACCACCTTAGTGTAGCAGATTGTTGCCGATATTTTTTGAAAAATTTATTTATTCAAAACTGACAAAATTCAAAAAATTTTCACATAGAAGATAATCACTGCTTCGTTAGAACCGTGGTTATCTCGCATTTCCGGACCATCGGAAGCGGCATACTAAAGGCGTTGGAAGGAGTGGATGCAATCGACTGGGGGAAGTGTGCTTTGACTTGGGACCGAAAAAAAACTGATGCAAATTTGGAAAACAGGGCTGAGTTACTCACAGATCGGCCACTGAATTCTACCATGATCAGTAAAAGTGGAAAGGAATCTTCTGGTGCCTGACTGTAGAACTACCGAATCATTCACTCAAAACTGGAAATCTGGAAGGAAGATGTCGATTAAAGCAATTGGAAAAGATCACGTTTGGGATGGATAGTTTTCAGTACTTTTCGGTACTCGTCGGTACCTAACATTCTTCTGACCTGGTCAACCACAACATTTCCTCCAGCAACTTCAAGTTACTTGGTAGTGAAGAGCAGTTTATTATGGTCGAAGTTTGGTATTATTAGCAGCAACAAACGTCCTTCCAGGCGTTGTGATACGCATATGTTTAGTTCACGAATTTGACGCTGGAGATCGACAAATAATCAGATTGATGTTCCTCAGACGCAATGAGGAGATGAGAAAGCCTTTAGGTTCAATTTATCGAGGCGTCGAAGCTCCTGGCTGTGATGAAATATTACCAGACGAAGAGACATCAGAACTCTAAACGTGCTCAATAAACCAGAGAGATGTGGCGGCCCTCAATCATCCCCTGTCACCAGGTCATTTATCCCATTTATCTGATAGATAAAAGCTCGGGGACGTGTGTCTGCCTGACGTCTCCTCATTCAGAGACTCATGGCTCGGAAAATATATTTCTCAAGACATTACCTATCTCTATATCGTCAAGATGAAAAATACATCACTGGTTCGGAAAGCTGCTTTCTGTCTGATCTACTATAGCTCGGTAGGCGGGGTTGATAAATCTTCTTGAGATTTCATTCCCAGTTCTTGTCAGGATCGACGGTACACCGACAAAAGATAGTATGAGTACGCAATTTGTTATACAAACACGAAGTTCGTACATAAATATTGAACAATTGTCGTACTGCGGATTCCCTCTTTGATTACTCATCCTTTAGCCGAGTAAATAATTGAATGCGGATTGATATGTTGACGGTCGATGGCAACTATACGAAAAACTTGAGGTTCGGATTCGTCAATTATAATGAGCCTTCTACTGAGAGTGGTGGGGATCATTAATAACTTTATTTATACTGCTCTTCTGACCCAGTTGGTTGTATCTCTGATAAGATAGAACTTCTTTTTAATCATAGGCATTTGGGAGTAGAATTAGGCAGTAGTTTTTGGACAGTGTCTCTGGCTGTCGAAATCTTGTCCTTACTACTTAGCGGGAAGTTCCCTTTAGTTGCAACACTCTGACGGGTTGAGCTATTAGGCCGGTTTAATCAACTTCTTCGACTGTGGGTTATTTCAAAAATGGGCAGAAATCAATAAAAATCACAAAAAAGAACAAAAAATTGTAAAACCATTTAAAAAAATTATTATGAAACACATATTTACACGAATTACATTACCAAAATTCAAAGGAGGGGGTAGTCATGATAAATCTACAATAATTGTTGATTTTACCTCTTGACGGAAAATTCAAAATTTCCAGTGACAACACGAAAAGTTGGAGCCTGGAAAAATGTTGTTTGAAATACTCAATCGATTAACATGAAAATAGTGAAGAATTATGATAATCATGTTAATTATGTTATGTTGTTGTGTTTTATGTTATGTTGTGTGTTTCATGTTAATTGATTGACTATTTCAAACAACATTTTATCAGACTCCAACTTTTCGTGTTGTTCGTGGAAATTTTGAATTCTCCGTCAAGAGGGGAAATGGACGGGATAATATTACGTACATTCAAGCGCGGCTCATACCGATAATAGAATTCTGAGCCGATTCGTTCAAATAAGAATTCGGTCCAATTTTTAAAAATATTTATGTGTTGATAAGTGTGATCATACAAAAACCGGACATAGGAGAATCCCTGTACTGCTTGCATTACTTACTAATTTGTTTTGATTTTCCATTGTTTACACGAAATAGATGGCTTTCGCGGGTGAACTGAATGTATTCGCTGGAAAATGCACTCTGGCACGTCGGCATTTGAGAACATTAAAACCTTCCGGGGGTTATCTTCGGGGGCATTCAATCAACTTTTGAACCTCATCACATAGTGGAGATCCCAATTCGTGTTGAGGTCCCCGAATGTAGTTGATGTTGGCACCACAACCGCTAAAATTGCTTGGGCGACTGATGTGTCAGATTCCGAACTATGTGCCTTGCAACTTTCGGACGGTTAGGTGGATTACGCTAAGTTAAAAATACGCATAGTTAATACATCTTGTGACTGTATCCGCTCTTGCTTCTTTGCAATTATATAGCCGTGCAAGCGCTAATGAAGAGTGCGTGCAGCACATGAGAAAGTATGTCCATGGCTATAGCCCTCGTTCACTCACATTCTTCATTGTTCTGTTGCAGGTGAGGAACACCATTGCATTTGGATCTGGTTGAGTAGGTATGTCAATCTCCGTACCCTCATCATTCCCACTTCAATTTCGTAAGATATCGACGTGTACGTAAATACGAGTTCTATGAACATTTATATAATTCTGTAAGAAAGACCCGTCGCGTTGGGAGGTGAATCAGACGCCTTCAAGCGTCTGGGTCATCCTCTGAGCGTGGCGGGCATTACTGCATTCACCTCAATGGAGGGGGCAACTATACCACTCCATCATCTCACATGGTAGCAGAACGTGGTTGGATGGGAAAGGTTGAATTTTACTTGGAAAATTTGCTAATAACAACCGCTAGTTACTATCACCATTGAATACAATTTTCACTTCTCCAAGGGCTGTACTGTATGACAGATACCATCACAGCCGAATGGGGAAGGGAATTGTAGAACAAGTATCGATATTTTGTACCTATACTGTATCGGAAGGTTGGTATCGATACTCAAATATCAGTCAAGCAAGTTTCCTACATCAATTTTTCAAACCTGAACTGCGAAAAACCTAATCGTATCTACTTCAGCAGAACAGAAGATAATCTTTGTTGTGATTTTTTGAACCTGTGAGAGGTAAGGGAACAGTCACAGTAGGTACTATCGCCGTAATATAGCCTCCTCTGCTACTTTGCTACGGTTACGGCGATCACCCAGTTTTATACTTTATTAAAGGTTCGTGATTTTATTTATTCAATTAAATCAAGTGCTAGTACTCAAGTGATAAGCGCTTTCTTCTCAAGGAAACGTAAGTAAATCACAAACACTTAATTTAGTTTTCCAACTGGGATATTTTATTGTTTTTCCCCGTGAGCCACATGGCGCCGTAATACGGCTGGTGATGTATTTATTTTACTATAATTTCAAAATTCAAATCCTTGGATCAGAGAATATATATCTTCATTCATATTTCCCGATACTTCGTTCCCTTTTTCCCACAATAATAAAGAGGAAGAGGTATCAACCTTCATCGTTAAAATCGTTTGCGCCGTTAGCGCGCTTTGTTGTTGCCACAATGACGCTGGAAGCCGACAAAAAAAGTGCCGGAACCCGCATAACGAGCTCTCGACAGCTTCTAACGGTCGGCATGCACTGTACAGTCTCGGTACCCAAAACTTCCTGAATCTATAACTGCAAAATTAGTTTTGGAAGCTTATTTGCTAAATTCCCAGGTATATTCCCCGAACTCGAGTATTTATCGGGTAAAATCCCATCTCTAGGTATAACCAACTTGATAACTTATAATTGATCAAGTTGGTTATACCTAGAGATGGTATTTCACCCGGTAAATACCCGAGATCGGAAAAAATACCTGGGAATTCAAATACCTGGGAGTTAATAATTATTAACTCGATGAAATATTCAGTTGAAAATTTAACCTGGAAGTGGATAATTGTCGAATTGTAATGGAACTGCACTAATAAAATGTGCTCTGTGATTCTCGTTGCCACTGGACTTTAGGTTGTTCCAACACGTAGCTGATTTGTTTTTCAATTTGTCGATACATTCAGCATTCCATGAATTTCTAACAACGCACAGTAGAGTTTGTACAAAGCTGACCCTCAGATCGACGGTGTATGATGTCATCGTACAATCCGCGGATTGTACTGATCATTTAGCTTCGGGTATGAACAGGAAACAATTTTCATTCATCAACTTGTAAAAAATACATATTAAATTAAAATTTAAGCGAATTGAATTAAACAAAATGTACAATTTCAACAATACGTAAACAGGCCAGATCAAATGTTACCGCTCAAATTAGACCAACCCCCTAAAAATAGAAGAAAATTGTGATATTAATGTCAAAATTCGTGAAAAGCCGTAATGAAAAACTGGTATTATCTTTGATTTATCAGGTTGATTTAATTTAATTTGACGCAGAAATGATTCCTCTGAAGATGTTGTTCGAATTGTTTTACAGTCAGAATAACGATTTACTAGCAATATCACGAATAAGGTGATATTGCTTTATCATACCTTCAAGTAATATCATACCTTTAAGTACCTAATGCATGAATTACGGGGGCGACTCTATGTCCAATTCGTGCATGATCACACTACATGTTTGATTCAACTGGAAAAAGCTATACACCTATCGATATTTTTGAAAAGGTTTAATTCAAATTGCGGAAGCTATATATGAACGGAGAACCAGTTTGATTGTATTGGGAAAAGGTTTGACTCAATTTGGAAAAGGTTCAATTGTTTTGGGAATATTTTAAATTCAACTGGAAAATGCTACATATTGAGTTCATGAAAGTTGGTTGAGTAGCTTACAATTTCAGTTTTTTTTTTAAATCGTATTTTCTGTTTGGTGTTTCTAAAATGTATCATTGGAGCTGTTGAGTCTGATTTTTTAAATAAACGTTCACGACTAGATTTATTTTGAAAGGTTCTATTTTTGAAATATTGTTCGGATCGGGCATAATAGGCTTTTCCACAGTCCGGTTGGAATGGGATTCAATAATTTAGGTTAAAAAGTAATTCTTTCGGATCTTTGTCTCCATGAATGAATACATTATCTTCTAGTTTTAATTGAATTTAAAAAGGAAAATTTAACTTTATAATGTAGTTACCACAAATCACTAATGTACCTTGAAAGATACATACTAATGTAGGACTTGAAAATGGAAACGAAAAGCCTTAGAAACGGTGCCAATTGAAGCATTTCTCATTTAAAACCAGCCGAAACTCAAGAATCGGTACGCGCGTCGTATGTGACCTACATGGGCTACGAAGGGGACAAATGCGACCTACGTTTCTGGACGGGACCTACCCCTGAAAAGACAATGGGAAAAAAGAAGATTAGAGAAGAAAGTAACTCACCAATTCCATAAATTTCTTCCGATTGAGAAGCTCCTCTAAGGGTTGAGAGGGGTCATTCTGACATCGCTCTGGAACCGGTCGAACTCATCATCGCCGTCTTTAATCGTCGATCGCCACCACTCTCGCCGCCTCTTTAATAAAGCTCTGGTCCCCATTTGTTTGATATTGTACCTGACTTTCACATGTCTCCATAAGCGTTTGATGATTCCCCATCCCTATGTGGTTGACGGTCGCATGCATATAGCCGAGGTTTTTTAAAGTTTTGTAGGCAGCCCATTCGTTCGAAACAATCGGGGATCCTAATGATGATGATGATGTTTCTGTACAGGTGCCCGATATTCATTATTAGAAAAACCGATTGAAACACGACACTAAACTTCTGCAACGGAACGAAGGGAACCACGTGAAGGCTGACGAAAGACTGGCTCGCTTCTTGCAGCTGATGATCTCGTTCGCATGAATCTTTGTTCTCCTATCTCAGCCAATATTATCCAGCAGGTTCAAAATGAGGATTCTTTGTTAACGCTACTTTTGTATTATTCGTAGGTCGCAGACGGTCCTTTCAACATCACCCTAGATCACAAACGACATAGTCGATTCGAACGTGTAGATTGGTAGGCCAGTGTAGGTCGCATATGACACGCGTACCCAAGAATCCATATAAACTATTGTTATTCAACGGTCAATAATCGAAATCCCAAATAGCATATGGGCTGCAAGTGTAGTAGCCAATCCTTGGAATCAACGTGCTGAAGTCTGCAGTAATAATGTGAGGAGGTAGAATAATTGGGAACTATGTAAGTGTTACATCCCTTCCACAACACAGTTCCACATACGTCTGTACAAAAGATCTCAAGGGGTTTATGGTTAATTGGTTTTGATTGGGAATGGTTGAAGACTCAAAAGCGAGAGAGGTGGTGAGGGGGTAAAGTTGAATTGGAGCCGGACAGTCGTAATGAACCTTTTCAGAGCTCACCCTATCACTCTACCCTATTAGAATTCAAGAGACAATCTCCGAGACCTTCCTTGGCGGTTGTGACATTTTACTACCTATCCATTCGCATTACCTACTTGGGTGGGATTACATGGCTAGTGCCTACCCACAGTCTGCGTCTACTTTACCTGAGGAAACTGATCAATGAAGCGACCAGAGGAAATCGCCTTACAAAGAGATGGATCGCCTCCACAATTTACAATCCAAGTGAGAATAATATTATTAACCACTTAATTCGAAAATATATCAATGTTCACACCCGAACACTCGATAAATTCTGAATTCTTCAAAATTCTTTGCAGAAAGAAGACCTGAAGAGATATGTTGCCCTTATGATAGTATAGATTATACTTACTATTTTTTGCTCAATAATTAGTCATTGCGCCAAGTATAAGCAACATACATTTGATTAAATTGCAGAGAGACTAATTAGGTACATAACTTAGCCTCTATTATTTTTATTGTAGTTATGCCATTTGACACACTTGGGTCTCAATGGTGTTTCACTCAACTGATTTCACTATGGCTACACTTACTTCCACAGATCATGGGGTTTAATCCTCTTGGGACGTCTGAGTAGGTCGTCAACGTTGAGCAACTGGACTGCCTCTTCATTCGCGTGTCCTTGAATCTGCTTATGGTGGGCTATGGCTTCCTTCCTGATGACTTCATTTATGGTCGGTATTTGAAGCTCTATATGTAGCCGAACATTTCTGGTGTACCGATATGCATTTACACAGCACCTCAGTACATTATTTGGGGACCGCTGTATTACGTCGCGGCTGCTTTGAACAGTGCAGCCCCACAAATGACTCTATAAGTCCAAACAGGATTAAGGACTTCTTTGTACAAAGTTAACGCATTTCGGATTGACATTTTGGAATGTCGACCCATTAGCCAGTACATTTTTCTGAACTTTTGAACTAGCTCTGCCTTTTTCTTTTTGACATGAGCCTTCCACCTCAGTTTCACATCTAGGGTGATTCCCAGATATTTAGCCCCTTCGGCATTTGGCAATGTTTTGCCTTTTAAATGAACTGGAGTATAGTCGATCTTGCGGTAAGTGGAGTCGACATGAACTGACTTCGCTTCGTTCATCCTGATCTTCCATTTATCTGTCCAGTGTTGGAGTTTGCTGAGGTATCTTTAGTTTAGGTATAGTGGCGTGATTGGTTTTGAAGTAGGCGAAATAACACACAAACAAACTCCGGCACAATCATTCGGTATCATCTTATTAGACAACCCAATGCCTTCCGAATCGAAGTTCAAACACGGATCAACGGTAGTTCACCAGTAGATTTTGCCCACGCGAGAACACGTTCCCAGGGGCTTCGTTTAATTTGGTGAAACCCAACCTTTTTCTAACTAAGATCAATGTACGTTCACATTGATCTTGGTTCCCATTGAGCAGAGATCGTGATTATTTGGTGAAAGTTGACCTTATTATCGCAGTAATGGACTCTAATAAATACAGTGTTTTAAAAAATCAAACCCGTGGTTGATACCAGGAGGTAGGAATAGCTTATTTTAATGTAAAGCTTCGTTCAAATACGTCAGGAAGTAATAAATCATTAACGTAGTAAGTTCCAGAGTAAAATTCTATACAAGCGTACCGTATTATTAAAAGTCAAGTGCTCTACTTTACCTCAACGCAGACCACTCTCCAAGTAAAGTCTTCCACCGTCAGGAAAGTAGCTATGGAAATGTCCCAACGCCTTCGTGTTACTCGCTCGATCTTATCCCACCGTATCTTAATTAGCTGTCTAATCACCTCAACTCTCATTAAATTCCGAAGCTGAAAAGCCGTTTAATTGAAGTTTTTCTCTACGACGAAATGAAGAAGTTTCCAGTGGAGCTTCACGGTCTAACGAATAAATGCCAATTTTTACTTCACTGATTTCCTATTCGAGCGCTGCAAGTTCATTCATCATAATCCACCGGGTCTTCTTCGTGTCCAAGTTTCAACTTGCTTACAAAGTCACATGCACGGACCATCGGACCATCAATTGGCTCAGATTTTGGATATGTTCACACTTTCTTACGTCCCCATTCATTTCTGTAACATGAACCATTTTTCGAAAAACTTTATTTATAATAATGTTTGAAATTGTAAACAAGTTCTAGTCACCCACCATAATCGTGAGCGAAACTTACAAAATTATATTATTAAATTCATGTTGAACTGAGTAGAAATTTGAATACTTTGTGGCCAAAAAATGTCAATTATTAATTTGATTCCGAAAAATCTTTTCCAAATAATATTCATTTATTCTAATAAAGATTTTGGATTTCTAGAAATGTACGCTCTTCTATCGATTTTTCAGCACATTTTAATGAAATTCAAGTACAATTTTCAGCCCAAGTTTGAGTTGTAATTCTTTAAATGGCCTAGTCCACGGTTGATCAACTTATTTTCCTTTTTTTCAGTAAATGATGCTGAAAAAAAAAAAAAAAAAAAATTCAACAATTTTCAGCAGTTTTTTGTAAATTTTTCTATTTTTTAGCAGAAATTTTGAAGTTGAACTAATTTAATGCGCTCCAAATCTGTTGCCCCACGAACTCATTAATTTGTTTAAATGATTGATTTTTTTTCTACAAGAAAGCAGTTTTACCTCACTCTTATTTAATACAATCTAATATTCCGATTTGAAATCTTCGACGAAGAAAATAGAGAAGGTGGGGGGATATATACATATATAAATATTTTTTCATTCCCCCTCTAATATGCATACATAAAACAAAGCGTTAATATCCCGGAATCATTTGAGAATGCCTCAAAACAGATTTCGATTAAGAAATTCTCATTATATTCTTACATTAAAATTTGTGGAAACATTGTAATAGCTTTTTCCACGAAAATTCTATTGATGAAAATTAATCTCGAAACAAGTACTCAAAATGCAATAACAACCAATTTATGATTACATAATTTCCATCTTGAGTTAAGAGCACAATAACGCTTACCTGTTCGTTGACATTCCCCTCCACGATTGCTTAGAAAATAACAATCGCAGAATAGGACCGCTCTTCACAAGGGTTTAACGACTTCTGAACTAATTGAGTTCGTTAATTAAGGGTCTTTTGTTTGTTTGTTTTTTTTACATTTAAGGAAGATTAAAGGGGAAGGTTGAGAGGAACAGTGGAGCAGTGGCGAAGAGCGTGGAGGTAGTTTTGACCGTAATATCCACTTCCAAAGTTCGAGAGTGTCGACGGTGGGTTGGGGTGCCAATAGATAGTCCGACAGCCCAACTTCGGATTTCACGGAGCTTGTTTCAGGTGGTTCTGGAACGAATTTCCTCATGGTTTCCGTGGTAGGGTGGTCGGCACATTTAAACAATGATAACATTAGAGATATTGGTAAGTAATGGGTGGATTACAGGGAGCCCCTATGCTTCGGTTTTTCTATGATAACGACTATAAAAGGTTATGAATATTAAAAATAGACCACATTCTGAATTGAAGAAAAAAAATCACGAAATTCGGCTGAGAATACCAGTAGGTATGAGAAGCGCTTGAATGGTTCGGCCATTACACCTCCCATCCAGACTTCAAATTCAAAATTTTCGAGGTTTATAGCACTAGGGAGGTTTGTTCGACCAAAACTGAGTTCGAAACACACAATTAACAGATGAAAATAGGGGAGAAAAGTATCGATCACTATATCCTCCCTCCATTCACCTTCCATGATTAAATTAGAAGGATCTGAAATGTGTTTCAAAACAGGACCGAAGTTCGAACAAAAAAGAATCGAGAAAATCGGCAGGATAAGCTGCATGACCAGCTCTTGAATGGATTTATCTATTTAAACATACATACATACATACGTACGAGCAAGCCCAATACACTGAAAAGAGCAAAGTATATTAATACAAATTGCAAAATAATAAAGTGTATTGTAACACAGGTGATAATTAGTTATAATAATATGATAATTAGTTTGGGTTGTCTCACACACACACACACACACACACACATTTTTTTTTTTTTTTTTTTTTTTTTTTAAATCTCCCCTCAAAGACGGAGGGGGCACGCCATTAAAAGAAAACGAAAAAACTAAATGAAATAAAAGTGGGGATAAAAGTGGGGAGGACGCCCAGGTTTACCCGACGCCGGCCCTTGGGATACGGGAAGTTGAGGATGATGTGGAAGGAAGGGGGATGAAAGGAAGTGCCCCTATAAAATGACCATCAATTCAAGTACGAGCCCCGGATGACGCGGGTGGTGATACCACGAAGTACTCCTGACGAGATGCCCAGCTCAAGTAACACCGTGGCACTTTTCCCGCACCACACTCCACGCCATGACACGGTCGCAGCCATAAACTTGCATGTTGTGGTTTGGAATTTTGGAGCATAATTGAACGATAATTGCCTATCACCAATCGATAATCTTAAGACGGACATTTTATCAGTATTCAAACATTATTAAGACATAACCATTGCCTAACCAAAAAAAAATCAGAATTAATATTGTTAACCAGACCTGTGTAATCATTACCCTAGAAAACCAAAGCAGTATCATCTGCGAATCCAAATAGTTGATCGTGTATATTCATAAATTACTTTTACTTGAAGTACCCGATTCTGATTTTAATTGAGTTTGGCTAAACTCCCACATCTAATTTTCTGATGAAAGTGGTTCTTGAAAATTGGTAATCTTATTTTTTGCCTGCCGATTCTCCTGATTCGGTTTATATCATGAAAGTCAAGAAAAAAGCTTAAACGTCCTACCAATACCGTGGTAGGTGTTGTAGTTTTTTGTCTAGTTTAACTGTTTAATAATTGTCAGAAAATAAATTGAGGAATCTAATTGTGTCCTCCCTTTTTATAGATGTCAGTGTCTTTTTTAGGTTCTCCTTGGGCCCCCAATGGGTAACTGCCACACCCAACTCGGTTGTTATTTGTGTCCATGGTTGAATGTAGTCAGCATCTCCTGCAGGAACTATTGGTGTATCTTACTGCTGAGGAACACGGAATAACTAGGAAAACTGTTTTTGCAGAGTGTAAGTTGATAAACAAAATATTATACAGAAGAGAACTTGAAACCGATCCGTGGAGCACTCTTCATTTCTTACTCATACGCGGATATCTACTAATCATATCACACGTGGAAATCCACGTTTGTCTGAAAGATTTGTGTAGAGGGATCCCAGTGACAGGGAAATTAAGGAACGCTTGCTGGATGAATTAACGTAGGGCCACAAGCCCCCCAAGATTTGGGATATCGAGCGCCGGACCCCGTACTCATGTAAATTCATTGCCCTAATAGGAGTTCCGAGCCCAAAGGCCGTGTTATCAGGTCCGCCAAGGGAAGCTGGCTGCACTTGTAACGACTCTCTATTCAAATATACCGGCTTTGATCACAAAACTCCCTTTCCCTCTTTACCCCCCTAATTATCAATTCACGCGGTCCTACTAGAAAAATCCACGGCTAAAGATATCAACTTAACGTTGAGTGATTTTGATTTTGTGTACGACAGCGTCCCTGTTTTTCATGGTCGCCAAACACTTCTGATTGTATTTAAGTACTCTCTGGTTTTTGTGGTAATGTGTTTTATTTGTAGACGCCAAGGCATGGCCTTACGAGAGCCATAACTAATACATTAACATTACAATAATATATACAAAGTGATAAATAGCATGAATACACAACAATTTAAAACCCATTTTTCTAATAGAATAGTAAAATCAATATTCAAAAGGTCAGACATACCTACCGTACGGTTCAACTGTTTTATGGGCGGCATCGTAGAAACGTTTGGAGATGATTATGTAGCCGTGAACTAAGTTGAGTTGGATTATTCCTCATGGAGGCTGAGAAGCATATAAAAGGTGGTCAAAGATCGTCTAATGGAATACTGATCCTTCATCAAATAGCTCGAGGCTGCTTCTAACAAACATTCAACAGTAAAGACGTAAAATGCACCGAGAGTTGAAATATTCTGAGGTCTGAAAAGACTGCGGTGTGATGCGTTCCACTCCAACTTCGGCACAACTCGAATCCCTAGGGTTCTGTAGAACAAAATTGATCCCTTATGACAGGGGTCACCAAACCGGAGGAAAGACCTTGTAAGCAGAAAACATTTGCACACATCACATTATATTGGTTTTCCAAAAATTTTTTTTTTTTTTTTAATGTAAATAATTTTAAATAAATTAATACAAATTTTATTTCTTATATACAAATAAGTATTTTTTACTATATTGGGCCTAATTTTTAATTTATAGGAGTGCTTAAAAACCCTAATTTCAACTGTCTAATTCTAAAAATTTTCCTGCGGAAGCCCCCATACCCCCCTTCAGCTGGGGGCCTAGCCCCCCAGACACCCCTGTTGGCCCGCCCCACCACCTCCGCATTATGATATGGCCCTTGGGACAAATAATTTGGTGACCCCAGCCCTATGACATGAATTGTCCCATACCAGCAAGCAGTAAGACGTACTTTCAATGAAACATGGAAAATATACCAGCTTTAGGATATCTGGGGATGCAGTGTATGCAAGACGACCCGACATAACGTTACAAGAGGTTACTTATATAAGAGGGCCTTGATGTGACTTCGCCAGGACAGTCTACCATCAAGAGTGAGAGACAAAAAGTTCACTAACTGCTCCACGTGACCATGGAGAATGTCCACGGATTGAGTTTTGTCCTCATTTCCTAACAACGCTTTGGTCTTGCACCACTACTCAAATTAACTGTCACGGACATTTATCATCAGAGATTCGCCATTTATACCAGTAGAGAGGGATGAGAAGCCGTCAGCGAAGAGCAAGATTTTGCGATTGTCACCGACATTGATAGCTAGGTCGTTGATAATAAGCATGTACCAGCACATACCCCTGCTTTACCTAACACTGGATAAAGTCAGCTAGGGAACGTTGTCATTAAAGGTGATCATTCTCTAAAAACTTTAGTCAAACATGTGAGGGGTTCAAACTCATCATTGTCACGGAAAACGTCAGCTAAATACCTGTCATTCTGTAGCGTGAAAATATTTTGATTTTATTCGAATGTCCCGCTCCAGTCAGTTGGTGGTTTTGGCACCATCCGATACCGCGTTGCCGCCTTGGTCAAACTAAATAATTTATGATTTTTCTTGTCTGTCAGCAATTATTAGTTACGAGGGATTGAAGCTGTAAACGAATTTACTTTTTTACATGAAAGAAGTATATTCGAGTTCAAAATAGGAATTGAGCTTTTTTTAACCTATTTTTACCTATTTTCTTTCATGGGTTCATCCCCACCTGTGCCTTTCTTTGTATTTATTGTCACAATTCATTTTCCAAGTTTTCTCCAATACGTATTCCTATAGTTGGTTTACAGTTAGGTATTTGCCTGCACAAACGCAGGCTCTGAAAGAATAACAAAACACCGAAACTTCGATCACACGATAATGCTGGGTGACCGTAACTTTCAATAGAATTTCTTGGGCACATTTATAAATGTCCTTCTCTGTTTTATATTAGCTTTTGTTTAGTAGTATTCTGCTAAAAAATATAAATTTGTTTTTGCCATTTTAATTATTTTTCTGTGCATTTTTTCAAATTTTTTTAATTATAAGCGTTCCCCAATCATTTCAGAATACCTCAAAAAGGATTTCCACGAACATAATTTTTAAAATTTTCATTTTCAAAAATTTGGAGACATCGCAAACCTTTATTATCCAAGAAAATTTACAAAAATCAAAAACAAAAATAACTAAACACTGCTGAGAGTCGTTCAATCCATCTTTTTTTTTTTTGGCAGAATCATTCTCATATAAAGTCCAACAACCACGAACCACGTTATTTAAAATTGTAAACTCAAACTTATTCTGGATATCATACTTCAATTTCAATAAAATGTGCTGAAAAAAATTGATAAAAATGTATAAGTTTTAAAAAAATACAAAAACTTGGTTTGAATAAAAGAAAATAATTCAGATCAATTTTTTCGCAATGAAATTGATAGTTTGCTATTTCTTTGACCACAAAGTGCTCAAATATTAACTCAACTTTAAATAAATGTAATATGATAATTTTGAAAAATTCGCTCATACTGAGCACACCGTATGGCTGGAACTTTGTTCTAGAACACTGAACTCTTAGCGGAAGCTTAAAATTGTATGATTGACGTCAAGAAGTATGAAAAGTTGGGTGAAGCATCGTATTGAACTTATTTCTGTGAACTGCGAGTGTATTCAAGTCCATTTCAAGAATAATCATTCCACTTCAGTCAGCTCTTTCAGCTCGCCTACGACGTGGCAAAAAAATATATACTCCCAAAGTTTTCTTTTCAGAAATTTCCTAATGAATTCCAGGATTAACTCCCAAACTCTACAAAGCTAAGTCCGCTTGAGGAAAGCACTTCTTTTTACCGATAGATTCAGTACCACCCACTTATTATAAGCCACTCAAAATCTACTCTTTCTGTTTCATCTCGCGCTCCAATCTATGCGAGTCGTTGGGTATCATTCAAGGATCCCAAGAACAGATCGACAATGCTTTTAGAGTTCACTTCTCCAGACGATTCGGAGCTAGTTTTATTTGCTCTGAGCCGCTCACAAACTCGGCTTTGAATCGAAATATCAAAAAGCCAACGTCAAAGATGATATTCCC
Source organism: Creontiades dilutus (assembly GCA_031894815.1). Taxonomy (NCBI): domain Eukaryota; kingdom Metazoa; phylum Arthropoda; class Insecta; order Hemiptera; family Miridae; genus Creontiades; species Creontiades dilutus. The sequence continues at coordinate 816,906 of JAVIWC010000324.1, forward strand.
TTTTCTGTTGACGGTTCACCATAACTATCAAATACTATGACCGGAGAATTTCTTATTAATCAGGATATTCCCAAATTCTTCAGACCTGAAGAATTCCCCCCTTCTCTTCCCCTAACTTGAATATAGAACTCATTGCACAGTTTTAGCGTAATGGTTTTGGTTTTAAAGTCAAAGCAGAAAGAAAGAAAGAGAGAGAGACGAATGTTGTTCAGGACTTCAGGAAACAGGACTTCCGCCACCCACACGGTCACTCGGAAGCAAAATGTTAACTGTGTACAAAAATTTAAACAAATATAGTGAACTTTCTTGTAAGATGATAGTCTGGGAGCCTGGCTGATAAAAAAAAAAAAAAAAAAAAAAACAACTGATCGATAGAAAAGTACCAATTATTGAATTGTGTAGTACTCACGGAGGTTATATATAAAGGGCACGTCTGCCATTCTAAAGCATCCGGGTTAAAAGATGGCGGTCAGTGAAATAGACCTCAAAACTATGGAAATCCGACTCACAGGTAGATGGATGCCATTCCAGCCAATGATACTTTGATCCATGAGAAACTGAACCATGTTCGTCTGCCACTTCAGTCTTACGTGCAGACGTAGTCGCTGGGTTGCTAGGGCAGACGGATTTTGCCAAAAACACAAATTTTTGGGGTACATATGGACTTACGTAGGGCTTCATCTGCCCTAGCAACCCAGTGGCTCTTCAACGGCAGACGTGCATTTTAATGTTACCAATCAACCCAATGATTGGCCAAAATTTCACCCATCTACAAATCAGGAGTTTCTCGACCCTCGTGTTTTTTAACTACGGAATGGTATCCATCTACCTGTGAAACGGATTTTCATAGTTTTGAAGACTGTTTCACTGAGCGCCATCTTTTAATCCGACGGCTTTAGAATGGCAGAAGTGCGTTTTATATACAGGGTGTCCCAGGAGTTATGCACAATCCGACTCCTACGTGTTCTACAACTCATTTCCAACCAAAAATGTCACCTAGCAATTTTTCGCAAGAGGCCTCGTTTCCGAGCTATTCGCGATTTAAGATTTTTTCGTGTTTTCGATCTTAAGTCATGAAAACTGTCATAACTCCCTCAATTTTGGAGATAGCTCAAATTTGATGACACCGTTGGAAAGAGCATTGAATTTTCTATCTATTTGATGTCGGAAACCTTTTTAAAACTGCATTTAAGATGTGCGATTGCTGCGCGAAATGGCAGTTTTGTCAAAATCTTGAAATCGCCTGTTTTTCATCTCGCCTAGAAACCTCATGAATGCTTGACGCAGAACTGTGCAGCCCTGGTAAAACGTGTGCCAAAATGTCAGCTTTCCAACGGTGTAGTCGTTTTGGTTTTCAAATATATTTTTAGGTTTTTAAATATTGGGATTTAAATCGAGTTCATAAAAAGAGTTAGAATTTAAACAAGATTGTTAAGATTAAAAATAAATAAATATTTAAAAATGAAAAATGAAAATGAATTTAATGAATGAAAAAGTTCGTTTGTGATCAGCGTCTGCGGCATTTCCAAGCTGTCCAGCCAAAGTCAGGATAATCGAAGATCCGGGAGACAGCTATTGTTTGTGTTAATTGATTGCGACGATCTGCTTTCATTTGAGTAGCTATACCACAAGTGAGTATGTTGACATGATTTTTGTGTACGGTTTTGCCAATGGTAATGCTTCCGAAGCAGCAAGGGAGTCACACTCCTCCGGTGAACAACTCACACCCTAGCGAACACGTAGGATAGTATGAGGAAAAAATATTGGTAGATAATATTGTTTATGTCGCTGATCCTTCATTATTTAGTAAACTATCTATTTTTGATCTACTAATTGTTTTTTGTCACTAAGGTTTTGGTAATTACTACCAGCTATGTTCAACAGCTATAGCGCACCATGATGAATGGGAATATGCAATAGGGAAAACCTCGCTGAAGGAAATACAGCGAGGAAAGAGACGAAAGGGAAGAGTTGGTAATGATACGGAAGCCTGGTTTGATAAGGGTCCATAGCGTCAGCAAAAAGATGAATGCAGCTCATCGCAATCAATCATAAATGAACACAAACAATAGCCGTCTCTCGGCTTTTCGATTATCCTGACTTTGGCCGGACAGCTTATAAATGCCGTAGACGCTGTTCACAAACAAGCGGGTTTATGAATCCGACAAAACTAACTTAAATCGTCACTTGAGAGGTCTGGCGTTGTCACCATTCGATTCAGCGAGAAAAGTTACGTATATCCCGCCACTAACCTTTTTTCGTCGAGACTTTTGGAAAAACCTCAATTTTAACAGAAAACACGTTTTTCTGCAGTTAAACACCATTTCCTTAACTAAGAATATGTTTAAACACCAAAACGACTACACCGTCGGAAAGCTGACATTTTGGCACACGTTTTACCAGGCCTGCACAGTTCTGCGTCAAGCATTCATGGGGTTTCTAGGCGAGATTAAAAACAGGCAATTTCAAGATTTTGACAAAACTGCCATTTCGCGTAGCAATTGCACATCTTAAATGCAGTTTTAAAAAGGTTTCCGACATCAAATAGATAGAAAATTTAACGCTCTTTCCAACGGTGTCATCAAATTTGAGTATCTCCAAAATTGAGGGAGTTATGACAGTTTTAATGACTTAAGATCGAAAACACGAAAAAAGTCTCAAATCGCGAATAGCTCGGAAACGAGGCCTCTGACGAAAAATTGCTAACTGGCATTTTTGGTCGGAAGTAAGTTGTAAAACACTTAGGAGTTGGATTGTGCAAAACTCCCAGGACACCCTGTATACCCTCAGCGAGTACTATAAAATTCAATAATTTTTCTTTTTCATCGATCAGTTGCCTTTTTTCAGCCGGGCTCCCAGACTATGACTGTCGTTGTAACAATCTCGCTGATGAGGTCTTCTGGTGAGAGGGGTCAGATAGTTAAAGCTCATCTCATCACTGGACAGTATTACACACAGCTCTCCCCAATCCTCCCGTCAACCCCTTTACCGTATAAACTGGAAAGTTGAAGGTTTTGGTTTTGTGATTCGCCCATCAGATGTTTCACGCTTACGCTGATCTTGTATGTAATTATGTAACGACCCGGTACATCGATAGATTTCAAGCGGATGCTTTTCCCTGAGAGAAGCCAGAGATAGACCACCGCCTTTATCAACTCGGCTACCGAGGCTAATTCCATTAAACCTGTTCGACTGCGAGAGTTTCACATGAATATAACATTGTTAAAATGAAGCTACGAGTCCCGTCCAACTGGGCACACATTTCTCGTTGTATTTTTGGAATTGAAACAATAACATACTTTAAAGTTGACTTGCCATCGTTCGCCCTAAATGTCTACGTACTTGGACTAGTTAGGATCTCTGATTAGTTATTAGGAGTTTTAACTAGAGAGTTGATCAAACAAATACGTTGAAAACATGGGATTCAATAAATACTCCTCCCCATTCAGTGAACGTTCAGATATTTACCCCGTTCTTTGGAAGTCTTTTCAATCGCAATATTATTGCCGCGCTGCCATGGTCTCAACTTGGAACTACGAACTATCGAACTTCATTCCCTTGTCTCTGCAACGGTGATTGGAGCTAGAACTGACTTGAAATCGATATAAAGGGTGTCCCATCTATATGGGCCCATTAAGGAATTAAGCAGGCTTCAGATCCATCCGGAACGTTTGGAAATACGGATAGGGGAAACTAGTAAAAAGCAGTGGAGAGGATGGAGGGGAATCGGCCACGCACGAGCTAACAACTCGTTTCCCGCACTTCCTCTCACAGCTGTTTCGGTTCCCGACGCCATTCCGTATGCGCAGTTGTGAACTGCGCAATCCGGAACGAAAAATATGTCCAACCAATCAGCTGATCTTAATCACTTTCCGGATAGCTTGCCGGATGGATGTGAATCCAGCTTTACAGCCATACGGTGCGAGCTATCAAAAAATTGAACTGATCCTTTTCTATAGTATTTTCACTCTGCTTGAAGGTGGTGGAACCCGTTTTTCTTTTTTCGATGTTTTAGTGCCTCAAATATTCGATTGAAACTTGAGGTTGCCTCTTGACCCACCTACTTTATTTCAGTTTTCAATTCTACGTGGAATTTGGGAGAGAAAATACGAATTCTTTTAGAAAAAACGCTTTTCTTCAATTATCTTCATTATTTTTTTGATTTTGACCACATTTTTGAAATCAGCATCAAATTATCTATTAATAGAAGCCAGTTTTCGTAATCAACAATCATAATCAGAGGATTCACGAGAGGATGCACGGATGCAAATGAACAACCAGTCAATGGATTGGCAGGCAAGGCCCGGTCAATAGGCCGGCGAGATCATATCACATATTTTGGCCATTTCAAATTTAAAAAAAAACTAGAAGGAGGGAAAACGCTGCAAATTATTTCAAAAAGGTTTATTATTTTTGAGCTTCACTTCACCATAAGTGGAGCCCATATACGAAAGAACGGAGTTATTACATGAATTTTAAGACTTTTTATGAATCTTACGGCCATCGACACTGTTAATTTAGAATCTACGCACTTTAAAACGCAAAATGACAAAGTTTGAGTAGGGCTTATAAAAAAATTTTCCTATACGGTTACAAAGGATAATTATTGGAAATAATTAAGCAGAAACGGACCGGCGAGAAAAAATGAGGGTGTCGATCCAGCCCGGATCGGATCCTCTTGTGATGAAAAAATAGCGCTCCGAGTTCAGATTTCCATGCAAAGAAAGAAGGTTCATTCTCAAAAGTAAGACTCTAGTTAGAAGTCGAGAATAGGTGACCCCTTCCTGATAAGACCGTCGCCATATTGAAAAACCCGATGTCTCCTATGGATATAGGTCCACGCTTTCGATGTGTGTTCTGTCTAGTTTGCTGGTCTGGATGCTCGCTTCGCTCGCATCTCAAAAACAAAAAAATATCCTACATCAATCCTTCTAGTAAAGTATAGATCAGTTGGACAAATAGGTCAGAATGTTAACACTTCTGTCTCTGCGTATTAAAACAGACCACGTCTCGGTGTGTGAAGCATAAAGCACCAGTGCAGTTCTTGTTAGTTTCATGAATATCGGAATGCTTCAACCCGTGTATCGGCTATAAACCCTTCTAGGAGTTCACTCCAGTATCCACATTCACTGCATCACTAGGTTACTGCGATCAAAACAAAAACAAAAAACTGCTCGTTCGGAGGCAAGGTGGGGGGGTGCAAGTTGTGTATCTTGTGTCCTGTCTTATTGCACTGCCGTGGGTAATCGGAGAACTCCTCTGCCGTGGGGAATGAAATGCAGTTAGCCCAGCCACTTGACAATTAATCGAATTGAGCTCCCTTCGTCATACGATGTCAATCCAGGACTTTGCCGGAAGAGAGAAAAACTACCCCTATGAATTCAGAATGACTCTATAACCAATTTATGGTCATTTAACAAGTTTTTTATTTCAACTTTTCATTTACTGACTCAAGTACCGTTTTCGATCATGTTTCTAGCTCTCAAGGTTTCCAACTCGCTCGAACTCTGAAATTGGATGAGCCAACTTCTTGAATTGAGGAAGAGAGGAAAAAATAAATTCTCCTTCCAATTTCTTCCGAGAAAACTAAGTGGGTGATAAAGAAGGGTCGAACCGGAACTTGAATTCCCTCTAACTGTATAGCTAGGAGCAGCATTGGAGACTCACAGTGGAGCGCCTAGGTGGAAGGGGGGGGGGGGAGGTTAAGCCTCCGAGTTTATAGTGTTTCTTAGCTGGAAAGTGGTGAGGATAACAAATCATTTCCATGGGAATGTAAAGGATAATCGTTCGGCCCTTCCAGTTTGCATCTTGAGCTCACTTCTCGACGAAGAGGCCAGTTCGAACGACCACTATAACAATAGACCTCTCCGAGGCAATATCGGCGTTATTCGGATGACGTCACGACTCACCCACCTTCATAGAGTAACAGATCCACATGGAGAGCTGGCTTGAGTTTCCGCCATGACTTGGTGTGTTAACTTTGTTATATGTTTGCGGATCAGTAAAGCGTAGATAGGCATTTTACTCTATCAAGTTCTATTCGTCGATTTCTACGTCACACAGTGGTTGAAAACGGTATTTTATGAGCCCAAAAAAGGAAAAAAATGCTTGAACTCAATCACTGAATACTTCGGAGGCAACCTTAATATTTACACAACCACAGGCTATATTCATCAGATCTATAGATCGTAATCTTGACTGAGTAAGATCAAGGTGAGTTTTTGCCTGAGATAACGAGGAGCGACGTGTGTTTAATTTGAAATCAGTTGTGTTCCGCGAGTGGTGGAGACATGAAAACCGTTTCCCCTCATTGGATATTTCCAGGATGGGTAAGAAAATTCAATAATTATAATTTTACTTGTTTAAATAGCTCCCCAAATATGAAATGAGTTGCGGACTCGAAGGTAAAGAATGAACACTTTGTTTCCTTTTGACTGCCAAAGACGATATTGACCTGTATTGAGTCTGAAATGGACGTATATATTTTTCTGACATTTAATCCAAAATTAACTACATTTACCACCATTCACTTAGTTTTATGCAGATTTGGTATGCAATGATTTGAAATTTTATGTACCTATTTCTTTTTTTACGTGGTTTAAATAAGTATCGGAGACAAAATCAATTTCGAACCAAACTAGAAAGTAACCACTAATTTTTGTTTATTGGGTTATTTATTTATTATTATTGAGCTATTTAATTGTGTCATTTAGTTAAATTTCCTTTGTCAAAATAGTATTGGTGATACTTCCTACGAATGGTGACAAACCTATTGAAATTCCCGACTGTGATGTTACCGTGATCATCTACCTACAATGTGATGAATTCAAGGATTAGAAATCATACATTATGAGTTTCCACATTCTGCATACGATTTTTATTACATTTCGTCGGAAAACCTTTTTTATTCTACCGCGAAGCTTTTTTTTATAAGTATATTTAGATATATATATAGGTATGTATATATAAATAATGAAAATCGCCGTGAAGCAAATTTTGTTCCAAATTAACTTTAGACCCGATTCCTCATGTTTCAGCATTGTTATCTTCAATTCCCTGTTTAGTTATATTCTGATATGTAGAAATATTGTATATACATGGTTATGTATTAGCTTTTGATATCTGCAGACGGGCTTTTGGGGCGTATGTGATTTATTTCATTTCTTCAATTAATGCCGGAAATAATAAACCTTTTTTAAGCCCAAATATACACGGTTACTAAAAAAAAACACAAGGACAGAGTTACTGACAGTTACTAAACGAATTTTGTTCACAAACGTCTGAAACCGTGAATTACATTGGAAATTCGGATTTTAAGGAAGAGGGAGTTCATCACTGTAAAAGTCCTTCTGCTTCCAACGGGTTAATAGTGTTTCCATCTCAGTATAAGACGGCGAAACGGTCATCATTGACCCGCAAGACCGACAGGTCGTGATGGCAGGGTTGGTCTGACTCCTTGTTGACAAGTATCTCCAAACATGGTATATTAGTACTAGAAAGAAATAGTGTTTCCATTTTCGAGTAATCAATATTATCCCCAAAATCAACGTTCCCACTCAAATTTTGCCTGTTAGACCCTCGTGAACATCTTTCGTTATTTTTTGTGAGCATCTACGCGCCTGTCTGTATGTGTCCGCACATCCTTGTAACAGTGGCTCATTTCTCTGGAATTCTTTGATTTCGATAGATTTTCAGGAACGTTCAGAGGTTCCCTTGAGAGTTTCATTGGTTACAAAGCGAAATTTCTATGGAAATGAAATCTGTGTAAACATGGTAACATACAGACGGAATAAAGTGAACCGAAATAAACTGAAATGATCTGGTCGTTTTCGTTACAGGACATTTACCGAGGAATCCAGAAATTCGGTCAAAATTGGAAAAATTTAGAATAATAGACTGTTGAGTTTTTCTATAGTAAAACATGGTTGTTTGGTGGAGGAAAAAATTAATACTAATAAAATTAGGTCTGCCAAAACTCCGTACTTAGCTTTCTGAATAATGCGTTTAACACCATTTCCAGACACAATTTCAACAACAGTAGGGTTTTAGGCACGAAAAAACCCAGGATACCCAAATTCACGAGTTTACGACAACTTTTGAGTTTTGGGCTCATAGAGTAGCGTTTTTAACTACTGTGCATCGTGCCAATATACAGGTATTCCAACATCAGCTTTTGTTGCGTACAAAGGGAGCATTGAAATTTGGATTTTCTAATTTCATCTCCTTAAATACCATTTAATTTGTACCTTAAATACCATGTTGCTACGTCAATTCTGGTAGCTAAGTGACGCGAATAGGAGGGTTATTTAAAAAAGAAAGAAAACAAATTTGTATAAAGATTTGCAGCTTTTTTTTCAGGATTTGTTTTTAGGAAGTTCTGAAATTGATTTCAAAACCTTCGTTAATCAATAATACGTGGACTGGTGTGATCATGTGTCTTAGTACCTAAAAAGTGTATACAAAACATTAAGGCACCTGAAGTTATTTTGAAGTTTTTTTATTGAAAATATGTTAAAGTTGGTTCTTTTAGTTTGTGGGTTTCGGTAAACTTGAAGCGCCTCTCTATACTCCGGAATACAATGGCCGGGACCTCCGTTCGGTTTACCTAGTTAACTCGCGGGGAGGCCATTAACCTGTCATTGAGCTGGCAGGTATTATAAGTTGTCGGGAGCGTTATAAGTTGTTTGGCATTAAGTAAGGAAGTTGCTGAAGGTTCTCCCGAATGTCACCCGCAGCCTTGCATGACCTCCTCCCTACTCACTCGCCATCTATTTACCTTTGGTTACTTTGAGGTTCTCGACCGCTATATCACAGCCACGCAGCAATGTACTTTCCTTCCTAAAGGTTCGAGGTGTCCCTTAACATTTCGCTTCAATATTTTCCCAATGAGCCTTCGTTATCGACCAAGAAAACAAAAGAGTTCCAGTCATGCAGCATGATCGTTTGAGAGGATTTTCAAAAATAATGGATTCACATGTAAGGTGATGTGGAGCAAGTGCGTTTTGGGGGCGCGTGCATAGTGGAGCTAACAAAGCCGTCAAATTTGGTTCAGGGAGCTGCCATCTGTGGGAATGTACTTGACTGATTTCGTTCTGGGACCATAAAAAGTCACCATACTGCTCCCATAAGAAGATACCCTAAGCGGCTTCTGAAGTTATAACCTCAGATGAATTGATATATGAAGTTATTTTTGATTTGTCGGGGTTAAGTTTTATGCATCACTTGGTACACCATCGACCCAGGCATTCCAAAAGCGCATGAAGTCGCTGTGCTGCGGTCCCAGATTCTGGCTATGACACTGCATATACTGGATCGTCAGCATATAACCCGAAGAATTCCGCTTGTTCTTGTGGAAGGGGCAGGTCGGAGTAGTAAACATTGTACAAATACGGAGCCCACACACTCTTCCCTGTAGAACGCCTGCCAATACTGGTAGAATTGTTTGATTTTTCTCCTTGAATGGTGACTTCGAACGAACGGTTACTTGAGTAATGTGAGACAAGAGAGAATAGATTGTTTGAAGATGATTTTTTAGTTTGAGTCGTAGGCCCTCATACCAGGTTCGGTCGGATGCCTGTTTTACATCAAAATACGCTGCGTGGCACACCTCTTTTCGATGGAATACGTTTTTTATAAAGCTTACAAAATTAACCCCAACCAATCATGTACAGTAACCTACACATATAAAAGGAACTTCTCAGAACCTGCTTTAAACGACGCTCAACACCCGATACCACACAAACCTCACCACAAATACCTAGGAGTCGTCTTAGGCGGGCGTCTCACATTCCAGCAACATATCTCAAAAATACTCGTCCGTCTTCAAAACCGAACTGAACAACTAGCTTCTCTACTCAACAACCACAATGCCTCGTTACAAAATAAATTAATCATTTATAAAACTTCGATAATACCCATTCGGACGTACGGTCTAAGCATATGGGCCACATGCTCAAAATCCCAATTTCGAAGGATCGAGCAGCAGCAGAATAAAACGCTTCAGAAGCACATCGTTCACGCTCCCCCACTCGTCCGAAACGAAACCATTTACCTCGACCTTCACATAAACTCGCCTTCACAAATTTTACTCGACGAAATGACCAAATTCAACCAACGACACGCTGACCACACAAACCACTTAGTGGCTGAAAGCTTCGAACCTCCAGCCAACATAAGACTTGTCCGTCCAAGTCACACCCTGGATAGAAACGGACATGAACTGTTCATGTTTGTTACTGATGATGACCTAACCGTCGAAATCGATTTAACAGTGTAACCCTTTACTTTCGTGGAAATATAGACAACGTTCCATCCTACTCCGATTTTATTTGAAATGGGTTTCCACAACTTCGTCGCGAGTGACTTAGTCCGTATCACCTCCTGGATTTGATAGCCGCTTAAGTGACAGTAAAGAAACTGTTTATAAGATAGCTAGCCATTTTAATGGGCTGATACCATGTTATCACCCAAAGTAACGAACCTGTATTATTTCTGAGAGTAAGGTTTTATATTAAGCCAATGAGGTATATTGTGTAACAATGGTCTCTTTAAATAAAACACAAAAAAAAAGTTATTTTTCATGTATCTTTTGTGGCTACAATGTTCAGTAACCAAGCAAAATCTTAACAAAAGTGATACTTATTTTTTAGTGTTTTATACTCATTGATCTCGTTCACTTGAATAAGTTATTATTTTTCTTTCCTTCAATTTAATATTTCGTAGAAAATTCCAAAGTTATAAGTAACTTTTTGAAATTTGTTGATCTCGCTTGAGTAAGACTTAATTTCTATATTTGAATGATTTTTTTAAGTTTGATTTTGTTAGTTGAAGTTCATTCTTATTTCTCATTTGTTAACTTCAATTCATATAATCATCATTATTTAGTCAGTGTGAGTTAAACGAGAACCTGAGCGATTTTCAGACTTATTTTTTAATAAAAATTACATTCATCGTTTCGACTCTTTTTCTCGTTTTCTGGTCTACCCTCAGGGATCACCCTGAGGTTTGAAAATCTGTGATTCAGTTGTTATTGGTTCGAATTGGAAATATTCACGTTGGAGTCTCACGCACTTGCCCACAACCTGATATTTCTAGTTGGGTGACCAAATATGGAGCCTATTATGCACTTGCTCCGCTTTCCTGGAGCTAGTGTGTAGTGGTAAAACGTTTTTTGTTTCTGGAAAATTGGTTCTTATTTTGTGATGGTTTTTCAATAGACAGCACGGTAGCGTAATTTGTGTTTAATGCTTACCTGGAATGAGTACTTGTGACAGAAAATCGTCAGAAACCTCCCTCGCGATCTCTCAGTATCACTTTATAAAACATCCCAGTGCCTTCTGAATCGAGGTTCAACCACAGTTCAACGACAGTCCAACAGTGGTGTACGTTGATCTCGCACGGGGGAAAACGAAGGAACTCGGTTCAACCTGGTGAAATCCAAGCTTTTCTAAACAAGATCAATCTGCCGATCAAGTTGATCTTGGTTCCCATTGATCGAAATTCACAGTTCTTCTGGTGAAAGCGGCCCTTAGTCTAACATGATCTGAAAAAGCTATCCCCGATCGCTCATCGACTTGATTGTCAAATCGTTGTTTTATGCAAGTAACTAGCTGAAGGATTGATAATTAAATGAGCAATGCAAGTGAAAAATCTTATCGCGATATTCCCATCAAATGAATAGGTTGATTTAAAAAATGTATTTTATTCTCACTCAGCATAAAGCAGTTGAGAAGTAGAAAAGATGTAGCGGTAGTGGTGGAAATGTAGTACTTACGTTGCGGTTCGAATTCAATACTCCTTCATATCAGCCAATTCCTCTTTTCAATTTTTTAAAAATAATATGCTGTTCATTAAAATTCCTGTTGGAAGCTGAATACTGTACCCTCTCAAATTATTTCCGGGCCGCGTAGTCCCTACAAAATGATCTAATCCAGGGCAGCATCAGTTACTCTAAAGAGAATACGAGAGAAGAAACATAATGAAGTCTAACAAACTGAACGACTTTGCAGTTCAACAAGTTTATATGAATGTTTACCTCCGAGAAGCAGGTTTTAGAATAAAACCGCCCGAACGAGTGCCGTCGCCGTACAAAAGGATTGGGAATGAGGGTGGATAACTAAGTTGAGTGGAGCCCTCATTACGAGCTAATCCCTTATGGAGAGACTCAGCCGTGAAGGATAACATACAGTTTCAGTTGATGCAGACATTGTGGCGGCGATGGCGGGAGGCGTCCCACTGGGCCGAGTGCTCTAACCTCGCTAATTACATTACCCAAGTCTTCACTGCCCGGAAATGTATCTTCAGAGACAATAGAAAGTACCAAAGTTTCTTCGGAAGAATAGCGGAGCTGAACAGTATTAATCAGGTGGGGAGGGCGACAAGTTCCGGCTGTGGGCGACGGAAGATTGGGTGCTAATCTGAGCGGGTCAGAGGAAAACTAGGCGCAGACCTTCACCGTACCCCTCCAAAGTGGAAAATTTTCCGCAATCCAAAAATTACCTTCAGTGAAGAAAAAGGTGCATAGAAACTTGGGCGCAACGAAAGTATATATAATTATTTCTGAGCGTAACACAAGTTCACAAAACATCACAAGTCAACAAATATCAATAGTTTTGTATTACTAAAAAGAAGAGGTCATTCCCGGTGGGGATAGTGGGCGCTCTCTCTCACAACAAGCCCATGAGGTGTCAGGTTGCCCAAGGAAATTTTCTCCAGCTGATCAGACGGAAATTGCTGCCGCTTCCTCGTATGGGAATTCTTGGTGTGGGGGCTTTGGGAACAACTGTTAATTTTCATTAGTACCTCTTTTTGGAGTTCTAGTTAGTAGACGAGAGAAAGTTGTAAAAAGTTTGGGGAGCCGGTAAAAAGAATTGTGTTACAGATGATATCTATCGTAAAATTGGAGTTGTTTTGTAAATAATGGCGGATTACAAACACGTCCTCCGCCGCTGTATTCTGAACTTCTTCGTGAAATTCGGGTCAAGTAATTTCTAATAAAAGCTTCGTTCAGCTAACGGATGAATTTATTTCCATTTTTAAATTCGGCGTATCCTTAAACGTAAACCTACTAATTTTTGAGGGGGATTTCCAGCTATTAAATAATGAAGTATGTACAATGACTTACTCTTCATTTTCTTTTTGCTCTCCACAGTTCTATTTATATTCACAATTTCTATTTTAGAACTACAATGTGGAGTCAGGCTGACCCCAACGAGTTGAATCCTAAGAGAATTTTCGGTATTTTTCCGATCAAACTCGATCGCCTCGTACTCCTAAATGGTTCCCACTCCTTCGCCGTCGATTCTCCCCCGACTCCAGACAACCGTGTTTGTTTTCGTAGAAGTGACAGAGAAGTGACTTTGGGGTTCGGTTCACCCCACAGTGCAATATCAGCTAGTCCATTTTAATTTATCATTTTCAATACCAAGCCCTTGAAATAGTACAGCAAAATGTTTTGATAACCCCCTCAACCTGTGTCATTTCACATTTCGAGGTGCATGGCCTTAGAAAAATGTAAAAATACGATCAATTGGTCATGAACTCCACTTGGTGTCTAGTTGGTTATCACGCGCATAGATAGAGGGCAAAAAAATTTTCAAAAACGTTATTTTTCAAGGGTTTTGACTGACATAGGCAAGCGGGGCATAGGCTAGTAATTTTGGACGAAAAATCAAAATAAACAGCAAATACTTTTCTTATGGAATTCGCAGTTTCAACAATTTTCTTAGGATAAATGCAAGTATGGGCGTTTTTTTTTATTCCGGAAATGACCTTTTCAAACGATTTATGAGTATAGTAGCAGTTTAGGCGTTTATGAAATGCGGAAATGCACTGTGTAAGAAAATTTGCGACAAAAGCGAACTGCATTGAAAAGACTTTATCAATTGGTACGTCAGAGTCAGGCTGCCCGTTCTAAATCACTCCCGACGGAATCGTGGAAAGACCATTCCAAGAAAAATACAATTTGCAGAAGAAACGTAGTTTTTTCCACAAATTAAAGAGTTACAAAATTGAATAATTTACTAGGCGAAGTTATTCAACAAAAAAATAACATACCTATTGACGTTACTGTTCTGTTACAGATGATTTTTATTTATTTATTTATTTTCCAAAACGGGCAATGCCCAATGAACAAGAGTACAAAAATAAAAAAATTTGCTGACCTAGCAGGGAAAAAAAGAGAGAGAAAAACAAAAAACAAAAATAAACAAAGGAAAAGAGAACAACCCTATCAAGACAAAGTAAAACATGGATAGCTGCTTGGCTAAGAAAAATAACAGTAAAAGAACTATAATAATCCATAGGTAAGGAACTTATTGGACACTGGAGATAACACCACGCAGCTGCGACCTAAACACGGTTGGCGTGCGACGCTGGAAGAAATCCAAATTCGGATGGTCTTGTAGCAGAAAGTTGGCTTGCCGGGGTAATCTGTTGAGTGGTTGCTGGTATAAATAGTTCGTTGGGGAGAAGTTGACATGAATCACACCGCTCAGTAAGCCGTACAAGAACATGTCAGCAATGAGACGACGGGTGGCAAGTGAATCCATTTTAAACTGTGCAGCCAACGACCGAGCACTGTAGTCCTGGTATGGGATACGCAGCTTAAAACCCACATATCGCAAAAATCTGCGTTGCACACTTTCCAGCTGCATTACGTATGTCTGGTAATCAGATGACCTAACCGTGGAAATCAATTTAACGCTGCAACATTTTAAATTGTGTGGAAATAGACAATGAATTGAAGACTGAGGTTCTTTCCAGAAACTCAGTGTTTTTCTTGTCTTGCAACACAGCGAGAGACAGATGCAGAAATATTCGCCGACCTAACTAACTTAAATCGACGCATAGTGGTGTCCACGACCAATCTAGGTGTCCAAAATTATATTTCATAAAACGCTTCTTCACTCCCGCTTTTGAAAAAAAAAAAAAAAAAATTAAAGAACACGTTTTTCATCAAAATTTCCACTTTTTGATCAGAATAACCTGTTGCGAAAACTTTTGCCTCATAGAAAAGTTTTAGAGCAATAAATTCTGCTTTCAATGGTAAGAAAAATCCAAAATCTACCATTAAGAAGGGAGCTACCGAATTCAAAGGTTTTTACTGTTTGAAAACAGTTACCTGTTCGCATCAATACACAGCTGAAAATTAATTTTTTCTATCGCTTTCTCTCTTCACTTCCGGAGACACCAAAATGGATAGACCTTTGCTCAAAGACAGGCAATAATAATGTGTTTTGGCCTAAAACAGAAAAATCATTACATTTTACATAATCATTTACAAAAAAATGTAAATGAGAAATCACAAATAGTTACCCAAATCATTGCTATCATTTAAATTTTATTTTGTAAAAAAAAACCACTCGCATCCTACGCACAGTCATTGTCAGCAGTATCGTCTTCTTCACTTGAAATTGTGTTGTGCCATGGATCGCAGTGGTAGATGTATTCGGGGAACCTGTTCACTTGGAGTACAGCTCAGAATGCCCAAAACTTCCAAATCCATGGATATTTTTTCCCAACTCCCGTACCTCCCTCCTTTCATACCTTGTTTAGGTAGATGGAAAACGTTACCGAGGCTGCCTTTTGTTGGAATATCGCATCCCAAAAATATCCGCCGTGTTCTCTTGTACGTACTAGACAGTACTGATGATATAACAGGAGCAGACCTTCATCGAGATGGAATCGGTGACACTTGATTTAACTTGAACATTCCATATTTTTGGTTCACTGCCTAAGAACGACTCCGGGGGATCAATGTGCTGAGCAAAAACCTCTGATGTGAAAAAAAAAACGTATTTTCCAACATGACGGAGCAGTTAGTAACACCGCTTCGTGTAAATATGCGTAAACGCAGATCCCGTTCTCCCATCTGCGTTACATCATCCTTATTATAAATGATGGGCTCAACGACAAGGACGTTAGCCAGGATGATGATGGAGATTAGACACCGCTTTGTGGTGGTTTTAGATTACACAGCTACAAAGGGGCGCCAGCCACCAGTGAAGTAAGTATCTGCCCTCCTCACTTGGAAGTGGTGCTAATCAACGTGCTCGTCTAAGGCATATAGGTATATAGGTACTCGAGAAAGTTGGTTACGTACTTGAACTGGTGGGGCTTGCCGATATCGAGTTAAGATTAATTTCTCAAGCGATGGAGCCGTTTCACAGCTTCTGATATTATCTGTTCCATAGTTGTTTCACCTTCTATTCCTCAATCCGAATGGATGATACCATTTAAATCAATAAAGGGTTAAACTTAAATAAAATACTATACACTTCATTCCTTCAGTATTTATATTAATCTCGCTTTTATTGACTTTAAAGCTATACAAGGCAGTTGAAGTATTGCGAATGGGAAGTAAAACCACAACAAAACGCTGCAAATTATTACTCAATATTTTATCATTTCCGCTTAATATAACACTCCTACGTATACCACCGGCCTAGCAGACCTGGGCCGTATAAACAAAGACAATTCTTCCTAGGTACACTCAGGAACTCACATAGTATAAACAGATAAACGAATAAACATTCGGGCAATCGCCAGCCATGCGGAGTAGCTCACACCTCTCGTTGACCTTCAAGTCTTCAGTCCAACCATCTACATGATCGATTTGTTTGAATGGTGAGCCAACGAAAAATTAAACAACAGAAGGGCTCCCATTAAAAATCCTTAAAATCCAAAATCATTGTTTGAATAGAAGAACATTATTTAGAAACATTTGATTTCATTAAAAAATAATAATAATAAAAATAATGAAAACTCGGAGTTTGAAGAAGAAACGTAGTGTATTTCCACAGTTACAGTTACATTAAATTGATTTCGGCGGTTAGGTCATTGTCAGTAACGGAACAGCACGTGAATGTAGACTCGAGAAAACAGTGGTTCATCGAAAGTTTCAATCCCATTGGTCAAGAGGTGTGGAGAGCATTCAGTAATCCGGTTTCCGTGGATGTGAAAGGAGATACAATTCTATTGGTGGAGAAAGTGAAAGGGGGTCGAACAATATTTGGGAACAACAGATAACGGTAATGCAATAAACCTAGGAAAAAAGGAAAGAAATGAAAAAATAAAAAAGCAAAGCTATTTTCGAAATGAACCTATTATTTCAGGAATGTATCTAGGAATATCCTCGTTTAAACATTTACCAGCTCTATCGCTTTTAATTATTTCAAAATTTTCTAGGACATTCAGAACACCTCTTTCCTGAAAAATGTGAACGAATTCTACTGTCTATTTTTTAAACAAATTCAAAACTTAAATTGTGACTGGATCCTAATTGATGATTGGCAAATCCAGAATCTCCCGTGTTATCTTCTTAATGTTTTTTTTATTTATTTTTTTTTTTATTTTATTTTTTTTTTTTTTTTTTCAAGTTTTCTACCTGTCTGCCCCAACATATTCGAGTCCGCAACAGCGTTTATGTTTGAATACTCCGCTTTCATCTTGCTCGTTGCAGTAAATGCAGTTCAAGTTCAAGAACTTTCACTAACTTACTTCTTTTTTTTTAATTAAAAGAAAAGCGTGATTAGTACAAATTGCTGCAATTAGTACAAAGTTCCGAGTCGATTTAAATGTTCTTCCCCACCAATTATTTAGAAGGTGGAGCTTGCAAGGTTTTCCGGCGGATGATTGAACATCCTACGGCCGTTGAGTGCGGGATTTGTCAATGTGAGGCGGAGACGTGAGAAGCTGGGGTGCGGATGTCATTACACGGCCGGCACGAGTCCTGATGGTACCAACTCCCTAAGTCGGACGGATGAAGGTCACGAATTGGGAGGAAATGCAGAGCCCTGTTTTTCCTTCGACAAGATGAATTGAATGGAACGTGGATTGCATAACGTATTTTTCACGATTATCACGTCCCAATCAGAGTCGGGCAATTCGAAACTACGAGTTACAGATGCAGTTAAGTTAACTTTATCCTCTCACAGTTGCAGTTACAAGCCCTGGAATAACTTTTTTTTTTTTGTTTTGGATGCTTTTATGGATATTATAACTCCGATACCCTCGATTATATGCAGGGTGTTACATTTCGTGACGGTCACAGGCTAGGAGAAGATTCTACAGAAAATGTCTGATGTCTGTAACAATTTTTGTTTACACCCTTGGAAATGCGGTTTTTTCAATTTTAAGATTTTTCTCGTTTTTTCGACCTTACCGCATTCAAACGGCCTTAACTCCGCCGTTGTCAAAGTATTGGCAAATCTAAGGATGCCTTTGGAAAGATCATTGAATTTTCCATCGATTCAGCCTTCAATAGTAATTTTTTGAACATAACTAAAGGGTGAACAATGAGCCTAAATAGTAAATTTTGAAGAAAAAAAAATTTTAATGGCTCGTTATTCCCACTTAATTTTGATGATACATTTGAGCCTGTAAGCCTAAAAAAATGCGCAAAAGCCTCAGCTTTTCAATGGTATAATTAGTTTTAATTTTTAGAGGGAACTATTTTGAGAAAATTGAGATTTTATGAAAAAAGCGTGTGTTTTCAAGCACATTTGGATTTTTTTAAATTTGCCCGAATTGTTCAAAATATCCCCCGTTATGGTGGATGCAGAGGGTCGCTCGCCTGCGAATGGAGTCGACCGCACAATGAAGGTCACGGTGGTTCTGGCGGATCAGATCTCCGCATGGTGAGTATTAGTGGCTGATTTCACCTCATTCATTTCAAAATTACACCGGTTCGGAGGTGTTTTTGATTTATGGACTTGTTACGAATTTGTTGTTGCTGTTACTGTTAAAGGCTGAATCGACGGAAAATTCAATGCTCTTTCCAAAGGCATCCTTAGATTTGCAAATACTTTGAAAACGCCGGAGTTACAGCCATTTTAATGCGGTAAGGTCGAAAAAAAAAACGAGAAAAATCTTAAAATTGAAAAAAAAAACGCATTTCCAAGGCATAAACAAAAATTGCCGAGAGGCACTTTTGATCAGAAATTTTCCGTAGAATCTTCTCCTGGCCTGTGACCGTCAAGAAATGTAACACTCTGTACAGAGTGTTCTTTGATTTTAACCGTTCGGGGAGTTTTATAAAAGCGTTCGTTCGGTTCAGCGAGAAAAATGAAGTGCTTAAATTCCCCTCCCCCTTTAATTTTCTTCCAACACCAGAGGCCTCATGCCAAAACGCTGATTTCGTTTAAAAAAAAATCACGTTTTTCCACGTTTAAACACCTGCACAAAATTGCTCTAAAATAGAAATATAATAGACTGATGGAAAACTGGTAAAATGTAGATGTTTTTAAAGAGCTCATCCATTTTCCATAAGATGGAATGATGGGAAATCAACAACTCGGATAGCTTAGGAAAATTACTTTTTTAGTGCTTATATTAAACAAACAAAGAGAAAAATGACAAAACATACCTAATTTGGTATCGAACCTTGAAGGAAAACATCCACGAGGGTTGAAGAAATGAGAACAAGAGAAAATCTTGAGCTTTACGATTTTCCACCTTCAGTAATTCGGAATGTTCGTATCTGGTCCAGGACACAACATCATCGGTGAGGACTTGGCCACTAGGAGAGATGGTTCTTGGCTTCGGCTGGTCACGAACATACCCGAACCTTTCTGACATCCGTGTTAAACTTCCTCCTTACCCTCCCGCATTGCCCTCACAGGTCTCCCATCCCGCGTGACATGTTTCGGCTAGTTAGTCCAAGGCTAAAGCATGTTCCATGCTTAAAGCACAACTGCAAATCGAACCGTTCGCATTAAATGTAAAAGTGAGGATCTGTCAATCCTATACCTGTGTATTAGGTGCCATCTGTGTAGGGACATGGAGCGAGTAGTCAGTGTGAGCGGGTTTGTTCTGAGACTTTTACCCTCTCATCTCGATGACAAACTGGTGTATTTGAAAATCCTTCGTTATGACTCTTTTCTACTTGAAACGTACTAGTCGGAACACTGTTGCACGTCCAAAAAAGGGAGTCAAACATGAAACTAGGGTAACGCTTGCTACCACAAGTGTGAAAACTTGGACTGGATACCGCAGTCAGAAACTGTCAGTTTGAAGGATTACAACTAACTTCTGAGATTTGAGATCACGTGCCTGGAGGGTTTTCATATGTTTAGAGACGAGTCTAACTAGGGTTATCGTTGGCCGGCTCGGAAATAAAACGTATATTCCCAGCGAAATCTCTCCTTTCGCTCAGAAATGGGGAACCGCTTAGAGTCCAATACAGTTTATATAATTCGTATGTTATCGTTGTTATGAGGTAGACATATAGCAATAGACATGGGTGAGAGCTACCGCAAACTCAAATAAATTTCCTGGGAGGAGCGCAAAGTTTCTCCTATACGTTATCGCCTTAAATGTGAATTCGTAACCACCAATGACCTGAGAAACAAGTGAAACACGGACCTGAATTCCAAACAGCCACCTCGCACCTTGCGAGGTTGTGCCGTCCCCCCCATTGGGTAATGGGGCAGAAGAGATGTTCCGACCTAGCTGGTACTTACACAGCTTATGTCCCGAGACTTGAATCTCAAGTTAAACTCGTAGAACCTAATAAATTCTTGCTTAAACCCAACCTTCTTGATAACACCATACACAATGGGGTATGTAGGTGTGGTTGAAAATGAAAGCGTTTCTAGTGAAATATCTTTCAGAAGGATGAAATCCTAGTTTTATCCAGTTTAAACGAGTTTTCAATATCTACAAAAAAGAGCGAGGCTCTACAGGGCGTTCGGAAATAATCCTAATTTGAATAATTGATATTTGGAACTTCAAATAGTGCAGCGGATCAACACCATAAACGTGTGTGTCTTATGGATTTTTGTCGTCCAAATGACCGATTCGTTTAATTTTCCTATTAATTTCAGAGAACTTGTGTCCTACTAGCACGTTTTTAACTGTCTTTAAATGGGCAGTCAATGTTGACATCAATTCCAACATTCGATGCAACAAAACAGTAACTTTGATTGATCGTTATGAAATCTGCAGACTGTTCATAGGGTCGCCTATGGATTACAGAAATCTATATTATTACTGCGGTAAATAAGTATTCCTTCACTGGGGTTTAGGTATTATTCAATTTGCTTGCGTTCATGATTTGAATCTTACTAAGCTTCGGAGTGTGCAAGTTTTACAGGTGATAGAGCGATCATTGAATTTCAGGAGATATGCATACACCACGTAAATCGGTTCTCATCCAAAACACCTATTTGGATTGATCAGTTGATGATATTTGTGTTCCTCCTCTACATCTGTCTACCTTTGGCTACATCGTTTAAATTTGGATTTGGGAAGTTTTAACGCAATACGAGTGCTAAAGTACTTGATAAATTATAGATGTTTTTATTTTGGGGGGGTATTGAGGTTCAATAAAAAACGCTGCAAATTCTTTCACTGGGGTTTATTATTCAATTGGCTTGCGTTGATGATTTGAATTTCTACTATTTTATTTTTTGTGTCTTGTCATTTGTGATTTTTCAGTATTTCGTAATTTTGGAACTACTAGCAAATGTTTTTTCTAGTTTCCATCTAGTTAGATTGAAAAAATTACATTTTTACAACAAAAAGTTTGAAAGAATTATAGTCCAAGTGGCCTTTTTGATACATCGCGCTTTTGTGAGTTACCTGTTCGTGTAACATTCATACATAAGTTTGAATACCTATGTGTAAGCAATTCTATACCTTCTTATCTAGTTCAATTGAAATAAATAATCTAGTTTTTCAACGAAGAAAAGAGTTGAACAAAAGTAATCATTTTCCAAGAGGCCTTTTGAAGCCAATTGCGTGTTTTCGGAAGCAAGAGTTCATTTTTAGCCATTAACGACTATTAACGGCTGTTATTTTAAACAATAAAGAATTTTTAATGAAAAATGTGATTTTAAAATTGTATTCTGGTTCTTTTGTATTTACTGCAATGGAAAGTAGAGAAACCAGCAAGATAATCATTGAAAAATCAAGGGCGGTCGACAGACAGCTGCGCGAGCGCCGGTGTGACTCAGGTTGGCGCGAACGCGTGAAGGTTGATGGTTGTATCACATGTGAAGGCTGAACGGCTAAGGAAAATTCTTGGACTGAAGAAAAATCGAACACGCGGCACAATCGTTTTGCCGCAACAAAGCGTGATGCCGCGTTGTTACGTCTGACACATCTGTAGAGTTGTATTGTTTGATCGCACTGATAGATCGCGATGGGCGCCCGCTCGCCCTCGTCGATCGCGTTCGTTGTTCACTTAAGACACGGCGTCGAGGTATGGTATCCATGATGCGTCTGCGGCTTGCGATTTCTTCATGTACCTACCGAAACAGGCGCCAGCTGCGCCGCGCTGCAGGAGAGTTATCTCTCAAGAGGCGCGGCGCTGCAGGCGGCGTACCTATGTGCCAGCGTCAGTTTCGATCAATCATCAATCATCATCATCATCAATCTATATACAGACGAAAATATCAGAGCAGGTAGGTATATCAGGGGGTGGTAACGTTGGGCGGGTGGAATTCTCCGCCACCCCCCTCTCGACCGCGCCTGTGAAGGGGACCCCACCAATGAGGACCGTCTGAGGACCGTCTCGAAGAGGAGCGAGGGCAACCGCTGGGTGGAATTCACCCCCCCCCCCCCCCTCTCGACCGCGCCAGTGGAGGGGACCGCACCGAAGAGGAGCGTCTCCCAGGGCAACCTGCTCCCCTCCTCGGGGACTTGGAATATACGATTTTTGGTTTATTATTCAATAATCACTGGGGTTTATTATTCAATTGGCTTGCGTTCATGATTTGAATTTCTACTATGCTTTGGAGTGTGTGCGTTTCACAGGTGATAGAGCGATTATTGAATTTCAGGAGATATGCATGGAGCACGTAAATGTGTTCTCAACCAAAATACCTATTTGGATTGATCATTTGATCATATTTGTGTGCCTCCTGAAATTCAATAATCGCTCTATCCTGTGAAACGCGCACACTCCAAAGCTTAGTAGAAATTCAAATCATGAACGCAAGCCAATTGAATAATAAACCCCAGTGAAAGAATTTGCAGCGTTTTTGTAAGGAATTAATTAAAAGTAATCGGTATTTCGATCACCATTACTTGTAATCGGAAAAAGTAATCGTTTTAACGATTACCATTACAGTAATTGGAATGGTAATCGCGATTACTTCTGGAGTAATTTCAACCCCAAAACTTCGGATTTTCAATCCGCTTTTTACTGAAATTGTTACTAGCCAAATATACGTCATTACAATGAAAGTAATCGGAAAATTATTCATTACTAAAAGTAATGATTACATCTCAACTCTGGGTCTAAGTCTATAGGGCTCTAGAAGGTTTAGAAACACGATAATCAGCTGAAGCCCCTCGTGGGCAATTTCTTTCCCTAATCGGTTCAGTGCTGAATTCTAAATTGAGCTGTTGTTTTAGACGTCGACAATACAATTACAAGGTATAGAGGCGAGAGGCGCCAATTTCAGATAATGTACCACTGACTACCCCCAATAAAGAGGGCTCTCTAATTATGGGATGACTGACCTTTGTGTAATAATTGTATTATATCGAAGAAATCGTATATCGGAGCAGCTGGCAGGTTTCACAGCTGGTAAGTCATGTATGGATGAATATTTATTGTCTTTCTGGAGAAGGCGTATGACACGGAGCCAGTGACACGGCTTTGGCCAGCTATGGGCCGATTGGGGGTTGACAGTTCCCTTATACGTCTGGTGCAGTAAGTGTATCAGGGAAGTAGAGCTGCCACGTTGATTGGTGGGACTGTTTCCAAGGAACTCCCAGTCACTAAAGGCCTGAAAAAAGGATGTGGAATGTCACCGACCCTGTTCAAAATATATTTAGAGGAGGTGCTCCGGCAATGGACAGTCTCGTGTCAGGGAGTGGAAATCCAATTGGGGGAGGAGGTAGTGCATTCCTTATTGTTTGCAGATGATCAAGTAATCCTTGCCCGAGACTGACACGATGCTGAGTACATGTTACGGAAGCTCAATGACGCCTTTGAAGTGGTCTGATGCCTGAAAATAAATGTGGCAAGGACAGAGTATTTGGTAATTAGAGGATAGGGAAACGATATGCACGTCGCCGGTCTGGGAACTGTGCAGGCCAATTTAACTACCTACCTGGATTCTGTGTTGGATGTTCGTGGAGGATGTCAGGCGGACATCAATTCCACAGTTGGCCTCGCCTGGGCTGCTATACGTTCGCTCAATAAAGTGCTGTGGAGTAGGCAGATACATCTTTGAATCAAGAAAACGATAATGACGGTGGTCGTGGATGGTATCCTGGTGGACACTTATGGGTCTGAGGGGCGGTACCTGACACAGAGGAACCAGCAGCGGTGGTGCGCGATGGAGATTGACGGGCTGAGGCGAAGCTGTCTCGTGTAGCGGTCCGAAATGTGGATATCCGGGACACCATCGACCAGCAGGAACCCGTCGTTGAGAGGATCGAGAGAGGGGCTATGGCGTGGTATGGTCATGTGGACTAAAATTGTCCTCAACTCGTCGCCGAAAGGCAGAAGAAAGAAGGGTCGGCCGAGAGTTACATGGAAAGGAGGAGTTGTCCACTCCATGAAAAGATTCGACCTGGTGTATCGCAAGTTGAGGATAGACGTTCCTGGCGCCAGTACATCTCAAGGAACCCGTGATAAGGGGAGAAGCCTATAAAGGAAGTAACTGTAATAATTTTTGGCAATCTCAATCACATCCAGGGGCCTCCTGATTCCACTATTTTATGTGTTGAACTTGCGGATGTAAAGCTTGAAGAAGTTTGATTGAATTGGTCTCATAGCTCAACCCGTTAGATTGTTACAAGTGATGGGAAATTTCACCTTAGTAGTAAAGAACAGCCGGAGGTGTCAATAATTTTTGGCCTCAACACAGATAAATTCAGTTACTAAACCCGTTAAGTTTACATGTAATATTCAACGTTTTCTCCTGATTTTAAAGGTGAGTGTTAGTAACTAAAAAATATTATTGCGAATATGATAATACTAGGGTCATGTATAATAAATTTGCTGATAAGGATAGGTGTGTCGAAATATTTAAAAAAGAATACATACATTTTCCTTTGTTTGGAAATATTGTAGGGATTCTGTCTTTCTTGAGACTGTTGGTAAAAGTGTGACAACGAGGTTCAGTTGGTGCAGAAGTGACCGCCTCACAATGACCCGATCAATCATTCGCAAGTACTTTTGAATGCAGAATCGAAAAGGGTGGATCCCTGACCACCCCGAGCTCATCCGTCTTAGAAAACGTCATTTGAAGGGTGAAATTGTTGTTCGAGGAAGAAAAAGATGTGAGGTGTAAATGAAGATGGAGATAAAATGGTGTAAATTTGTATGTTTCAAACCCCAATTTTTCATATTGTTTTTACGACTTTCCGGCCCAGAAACGTTGGGGGGGGGGGGACTTTTACCTTCTTTATTAGAAAATTACCGCATACGAGTCAGCAACGTTATACGGAGTTGATTAGACACGTGGATGTTCTTCACACCAATAAACTGGAAGGTGTTATCCCGCTGAACGGCTCATAGTGCGTAATTTGGGCGACTAAGGAGAACGAAAATCATATGAACCCGATTTTTTGAAATATTCAGATGAAACTTCAAGGGCGTGTTCGGTGTGACGAATACTAACTTTTAAGCAAAAAAATGTTTTTTTTTAAATTTCTAATTGTTTCTTTACAGACAGATAAAAATGTCAAGCCAAACAGGAAGGAAGTTATATAAGAAACACAACAGGAAACAGGAAAAAACAAACATTTTTTGTGATTTTAAAAAGATTTATTTTGCAATTTTATGATTTTTACATTTTAAGGGCACCGTGGGTAACTCCCCATATATCTGCAGATGTTTCTCGAGAGGTTCCCGAAGAGATAAAGCTGAGACCAGTTGAGATTTGTATTGAAAGCATACTTCCAGAAATAATCGATCAAACGTGATCGTTTGGCTTCCAAGAATGGTGTTCAAACATTTTTTTAAATGTGTGTACTCGACCCAGCGTCAAACTGCCTGCGCGGAAACGAATAGGAAAGTGGGTTTCACTTTTTCGATATGATAAGAAAACCCCTACCGGTGCACTTTGGCAACGTTGTCATATTTGAGCTGATGCGAGTCTCTTCCTGTTACTTATCTGAGTTTCGGCGACCGAATTCCTATCACTTCTGACCATTAACCCACTAGTGAACGCCAAGCAGCGGTACTCCATACCGCATCTGACCTAAAGGAGAGATTTCGCTGAAACATTTCATGTCCATGTCGATCAATGGTAATCCTATATCCGATCCTCCCCTTCACAAACGAAAAAACCACCCATTGCGTGATTTGTGATCTCAATCAGTTATAATCCCTCAATATGACAGTTCATGAGTACAGTGTCCACTTCAGCTAGCGTCCTTGGGTCTTCATAGTTGCAGTATCCAGTCCTGGTAAGTTTCCCTTGTTAGTTGTTTGGTTTCCTTTTTAGTGTCCCTTTTAGTTATCATGTTTTCGTATTCCTTACAAACTATAAAATATATATTTTTTTTTACCCTACGCCATCAAGTTGTTGAGCCATAAGGCCTCGAGCAGCCCAATAAAGTTTCGAAATCTTCGACCAGTTGGTCTCGTCAGGTTGAAATGTCAATCTCACGTCCCTGAGGTGTGGACACTCAAATAAATGCTCTGTTGTCTTAATTTTTGTATATCAGTTCTTCATTTCCATAATCTTGTTATACCGTTCGTCATAAAATAAAATAAAAGAAAAACCGTTACATTGAATTGTAATCTTCTATCAACTTTCTGATGTGACGAATTTACTTGAATTTCCTCATTTTTTGCATTTATTTTTATCATCTGAAATCTTAATTCTTTCCATCTTATTCACTGGACATGTGTACTAAGACTCAAATACTTATAGTGAAAAACGGTAGAAAACGGATATGACGTTCGCTAGTATCCACTACTGTGAGTATTAACATAGCGTCCATTAGTGGATTACCGTTCCTGGGGTAGGATGATTTGTCCAAGGACTTTTCATTTTTCTTTTTTCGTTCCTCTAAATCGGCCCAATTACGCATTGTGTGGTTGGTTGAAGGCGCCTCGGTTCAGGGCAGGAGATAATCATGCTCGGCGATCAACAACCCCCCATTTCCGCCGACGGTTCTCGAGCAGCAACGGAGTTATGCCCGGGTCTTTAAAACTTTCCCGAGTATTTGAAGTTAATTTAGATTCACAGGGATCGCCTGAGGCCTCATCGGTATTCAGATAAGCAGGTTTTTCATAATTCCGAAATTTCTGGAGTTGCGGGGTTGAAAATTACATCTAACTCTGGAGAATGACTTTCCTTGCCTGGCGTGTTAGCACATCAACGAAGAAGATCAAGTAACTTTTTTGGCTGCGACCTACCAAATACTACCTACTATCAAATGGCCACGTAACTCACGTTTATTAATACTTACTCAAATTAAGTAAGTATTGATAAAACCTTGTACGACGTTGGGCTTGCCCCCCCCCCCCCATGCTCCCTTAATACTAGTCGGCAAAAAAACATATTTCACCCTCCTTCAAAACTTGTTAATTTACGTTTCTTGATATTTAGATTTTTAAAAAGATCCAGACATGCATCATGATCATATATTTTTCTCAGTCTTGTGCGGGAACTCGGAGAGTCAACATCGGAGAGTTTTCTCGTTTAAAGAAATAAACAGTGCTCAGTAGGTAGTTCAGTGCCCGGGAATGTTTACACTACGAGATGGATGACCCCAGCGATGATGTAACAATCGAGGGGATTGTTGCAAAAACAAGGCAAGAATTATTGCATCCCATTTTCTGTGGTGCACCCTCAGTTATGGTTTTTTGAGCAGTCAATGTAAGCAAAAAAAGCACCTATGACGATACATCCTGTCAGGGAAGTGAAAGTGGAAAGACCACCCCAGGTTTGTCGATCGTCTTGATACGTACAAGGTCAGTTCTGTAGTAATTCCTAACAGGCGTCCACCATCAAAAAGAGAGATGAATTTGGCCCACCAAAACATCGTTACTACTAGCAGAAGAAGAAAACGATTTGTTTTCTTCAGCGCGCTTAAAGCGGAGTTTTGGCAATCTCCGAAGCAAAATGTGACGGTTTACAATATTTTAAACGCTTCTTCAAGGGAAAAAGCAATTTAATAAATCAGCAAGCTGACCCGCGCACCCGGAGTTCAGCCATTCTTCCCTTGATACATGTGACCTTAACGAGTTCCAATACAAACGGAGTGAGAGATAACTAGGGAAGGCCGATATTCGATAATACTATCGATATATCGATAGTTTCACACTATCTATAGGACTATCGAAAGTCAGCTGACTGATTGGGAATACGAAATAACTCTGACCGCTCCCCTTGAAATTTAAAGCTTCACTTGAAGTGAATTCATTCCAAGAATTAAAAGGCATGTACAATAGATATATGGTTCCTCCTATTCCCAACTCAAATTCATTGAATGGGAGCAACAGTGGATAGGTGTACAAAACCTCAGGGGGTTTCAAAAACCTGGGTTTTAATGAAGATTTAACGAAAGGTATAGGAAGGTAGAAAACTCAAGCGTAGGAAAAAAGATAATGGCGATCCAAATTCTTCTCAAGGCCAAATTATTATCTGTTTGAGTCTAAACAAAAATTATTATAGACCTGAGTTAATGTAGATACAGATATTTTACATAGGAGGGTGGACCCCATCACCATTGAACGTCCAAATAGATGCACGTTGGAAGAGGCTGATCTATTTGCCGACAATGAGGATAGGGTCCAGGCATTCCTTTTCATGTTCCGAACTATCGATGCTATCGATACTATCAATAGTTATTCACCGATAGTATCGCACTATCGATAGTGTCTCACTACCGACTATCGGCCTTCCCTCGAGAGAACGTTGTCTAAATTTGCGCGAAGTGAGTTAGCAGTTGAGTGGATTTCTACGGTTACGTCATCGTCAGTAACGAACCTGAACTGATCATGTTCATGTTTGTTCTCTGTTCATGTTTGTTTCTGACCGAACCGTCGAAATCGATCTAACTGCGTAAACTCATCATTTTTGCGGAAATATAGACAACGTTCTATCTTACTCCGTTTTTATTGAAACGGGTTTCCACAACTTCGTCGCGAGTGCTTAGTCCGTGTTAACGAGTTTATTAATTTTTTTATAATTGAATCAAATTTCCATTAGAAATATTGAATTTTTTCTGCTTCCCCACTACTTGTGGATAGTTATTAAGATATTAAAACACCATTTTTCGATAACAGGAGGATTTTTAGCTTTTTCCGTAGAAAAAAATTGTGTCCTGTAAAATTGATAAAAATGGATTTAGGTCGTTTTTCCGCTGTAGTCTTCATTATTTTCTCAAAATCGGTACAAGGAATCGGGCATTGGATTCTAACGGGTGGAGTATCAACAGCTAAAAATCCACGACAAAAAGGATACGTGTGTATGTAGGTAGCCAGAGCGGACGGGGGTGGACAATCGGTAAGCAATTAGCTTGGGACCCGCGACTCCGAGCAAGCCACTGGACGTTTTTTTCCTCGGCCTGATGGAACACCTGTTCAGCATTAGAGCTAATAGCCGGCCGATAGCCTCATTTACGGCAAACGGGGTCGTCCACTAAACTACGATCCTGGGAGCAACCCGCTCTCCCGCCCTCGAATAACATCCATTTTCTGTGAAATTGCTACGTTGCTCGGTGGGGTAAATTTATTAAAATGAAACGGGCTTCGTGGGTAAGTAAGAAGCCACAAGATGCTTCTCCACCGGAGCTTCTAAAATAACAGTCTGCCAAGTTGGGTAGGCGGTTCCTCGCTTACTGTAGCACGGGCGTATTAGCATTTTTTCAGTCCGTGATGGAGTTTCTTTTTTCATCATTCGTTGACTCATGATTCGGTTGACCCCAGAATTTATTGAATTGAATCTGTAGCCTAAAACACCCAGTACCAGTGGCGGCTCCTGGAATGGATGCGAAGCTACCTGTGTGGTCGCCAGCTTGTCGTCCGCGTGAGGGGCCCTTTATCTGAGCCTTTCACGGTTTCGTCGGGTATCCCTCAGGGTATCCCTGTGTTATCTCCTCATGATCAACAGTGTCGTCGAGGTTTTTGGGCATTGTATCAGATGCCTCCTTTCTGCTGATGATTTAAAGGTGTTTTGCCACTGTGAGATTCTGCAGCATGCATACCAGCTTGAAGAATGGTGTTCCTTTAATCACCTTTACCTGAATCCGTACAAATGCCCGGTGGTTACTTTCCATCGCTGAGAACAGCCTGTCGTTTCGTACTACGTTCTTGGAGATCTGCATTAGATTTCACACACTAGTTAAATTATATTCCGTGATCAGCCGTAGAACACATTTTTGAGTCAATTGAAGTATTTTATAAGCCGCAAGAGTGATACCATAAGGCTGTTCCAGTAATGCAATCCCCTTTCAGTAGAAGAGATCTGAAGGGCTATTGTATTTGAGTTTTATTAGATGCATACTTGAGAAAGAGAATAAGAGAAGAATTTGACGAGTTGAATGTTGAAGCGCCCTTGAAATTCGTTCAGGCTGAAGTTCTCCAATCACATCGCAAGAGATATTGCTACTAGGACGTCTCTTTTTTTCCCCTTCCCACAATCACGGGATTTATGGGCTCCTTTTGTCCGGGCTGAGTGATTTGGAGCGGAGCCTCCCCTCCTCCCGAATCTCAATATACTTCCAATCTAGTTCTAGAGGTTTCAATTCTCTAGCTACTTCCTAATAGTTCAGCCACTATGCCGTACTATCCGTCATTCATTCATTCCAGCTTCAATTGACCTTCCCCGCCTTTTGTTGAAAACGACGACTGCCCTATGTAAAATAATGCGCAATCACGGCTTTTTAGCGACTCAACTATACATGGTTCAGCTAAAGGCAGACTTTTCTGGAGTGAGTTTCTCAAACTCGAGTTAGCTTGAAATTAAATTTCGTCTTCGGTATCCTGACATCAACATGCGAACATCTCTAGGCTAGCGAGTAGAGGCATGAGAGCGTACATCCTAGTGCGAGCTTACTTGATAGTTGCTTTGTGATGTTTGTGCCAGGTGAGCTTCTTGCCAAGTATCAGACCCAAATATTTAACATTGTCAGCCTCATGTACGTCCGTTCCATTCATAATAATTTGGTGGTGTGTTAAGTTTTGTGAATTACTAGAGTTGATTTGGTGGATTCACTTTGACGCGCCAGGTACGGGACTACTCTTCTATTGAATTAATATGCTCTTGCATCATCCTATACGAAACCTCGCATGTATCACTTCTCGAAAGGACATCCAATCGTCAGCAAACAAAGCAGTGACTATATTAGCATTACTGGGAAAGTCATTTGTGTATATGAGATAGAAAAACGGGCCCAGCACACTGCCTTGCGGTAGGGATGGCCGTTGAAACATAAAATATCGATGTTTGATAGTATCGGCGTTGAAATATCGATGCCGTTTATATCGTAGGTTAATCATCGATAGTAAGCACTACCGATAGTATCAACCAAAAAATATCGATAGTTTTAGAAATATATTTGCTTAAAAAGTTGAATAAAGTGTATGTATTTAATGCTCTTAGTAGGCCAGATGCCACAATAGAGTTTGCAGAAGCTCAAATTTGATTTATAAAGAAAAGTTAATTAATACTAATCAATAAATTGGAAATATACGCCTTTTCTGATTTAAATATATTGTTTATATTGTTTGATAAGCTACCCAAGTTCTGTTGGAGGGGTTGTCGCATTCATGTCCTTCTTTAAATGAATGTAAATACTTGTGGTTCAAACAACTGAGAATAAACAAAAAAGAAGAGAAAAAGAATCTACCGTGAACAAGATAAATCTCAAGAAGAACAACACAACAAGTGCTGAAAAACCTCAACAACTAGTTGTCATCAACCGCAATCTTCCAATTTTCCTATGGAACCTCCAAACCACAACTCTTTCTCTTCTATTTTTATCGTCTTGGGCCAAGACTCTTGGCCGCACCCAAAACCAATACTTCCTATGGATATTATCCATGGACAGATACCGATATTCCAGCCAGACGAACTCATTTTCGTGGGCATAATATTTTTCAAACTCGTGTGATGTAAAAAAATGGTACTTACGATCGATATCATTTTATGAGTCAACATAATATGTGACATTATCAGATGAAGCGGATATATCGGTTAAAAAAATATCGGCTAAAACATCGGAAAAAATATTGGTCACTAACTATCGATATCCGATACCATTGGCCCTTGCATCATCGATAGAAAAATATCGTTATGTCGTAGGAAAATATCGATATTTCGATACTATCGACTACCTTGCGGCACACCAGCGTTAATTCCTTTCGCACGTGACTTGGCTCCTTCATAAGTGACCGAGTGTGTTCTCCCTGATAGATAGAACTGAACGATCCTATAGTAGGTGTCTGGAAGATGAGGTTTAATTTTGAAGTGCAGGCCTGAATGCCAAACTTCATCGAAGGCCTTTTTGTTGTCAATGTACAAACGCATGCACACTTGTTTCTGTTCATAAGTGTGCATTATTTCGTCACCCAATGCAGCTGTTAAGGACATGAGAGGCTGAGGCCAAAACCAAATTGCATTGTAGGTACAAGCTGTCCAAGACACTGGATACTGAATTCGACTTGGAATTGCTATATATTAGAATCAGTCCGTGGTTCATTATCTAAACTCGGCACCGCTCGACACTATACCTTGTAATTGCATTCAAGATTGAAATACGTGAGATAGCGCCAGCCACTAGCTGACTGGTCTCATTCGATTCTTGATCCAACAAAAAAACCACCCTCTTACATCAAAAGTTTTGAAATTTCGATTTTTTTTATTGTTGATCGAGTAATGCATGAATATAAAAGGGTTAATTGATCAATATGACTACATCAGTGGTGGTCGATTACCAAGGTTCATTATTGTAAATAATGGTTGTCGGTAGAGTCAATTTAAGGGGGTCCTAAGTCGACCCGATTGCAAGTCATCTGCAATTGAAGTAAAATGTGATCAACTCAGAAAATGGATGTCATCTTGCGATTCAGCGTAGAAATTTAGTGAAAAATTAGGAGACTCGAGTGGGGTCTAATACGATACCACTAATCATGTTGGATTTTACGGTTTTCTTAGCAATAATGTGCAAAATCAAGATTCAGTTTACGAACTGGTTGACTGTGGGAAGGGTGTTGTGAACGTCCAGAATATTACACATTCGAGAAATTTTTTCTCGGAGCTCGAGGTTAACGAAGTTTTCGAGAAAAAAAAACTACGAAATAATTGGGCAAATCGATAAGGATGTAACATTCTTTCCCCAATCTCAGTTGGGAAGAACACGTCAAAAAGAAAAGGTCTTTTATAGGAGGAAACCTTTTAGGTTTCCAAAATTGCGTCTCCATTGATTTGCTCTGTTTCACAAAAACTGGTAGTCTGATCTCATCTACAGAGAACATTTAAAAGCTATTTATCGCAACTGCTTCAGATAGGTTCCGCAATCAAAATTCACTGCTCACTCATTATGCACTGACCGGCCTCAATGCAATGACAACAAAGCCGTTCATCGCTTTGTAGCGCGATGTTGTTGTCTGAGGTCTCACCCGCTTGGTTATGATTCATGCAAAGTGTATGGACATGCAGGCTGTAGGTTTGTTTCCTTGTCAAAATAGTCCTTTGCTCATCGCAAATTAGGTCGCAACTACCGGTAGTTACGATTCAGTTACAGTAGATGTTCGGAAGAGAAGTGAATTCATTTCCGATACCCCGGGAGATGGTTGGGTTTTAGTATGGCGGGAGTAATTAGTATGCAGCTCGTGGAGCTCTACGAATGCCCTACCTCTCAGCCAGATATACCTCCATTTTCTAACGTGATGAAATCCGCCGTGGAGAAATTATTATTCCTCTCATGGTAATGACCGAGCCACGCGAAGGGTGACCCAACAGCCGGAGTCATAAAATAGTAACAGCTTAATCAACAGGAGTCGCAATGACTGATCAGCATTTCGCTTTTCAAAGCTGACGCTCTCGAGTGTTGCCGAGGTCTTTACTGTAAGAATGGGATACAAGTAAATTTTCAAGCCACAGATTTTTTTTTTAAATATTTTTAATGTTTCTCCAGGACCCCTAAGTGTCCAATAATTTCGATCTGTTAGTGAGTCAGAAGTTGCAAAAATTATAAAAACTGAATAGGATAATTTGTGTCCTTACACCTTGAGAAATCAAAATAAACTACCAACCGAAACATACAAAAAAATTATCAGTGAAATATTCAGTTGAAGAAAAGTTACAAGAGCCGCGGTGAAAGGCGTGCTTGTGTTGGTATAAAAGTCACGTAGCCAGACATGGAATATTTTACGCTTACTGCACAGAATAGAGTAAGATGGAATCGCAACATGTCCTAACTGCAGAAAAGTAGACGAAGAAGAAGATGATGATGAAAACTGACAAAATTTAAACAAAGAAACAGATAACAAGTGAACGGCATGGACTTGTTGTCCGTCTGCCGGGTAACGAGCCGTTTGGGAATAGTACAAAAAATAAATTATTATTATGGCAGCCTTAGGTGAATAATAAATATACCAGTTCCTTATCCGCTTAATTTACACTATTTTTTACAATATAATAGGACATGGAAAACAGTTTATAACAATAAAGACAACAATAATACGTGTAAATATTTTCATCGGATTTTTCTTTTCTCAACTTTCTATTGCTTTTCAAACTTCTACCACTATTATGCTCTCTTTTGCACTACCAGTTGAATTCCGCAACCATAGAAGACCTATACTTCCAAGCAATAGCACAAAAACCCTCCACTTCCAACCAATTCTCCCTATGGTTGAGTATGTCAACCATTCTGCTCAAGTGTATGCTCGTGGCACCGAGGAATCCAGAACGGAATTCTCCCAACTGGGAGCAGCTACCAAATAAGTGAACCACGTCCTCATTGGCGTTGTCGTTGCACAGCTTTCTGGGACTGCCAGATACGAGGTACGTTCCATCATTCAGAGGGAGCAGGGCGCCTCTGAGCTTCAGGACCCAGCGCAATACCCACAGTGGGCAGAAAAGTAGACGATGTGTTCCACACTTTCTTCGTCTGGGAAACAGAAAGAACACGGCTGCAGGATGATCTGGAAGTGTCATCTCAGGACATGACGTAACAGGGATGAGGAAACAGTTCCAGTTCCAAGAGAGAAAAGAAAGGTGAGATTTTAGTGAGTTTGAATGCTTCATAAAGTGGGGGTCGGTCCTTTCGGGTATCTTACGAGATCCGATTTCCACCTCAGGATCTTATAGATTTCCTCAAATACCTATCTTCTATCCCAGGATTTAGAGGGAACCCGGGAAAACGGTCCAACATGTCATTTCACTGACTACAAAGCCCCAAATAACGCTCTGCCGACTAGCTAATTAACGAGAAAGCCGAATCACTGGGATGTCCTCGCTAAATACTCGTTCGAATTGGCTGAATCCATATATCCCTCGCCACGATGGAAATTCAATGAGTGTACACTGAATTTGACCTCGCTTAGCTGACCCCCCCCCCCTCCCCTCCTCGTCCTCCACCGTCGTAATTCATATTTAAAAACTTCGCCCAGAAGGATGAACAACTCGGCAGAGCTACTAATTATTTCTCTCGTGATAATTCAACGATAATCGTGAAGAGTGAGGCGACGGGGAGGTTTCAAAAGGGAGATCTAATGAGGCCCACTTCCCAGATGGGAGTGGGAAAAGAGGAGTAAAAAGGTTGTAAGGGGGTCGTCTGTAATTATGCGGCTGGTCTGCGACCCTCAATAGCCTCCGATGAAGGGCCCGCAGTTTAAATACCGCTCGCTCTTCACCTGACATCCCCGGCCCTCGCTCTCGCCCCCACAGCCCCAACCTCCTAATCAAACCTCCGCATCGGTACCGCCGCAGCTATCGGAAACCGACGTATTCCCAGTAGGAAATAACACTAGTCTCCTTTCAGTTTATCGTTTTCAATAATGAACCTTTGTAATCGATCACGAAAAAAAAAACAAAAAAAAATAATAAAAGTTATTGATTCACGTTTCAAGATACGCGGATTTTAAAAATCGAATAAAAACAACAAACCAATGAATCCATCCGTACGCCGTTCGCCGCCCGAAGTTTTTCCCGAAAACTACGTTTACGGAGAACAGTTCCGATAATGTGAAACTACATGATTACTGCTGTTCCATGCAGGATATTGCGATGTGTAACTGCAATAGTTTACCTTTCTCCATAAACTGCAAATATCTGGGGGTCTGGTTTGATTGGCAATTAAAATTTAAAACCCATATAAACTCTGTCATTAATCGTTTAAGGAAATTAATGTATGTTTTTAAAATAGTTAGAGATTTCTTACCCAAGTACCAGCTCCGTTCTGTATACTTGGCATTAGCGGGCTCCATAATAAATTATGGAATTTCTGTGTGGGGTGGAGCTTGTGTGACCCACTTGAAACCTTTACAAATGGTTCAGAACAGTGTTATAAAGATATTACTTCGTAAGCCTATCCGATATTCTACAATTCTTCTTTATAAGAACATTAACGTTCTTAAAATTAAACAGTGTTTTCTACTTTCTTCTTGTTTGGCAGTTTTTGAATTAGGTTTATTTGAATCATGTGTATCTAATTTACCCCATACAAGAACTGCTAACCTTAGTAATTTAGTGGTACCATTAACTAGAACTGAGTTCTATAAGAGGGGTGTTTTTGTACAAGCGGTTTTTTTTTATCTTAATAATATTAATCCTAGGAACTTTAACAACAGAAGTTCATTGAAGAAATTCCTCTCTTCGAAATTTTGCCTACCTCAATGAAAATTTTCTTGTAATGTTAGCTTTCTTTTTGTTCTAAGAGTACTTATTTATGTTAGTTTTTTTTTTTTTATTTTTTTATTTTTTTTTTTCAGTTTAGTACATAATTTTCTGCTCAGACTTGATTAAGTAGCTCTGCCAGTTCCCTCGAAATAATCCAACATTTTCGGTGTAACAAGGTAGTTTTTGTGTCGGATGAAGGTAGGAGAAGTCAAATGAGACCACTCGGTAAAATCGGTCCTCCTCAACGGTCGAGCAGCAGAGCCCGTTTATGAACTTTTCAACTGGCAGGCATATGTTTATATCTTACTATTTGCTGTAATTTGTATTTTTTCATTTGATATTTAAATAAACACAATCAGAGAACCCACGCCTACCAACTAGCTTCTCGTACACCTCTCATGACAGAAATGTTATTTAGTCTGATATCGGTGCAAAACGTATTTTACTTTATAAGCCTTTCTAATGGAATTGCAATCGTCTTTGATTACCTCCTTAGATTTTGTTGTTCTTACTTTTCAAGATGCATAGATTCCAATCCGCGGCCTTGGAATTGATGTAAAAAATCCCACCGCCAGGGTGGATGGAAAATGGACTCCGCCAGTGGGTTTTAATTTCCGGCCAACCCGATCGCCTTATGTGCTACCCATAGACCAACAACTCCGTTGGTTCGTTCCATCCTAGAGTATGGGTCCATCGTGTGGTCGCCATACTCTCAGAACGTTTCTGATCGAATCGAACGGGTCCAGCGTTGCCGTGTAGCAGATTGCACCTTTGTTATCGGCCTTCTTAGTAGGGAAGGCCGATAGTCGGTAGGACTATAGATATACCGACAGTTTCACACTATCGATATACCGATAGTTTCACTCTATCGATAGGACTATCGATAGTCGGCTGACTCGATGTTTGGGAATACGAAATAACTCTGCTCGCTCCCCTTGAAATTTAAAGCTTCACTTGAAGTTAATTCATTCCAAGAATTAAAAGGCATGTACAATAGATATATGGTTCCTCCTATTCCCAACTCAAATTCATTGAATGGGAGCAACAGTGGATAGGTCTACAAAACCTCGGGGGGGTGTCAAAAACCTGGGCTTTAATGAAGATTTAACGAAAGGTATAAGAAGGTAGAATACTCAAGCGTAGGAAAAAAGATAATGGCGATCCAAATTCTTCTCAAGGCCAAATTATTATCTGTTTGAGTCTAAACAAAAATTATTATAGAGCTGAGTTAAAGTAGATACAGATATTTTACATAGGAGGGTGGACCCCATCACCATTGAACGTCCAAATAGATGCACGTTGGAAGAGGCTGATCTATTTGCCGACAATGAGGATAGGGTCCAGGCATTCCTTTTCATGTTCCGAACTATCGATGCTTTCGATACTATCAATAGTTATTCACCGATAGTATCGCACTATCGATAGTGTCTCACTACCGACTATCGGCCTTCCCTCGAGAGAACGTTGTCTAAATTTGCGCGAAGTGAGTTAGCAGTTGAGTGGATTTCTACGGTTACGTCATCGTCAGTAACGAACCTGAACTGATCATGTTCATGTTTGTTCTCTGTTCATGTTTGTTTCTGACCGAACCGTCGAAATCGATCTAACTGCGTAAACTCATCATTTTTGCGGAAATATAGACAACGTTCTATCTTACTCCGTTTTTATTGAAACGGGTTTCCACAACTTCGTCGCGAGTGCTTAGTCCGTGTTAACGAGTTTATTAATTTTTTATAATTGAATCAAATTTCCATTAGAAATATTGAATTTTTTCTGCTTCCCCACTACTTGTGGATAGTTATTAAGATATTAAAACACCATTTTTCGATAACAGGAGGTAGTCACCGATAGTATCGAGCTATCGATAGTGTCTCACTGTCGACTATCGGCCTTCCCTACTTCTTAGGTCTGTGATCGATTGTCCTGAACTACTACAATGGATTGACATTCATGCGTCTCACGTGTGCGAAGTTTTTCGGATCATACGCTGGACACCCATACTCCACAGAGGCTCGCTATTGAGACTCAAATTACTCCTGTATATAGTACTGATATGCCTGATATATCTTTATGGGTGTTCAATGTGGGGATCAGCGTCAAATAGCCAGAATACAAAGGTAGCAAAATAAGCAAAATCATTTTAAGATTAATATTGAACCCCTCCTGGTATGTCCGTAACTCGGTCATTCATGGCGATCTCGTTGTAGCGGAAGTCAAGGAATCATTAAGCCAACCTAATTCAGTCAGTCAACGAATTCATTCAGCCGATCTATTAGCTCTATCACTCAACACCACAACAAATCTTCATCCGATTTCGAAGAGAGATTCTCCTTTCAGCTGCAACCAAGGAGATTAAAGCGAAGACGTCCTGTTAACCTCCTGGAATGACTGGTTGCACAATACGGCATTACGTATATTTATATATACGTAATCTGTTATAAAATGAAATATATTTTTAAAAAATCCTAAATTAATTGTGATGTTATTGTTTAGGCGAATTGATATGTTATATTTAATGTGTCGTGTCTCACCTTTATCAATATGTGGTTTCTTATAATTGAAATTATTAGGAAGTCTATCAATGGACCCCCTTCAAATATGTTTCATCACCGTTTTCGGTCATTTTTAGTTCATTGTTATCGAAACGCAATGTGTATGTATGACGCAAAGAGTTATCATCAAAGTAATCTTTAAAAAAAGGCAATCAGGGTGTCATTTAGAACTGAAAATAGGTTTCATTCCGCAGAAATTCATAGATAGAAGATAATTGCAACTTCAGGACCTAAAACTTTTAGGCTAAAAGTGACCCCACAAACGTCACAATGACTAGGAACAATCATGTAGTAGAACGTCAGCGTTTTTCCCTTGTTGTTAAGAAACTTCGTTAGTTGCAGCTCTAAGTGCATTTCGATAAAATAAGACTGCAACGGTGGTGATATCGTAAAAAAATATGTATTCTTGATAACTTTAGAGGAAGCCGGCCAACAACTGGAGATTGATTTCCTAGAAGAATCGCTCCTTTTTATAAATTATCGTCATTTATCTCATTTTTACCCGGTCGACCAAAAAGATACGAAGTTATTCCGTTCTCAGATTCTTCGCAACTGCAGTGAGTTCACCGTGGGGTCTCGTCAAGTTAATATCTCGAACGGTTCGGAATTTCAACAGATCTCTACACGTACAACGTCTCCGAATCCGACTGATTCCGTCATTGAACGGTAGGTAAATAAAAGATTCAATTTTTAGTTCATTATTTCGAGAAAAAAAACGGTGGTGATCGTGAAGCAAAAACGTTTTGTAAACCCCCTCAAATTTCGTCATTTTACATTTCAAGTGAGTAGATTCCAAATCTGCCATGCCGTCTGCAGTATCGTCGAAAAGCGATTAAAACTCAATATTTACCGCATTTTTTTTTTTAAA
This sequence comes from Creontiades dilutus, assembly GCA_031894815.1. Taxonomy (NCBI): domain Eukaryota; kingdom Metazoa; phylum Arthropoda; class Insecta; order Hemiptera; family Miridae; genus Creontiades; species Creontiades dilutus. Next base: position 857,093 of record JAVIWC010000324.1, read on the forward strand.
TTCCACTGAGGCCCTGGAGGACCTATTGTGGCTGGAGGAGGAGGTCGAGACCTCCAACTCCTTCCCAGGCACATTTGTCTACCCGACCTGAGCACCCTGCCTACCGGGCACTAAATGTCCAGTGGACGGCACTTGTACCCATCGTCAGGAGCTGCCTGGGACCCAAGCACTAACTGCCTGGTATTTGCTAGGTGGGCATTACCATCCCAGTCTGTTGTGGCGACCTATTGTCGTCAACCCCAGATAAAGCTGGAAGGTCCACCCTTCCCCACCACATTTTGGCGAATGAGAGGAGATCCTTTACCTCTACCGTTTTAATAACCTGGGGATCAACAGAAGCTTGCCCCCAGGTTAGAAAACGCTGTCTTGCCAGCATAGGGCAGTGGCAGATCACATGACACGCAGTCTCGTCCTCAGCCCCACAGAACCGGCAGAGGGTTGTTTCAGATTTGCCCATTTTGTGGAGATGATAATTAAGTGGACAGTGCCCCGTTAAGAGCCCTGTCACTATACGTATCTCCTTTCTTCCTAGGCTGAGCAGTTCATTAGCTCTCTTCCTGGAGAAATCAATAAATTGTTTTGCCTGCCTCTGTCCCCTAACTCGGAGCCAGCAGGCAGTACCCTTCTTACTCTCCCATTTGGAAAGCTCTCCCCGATGAAAGCTCTCCGTTGTGCCCAGGAAGGGTTCCGGACCATTTACCGCATTATTGGGGCCGGAAAACTTAATATTCTCAAGTCCAATGAGCAGAATTAAGATGATATAGAAAAAACAATTTCAAAACAATGTTTAGGAAAAACAATTTTCGTCAAAATTTAGACGATTGTTATTATTCGTTTATGATTATGATATTATTATATGATGATTATTTAATTCGCTAAAAAAAGGGCAAAAGCGCTTTAAAAAACGCTGAATCAAATAACACCTGAGGAGTTGGGCGGGTCTACAACCTTAGGTTTGCCCGAATTTCGAAGTTGGCAAAAGCTGTACAACATCTTAAAAATAAAAATTAACTTCATAACATCAACGACTTCTTTGACGACAGAAAGTAGTAGAACACTCGCGAGTTAGCGATTTCATACCTTGAACATTTTGATACTGCACTTGCTCCGACAAAACTGACTTGAATGCTCGTGGTCGTTCCACGTAAATCACGTTTATTTTTTATGAGAAAGTGTGATACTATAGGAGTAACAGCGGATGAGATCAAGTACAGATAATATTAGTAAAATTTAGCACAAAACCAGTAAAAACACAAACATTTGGGGAGTTTTTGCTTTAAATACTATTTTATTTGTAAATCTATTATAATAACTGAAATAAATGGGTTCACCTATGCCTCCCAAGCAGAAAAGACCTCCTCGCTATGAGTTAACTGGAATATTTTAGAGCAGCAAACATCCACCAAATGGTTTGAAAATTGGGTCCTTATCTTTCTAGCCTAAGGTGATTGATAAAAGGCAAATCTCTGCAACGACCGTTATAGATTTTTCATGGAAAGTCTCCGATTAACTACACATCAGCGTTAACAAGTGTTAGTGAAAATACTGAGGTGAACAACCTTCGACTCTGTAAACTACGCAAGTCACTTTGAGCAACAAATTACATGAAGATCTAGTAGGTTCAGGTAACTACGTCCAACGTTGTAATTGAAGTTGAGCAATCGCTTGGAATTGATGTACTGCTTCATGTTCTACAAAGGCTCTCAATCATTTCGTTTTGTTTCAGAGTAAAGAACCAATTCGAAAGACGTACGCTAACCTCTACCATCTGGCTGAACTTGACTTATCCTTGTACCGCACCCTCATCAGAAGAACGAATTCAATATTCCCTCTCACTACAGGGGTTTATCGTAGAACTTCTACGAATGGCAGCAGAAAATTTGATTTCCTGCTGAACTTTGGTAATATAAAAATAGAGCAATGAATTTCGAAGTGGACTACAATACATATGACGATTTAGTAGCGAACATTACGGGGTTCACACCGAAGGAACAACTTATGGTAGACAGTGCTATAGCTGGGGTGGGTCTTCTTGGACTAGTGGGGAACCTTCTGTCTACCATAGTGTGGACTAGGCCAGCGCTGAAATCCCCTTCCGCGGTCCTGCTAACTGCTCTGGCCACTTGCGACATTCTTATCATCTTGAGCACCAACATCCTTCGCTGTCTTGCAGCGGTGGTAATAAATTATTACGAACACACTCCGGCCGTCAAGTACCTCGCTGACTACATCCAACCGTTCGCGGTGGTCTGGCTTAATCCCGTATACATCATAGCGAAAACGTCTTCCATCTACCTGACCCTAGTGGTGACTCTGGAACGATACGTCGCCGTGTGCTACTGCTTCCACTACCGCGAAATATGCACTCACAGAAGAGCGTGCGTCACTTCGGCAGCCATCATGATTTTGTCCACCCTCTACAACCTTGTGCGATTCTGGGACACAGAAGTGGTTACGAATTTTGACGAACACGGTGAAATAATTTCCTTAGAGTTCATGGACAGTGAATTAATGAGTGATTGGTACTATAGTACTGTATATATCCAGTGGTTGTATCTGTTCATCATTTTTCTCTTACCACTGACAATAATTGTTATATTGAATACAATCATTTACCGTGAGGTAAGTAACATTAATCCATAATATTATATCCGTTCGTCTGTATTGCCTGTGGCTTTTGTCGTTCGTTTAAATAAATGAAACATCATTTGTAGTTTCATAGGACGTCGCTCAAAATCGAATCATGAAAGAACGATACCTACAAGATGGAGGGCTCATTCTATCCAAAGGGGTGTGGGACAACTCAAGCATGAGAAATAACGTCTCCCGCATTACGTTTCGTACATAGCTTCCTCCTCTAGACAACATGAGCGTCTATTTCTTTTGAAACGTTTTAGATAATCTTGGAAGATGTAAAATGTAAGTTCGTTCATCGTTGCAACGATTCAAGAGAAAGGAATGCCGGGGGACATGTTGTAGCACACTTCAACGCCTTCAAAAGTTCGGTCGACATATATTGCAGGTCTTTCGCACTAATTCTATTGGATTGAATGATAATGCTATTGTGTTTGATATGAACTTACTTGACTGTTTCTTCTCGAACATCCTCCAAATTTGAGCGAGATCAAACCATCAGATCCTGAGAAAATTATGCTTAACCGGGCGCAGAATATATTGATTTATGAGTGGTGAAACTAGCAGGGGGGGGGGGGGTAATCTACGTTGTAACCCGCACGTTCCCTGACCTCCATAAGACAGAATCAGTGTAAAACCATTTGTTTGTGTGTGAAGAATTTCGTCGACTCTGTTCAAGCTACAATTCCGATTTCCTAGGAACGATAACTTTGTTCGCATTGGTTTTTTGAATACTTGCTTCAATATTTGATCAATTTCGACGGTTACGCTTTGGCTGAATAATTCTACGTATTTTGTGACCCTATTGATACACAGGGTGTCTACAAAACACTTATAATGTATTATTCCTTCAAGGGATCTATCTGTCATTAAACATTCGATTTGACATATGAAGAGAAAAACTGATCAGATTAATCGTATTACTCACGAGCGAGCTAGTGAGACCGGGAGTTAGGCCCCAAGGAGGTCTGGGTGGTAGCGATTTAAATGGTGGTCGATAAGTGGGAAACAATTTAGATGCAGTCGGAGCACCCGCAGGATCAGAGCTAGATCTGTGTAAACCCAGGTCACCTGAGGGAGTAGACTCCCTGCAGGTCACTCAGTCCAAAGACAAGGCCCGCGGGAGAAGTTCACCAGTTCACTCCGTGGATGAATGCGGCCTGCAGTTTGCTCCGCAATTCACTTTGTGAATGAATGGGACCTCTATTATCTTCGTGTACAGTCAGGGTTCGGTAGATGACAGACGTTCACTGTACTCCTGACATGAGTATAACAATGATAGGTACCAACCTTCGGCGACCTGCCCAGGTTGTTAGGTGGGGCGAGTGAACGGTTATCTTGAGCCAAGAATCCTCAGCAAGAGACGTTTGCGGCCTGCAAGTCTCTTGCGACCTGCAGGTCTCGAACTTCACTTGCCACGAAAATTTAGCGACCGTCTGAGTAGTTCGAATGTCGGCCACGGGGAGCGATGCTGTCGCAAACGTCTTGTGATGAACTGCGGGTCTTCCTTCTGTAGGTCATTTGGGACAAGTTCACTTGAAAGAGAAGTTCTTTGAGACAAGGTCACTCACTCACTACCCACCTCTAATCAGAGCTGCATTCTCTATTTCTCACCAGTTGGTTCAAAGAACCCTACAGAGCCAAGGCCTCCACCCCCATCACTAGACAAAAGCGTGTAAAACGATCAACCTGATCACTCCTGCCTGTCTTTTCTGCAGCTGTCAAATCGAATGTTTAACGACCAATAGTTTGCTTTCATCATAGGTGCAAATCTTATTGCTGCCACACAACCAAAGGTGGGTTAAGGAGTAAAATCAAAAGTGATTATACCGTTAGAAAGCTGTGATTCTGGCGCAGTAGTTGAGTTTACCGGCAATAGTTCATAATCACCAATTACGAGAAATTGGAGAAAAACGGAAAGTTTTTGAAAAGTTATTAAGTTCACTTTTCAGGTTGCTTTATTAACTGTAAAATTCAACTGAACATTTTTTATTTGGTATTAAGAAGAAAGGGAATTATGCGGTCTTTCCAACGGTCTCTTCAAATTTGAAATTACTCTGGAAATGTGAGGAGCATGTTCGTTTTCATGAAGTAAGGTCCATAGCACTTCACATGAGACGTGTTTTGTAAATTCCCTGTATACAAGGGCCATCCTCCCGGTATACCATATGAAGGGTACAGGGGAAAAACCTCACCATCGCCAAAAAGCTGACTTCGAGAAAAACGCAATAGAAAGTTTACGAATGAGAAAGTAATGAACCATGGCCAAAAAGCATGAGGTTACGATTTCACTGTACTCTTCCGCTACCATCTAAAATGCTGCTGGTAAAAAAAAAAAAAAAGTTTTGGAAAATCATAAAGGTATAGAAATGAAAATCTGCTACTGCTCCAGCATAGGAATTGGAGTTTCATCCTTAAAAATCATCAAATTGGGAGTAAGGATGTTGATAAATACAATAGAATTTCAAAAAACCTAATTTATATTTCGAAGCTGAAAAAATTAAAATTTTCAGCAGGATACAAAAAGTGAACCAGGACTCATTTAGGCCCGCCGCAAATTGAACCCAGCACACGCACAGCCCACGCCCAGCCCATCCCCAACCCACGACCACGGGCTGGGTCGGGTACTGCATATTGAACCCAGTCGTGTGCCACACCCTTGTTTTGCCACTCCTGGATCTCGATTCAGAGTCAGAGACTGAGGAAGTCCTTACTTTATATTCTTCAATTAAACCAAAAAATGTAAAAGAAACACCTATTTAGCTGAGAGAAGTACTGGTGGTGAATTTAGTGTTTTCGGATGAACCGAATAGAGAGACTGGTAAAACTGCTTCACATTTGATTTCTTCAAAAACTGGGTGAGATAAAGAAAATCGCGGTATTTAGCAGCTTTGATGGGGAGCTTCGGGGGGAGGGGTGGTAGATTTAAACCACAATTTTTTGATTAGTTATTTTTTTCATCCATTGTAGCCTTTTTGCTTTTTCCGACAATAGCGTATTTTCCGCGCAATTCACTTCACTTTCCTAGTGTCCACACTTATAGCTACACACACTACTCTATTTTCGTTACACTGTACTATTTAACACTACACTTCGCTATTGGCTGTCAAGACTCCTTTCTTCCTGCTATTCTCAAGAACTTGTCCTTTGTCCCTTAGTGACCACCCTCCCAATCTCTAGTAATCTCCTTTGCCTTGAGGACTGAAATGACGTAGGTGTTCACTCATCCCAGGTCCCTTTTGCTGATGTCACCTTGGCAATGATATTATCTTGTATTATCTCTCCAATTTGAACAACCAAATCTTGCCTGAGAATATCCCAGAGTGGGCATACAAAGAAGGTATGAAAGACATGGTCCTCTTCTTTCTTGCAGTGCAAGCACGATGGTTCCGATGCCTTTCCGATTCGCGCCAGATAAGATCGAAAGTAGCCATGTCCAGTAAGGAAGATCCATCTGACAAGCCTTCTCCTGATCGTTCCCTCTATCCACGAATCAAACCACAATCATGTGGTTCTTACCCATCGCGCACTCAATGAAGCGGTATTTCCCTTGTAAGACGTAGCTACAACCTGCTTTTATACGGGGGTAAAAAATGTTTTTCACCGAAAAGGACTGTACATTCAGAAAGCACACGGCAAAATCGTTCAGGTAGCGGTGCTAACACATTTTCGACCAGAATGGTGATGATGGTTTTTCTCCTGTACCCTTCATTTCTTTTGACTCTTCAAATTTGAATACAGTAAAAATCCATATAGAAGCTGATGAGCATAATTTGTTGCAGTTCGTGAAGGCAAGAAGGGTGAGGCAGACAATAACGGGTAGTCAGGCAGAGGAAAACCGACTGACGATAATGCTGGTGTACACAATCCTTGAATTCCTCGTGTGCACTTCTCTGAGCATATTCTTCAAAACCGCCAACATCGTAGGTGTCAACAAAGATCACCTCGGATTCAACCCCGTTAAGTTGGAACCGATCGACAGCTTTTTGGACACCTTAAACTCTTCCATAAATTTCGTAACGTACATCGCATTCAGAGGGCCGTTTCGAAGAACGTTCTTACAAACGTTCCACCATCAGGGGGAACCGCAATCGTTAGAAACGCTCTGACATATTCTCCTGTCAATTTGAACAAATTTCCCGTCAATTACAGTAACATAGACTAAAGATGAAATTGATTGAGGCATCCTCCAAATCGATTAAGGATTCTCATTATTTTATGAGATTAGTTTCGCTTGTAATTGCCCTCATCAGATTCTGTCTTTGATTATTTTCACTTAAAAAGAAGTACAGGTAGGTGGAATACGAGTAGGTACTTGTAATAAATTGATTTAAAAAATACGACGCCACTGGACCAACTGACCCTATCCGACCTGAGGGTGCAGGAGCATCATCTCCATAAAATGGTTACAAAGAAGTGATCAAAGTTTTTCTTGAAAAAAAAAAAAAAAAAAAAAAAAAACGTCGATTTTTTTTTTAAATTTAATGTTTTTTAATTTAATTTTTTTTTAATAAAAAATTATCTTGTTTTATATATTTGTACATACATTTTGCGTTTGGAGTGATTTTTTCAGCCCAGTTTCCAATAACAGACAAGCATTTAGGGCGTATTTTTCGTCATTTCCATAAAAATGGTAAAAATGTTGAATATGACTTGGAAATGCTCATACAGGGTGTCCCCTTCACTTGATGTAAACAAAATTTTGGGCCAAAACTAAACAGAAAATGGAGCAAAGCGCTGTTAGCCGTACTTTTCCATCTCAACCCCAGAACTAATTGGAACGTTGGTATTGAAGAGGTCTGCGTAGAATTGCAATGAAGACATTTCCGCCCACCGTTCACCATAATGTTTCTCCAGTAACTTTTCTCTCTTTTAAAGGTTTTAAAGGAACTGAGCTAGGCTTGGTTGGCGGGCGGAGGTTGGCCAGACGTTGTCGTCTTTTAAGTTGAGTCTTTAAGGCACTAAAGTTGGTTGTCTCGAGATAAAAGAACGTTAAAAAGTCGTATCTGGCAATCGTTTTGCGTTAGAAAAGTGCGGTTGGCGGCGCACAGAGGTTCAAAAACCCTGTCCAGGTAGAAAAAAGTTAAATTCCCTTTTCACAAAAGAAAGAACTCCGGTTCTGGGGGTGTAGAGGTTTCTGAATTCAATTTGAAACTCGTCTCCCAGGATCAGCTGTAGTTTTTCAAATTTACATATCCGGATTGTTTAAAACCATTCAAAATTCCCATCTTGTTCATTAAAACGAAAAACAGTTGTTCATGTTGGATATTTAATGCTGAACAAATCTATGGCACATAATGGGTTGGAAATAAAGCCTTTATGCGTTTTTTTTCTAAAAAACATGTTTGGCCCTTTTTTTAAATGTAGGAAGGTTATTTTTTTTTATTGAGACAACGAAGACAGGCGGGAATCAGAACAAACATCAGTGCATATTTGATGCGAATAGTCATGCTTTACGTTAGACCAATTTTCCGGAAGCCGTCGTTGTTGGTTGACTATGGCAGTTGAGCGAGTAGACGCAACTCACTTCGCTGTTAGCACAGTTCTAACTCCGATTGGAATTTCGATTACACTGTTCTGCAAAAAAAAACTTTTCCCCCCTCCCTTGAACAATATTGCCTGATACTCATGTTTTCCGTGAGTCCGGATCTGAACTCAGAAAAATTCTATCACCCTCTGATTTTGATAGAAAAGAGGAGAAACTTGGAAAAAATGAAAAACTGTACTTGAAAATTATTATCTTTATAACAACAGATTTTTTTTTCTTTTTCAACGGTAAAATATAATTGATTGAATCCTGCATGCTATCAGGTATAATACTAGATATGACACAACTCAAAAAATGTACACACATCGTCAATGAGTAGTTTTTTTCTTTTGTACTCTTCCTCCTTCGTCTCCCGCTGCAGTGTCCAGCAGTAATCCGCCAGCATCTTCTCATTCCATTTGCCAGTATATATTTTTTCCATTCCGGGTGTCTTGGTGGAATTGTTCTCCATGTTCGTCCGAAACTGCACCCGAATTTGGGGCGAAAAAGTCTAGGTGACTATGCAGACAAATGTATTTTTAAGGACATATTGCATCCCAATGTTTTATATGAAGAAAGCAGTTCTTGGACTATTTTTCGGTAGTCACTAGATTTTTGGTTTCCCAAAAACTTGGCGCATCTCTCGAAAAGCAATCCAAGCCTTTTTCTCACTAGTATTTAACTTTGCTTCGAAAGTGAGGTCCTTGAGTAGATCTCGAATTCGGGGTCCTACGAAAATTCCCTCCTTTATCTTACCATCGCTGAGATGCGGAAATTTTTGTTCTAAGTACATGAAACCTTCTCCTTCCTTGCCACTAATGGAGGATCGGCAATGTTTTTTTCATCTACTTTTTCCTTACGCTCTGGCCATTTTTTTTAACGACGCAATGGACTCTCCACTCGCACAAAAACAAGGATTTGAATGAAAAGGATAACACCATAAATGAGAAAGGAAGGTCATTCCCCTAAAGATCCAGGTAGGGACCCGATCCCTGCCTCAAGATCAAATACTGAAGAAACACTTCTAGCCATATTTCATCAACCACTTGTAATATTCACATCAATTTTTTTTCGTACAAATATAATTCATTGCGCTCAAAATCATCGGGCTTTGGAATTTTGTTCACTGTGTTTTGATGCCAAAAAAAATTCGCCAAATTTACAAAAAAACTCACATTTTTGTACTAAAAAACTAGCACTTCTCAAGAAACTGTGCGTGATAGATAGAATCTGATTTCAAATTCGTGTTCAGCACTGTGAAAACAGTAAGAAAGCATGTTTTGGTTTGAAGGAGGATTTTCGTGCAGAACAGATAATTATCTGGTTTCCTCATACATGTATCGCCCACTGTGACTGGTTCGATGTTTATAAAGATGAAGAGCACGTCTTCATGCTTTATGTTGGATGCCTTGTCCTTTCCCAACCGCTGTACTCATGCCAACTTGAAACATCAATACTTGTCTGGAAGCAGTCGATTTTACAGCGCGCAAACCATGCGAATGTTTCACTCGGAGGTGTAACTGAATACGCGCACCACGAGTTTTACTGAATCGAGGGCGGTAGTTGGAAAGGCTTCATTTTACGGGGCGCTTTCCACTTTATACCGTGCTGATGTAGGACAAGAGCGGACAATCGATCCCGTGGATGATACATGCATGAGGTTCCTGGGTAAAGTTTTTCTTCCGAAGAAGTATAGTTCTAATACTCGCGTGAGACAGGGTTTGTTTCTGGGGTCATTCCATACCCAGACAGACTGGAAATGTACCGACCCCCTCCGATTTTGTTCATACTTGGTTTAGTTGCTTCTATTAACGAATAAAAAAGGCCTGCCAGGTCAGTTCCTCCGAAAATGAACGGTTTTGGAAGCTATAGCAGTATGATAATTTGACCATTTTTTCGATTTTTTATGACCTAAACATGGTTTTTTGACTATATCTTCGGTTCTAATCGATCAAACAAAAATCAAATTAAACGTACGCGTAAAACTTGTACTTTTCATCTTTAAAACGGAAGGGTCCCCCTGCCCCTCTCGCGGAGCGGCGTGACCGGCCTCTTTCTTAAGATGCCAAATATTTTGTTTGATCCCCACCCCGTGACCCCTTGCTGTTCCAATAAACCTTCACGATTAGCAAAGTACAAGTTTTACGGGTCAAACTGGTGTTGTACCTCATGTGTAGAATTGCCGCGGTACTGACTATGAAACTTTTTTTACCACTGTTACCTTCTTACCCATACCCGTAAATTGGCAGACTTTGCTTGCTCATAGCTCGTAAACGGTTGGAGATATGGAAAAGTTGAAAGAGTCCATCCGAATGGAAATCTCAAGAGCTACAACTTTTCTTACATGACAATTTTCGATATATCGAACGGTTTTCGAGATAATTCAGCTTTACATCGATAAAAGGCGAAATAAAGTGAAATAATGGCGGTACATAGCCCTTAAAATCGTTATAACTCCGTCAAATGAAAGTAACAGACAGAACCCGTTGGAGGCATTGGATAAAAAATTTAATTAAACAAATTTTAGGACCTCGAACGCCTAATTCTACTGAGCGACTTTTTAAAGATCACGTTTTTAAGATTTGCGGATGTTATCCGCCGGACAAACAAGACGGACGCTGATACCGGGCTTTCTGCTGGGTCCGTTGCGTTCTTTTCTTTATCAAGAAGAAAATCAGACCGCGTACGTTTAGTTTGATCGATTAGAACCGAAAATATAGTCAAAAAACCATGTTTAGGTCATAAAAAATCGTCAAAATAGCATACTGCTATAGCTTCCAAAACCGTTCATTTTTGGAGGAACTGACCTGGCAGGCCTTTTTTATTCGTTAAACGAATCAACTACACCAAGTATGAACAAAATCGGAAGGGGTCGGTACATTTCGAGTCTGTCCGTATCTTTTCAGCTTGAAAATGTGACAGAGGAATATGTCACTGCGTTTTTATGCAGCTTCATTCGCCCCCTATCAGCTCCGGGTGGGGAGGAGAGTGGGCCCTTCCTCCCCATTCCTGGACCCAATATCTTTCTGTACGCTGGCATATCTTCATTAAAATATTGATTAATCTTATTTCGGAGGCACCACAAAATACATGATGAGGTGATACGTATCAATGTAAAATCGTTCAGCCAAGTTTCTGACTTGGTTATCTTTCTTCTGCGATTTTGAGCGTGAGCTTCTTATATTATTCTATTTTTAATCAAAGTGAAGTGTGAAGGCGATATCAATAAATAAAGTACTTCCTCTCTGTGGGAAACTAATAGCATTTTTAATGTAGAAATTCCAAGATATTACGAATGAAACTTACTAAATGAGTAAAGTTTGAAGGAAATTTAGTGGATTAAAATATTTAATAATGATAATCATAAATCTTCATCCATTGACCATTGAAATGCGTCATTTCAGATGGCAAAGGTGCACAAAGACTACGTTTGTACTCGCAGATTGCTCATTGCGTTGCATAATCACCAACGGACAACATATCATAATACGATGCTTTTATATTATTAAAAACATCAAATAAATCTTGAAAACCACAATAAAACATCAAATAAATTTTGAAAACCACAATTAAGAAAATGTAGATTTACCAAATATTACAGATTTTAAATATCGTGTCCGACTGTTCTCTTACTTGTTTTCAAAGCCGATGTGACAACATACTACCAATGATTTTCTTCTGCCAGTTGGCTAAACTTTTTTTTTCAATAATTATTTATTGCGTCAAGTATAAACAACATACATTTGATAATAGTATCGATTACATTACAGAGAGACTAACTAATTAGGTACTTAACTAAGTCTCTATTATTTTTATTGTAGTGGTGCCATTTGATGCACTTGAGTCTCAACTGATTTCACTATGGCTAAACTCACTTCCACAGATCGTGGGGTTTAATCCTCTTGAGACGTCTGAGTAGGTCGTCAACATTGAGCAACTGGACTGCCTCTTCATAGATTAGTCCTTGTAACCGCTTGTGGTGCGCTATGGCTTGCTTCCTGATGACTTCATTTATGGTCGGTATCTGAAGCTCTATATGTAGCCGAACATCTCTGGTGTACCGATATGCAATTACACAGCACCTCAGTACATTATTTTGGAACCGCTGTATCACGTCGTGGCTGCTTTGAACGGTGCACCCCCACAACTGCACTCCATAAGTCCAAACAGGGTTAAGGTCTTGATTGTACAAAAATAGTTTATTCTGGATTGACATTTTGGAATGAAGTGAAGTCGACATGAACTGACTTTGTTTCGTTCATCCTGATCCTCCATTTATCTAGGTTACACGTGGAAACACATCCCTTGTGTCAGAGTTGGATAAAAATGTGGCTGGGGTTAGGTGGATTGATAGATAATTTATTCAGTCAAATGAAATTGATACAAATGCACACATGCATATGATACAATTTGGAATATGAGTTACTCGCTTTAGGGTACTTTACCAACGTTAGGCTTTGCCCTTGTCTTGCCTTTGGGAAAGGTCGGCGATTCAATCATGGATAAAGGCATTTTTGCATTTAAAATACTCACTTACGCGTCTACCAATTGTATGTAATGTTATGGCTATAATGTCCTTATAATTTACAAGTTCAATAGTTCCCGCAGTATGGTGTTGATTTTTTGTCCCCAAAGAAAATGGAAATGGTCTCCAAACTACGGCCCGCGGAAGGATTTGGTCCGGCGCGCCGCTCACGGAAAATATGTATGGCTGGAAAAAATTAGGCTACCGCCAGAACGTGATGACTTCAAGGGAATCAAGAGTTTTCCCAGACAAATGATAACAATTTTTGGTTCAACGTATGTTTCCGAACAAACTTTTTCAAAAATGACACATGCCAAATCCAAATATCCAGCGATACTCGGTAGGTGCTCGGCAGACTGTCAGACCAAAATGTGAGTTTACCAACTACCTATTATGTAAAAAAATGTTCCGAAAATACTGGATAGGGGACCACCACCTCTCAGTATTCGCAATAATCCAATCTAGTTATTGAGAATCAGTTCACTTCGGTTAATGCCTCACATTCTTGCAAAAGTCGAAGCTCAGCAGAGTTCTGGTCTGAACATTTACAAATCGTCATTCGACATGATCCTCATCATTCGTGTAAATATATAACCTATCTAACACGTAGAAATTATTATGTAAACTACTTTTTTTACATGTACGAATCATCATTCTACCGTATATATGCCTACCACCTATCTAACAAGTGAAAATCATCGTTCTACTCTGTATTTAAACTACCTTCTTACATTTACAAGTCAGCATTCTATCCTGTATACAGGGTGGTCACCTAACGTGAACACCCCTTTTATTTTCAATACAAACAGTTTATATGATAATCCAAACAATACGTGTCCAATGATTTTTGACGAGGATTCAACAAATTGTGTGCGCGCAGTCTACACTAACTTCCTTATTTCAAATGAGAATCCCTATTTTTTATTCCAGATTTGGATTCTACGCCAAATTCCAAGAAAAAATAACCCCATACACGATTTGCGCCATCAAAACCTTTTCTCTGAACCCCTACGTATCGCCCATGACTCTCCAGAAATTGTTAACGCTGAATCACGTCCGTTTTTTAATCAAAAGAAAACCACATTCAACTTTCCAAATTTCATTTATTTCCAGATCAACCAGATAACCATCTTGTTTGAACAAGAGCGACAGTTTATCGACGTTCGAGTTTGGAAACGACGACCTACGGGTACAATATCGTACACATTATCAAAACGAAATTCGACTAGTCTGTTGTAAACGGTTAATTAATTTCTATTAATCCTATGATCAATTCCCTAATCGTTGGATCGGTAATCGCTCTACCATATAGTGGCCTCCAAGCTCCCCCGATCTCACTCCTCTAGATTATTTTTTGTGGGGATGTTTCAAGGATAAAGTTTACAATGATTTGCGAACAATTGCAAACATTAATGAACTTCGTGAGCGGATCATTCGTGCTTGCAATTCGATCCAAAGGGAATCCATCCAAGCTGCAACTCATCAATGGATAAAAATAGCGGCGCTATGAGTGCATCAGGATGGTGGCCATATGAAACCGTTATTATGATGGATATCTGGTTGATCTGGAAATAAATTAAATTTGGAAAGTTGAATGTAGTTTTCATTTGATATTCCTACCCTGATTGAAAAACGGACGTCACCACGTGATTCAGCGTTAAAAAACACTGAAGAGTCACGTGTGGTATGTAGGTGTTCAGAGAAAATTTTTTTTATCGCGCTGGTTATTTGGCGTAGAATCCGAATCTGGAATAAAAAATAGGGGTTCTCATTTGATATAAGACTGCGCACACATAATTTGTTGAATCCTCTTCAAAAATCATTGGACACGTATTTTTTGGATTATCATGTATGCTGTTTGTATTGAAAACAAAAGTGGTGTTCACGTTAGGTGGACCACCCTGTATATATTACCTATCTAAGTAACACGCGTAAATCATCATTCTACAGTTCGTTTCCTCGTGTTAAACGATGAGCTGGTTCCTGGTGGACTACAGCACCCGATCGCTGCTTAGAATACCGAAAGTCTTGAGGCTGAAACGGCTGGGCGGGTAGAACTTCGCTTCGTCTAATATGTTAGAGTCGAGTAATTGAGATTTGTGGTCCTCGTGTTAACAAGACTTGTGAGAAGGGGCGGTTCGGGCCCTGTTGGAAACTTCACCCAACTTGAGTTGTTTAGAGGGGAGAATAATACGTATATAAGGTGTATCCAATAACGCTTAATCCTCTCCAAAGTAAGTAAATTACCCCTGGGAATTTGAAATGGCCACCCATTGAGCACGAAGAAGTTGAACCTTGCGTTGTAATGCTATTTAACCTAAATGAATTATTGGATAAATAAGTGTGTTTTCGGATATTTTCGTTGATTTTAAAATCCACTCCAATTATCTCATAACAGTGCCTGGAATAATGATTGTAAAAACGACATGAGTCACATATTTTGCCAAAACCAAGGAAATTTTATGCTTTTAATTCAGTATTGAGTTTCTTGCGTAAATATCTTCCATTCCTAGAATCAGTTGTTCTTGTTTCAACTTTTTCACCATTTCGCTCTCGCATTGCTTGCGAAAACCTTGTGCTGATCTCCTTGGTCGGTCCGCTGCTCTTACATTGTTCCTCGTTCATTCTCCTTCTCGCGTTACCATGGACCTGGACACCAATCTATCTCTGGCCGTATTATCTCTTTCTGCTAATTTACTAGCAGCTGCAGCCATTTGCAGGGTAGTTATGTCCTGTAGATGTGGCTGACTAGGCTTCATTTACCTATACTGAACTTGCACATCTCATGCACTGCATTTTCTCGAGGCTCAAATCATAAAGATGTGACTTTGATCACCTCGTCATACTTTGTCAGCACTTCAGCTTCCTCTTTAGGATCTTTATCATTGGCAATTCTCGGAGCAGCATCTTGCTTCAGGGTATTATATACGTCTACCCCTTTTTGTCCTAGCAGATTTAAAACGGTGGCAATTTCCACTTCGTCCGATCTCTTCTTTTTTCAGTGGCAATCAGACAGATTGAGAAGGTCTGAAGCCAGCTGTTCCTTTTCTAGGTTTCTGCCCTAGTGACCGTGGTGACATCTTGATTCGTGTGACCTTCCGGAATTGACAAAAGTTTTTTTGGCATTCATGTCCAACTTTTCGGAGGATAAAGTGATTTATTCACATCAGTTATTGTGTGAAAATACCTGATCCCATGTAATGCGTATTGTCGAGTTCCAATCATTGAGATGTTTAAGGATTCAGGAAGAGAATAAGTCGCATACATACGACTACATGTAGTCGAGAAGTTTATTTACAAAAATTTTACTTACAACGGAGGCAATAGCGTCAGGTGTCTGGCTGACGTCATCATAAAAGTGAAGTTAAATACACAGATCTCTGGGTATCATCTCGTGTCAAAATAATCATTAGTCTCACCATGCACTAGATGATGAAATGGTGGTATGGGATTTTCTCCTGGATGATTGATGCTGTAATCCAAAGTTCCTGGATATTGGCCAAGAAAACAAACAAAATGACGCAACTTAATTTTAGACATGCGATCGCAGAAACTTATCTCACAAAGTGCACCATTTCAAAAACAGGTCCAGGGCCTTCAGGAAGGTTTGTTTCTTCAGCTATGACATTGGATGACATTAAGTTTGACCGTAACGGCCACTGGGTGACTCATACTCCAAAGAGAAAGAGAGAGAGAGAGAAAGAGATGTGCTACATTGAATTGCCATTCCAATACAAGAACCATGTGTCAAAAGTGCCATGTAAGCTCATCCGTCCATTGCTTTATGCTTTTTGATGCAAAGCTGAGACTTCTTCTGTGGCAGATAATCTCAAATACGTATATTTTTCCGTAAAAATAGTTTTTGAGTAATGCAACTCCTACAGTTTATATCATGGCAGGCTTTATCCAGTGCAAACTGCCAAAATGGAAGATGGACTGTTAGTTGTACCAAAGTAAGAAATTTCATCACCCGTATCATAAGCGCACAGCGGTGTCGTACCGCTCATAGCAATTTCACTTAATTGGAGATATCACTATTTTTAAAAATATTCTTCCTGGGTTCCTGAGTTCCAAATGTGCAACCTTATACAAATTTCATCAACATTTTAAAAAATGAAAAGATGCGGGCGTTAATTGCATTGTTATTAGGTCTCAAACGAAAAAAAAAAATCTTAATAGTGAATGAAGTCGGATTTTTAGTTGGGTAAAAACAAACTCTACGAGGCACTTTTTGTTGCAAATTAGTTGTAAAATCGGTCCTTGAAGTTTGGTCCATTTCAACGGTACAGTGAAGGTCTTCCATGTTCTTACAATCAAGTGCTTCTGAGTTTCCCCGAAATAACGAGTCGAATGGAGGCTTCCCTGGCTTTTGGTTCCATTTATTTGAGAAATGCAGAGTTATTTTACCAATTTAAAAGTAACGATGGATTCTTTACTTTCCTGCTTGATCAAACGAATATCTGTAGCTGAACGCATTAGAGCCACATCCTACTCCTGGGATAATTTTCAAGGAGCCTGGTGGTCACCTCCATGTTTCCATTCAATTGGTTTTTCCCATCAGTAGCTTAATTATTTGTCTAGAATGGGGGTAGGCAAAGGAAGGCTTTTAATTACAGCCCGAGGTTGCAGCGTTGTACTGCCCTCTCCCAATTAGCATTCACCGACCATATAATGTATATTGCAGATTGGACAGGTGCTCGGTGATGGGTGAACTCGTTGGTTCCATTGTGTCCGATCGATTGGGTTCAGACTTATTTGGTAATAGTTGATTACTTTCGTCAGGTGAAATCCATTGAAATGCAGAGAGGACAGAAGGTAATTAAAAAATTACGCGACTGGAGGATCACAGAGGCCGTTAATTAAAACGTTCAGTTCATTAGCAACGAAGATGAAATGGTCAATTACTGTTTACAGTACATGTCAGTCCAAGATTTTCAAACGTCCATCTTTTGTATATTGATCGAAACATTTGTTAATCTTATTCAAAAGCCTAGAAGAAACGGCAGAGAATTCTTCAACAACTAATGTCAACCCTCGTGTAATTTATTTTCCTACTTACTGGAATCAATCACGTATATTGTAAACAAGTTTCTCTTCGATTCCATTAACCGATGACTAGCAGAGTGACAGATGGATTTCTCATGACAATGCGAACGATTCTCCTGGAGAAAATAAGTTACTCGAACCGCCCCTGTCAATATTACTGGAAAAGGGCTACTGGGAGCAACCTCCTTAGGTCTTATAAGTAGCACTTTCAACGCGGGACCAGAAACCCGACCCAACGCCCCTGACGGTAGTACCTATTCACCGGGCCCATATGGGAAGGTTCACCTCACCCATGTGAAGAACAGGCGATCCGCACAAAATGAACACATCGATGTGAAAACGTCGCATTCTATATTTTACATAGGGAACTAATTAGGAAACGAGGTTTCTAGATGGAGCCAGGTACTCAGGCGGGATTTTCAAAGTTTGGAACAGCTAGAAGAGCCAATGATGTCATATGACATCACCCGTCAGTTGACGAGATCATCCGCGTTGAAAGTGGTAGCTCTTTTCGATCCCATATTAATTCATTTCATGAAGTAAATTTTACTTACTCCCAAATTAATGTTTGATTTTTCGCTCTGAATCACCATATTTCGTTATGTGTCCCTCCGAGGAAAAGACATCCCAGCTGGGAATGGTGTTGAGATAATTTTGGAGTAACTTGTCAATACGTACCCTCAGCTGGTGTTAATTGTTCGTGGAACACTGGAATAAACCAAAAAGTGGGAAAGAAAAATTATAGTTGTCAAGTGATGGGAGTTAGTACCTAGCTGAGTCAACCATAACAAACTCATGTGATTTTCATTCATTTAAATTTTAAAAACGCAATTGTTCAAGTTACTTGTAGTAATTTGAGCACTTTTTATGATGCAGTACTTGAACAATTAAACGATAATGTGCAATAAAAATCCAAGAATCTATTCTGAATAATTCAGAATGAAGGTCTGTGAAGAAAATTTTACAAAATATTGATTTTGACATTTCTGTAGTCTTTGTGATAGCGCCATTTTCTACTGAAATTCTCTCATAAAAATCCAAGTTCCCACAACTCAATAAAAAGTAACGTGAAAAGCTGAAACTAACATAACGTTTTTATCGGCTGCCGTTCAGTAGGAAATCAGAAAGTTGTGGCACTTTCTCTTGGGTTTTTAATCAAACGGAGATGTGCGGAGGAAGCAATGGTTTTATTAAACGTTTCCTGATGAGAACACAACTCGTTGGGGGCGATTTATCGAGGAGGGAAGGACGAAGTGCAGAAAGGTGGGGGATGGTTGGTTGGCGGGGGGCGGTAACAGCGTAGCTGCCATTCTATGGCTCGAGAGGAAAATTCCTGAGGATAGCGTTCATAGTACTCAACACTTTCGGAGCAGACCTCGTATTCAGAGTGGTTCTTAATGAATTGGTAGGTATTTTAATTTCCTTGGAATGAAGGGATTTGACAAAAATGCAAAAACACGTCTTTTCTATTTGGGTTATTCCAAAATTTCGGTAACATTTATGTCACAGGTAAGTATTGCCGTCGAGCTCAACTGAATGCAGTTTTGTAAATTTAAAAAACGTATCTCCTATCTGGATGTACATGTTCCATGGATAAATATGTAAAAGTTGTGCCTAGAGGACGCAAGGGAAAATACCAAAGTGCTGATTTCTCACTCCCTACTGCTGTTACAGACTTGGGATATACAACGTCCATTGTCACTACTCACCGAAATATGTATTGGGGCCTCTATATCCACTTACACTATGAAAGAATACATGTCCTAAAATGGAAAACCATCATCGGATGGAGCAGTGAGGGTCTTTTAACTCCCACTCCCTACTCCAATAACATTCTGACTGTGGTTAGTGAAACTTGATCACACTTGCTGACAATTAGTGAAGTTGTTGGAAGTTCGTTGACAACATTTTGGTGCAACCAGTTTCAATTGATCATTGATCATTGATCACTCAAAGTTGCGCATCTCCAAGGTTTCGACACATGATGTTTTAATATTATTGTTACGCTGAAGCACGAGGTAATTTCCCTGATTTGGCTGCATTTTGATTAAATTGTCAATGAAAAATCAACTTTTATGCAAGGAAAATGGCTTTTTTCGAGGACAAATCCATCTTATGTACTTGAACACAGAAGTTACTTCTTCTGAAAATTCTCCTTCTCTTCTTTCGAACACGGATTCACAACCTCTTTTCAAAATAATGGATGTTCTCTCGAAAGACTTGTTTAACCTGGAGGAGTTAAAAATAAAGAAGGTAAAGAACCATCTGATCCCTGTTGGTACCGGCCACACTCTTATAAGTAGGGACCAAAGGTGGCGATAAGTCGAAAGGTACCCAAACATCGATTATGACATCAAAACCAGTATCGATCTTTACGATATATCGTTCCATAAACATCGACATTTCTCTACATATTGACCAAACATTTTTCTGTTGATTCTTTTTTCAACCACCCAAAACCAACGCGATTTCGTGTTACCTATTATGAGTTTTGTATACTTTTAATTATACCCAGTTTGCAATGTAGTTATAGATATGAGATAGGTTATATAACCCTTATTTAACTTAGTAGTAACAAATACTTATTTGATCAGCAGCACCTTGAACAACTATCATGTGGCATAACAACATTTTGGTGACATTCTACAATTGTAATGGAAACTTTTCGAAGGAAACTTCTGGATTCCGAGTCGTAATTGGTCAGGGTGATGGGTGAAAGAGTTTTTTCGTTGTCGAAAATATTGATTAAAGGAGAACAAACCAGGCACTTACCTGAGTCGCATTGCTTTGCTGCCTTAGCACAGCATGACCTGGAAGAGATGGAGAACCGACTTCTCCGAGATTCCCCTCCCCACCCCACCCCATCCATTGCCGCTAGACAACAGTTGATGGGGTTTTAAGGGTTCAATTTCAAACTCGAAAAATCCATCGTAATCAAAACACACCGCTCTAGAAACTGAATCATTGCAATTCTTCAAAAATTGGGACACATTTGAGCAGCAGTGATTTGAAGGTACAAATTCGACATTTTTTACAAGATTGAACAGTATATAATCATGATTTCGATTGATTAGTTTATAATCCTGAACATAATGCAATTTACAGATTGAGAATCGGTCAATTATTATCGGAATGACAGCGAAAATTAGATTTCCCGTGATAATGCTGTTATCTTTTGAATATTCTTACAAGTTTTTTTTTAGGCTATTCCCCCCTAAATTCATAGCCCTACGATGAACTAAGTAAAAAACTCCCCGTTCCCTCCTCATAGGTGTGTTAATAATGTTACAAAGATGAAATATACATTTTATTTTATTACAAAAGTTATTTTAACATACAACAAAACAAAATAGCTAAACAGCATGAACCGATAGACACCTATTTCTTAAAATATTAATTTCAGAAGAACGTGACTGTATCATTTCACATCATATATGTCTAGCCAAAATTCCTGATATAACAATTCAACATGTTCTCACATACTGTACACATTTTTTGAGTGTGTACTGCACAACGTTGAATCTGAAAATGTGTAATGCAGTCCATTGTTATTAATGTAGTATACGTTACTATAGTCATATTATAATTTATAAACAGTCATAGAAATAAAAACAGCATATTATTCTGCTATTATTTCACTCTTGAAAAAGGGAGTGAACAAGAAAATTGAATGATTTGCTGTGATTTCGAGATTCAAACGAATGTTTAACAACAGTAAAAAATAACAAATAACAATTTTAGAAAGCTAAATAGAAATTTTCATCAGGGGTTGAAATTGAGCGATTATTATTTTTGGAAATCGCTCAACATCAAAATTTGAGTATTATTTTTTCGCTCAGAAAATAATGATTATTGTTTGAGCGATATTTTCTCACTCAAAACGCGCTAGCTCCCCTAGGCTATTACACCTACGGAATCTACCGTTGGTCTCGTTCGATTCAGCGTTCAAAATGCTACCAGTTTGATTACCCTGATCACTTCGGAAAAATATTCTGTATGGTGTGCGGTCATACCATACTTTATTAATGGAAGTAATATTCGGGTGGTTTCGTTCTCACCAAATATGCCAAATACGCGAAAAGTTCCGGTCCCTATCACTAGCGAATGTTGAGGGTCAATCTTATGATATTTCGAATATATTCCAAATTATATATAACAACGGTATCTAATAAAATTAAACGTAATCAGTACTGCTAACAGTGAGCTAAACTCAAAGAAAACGCTGATACGGACTAAATGATTCTGCTCATTGCTGGCGGTTCTTCTTCAACTGACCTCTCAGCTCGAGTCTGTTATCTGAGTTGCACTTTAGAAATCATTAAGCCTTGAGCATCAAGTCATTAAGTACTTCCATTATTAAAGTATAGCATGACCGCACACCATACAGAATATTTTTTCGAAGTGATCAGGGTAATTAAACTTGTACCGTTTTGAACGCTGAATCGAACGAGACCAACAGTAGATCCGTAGGTGTAATAGCCTAGGAGCTAGCGCGTTTTGTGTTTTATTTTTGAGTGAGAAAATATCGCTCAAACAATAATCATTATTTTCTGACCGAAAAATAATGCTCAAATTTGTATGTTGAGAGATTTCCAAAAATAATAATCACTCAATTTCAACCCCTGCTTTTCATGGTTGAAATCGTTTATAAAATACGAATAGTTTTTCCAGTTATGATATTTTACAGAAAGCTCGAACTCGATATTGAATAACATCACTTAAAACTAATCAACTGAACTGCAGTTAGGCAACAAAAATAATGGACGCCTACCTTGATGGAGCCGAGAGGGATTGTTTTATTGCAATGTTGGCAATGGAAAACGGGTCTCGAGGAAAACTGTCAAGTGGTCTACCGTTTCATAGAGGGAAAAACGGGAAGCGTTTGCCGGCTAGGGCTGATATCTACTATTGTTTTCTCTTCCATCAGAAGAATCTGCCATTGCTTTTGTTACAAAGTTATAGTTCATTTCCTCATATATTGTACACATTTTCCAATGCACAATGATGTGTGCACATTACAAACTTGTGACTCAAAATACACACGGACACAATTTGTTTCCTTGAATACCGGGTTAACATGCGTGAGATTTTAAAAGCTATAAGTATTCATACAAACAAATGGTAATGTAAGTTAGTTGGCTAAGGTCAAATTACAAATAAAATTTCATTTCATGACTCCCTCGAAATAGTTCATTCACATGTTACCATACCGTTTGAATGAGATTTACATTCCTTATCTCCCTAAGCCAATTTTGTTCGAATGAGCGAAATAGATGAAAACGGTACGATATTGAAAATCTGTACTTTTTTCAATCGCTCATAGGTTGCTGTGATCTAGGACTTGAATTTATGCATCTAAGCTTAAAAAGTGTGCAGAAATTTCAGCTTCCCAACGGTCTAATAAAAAAATATTCTACGACGGAAGTTGTTGGAAAAATTAGCAATTGAATGCGGAAAAACTTGGGTTTTTACCCCAAATCGATTTGCCTCACAAAAAATTATTTTCTCATCGGATTTCATGAAGGTATATTTTTTTCTGAATCGAATGGCAACCCTCTCAGCCCCTCTCGCTCAACAAATACAGGATTTTCAGGTTCTTTCTCCAGGTTGAATGGACTGAGTCAACAGTTAAACATTTCATTTAATAAAATACTATTCGTTCAGAACTTGCGACCAATCGATAGAGCCTGAAAATAACTTGCCTATTTGTTGAGCGAGGAGCCCCAAGGGAGTCACCATTCGACTCAGTGAAAAAATGCACATAAAATCCGATGCCAAACTCATTTTTTCTGTGACAAGTTGGTTGATGATTGTTGATTTTACAGTAAAAATTTTGAATTTTAGCTTAAATACCAATAATTGACGTTTGAATGAGGAACATTGAGAATTATTTCTCGACTGATTTCCGGAGTAAAATATAATTTGATTAGACCGTCGGAAAGCCGATATTTTAAGTGAGTTGAAGTCGTGAACATTGAACAATCTTTTAACTGAGATAACTCAAAAACTAAGCGTTAAAAATAAGCTTATAGGACAACTTTGATAAGAATTGGGCTCTAAAGTAGTTTCGAATGGTTCTTGGAACCGAGATAGTGTAATCGTAGGCGATTCCACTAACCGCGATATAGATAATCAGTAAGTTGCACTATAAGTAAAAAGCTTTTTGTGAGTTGAGTTTCGGAAGAAAGGAGATTTAAGTATGAAGAAAAGAAAAATTAACTCCTTGTTCGAACGAGACCGGGGAAATTCGAAATAAAATACACCTTTCTGAAATCTACCTCTCGTTTTGGAGACACTTTGTATTTGGAAGTAAAATGAAAGGTTGGTGAACATGAAAAAGTGAGTGATTACAAACTGTAATTTCGAATATGGAATATCGAACCCGAATTCCCAATGGCGTTACAGTGAGGGCTGTTATCTTGTCACCGAATGCGCCAACGATCGGTTGTTCCGCCAAATCGAAAAAAATCGTTCCTTGATTCCGAACAATGACAGCGATTGTATTCGTATATTTGTGAGCGCGAATTCGAATATTCTAACATGATTACGCAAAAACACGGATATCGTATTCGCACCCCCAAATGTACGAACGCGACCACTGTATTAGGGATGACATGATGATTGATAGTTGATAGTATCGAAATATCGATATTTTCCTCCTATATATATCGATATTTTTCTATCGATGATACAAGGGCCAATGGTATCGGATATTGATAGTTAGTGACCAATATTTTTTCCTATATTTCAGCCGATATTTTTTTAACTGATATATCGCCTTCATCTGGTAATATCACGTATTATGTTGACTCACAAAATGATATTGATCGTAAGTAGCATTTTTTTTACACCACACGAGTTTGAAAAATATTATGCCCCCGAAAATGAGTTCGTCTGGCTGGAATATCGGTATCTGTCCATGGATAATATCCATAGGAATTATTGGTTTTGGCTGCGGCCAAGAGTCTTGGCCCAAGACGATAAAAATAGAAGAAGAGCAGTGGTTTGTAGGTTCCAGAGGAGAATTGGAAGATTGCGGTTGTTGACAACTAGTTGTCAACTTTTGAGATTCTGACTTTTGATTTGACTTTTTTGACTGATTTGACTTTTTGAGATTCATCTTGTTCACGGTAGATTCTTTTTTTCTTATTTTTGTTTATTCTCAGTTGTTTGAACCATAAGTATTTGCATTCATTTGAAGAAGCACATAAATGCTACAACCCCTCCAAGAGAACTTGGGTAGCTTATCAAACAAAATAATTTGTTACAAAACTGTTAGTAAAACAAAATTAAAAATAAAAGTACATTAAACTGAACATAGTTTCGATTTAAACATATTTTATCTTAAATCAGAGAAGGCGTGTATTTCTAATTTATTGATTAGTATTAATTAACTTTTCTTTTTAAATCAAATTTGAACTTCTGCAAACTCAATTGTGGCATCTGGTCTACTAAGTGCATTAAATACATAAATTTTTTTCAACTTTTTAACCAATATTTTCTAAAACTATCGATATTTTTTGGTCGATACTATCGGTAGTGCCTACTATCGATGATTAAGCTACGATGTATATCGGCATTGATATTTTCAGGCCGATACTATCAAACATCGATATTTTATATTTCAATGGCCATCCCTACACTGTATACTTACTAGAAGACCCAATAATGGCGAATAATATCGCATGTAGTATAATCGCATTCGCCGATGAGATCATGCCCTTCTCTGTTGCACTTCAAGAAATGAAAATTCTGATCATTGGTACGAGGTTTATGCAAAAATTAAGTTTCTCTACATTGTGAAAAATTGAAAAACGCTTTTAAAAATTAAGTGCGCGTGCTCAGTAATATTCAGTTACTTCTCCATACAATCGCCTCTTTGTTTCAAACATTTCTCATAACGATTTAAGAGTTTTTGGATTCCGTCTTGAAGAGATTCTTCCGCCAATCCACCTGGCTTCATAGGCATTGTCCCAGCGAGATGTAAAAAATTGCGATTTTTTTTAGTATAGCAACTTTTCTTTAGTTGTTAAAAGCGTTTTTAATTTCTCACAACGTAGGGAAACTTACTTTTCAATTAACCGTCTCAAAAAGTTCGAAAAATGAACACATTAACTTTTACAAGGTTTTAAAGGACCTCCAATTATTTATTGAGTGGCCGATACAATGATGTACTATTATATATTTTAGAATCGTATTAATTTAACATATTCTAATTTATTTGTCTCTTTCGATATGAAAATATTGTTAGTTATTATACCTTATAAATTCTAACTTCATGGTGTGTTGTGTCTGTATGACAGGAGCGAATGCTCATATGATCCAGTGGTCCTGTTTTGTAACAACAACGACCTGTTTAAGCTGTTATCCACCAGTAAGGATCCTGAAAAAAAAAACGAAATTCTTCAAATAATGATACTTTTGAAATCTACGACAGTCATATTCCTACAATATTATGTACCATAATACGGAATTGCGGTGGAAAGAACCCACACTGCTGAGTTACAATAATAACATTCTACTATTTCAGATAGAATGAATAAGAATCAATAAATAAATCCAAAAGGGAATGACTACAGGAGGAAAAAGAATATGGTAAAGTCAGAGTGAGGTAAACGAATGACTTCATAATAATGGAAAATGGATTGAGGTAGGTACTTGAATGGACAGGACTTACTGACAGGTTCCTACGGTGCCTCTGAAATGTTTCTTTAACTAATCGTAAGGAATTCAATTACGGGTTCCTGCGGTTTGAAGATCTTATAAATTAGGATGGGTTGAAAATTCATTGGATCTTTTGAAATATTAGATGTTAGATAATAGAGAAAGTTGTAGATTGATGATTGAAGATAAGTTCCAGGATACATCAAGGCCTTCAAAAGGTAAGCCGATATGCCTTGCGGGTCCGTTACGCTAATTTTACAGCTGATAGAATAATGATAAGATAGAGTTGATTTTGATATTAAATTATTTGACAGTTCTTCCCCATCTACCTTAAAATTTTGAGGGGAATCCAACCAGAAGAGTCTGAGCAAATAATGCTTGATGATATTGCTTTGAGAGCAATGAACACAGTCCCTGAAAATGTCACCGAAATTGGATAAAATCTGTGGGATTTCATGTTAGCGGATGCGCAGTTGCTAGCGCGTTGAAATTGATGGGATTATTAGACCGTTTTTCCTGGATTACCCTGCAAATTTTGCCAATATTGGGTTCACTAGAACCCGACAAAATTATGCTTGGTGGGTTTTATGTTTGAGAATGGGCAGACGGGTGTATTGATTTTTAAGCATTGACAACTGTAGGAATCGGGATTGTTCAAAGGAAGTAGTGACATACGGACAGGCACCCTCAATCATACAAACAGACGACACGAAACCAAAATTATTCTAAAAGGTCAGAAACGAAAAATGCGAGTGGAAATTTTGATATCTGAGAAAAAGATGTTCCATCTTCCGATAGTGATGAAAGCTTCCGCTGTATGATTCATAGGCGAAACGTAGTCGTCTTTCAATTTCTTGTAACTCTTCAACTGCCCAATCTCAATTCCGGTGGCACACTATCACAATCACGCACATCAGCGATAAATTACCGCAACCTGGACAAGATTTTTTCACACAAGCACTCACAATTGTGCAAGATTTCACAATTCGTGTCTATACTAGATCTTTTGAAATTTGTGGTCACAGGGGAAACGGAAACGGGCACATTATTATCTGCTGCTCTGCTGTATCGGCAAGTTCTTATCGTTTTGATGATTCATACTCCCTAGTATGAAAGAGCCTCCTAGTTTATGGTGCTTTTAGATACAGGATTTCATATCCTTCCTTGCGGTTATGGCGCGAGCAAGTCTACCTGTAGGTAGCTGAAGCTTTGTTTTCACTTTCGGGAGATAAAAAGAAAGTTGTTTTTCCCCTGAATCGAAATTCCCACTTACATTTAGCGGTTCTGAACAACTTTCGTTTAGTGTTTGTAAGCCTAATCATATAGTTTTCATCTAAATTTGATGAAATTTTCAGGAAACGTGCGGTTTAGGCTGTAGTTGGTCCCCAAGGAGTTTTATTGCTCAAAAATCAATGTGCTCGAGTGCGAACGTAAAAAGCATCGTTTTGTCAGGTTCTAGTGATTGATTGCTGTCAAAGTTTTAAGGTAATTGGGGAAGAACTAGCCAATAATGTTATATAAATTTCAATACCATCACGTCATCATTCTTTCCATTATCAAATTATCAAGAGAAAACGCAATACATGTCCACTAGCCTATTGAAGGCGTTGTTGTAGAACATGTCCAGCTGCATTTCTGTTTCGTGGAGAGAACAAACTTATATCCTTACAACTATACTTACGATAATCTTATAATACTTGAATCTTTTGAAACTATCTAAAACAATTCAAAATATGTATTCGTTCTTGTTACCTAGACGGGGGAGCTATGTGTCATACCTAACTTGCCAGGCATTTTTCTCCTAGATCCGAATTTCCACCTGCAATTTGAGTTTTAATCCATTCTGAATAACTTTCGTCTCGAGTCTGTCTGTGCGTGACCTTTTTAATAAGCGTAATGCATCTAATGTAATGTGTGTGTGAGAATGTGTGAGTTGCGCTGTAGATGGTCCCCTCAGAGTTTCATCGCTCAAAAATCAACACACCAGTCTGTCCATGTGCGAACTTGAAATCAAACAACCAACTTTCTCAGGTTTTGGCGGTCAGATCGCGACTATACTTCGAAGGGGGTTGATTTAACTACACTGGAACATGGCCCACGGCATGACCGACTCGTAAATCATTATAACAAACTTGACTTTGTAACGTTCTACATCTCTCGAGATTACCTAAAACGTTCCAAAAACTCTATACGTTCACATCACGAATGCTAACTTCTTGAAGAGGACGCTTGCAGACACCCAAACTGGCTTACGTTTTTTAATTAAAGTAGATGTAATTCAGAGAGTATTGAAAACAAATCTACTGTTCAATATGTAGATTTTTTCTTATGGTTTGTCAAAGTTTTGACAAAACCCCCCGACATTGCACCCCTCCCCTCCAGAGGCTATCACTTTCTTAGTCTCTGGAGACTATGCAGGTCATTTTTTACCAAACTCTAAAACACATGAAAAGAAAACTCCTCATCTTAAGAAAGTGTAAATGACGCCAAAATTTGCATTAAAAATTGTTGATAAATTTTTCTTGCCGAAGGATAACTTTCATTGGGATAGTATATTAATAATAATTACTATTTGTGTTTGATTCAAAGAAACTTGCTGTGGTCATTTTTAATATAAACACAGAATCCTGCTATTCCTTTTGGCGTCTAAAGCTAGAAGTGTACTTACCAAAAATCATGGATCTGTGGATCGAACGTTGTTAAGCGCTTTCTTGAGGTTCATGGTAACTGCGCAAGTACATCGCGCAGACATTTCCAAATACGATGAAGAAAACCAACAAAATTGTAGGTATTGCCAAGTCCATGGCCAAATTTCCAGATCCGTCTCGATAGTCACGCTTGGGGAGTGTAGCATTTACTTGAGGTTTATCAGTACGATTGAAGTTTGAGGGATCTGACTGGCCGAATCGACCGAACATGTGACCCTCTGTGTCTTGGTCATCATGCAGGAGGATTGAGGTGTTTCCTCGTGGGGCATCCGTGCTACTGACGATGGTAGGGCGGGTCGATGTGAGCTGTACGAGCACATGTGCCTGTTTGTCTTGGTCGTCACCCAGAAGGATTGAGGTGTTTCCTTGTGGGCCACCTGTGCCATTGACGATAGTTGGATGGGTCGACGTGAGCTGCACGAGCAGATGGGCCTGTTTGTCTTGGTTATCACCCAGAAGGATTGAGGTGTTTCCTTGTGGGCCTCCTGTGCCATTGACGATAGTTGGATGGGTCGACGTGAGCTGCACGAGCAGATGGGCCTGTTTGTCTTGGTTATCACCCAGAAGGATCGAGTTGTTTCCTTGTGGGCCATTAGTGTCATTGACGATAGTTGGATGGGTCGACGTGAGCTGCACGAGTAGATGGGCCTGTTTGTCTTGGTTATCACCCAGAAGGATCGAGTTGTTTCCTTGTGGGCCACCTAGTGCCATTGACGATAGTTGGATGGGTCGACGTGAGCTGCACGAGTAGATGGGCCTGTTTGTCTTGGTTATCACCCAGAAGGATTGAGGTGTTTCCTTGTGGGCCATTAGTGTCATTGACGATAGTTGGGTGGGTCGACGTGAGCTGTACGAGCACATGGGCCTGTTTGTCTTGGCTATCACCCAGAAGGATTGAAGTGTTTCCTTGTGGTCCATCTGTGCCATTGATGATGGTTGGATGGGTCGACGTGAGCTGTACGAGCACATGGGCCTGTTTGTCTTGGTTATCACCCAGAAGGATTGAAGTGTTTCCTTGTGGTCCATCTGTGCCATTGATGATGGTTGGACGGGTCGACGTAAGCTGCTCGAGCAGATGGTCCTGTTTGTCTTGGTTATCACCCAGAAGGATTGAAGTGCTTCCTTGTGGGCCATCAGTGCCATGGACGATAGTTGGATGGGTCGACGTGAGCTGCACGACAAGATGAGCCTGTGTATCTTGGTCATCATGCAGATGGATTGAGGTTTTTCCTTGTTGAGCATCCGTACCGTTGATGGGAGTTGGATTGGTCGATGCGAGTTGAATGAGCAGATGGGCCAATACGATGGTGAAAGTCTTGGATGTCACCATGTTTGCAGGAAGAGCTACGCACTCGAATGCTGAACCGCGACTGAACGCGGAACCAGAGTCAGCTGGGAGCGTCGCAGATGGGCGTTCCTAGGAAGGGCAACTTGATAACGAACCTGTCTCGGACGGACAAATAATTTCGATCTCACACGTTTTTATATACAGTTATAAAAAGGTTAGTTAAAAAAATAAGATGCGTATTCTTTTTGTGATCAGTTGGTATTAAGGTTTATTGTTTAAACATATTTTTAAAATTCAATTTTCATTAGTATGGAGAATCTTGACGACTTAGACGTCAACAAAAGTTGTGGTGGTGTTGAAAGGGAGGAGGGGGGGGGGGGGTCATGAGGGGTTTCAAAAGTAATAAACGTTTGTGAAATGATTTGCATCGTTTTTTAATTTGACGTCGGAAGCTCAGAGCTCGCTCATACGAGTGTACTCACTCACGAGTTGTAACCACGAAATGACAGCTAACCAGAACCGCCCAAAAAGATGATTGTGAAGGGATGGCGAAGAGATTTAAAAGGAGGAGACCTTGTCAAGGAAGGGGAAAAGACTTCTTGAAAAACTGCTGGACAGGAGGAAAGATTGGTGAAAATAACTGGGAGGCTAGAGGATGAGAAATGACAGTTGTCCTCGAACTTGCGGGGGAGCTGGTTTTAATCAGTGACCAGGCGGAAGGAGATTGTCCTGGGAATTCGGGGGTTGCGGAGGGACAGGAAATATGATGTGGGGGGGGGGGGTCCACCGCCAGGGATTCTGCAGATTCTGCCTGAGCACCGAGAGAGGAAAGAGGAAGGAAGGACGGCCTCCAGAAGGAGACCCTCAGCCCTGCACTGTGCCCTCCTCCTTCCTAATTCAGATAAACTGACGGAGAACGACGCTCCCAAGTTCTTGACAGTTCCAGAACTGACTAAATACTGTTTTTCATTTTTTCCCTTGTTTTAATTAGAAAGGGTTTCGCGGAGAAAAATTAAATATTTGCCCCGAAAGAAAGAAAAAAAAGACTCAGTCCACAGTTGGTAAATATTCGCGAAAATTATGTAAGGAACATTGTAATTGTTAGCTGAGCGGCGCACAGTGGGGCGTCGCACAGTGTCGCAATCGCGGAAATTAATTCTTCAATTATTGAATATGTAGTATTCTTGATCCATTGTATGTAACCAGTATGGGATTACCTTCCACTACTAACTTGACGCTAATGTTATCGTTATTCCGCTAGTTCCCGAATAAATTATAGCTCTCTCCAGTATTAATCCTTTTTCCCGGCTTCATATTTCAGGTATTTAATATATAATAGAATACTTGCCACTAATAGTATATTGGCCGTAGAATAAGGTTATCATGACATTTTTTCGTTTTAAAATGAAGCAATAGGTACTTCCTCAAAGTTGGAATTTTGTCTAAAATGTGAAATATGGGTGCTTCTGGTGATAGCACATTATAGCGCTGATTTTGTTTAAGGTGATTTGACCGCCAATTAATAATATCGAGTAACACTCAATAATGATGGAAAACATACAGCGGGAGTAGTAAGGTAGGCCGTGTACGGTGCGTTCGTGAATATTCCCACGTCGTTAATAGCATCGGGAGGGGGGTGATTGAATGGTGTAGTTTCCCCTTCTAAGAGCAAGAAAGAGGATAATGTCCCAGACGCTGGAAGGAGTCTGGTATATCTGCCGATGGATTCAACAATCGGTAAAGGCCAACTAACCACATCCATCACACTTTGGAGTTCATAAAAAAAAAGCTCCATTAAGCCACGGCTAGTTTTGGTAACTTTTCACTTCTTTATACATTCAAAAAGAAGCCCTGTTGATTTTAACTGTGAGAACCTGCGATTATAGAATTCAGCTGCGTAAATCTGCCTCTCTGATAGTACCGCTGTTCTAAATTACTATTTACTAAGAGATTTTTCAAAAGAAAACAGCTAGTGCTCTGGCTTCAACAATGAAAGTGTGCACCTCATGTCTTCGAAACTTATTCTCACATTTTGCATTGCATTTCTGCAATCCTGAATTATATTTGCTGGTCTCGAATGATGATAAAACAGTGTTATTTTGATCTGAGGGTTGTTGGTAAGTCGCTTATGCCGGACGATCTAATTATTCATTTCAGTAATTTCATTTTTTGTAAACAGCGGTTCTCATTTATTTCGATACCCTCTTTATTATAATGTACATTGATTATTACATGAAATCTTAACGGCTTCAGTTTTTGTTTTACTCAAACTCAAATTTGTAGGTCGAAAACGAGCACTATCTTCATTTTGTGGGCGTTTCATTTAAAGAATATCACAAAATGCGTTCTTCATGATCAAACTCGAGATCAATGTTATAGCCACTTGGCCCCGTTACGAGGTTCACGGCGTTTTTTTTTTTCGTCAATCTTCACAGACAAAACTCTGATTACAAGATAAAAATTCGCTCCATCACTAAAAATATGTTTTTTGGCTATAGATATCATTTGAACGTTCCACAGCTCTATTGTCTGAATATCAGGTGTCCCAATGTTAAAGAATAAAAATTAACATTTCAACGTTACAGTTCGCGATGGGTCGAGGGAAGCTATTGTCCAAAGGTGCTTAAATTCAACAAATAAAATAATAAATACAAAATGACCATATTTTTTTAAATCCACATCATATATCTTAATAACCTCACATGTTAGAATCTGGAGGGCTTCAATTAGTGCAAATAGACTGGGATGCCTAATTCGTGACAACTCTGTATTGTTCTAACTGATGTAACATTCAGTCGGGAATAGTAGGATGAAAGGCGAATAACAGCCGTTCGTCGGATGAAGCCTCCGCCAGGATATGATCGGATTAGGGATATGTAGGCGACAGGGGCGATTGGAGAGAGTGAGTGGCTCTCCCCAGCTTCCGGCGCCCCTCCGGAGCAACGCCCGGGCGAAGGGTGGCTGGTATGAGGAGGTAGGCGGATTTCTACAAGACCCTACGACGATTGAAAACGTTTGCCTCAGACAGCGGAACCGGATTCACCCTAAGGAATCGCTGACACCGTAAGCCACTCGACTGTAGAGTCTCTTATACATCGATTCCGGGTTCAGACAATGAACGGAGAAGGTAACGTAGCATCTCCTTATCTTCCTAATCGATAACCGAGGCATTTCCCCGTTCTCTTACTCGCTTCCTCTCATAACAAAACTCCCCTCCTCTCATTCTGATGCCTTCCAATCCTTGATTTGATTAAGTGCATTCAAACTGATGATCGTTTTCATCTGATTGCTCAGTCTTTATCCCTAAGAAGCTCGATTGCTTCATCGATGCCATCTTCATCTAAATCAATAAATCACCTGTATGACACTGGATACGGATTAATTGTGAACAACAGCGTCCCCTGATATCTCGTGTCAGTCTTTGAGTACCCAATGAGGGCATCGGTCATTATGCTGCGAGAACTCCAGAAAACAAGCGGAAGAGATGCGCTTTTGAGTTTTGCGTAAACCCGCATGATGTGTGATAAATGCAGCGTCGGTTTATGTCTTGAATGTTTCAAGGTTTATCACACTGAATAAAATGAAGTGCTCATTTATTTTGTTTACCTATTCTATCAGAAAGTTGTATTTTGTTCTTTGAATGTTTCGAAATTTTGCTTGTTAGGTATGCCATATGGCATCGCAATTATTTATCGAATCATAGGCTTTCTAACGGTTTAATTCTTCGTGGAACATCTTCACTATACTCCCAGAAGTACATTTAAGCATCTTACAGAGTTTTGTAGAGAAAATCTGACAAAAATAATTACGAGATATAATGGGTTAAGTGCAGTAAAAACGTCCCTTTGTTCCAAATTAATAATAATTACATCCACATTATAAACTATTTCAAATTTTACATTTAATACATTTTTTCTAGAAAGTCGAATTCTGAAGGGACTGCCAAAGATGTCAGTCTACCGTAATGCTCTACCGAATCTGGAACTCCAATCTGCACCAATCCAACACAACTCCAAACCGTCAAAATGCTTATTGAATTTATCGAATTCACAATTTTCAAAGTGGGTTTCGAACAAGAAAAAAACGGGACAGTATACCTCTATGGTTCTACAGCCAGATCATTTAAATGATTATTTTTACACATTTGAGTACCGAAGATGAAAAATTGCCTTTGCAACCTACAAATATGGGATTCTAGCTCAGAGGAGGGGAGCTAGTAAACAGAGATGAAAGCTACGGCTGGGGGCGGACGGAAAAGTGGTGATGCCGGGATAAGAAAGGGCGGAAGGAGCCTACCCAAAAGTTAGTTGAAGGAGTGTAGACTGGGAGGGGGGAGGGGGGGCGGAACTGTCGGGTCGGTACGGTCGCTAAAAACTGGATTGTACTCCTATTATTCATTTAAATTATAAAAATACGTCATGGCTTTTGATATATTTGAAAAAATCTGGTAACAAACATTATTTTTTAACATCCCTATTGGTGTGTTTATTGATAACACAGCCCCACAACAACAAAAGAGTCAAGATCCGTAAAGTAGACCAGGGTATCCCTATGTTTTTTTCGATGCTGAATTCGAATTCAAGGTCCAAAAATTCCCCTGACTCCCAAAATTTTGAGCTATGGCCAAAAAACTACCCTTAAAGTGATATCTGCACCTTCTTTTCGAGTCATGAGATTGGGATGAACTTCGAAATCTTTTTAAGTGAATTCCTACATTTTTTTTTAAATTTCAGACAAGGAGAGTACTTGGGGAAACTACCTCCCCTCAATCACCCCCCGCCACCCCCTCCTAGGGGTTGAAATTTGATTTTTCCCGCCAAGTCGAATAAGGCAATCTCATGACTCGAAAAGAAGGTTCTGACAGCAATTTAAGGGTAGTTTTTTGGCCGTATTCTGTGGGTCAGGGAATATTTAGGACCTTGGATTCGAATTCAGCACCGAAAAATACATAGGGGTACTCAAATCTTTTTTACGGATCTTGACTTTTTTTAAAATTATTTTATTGGTAATAAAAGTTTCAATTATTTTTTGTGTAATTTATTGGCAGCATTAACAGTTTCGATGCATATATGTGTGTGTGTGTGTGTCTTACTGCAAACATCTGATAAGGTTGTTTGTTCTGTTTTCTGTTTGCAGGTTACAACTCCTACGCGTTCAACGACTCGGCCCACACGGAGCGGGAACCTGACGAAATCCTCAGCGTCGGCTACGAGGACGGCAAGTGGAGCAAACCCTACTACGACTGCGGCGGTGGGAACATCTGGATGCTCACGTACACGGTTCCTTTCTTCGGATTTGCCAATGGAAGTTATTTCTTCAAGTGAGTCATAGCCGATATTTCAAAATATCGTCAATACTGAATTTCAAAATACCTTCCCATGTACTAGATCGACTTGGAATTCCACCTCGGATCCAGTTTTTGAACTCAGACTGGCTTATGAATACAGTGGATTTCCACATCACTCAATAACGTCGTCTTAAGGCGGGTATTGACAGTGCGAGGCAGCTAGCTTCGAATGCTCGCTCGGAATGTCGGTACCTCGGATGCTCGGTTTGAGGCGTGTGCGTGCGTATCCTCTTCGACTTTCACGTCTTCAAGGAGTTCATTACCATACTCTGAACTGTTTTGGTATACATATTTTTCACCCACCAACGTGGCTTACGTTTTTTTTTTTTTACGTTTTGTTTTGTGTGACGGAGTCATGCTTACAGTGGAAACCCCCTTTAAATCGGTGGTTCGCGTGCTCGCATCGAGCATTCCTGGTTACAGTTTTACGAAACAGGTCATGCCTCAACCTGTGGCAAATGTCCTGAGGCATTCAAAGCGAGCTGCCTCGCACTGTCGATACAGGGCTTTACTGTCATTGTGGGACTCCACTCCACAAGGGCAAGGAGGAGCTTCAAAGTAGAGAAATAGTAAAATAGGTAATATATGTTTATTATCTTTTTTTTTGTAGGCTTACATATTTTAACATGATAATGCAGGTTTTTACATCAAAACGCAGATACAATAGTTTTAACACAGATCCCGATCTGTTTGTCCAACTATTCGATTCATTAAAGGGACGTCTATAATTAACTAACATAGAAACAATTGTGTTACTTCGAAAGTTTCCAATATTCAGATTTTAGGAATTTCAGCTCTTCGATATCACCCGTCGGGATTGACTTGGGTCGATGCCGAGAATCCAGTTCCAACTAGAACCTTAAAGTGGTTTTTGTCAGACGTTTCATTAACTTAGGTTCTGTAGTTTCGAAGAAAAGCAGAAAAACAATAAAATTTGAGTAAATTTGTTTTTCTTTGGTCAATTACGAAGGTTTATTATAGAAAGTAATGAACCAAAACCCAAATTAAGATATTTCGGTTGATCGAAGAAGAAAAACATTATTGACCTAGCATCTCGTTGCTTGGTAGGTTGGGCCGAATTTGAAAACATCTATCACCGTAGTTCGTTCAACTTCTGCAGAGGAGCGTCCTTTGCAACAGAAAAACTTCCGCCCTAGTTTTCGAAGGGATTATCAACTTGGATAGCGACGTCAGACTTACTCCGCTAACCTAGAAACAAGGGGACTGAAAACGCAGGAAGCTGTAAACACTGTAAATCGGCATGCTGCAGTAGCAAAGCACCACATCCCAACCTGTCCCACCCAACTCATACCGCGTCAAATGTTCGCAGCCTCACCTTCTGGCGGTCTTTCAAAAGGGCTCACGTTCCTGCAGTTTTGAAAAGTTGTAGGAAAATTTTACTGGGATCTGGGAATGAAATTTAGCTAGCAAAATAATCTCGACTCCGATTTGATTCGAAATTCGGATGCTGACACGGAACACAAAAGTCTTGCCCAAAAAAATGTCCGAATTTAGATCCCAAAGCCAAACCAGATCGTCTATTAAGATCATGCCAGCAGGTATGGATTCCGATGATAAAAATTCGCAATTATGACTAATGTAGGAAAATACTGCAGAGGATCACTTAAATATTGTCATATTCCGACCAGCCATTCAATAATTACGAGTTTTGTATGAGCAAATGAAAGGATCGTGCAGGAACGACAAATCTTCAACTTATTTCTCTGAGCTCTAGCTGGTTTATCGTCGATAGACTTGAAGATAATTCTGATAGAGTATAGAAGAGATCAGAGAAAAATACACTGTCGAGGAGATGGCACAGCAGCTTCCTCGTGACAATCAGAGTGACACCATTATAAAATTCATTGGAAAATGTGGAAATGATGGCTTTTCAAGAATTTGAACGTACCTCAAGAGACCTTATTCGCATAATCCCTCAAAATTTGAGCTAAATTCATTCAAAATTGTGGAAGTTATGGCTGTAACAAGGAAGTGCGGACAGACAGACAGACCGACAGACACGGAACCAAATTTGTTCAGTAGGCTATGAATGCGAGTGGAAATTTTGAGTTCGGACAACAAAAATTTTTGGCTCCCGAAAGTGAACACAATGCTTCCGCTGCTTCGCAGACTCGGAAGCAAAAAGTTTGACTGAAAATGGCTCGCAGGCGTTTGGGAGAAAACGCAGCAAATCTTTGGAGCTCATTTGCTCAAAACGCAATTGTCATTTGTGCTCTTCTTTCACGGACCCAATTTATAGCTACTCATTTCCTTCAACATCTTGTTCTTTTGTCTTATTCACAGGGGTACGAGTGGGATTGATATAGATCTGAGAAGAGTGGACATAGATCAGTGCCCACTTCCCAGAGGAAGCACTCAGCTAAACATTTTCGCCGCCTCGGATAAATGTAAAAAGAAGACTACTGAGGTAGGAGCCTGCATTTTAATAGTACATATTATCGAGACCGTTTATAGGATTGTGTTTTCCCCTCCAACGATTGCTGTTTCTTTTCCAAACCATGTATTGTTTCACTAGGAACAATATTTATTAAAACAGTATTCAACTCAAGATTTGAGGGAATCCGTTCAATTATTCAGATACCGAGTAACTGTAACTAGGTCTTCACATTTCCTTTCCTGAAACTACACCGTAACAACAATGAATGTGATAGATGATTTCAAAATTTATTTATTTATTTTCCATAAGAATCCCTCATGTTACCCAAAAGTATCCGTAAAATTGTCCATAAACCCGTAAGTTATGTAAATAGATGCTGCCCAAAGTTATTAGCGGGCTCATCCATTAGTTTTTCTCGCATTTCCGAGCTTTTCCAAAACAAATTCAACATTTTCCAAACCAGGCTCAACTTCTTCAAAGACACATGCAACAATTTATAACAATTTGCAAAATGTCTGCGTATCCTCAGAAACCAAAATGGACGTACCAGTGCTGAGACGGCAATGTGGATGATGTTGAAAATGGTGCTCAAAAAACAAATGTGATACGAAGTTGGTAAATATTTAATAAATTGTCTCATCAAAAAAATATGTTTTAATAAAGTATAGAGAATAAAAAAAGTGCATGTCACATCTGTTTTTAAATTAACTGAATTTGTTTGTGCCAATAGCACTGAAAAGGGGAAAACGAACTACTTCTTAAAATAGGCAACTCTAAGAATTCGCACAACGCAAGACTAAACACCAAATATTGAAAACACTGAGTCGTCGATTTAGGCGCAGTCCTGCTTGAGGGAGCAGGAGCATCTCTGGAGGAGGGTGCTTCAAATCCATGATTCGTTCAATTTGTAGCAGAATGTATAAATCAATGAGGCAGCCCGTGAAATCACGTTGCACGTTCATGAGTTTGACGTGGCTCATTCGAAATACCACGAGTAGAGAATTTTATTTTGGAGAACGCATTTACTACCGGGTTAGAAGGCTGGGCGAATACGGTGGAAGGTACTTTACCGTGCATCCAAGCTCATCAGTATTCTCCATGACCAAGTAGGTATTTCGAGGGTGTTGTTTTTTGAGGAGCTCTTTCAGAAATTCATTAAACCGAATGGAATTACAGTTTCTGTTAGTTAAAAATTGGAGTGGTTGACTGCCTGAATATTGATGGCCACTGTCAAGATGGTGTTTCTTCTAGTGATTGTTGGAACTGTGACCACTGCACGTGAGTTTTCCTCTCCCCCACGACCTAACGTGTGTTCTTCTGGGGTCCAGATTAAAACCAGACTCGGCGATAAAAACAAGGTTACTCTTGGTGCCCACTCGTTGAACCTCAAAGCATACCCTCTCCTTCTTCGTATTGATTCTGGAGAATCCATTCACCACCCACCTCCACTTCCTTAGCTGGGTTTTCCGAGTTTTCTCCAGGATCCGTAACCCAATACCAATTGTTGATTTTGACAGTACAATATTCCAGATTTGCAACATCGTTACCAGTGGCGTCTTCTGCCCTGAAACCCCGGGGGGTGCACCGAGATCATAAGGAACAACCACGAAGGGACCGTGGGACAAAAATGTGCCCTTCTCGCCCAAGTATAAATTTTAACTACCTTTATGCAAAGGAGATCAATCCTGTCTCGGCTTCAAATCGTGAAACAAACTACTCAATCCTAACTTTAAAAAACATTCACAAGTAGATACGTAAATATCTTTAGGAAAAAAAAAAAAAATGGAAATGATTGTTGAACTTCAGAAAACCGTGTTTTGCCACAGTCAAAATTCATATCTGCCCAGCAAGAACCACCGTGGAGGTGAGAGCCCAATTCCATCTTTAACCCAAGCTTCATTCCTGTTATTGCAGCAGAGAAGACAAGGGAAGGAGAAAAGTTTATTACTTACATCGCATCCACAGAGCCAATCTACCTATTCGTAGTAATGAGGGTTGAACTTTGCCAATCGTGGAACGATTTTTGTTTGCCTTTGAGGTTTCTTGCAGCCCTGTCAATACTGGCATTGGGCCCTGCATCGTGAATAATCACTCTTTGCTCCACCAAAAATTCAGCGAATTCTCGTTTTATGGCACTTATTGTATTTGCCGCATATTTACAGCTGATACAGTTCAATCACAAGGGTTGGGGGCAATCAACTGATAATAGGTAAGAGTGTGTTTTGGTGATGCACGCATTCTAGCGGGTGAGTGGACGCTTAACTGTGCTCTCTGGATTTTCGAGCGCTCTATTTCGTGCGCTCTCATTGGTTCATTCTGTGCGGTCGGATCGAAGGCTGTGTTTCACGTCCAAGCTCCGGCCATCGCGGCACAGGCGGCGAGTGCTCCCAGACAGCAAACCCCTAAGCCCCTCGCCAAACTCACGACTATACCATCCTCTCACCCATCCTGTGGCTCTGTTTGGGGCGTGTATTTGAAACTTTTCTGCTCTTCAAGGAGGATTCACGGGGAAATGTTGGAAAACAGCATGATAATGTTGTACATTTAATATTATTATTATCAGGTATCTTCTTCATTTTGGCCAGGGGTGCGGATGCGCCCCATGTCGTTACCATTCTTTAGGATTGTCTGAGGAACAGAGCGGAGGCCAAGGCCAGTGTGCAACTTCATTTCCTTACCCCTCCAGCTGCTGCTGCTCGAATTCGAAACTGACGGGGATCCTTCTATTAAAGCAAATATAAATATTTTCCCCTTCGGGTTCCACCAATCTGTGACTTGGAAGTGCTGTTGGATTTTCCACTTTCTGTATTATAAAAATATATGGTACTTCTGAGCTTCAGGTTCCATGTCACTGACTCATTTAGAGACGTAATTGAACAATTCAACTTTTCTATATTTCAATAATTAAATCTTGTTTGGAACACGATTCAGTTGTATGGTCTCCAAACTTGAAGTCCGACGCTAATTCCACTGAACTCGTTTAAAAGAAGATCTTGCATTTCAAGCAACCCACGTGATAAGTATCAGAGATGTTTTAAAAATCATTATTTTGAACACTTCAATACGGGCCTTTCTTTGAAAAAAGAGCTCAAAAGCTCTTAATTTTACGTATTGTTTCTTGTATTTTTTAATGTCAATTTTCGCGAGAGCAATCACACTGATACATTGGTGAATAACAAATGTGAAGGTGTTAGATTTTAAAAATGGCATTAGATTATCCATCTAATAAAGAATAATGTTCCGAAAAATAGGTGACGAAATAAACTATAAATAACAGTAAGCGTAGGGAACCCGAGAAGGGGAGACCTGAAAAAATGGGGAAAGGGAAAAGAAAAGCCGAATGGTAAAAGATAGGACGACCTATTGGCCTGTGTTCCGTTCCCCAGACTCTCCTTCTTCACTTGCTCCAGCTCCAAAACAAAAGGAATTAAACAAAATATCGACTGAATATTTTGGGATTGTTAATTCGCAGCGTCGTAACTACAACATACAATAAACACATTAATATAACATCCGGTGTCTCATCGAATGTCACCATTACACAATTCCTACAAACAATTATTTTTTTTTATTTTTTGTTTGTTAATTTTTACATTTGCCACATTGTTATTAACCACGTTCAAAATTGTGAACAAGCTTTTTTATTCTAATAATAATAACAATAATAATTTTATTGTAATTATATCAAAGAGACATCCATCTCAATCTGAATAGTTCAATAAACCAGCCATTATCATGATGATGAATGGAGCCAGAGAATAGGAGAGCACGTAAATATTTGATGATCTTGGTTTCAAAAACGAAGCTGAATTTCAGTGTTTCATTGAACTGAATTTAGCGTATGAAAATGAATTATTCATAATGAAACTTACAACGTTGTGAAAAACATGACAAAACTCCATACAATTAATAAACATGAAGTAGAAACATAGAAATTTGAAAACATTGACTTCATATTGAGGAACGGAACAGATCAAACATAAACATAAATGGCACGAAGAAACTTCACTCTGTATCCTTACTGAAACGTGGTTTTGGGAGTTCCCCAAAAATAGGGTCTCCATGGACACTACGAGCAAGAGCCCTTATGTTGGCAGGTATATCAGTAGAAGTTTGTGGTGACTGAAACAGAAAGATAACAATACAATAAATGTCAGGAAGATGACTTTCCACAAAGTCAATATCAACAGGATCGGTTTTATTCTACTGTTACATATGCAAAAATCTAGAATATGTAAATGGCATGCTTCCTGGTTATAGCCCAGTTAGCATGATTAGCCTAATTGAAAGACTGACTGTCCATGATAGGGATAAAAAAAGAGATCCACTATTTATTCAGTATAGTTTCGCTTAATAGTGAGCATTAGAGAGGTTGCCCTCGTAAACATGATGAAAGTTACTGCCCATTGACGGACCTTGCTAAATTTATGTATTGTAAAATTGCAATATTGAGTGGATTATGAAAAGAACAACTTGCGTGTTAGTGTTTTAAAGTGTAAATGTAGGAACAAGTTCGTAGTAGTTAAGTGTATGGGGAGTTTCAGTGATATTCAGAGTCCGGAGGCTTCTTGCGTTTGATTCTTCGTTCATCTCTGGATGGTGGCGGATTGTTGGAGTAATGTGTGTGAGTAGTTCGTTATGATAGTTGGTCATTGGAGCTATGGAGATGTTGGTATGCTACGGGCAGGACATCAACGACCTCTGGGATGTTGAGGTCCTGATGTATAGCATTGTTCCTCATGTACCATGCAGCTCCTGTTATGATTGTGACAGATCAGTTTTGGAACGTTTGTGAACGTTTCAATGCACCAACAATCACTGCTACTAATATTTAGGCGAGTGTACCAAATAATTATGAAATCTTACTCAGAAAAGTTTGAATTTGACTGGAAAATGTTGTGCAAGATGTTCGATTAAATCTTGGTATTTTTCGTTTTGTCTTTTTTCAAGTGCGTTCCAGTGGAAGGACTTGGGTTCCGCCGAGGGAGCTACAAATGCGTGTGTAAACGTGGATTCTTCTACCCCGACACGAAAGCTCTCCACCGATACTACAACGGCACTCAAATAGAGGAAGAATATGAGAAACTCATGCTGGTAAGATACACCGCCGATTTGAAGGTATTTCATTTACTCATAACTGCCTCCAATATAGTTTGTCGGTGTGTTTTTCTTTTCATCTGCCAGCGAAATACTAGTAGAAGTAGAT
Organism: Creontiades dilutus; assembly: GCA_031894815.1. Taxonomy (NCBI): domain Eukaryota; kingdom Metazoa; phylum Arthropoda; class Insecta; order Hemiptera; family Miridae; genus Creontiades; species Creontiades dilutus. The sequence goes on from JAVIWC010000324.1 coordinate 900,436, forward strand.
TTCAGATTTCTTGATTATCCAGTCTTTCATACAAATGGCACATTGCAATCGTTATTGAAATATATTGCCCTCATTAATTAACTATACTATTCAGTTATAATTATATGTAGCTACTTAATTGAATTATTGGGCATATGCCGTGTAAGATGTTGGACCTACCTATTTCTATAAGAGAAAACAAATTAACGAAAATGTCCCAGATGTATATAATGGCAGACTGACATACCTTGAACTACGGTTTTTTTTCTCTTTTTTATTTTCTTCTCTCACTTTCTTACATTTTGAAGTCAGTAATCTATTTAGTTTCCCAGGAAGTTTAGTGGACCACCTCTTCCTCATCTTACGGTACACTTTTGGTCCACGGACTGTAGTTCGATGGTTGGAGAACTAGAAGGATTGCTGGGTAGGCAAAGCCCCCCCCCCTCTCTCTCTCTCTCTCTTTGAACACTGAAGATGTAGAAGTTTGTCTTGAAACTGACGCTGTGTAAACATATTTATAATTTCACGTTAATAGCGTCATCATCAACAACCTTCAATAATTGGAGGCTGCCATCCGCAATGCACGTCTGTTATGCGGGTCTGTTTGCCTACCAACTTGGAATTCTATTAGGTATTGTTTTGCTCGTTTCGAGTTAAAACCAAAAACCGTGGATATTGTAATTGACACACAAATGGACAAAAACTACCGCAGGCAACAGTCAGTAAGGTGAATACTATACAATTAAATCTAGGCGATACTTATTAATGTTCAACTCAATTTTGATAGATCGATTCAAAGCAGTAGCGTCGATAGTTTCATTTTTACTGTCATTATATTTTTCCAGCTAATAAAAGTCTTGATCATTATATGGGGTGGAATGTTGGATTAGTTGGGGTTGTGAAAAGTATAAATTGATATGCCAAAAGCTCGAAGTGGTATGTCAAAAGTTGAAATTGAGCCGCCGAAAATTTCCCAGGAAGTTTAGTGGACAATAAAAGTCTTGATTGTTTCTGGATTTTGGTGTGAGTCCCATGAGGAATAATGTTAGCATGAAATTAATAGAATCAGGCGAAATAGTCGATTCGAACTCTTGATTTGTGAACCACTCACCAAAGGTTTCAACTTTAAACTTTGTAGTCTGTTTTTTACCTTTTGAGATGTCTGTTTTCGGTGATGTCAAGTCCCGTAATGTTATTTCTTGTCAAGAAATATGCTGATCGAAAGGATTCCTTGAAAATTGGGTACTGAAGTAATGAGCAACGCTTGGAGACAATTGGAAGCTGTAAGTCAATTACAAGCGCTCCCCGGTTCATTGGAATATTTTCATATTCAAGGACAGAATTAGTTTAGATAAAGAATGTTCTTTACGTGTATACCAAAAGAAAAATTAAGTAATTGCCTTAATTAATAGGTTGTAAGGTTCATCTGAGAAAATAGTTCCTACCTCAATGCTCTTCCTATAAATTTATTTAGGTAAGAACCCTTCCGTCTGCTTATGGATGTGATTATGTCCATTTTCTATTGATGATAGGTACGCAGGACGCAAAGTATACTGATTTGAAGATTTTTATTTCATTTATTTCATTTCGCTTTAAAATGTTCAATAATTAATCTTTTTAATCGACCATCTGTGATATACGGATGTTGCTACGCATTTCTCCTCAGCTATATCAGCTAGGTAAAAACTATTGCGAACAACGACGTTTAACATGGCCCTATTTCTTGTTCTAACAAACTTTTGGAGGCAAAATACTATAGTGAAATATGGAATCTAGTGGATAACTGAAGAAGTACTAAGACACCTCCTGATAAATCCAAGACCTAACTCGTACCAAAATATTCGAAAGCAGCAGATGTATTTAATTAGAACGATGGATTGGTCAGTCACTGTTCTAGCCCCAGGTTTGAGCAAGTTTTGATGCTGAAGTTTTTCCAATAGATTATTTTCAAGTTTGCAAATTCTAGCTTTGATTACTTTGGTCCAGGATACCAGAGTCAAAAACATCTCTGATTTCATCGTCAGTGTCGCATGTTTAAAACCAAAGTATCCGATGCACTGAGCGAATAAATTGTTGTCTGCCATCCAATGGAATACAAAATGGTTGCCACGTTAAGAACTACCAATTTGAAGAAATCTGACTGATTTCAATATACAGGAAACTTGTTTCTTCTAAAGCGGGAATGAATACAGACAGCTTTGAAGGTTGTCTTTTCAATGGGTTGTATTTTCCTGAATAACGGCGACTCCGAATTCCTCGTCGGAATGTTTGGTTTCAACAAGATGAGGCTACTGCCCACACTTCACGTTCCTCCATGGAAGAGCTAAGACGATTATTTCCCGGCAGGTTAATCTCAGTTCGCGGTGACATTGCATGACCTGCTCGCTCTCCCAATCTGTCACCATGCTACTTTTATGAAGGGAAAAGTGTACCTTGACAAACCCAGAACCTTGACTCAACTTTGTGAAAATATTGAAAAATAAATCTTGCTTGGTAGCGGACATGAAGGTCCATGGCGTGTGGGACCGTGAGAGAAATGCGTTTTTCGATACCCGCGTTATAAACGCTGACGCAGTCTCTTACTCCTCCATGGACTGGCCTACCATCTCCCGGCATGATGCCCAAGCCAAACACGCAAAATACCACAGAGTCGCTGAAGACCTGAGAGGGTCTTTCACGCCACTCGTCATTTCATGCGATGGCGCATTACATAAAGAGTATTAAGCCTTTCTCAAAAACTGAAAAAACTGAAACTTTCTGGAAAAACTGGAGCGACTGACATGTGATTAATAGGTGAGAACTGTATAGAGTGACCAGGTCTCTTGTTATATCACGGAAACCCACTATCCCCAATTCACCCCATATCGGTGTGCACAAACGATTTTTAATTTCGCCTAAACGTGAGAGGTAAAAAAAAAAGTCATGAGCCCTTGCTTCACGACTGGAAATTGTTTCTAGCTGGGGGCTGTACATCTAGTTTTATTGACTCTCCAATGCGATTCTGAATAAATAATAATACATCACCCGCGTCGGCAAATATTACCGCATCCATCTCACCTTTCCCTGTGGTGAGGATTCAATTGAGCCATATATTGGATGTCACGCGGGAGAGCGAACGAGATGAAACAGGTGCCGCTTTGCAGGCCGTTTTGCCCCGTTCGCGATCATATATCCACAGCCGCGGCCCAATATGTTCTAGTAAAGTGAACAGTGGAGGGAATTGCAGATTAATCGCGCCTTTTTTCACCTCTCATTTTTTTTCTCCGCCCGATACGTTCGAACGCTGGTTGAGCTTGGGCGGCTTTGAAGGCAAAATCCGGCTCCGCACCGTAGTTGTGAGTGCCGTATCTCTAAATGCTGAGAACAGAAAAATGAGTTGGTCGCATCACTTTTTATCTCTTCTCTTTCACTACCATCACAAAAGTCTGAGGGAATCGGTTATGCAAACCGTTGGAAACAGGATCTCGTAACTGCCGACCTCAGCAACCTTAGAAGTTACGATATATTTTTTTAAATTCAAATATCCATTTATTGGCAACAATAATGAAATCACGTTCATAAGTTTTACAAAAATTAAGGAGACAAAGTAATTTTTTACTGAGTTAAGTAATTTTAAAATAAACAGAAGTAAATAACGTTGCCTGCCGAAGAATAAGTTCTAAAACTTGGGCTCCGATGGGAGTTCCAAAAACAATGAAAAAAGATTTTTAAAAATGAACAAATTGCCAATTTTCAGGAATAAAAACTAAAATATTTATACATTAAACCAAAAATACTTGGTGTATGAATAAAATGATGGGAATAAATGAAAAATACACTTCTAAGGTGATGGCACAGCAGCTTCCTCGTTACATCCTTTATCATATGAGCTAAACTGAATCAAAATTTTGAAAGTTATGCAATTTATGTTGATGATCGTTGCAGGGAGAACGTAGTGATTACAACCAGAGCGGCGTCTTCGAATGTTTGGCGTGCGCCGAGGGATGCGAGGTTTGCTTGGACGGAAGCCCTTGCGTCGTGTCTCTGAACTGGCTCCTGCGCACGGCCATTCTCGCCCTCTCCTGCCTGCCGATATTCTGCCTGCCCTTCGTGCTTATATTCACCTGGAAATACGCCAATGTCAAGGTAATTATGTCTAGAAGAACAGTTGAGGAATGAACTGGAACAAGAGTGTCCTCGGCTAGCTTGGTACTGCAAGAAGCAGCAAACTTGATTGAAAGATCCGAAACTTTACAAAAACCTACTCAAATCATGGTCAAATCGTCAAGAAATGAAATATTTAGAACTATAAAGGCCTTCAATGGCAATCATTTAATACAAATGGAAATGGTTCGCTCAAAAACGACCCTTCACATTGACAAATATAAGCTCCTACATGGTCACTAAGATACAAACACAGATCCGTTGTACTTAAGAACACCTGTGAAACGTGATCGTAGGTACAACGTCTTTTCTATTTGTGGGTACAACTGGAAGCCATTTTGACTTTTGGCGTCTATTGGAACTTCAGTTCTATCGACATGGCAGATCAAAAATCAGAAATAAAAGCCCTCATTCATATCCTCCCAAGCTGAGGGAAGGATGCTTTTATGCATCACATTTACTACAAACAAAAGAAAAATATAAGTTTTAGTAATTCTCGTCCGTGGTACACCCAAAAAATAAAAAAATTGAATTGTGACTTACCAGTTGGCTTGATTCACCTTACACTCAGGCCTCTAACCCTACGATTGCCGAGTTTACATGAGATTTTAAGAGCCTCGTTTGTAGGTGCACGGGTCCCCCCTATGTATATGAGTCATACCAGACTAAAACTCTCAAAGTATTAGCATAAAAATTTCATTATTTTCCCAAAAAAAAAAAAAAAAAAAATCAAGCATTCCCGGAGATGAGATGATTTTGTTGGGCACCGTTTTTTAAGTGTAGTAATTGGGTAAAATTGCAAAAAAAAACATAGTTTTAAAATCTCTGAAAAAGGATTTTTAAAACGGCTAAAAATTATTAAACGTACTTTTTTCAACAGAATATTAGTAAAACAAATTTATCAACTAATAACTACATCATTTGAAAATTTGAGCTCAAACTTTTGGTGAAAAGTTAATTAAATTTAGTTAGAATGTGCTAAAAAATCGATAGAATTGGCAAACCTTTTATTTATATACTGTAAAAAATACAGCACACTACTCCTATTAAATATGAAAATATTATGGTTCGTTATTTACTTCAACTCAAAATTTCAAATTCACTTCAAATGTCAACATAAATTTAATACAATAGTTTAGGAAGATTCGCTCATACTGGAGCTTTCAATTGCGCTACGATTTCCTTCTTAACAGCCTTCAGAACAGAAGTCTTTGGCAGAAACTAGAGACTTTGCCGAAAACGAAACAAACAAACAATTTCAACAAAAAGCATTTTTTCGTTCTAGTGTTTTTTAATTTTAAAAATCCTAATATCTTTAGGTTTTTTTTTTCAAATAACTGTATATCTCCAACACCGTGGGAAAAAATTAAGTGCTTTTCGAGTCGGTAAATCTGTGTATTGATATTAGAGCTTTCTAATGAGAATTTATGAAAATTTTCAATTCGAAGGGGTACAGTTGCAGCAGTTTTTTGGGTCTCCTGAAATTTTTTTGTGGCTGGACGCTCCCATGTACAGATTTGTACACCCCCATTTATCAATAATTCAGAACTCAATGGCAGTCCCTGTATGTTAGCGCAAAAACAATCAAGTCGTTTCGGCAGGAAAAAAAAAAAAAAAAAAAAAAAAAACAATTCTGTATTCATTTAATCTTGATAGAAAATCGTTTCGAACCGTTGCTCGATGTTTGATCAAATCACGCCCTGTCTGCTGCATATACGCATAGGATATCACTGAATGACACCCCTACTGCAACAGCTGCGATAACTCGGAAACATAAGACACTTCTTCACATCTTCATGGAATGGCCAAAGTACGCCGATCCTAGGAGAAAAATGATCGATATGGCTTCTCAACATCTAGAGAACCCAGTTCACTACCATTGGGTAATTCTTTGTGAAATATTGTCTAAATATAATACAGTATATTTGTTCATTTACGAAATAAAAGTAGAAATTTAATTATCTAGAATTTATGTTTATATAATTTCCGATTTGAATTTTAAAGACGGTTTGAATTTGATCTATTTGTAACGAATTTTTTATTACAAACCAATAAATTTTTTCATAGCTATGTCTGCAGGCTAATGACAATATTTAAAAAAATGACCACGCTCATCTTGGAAGAGAAATTGAAACTTACGGAATTCCTGAATGAATGTTTTCGTGTTGACATTCAAACTAAAGATTCATGCAACTGAATATAATAAAATCGTCAACCCCTTGCACAGTCTGAATATATGTACACAGAAAATTGTACATTGGATGGTACCTCATAAACACACTTAGAAAGAGCAGTAGAAAACGAAAAATACGCCAACGAAGAGAGAGTAGGCGGCTGAGCATTCATTGAACGTTCTAAAATTCCTTTTGTAATCTCTACTTTAGTGTTACATTTGTAATTTATTGCCTACTATTGATAAAATTAATGGAAATTTTCTACCAACAGGTAGTGAGAGCGGCTAGCCCAGCGCTTTTGCGAGTGATCACACTTGGAGCGTTCTTCATTTACTGCACGGTGAGTTTGATTTCAATTTCAAAATGATTACACAGGTCTGCAACCAAAAAACTGCATACGATTTTTTTTACCGTTTCCCATGGATTTTTGCATGCTAAAACCGAAAAAAGTAATAAAAAAATTCCATCACGTCTAGTTTTTTCGCATAACTGGTTTTTTGAATACCACATACGGTGTTATTCAGCGTTTAACCTCAATTTGTTAGTTGCTTCCATGTTGTCAATTTTATGAATTGTTTCACTCTCATATTTAGTCTTGTCACTCCCAGGATTGATACGAAATGAAAGAGAGGGAATACGCTAGCTGACTATTGTTGTATGCTCAAGAGGGATACGGACAATGGTGGAGTACAAAAACGTGTGCGACGAAGTATCAAAGAAAAAAAAAAGGTTCCACAAGCAAACTGAATGAAGTTGTTGAGCATTTTGTACTGAATAGTAAACAAATACTTTCAAATACAAATTATGGTGTTTTTTCTACGTTTTCGTTTTCTATATCCCCCACTCCCCTAATTTGCAAGAAAACTGTACGTGTTGGATTAAAATAGCGGTCATTTTTGGATTCAGCATACCAAAAAACATAACATTTAGCTTAAATATTCCATGCAGCTGATCAAAAAATCAGCAGACCTGTGTTATTTGTTTAATTAATACGGTTTAACATACAGGTTTAAAATACAATTAAATTATGTTCTGAGGGTTTGAAATAAAAAGCATTACATTCAAGTAGAGTGGTTATAATTATTTTATTCGTGGACACATGCGGCGACAGAACAATTACGAGAGGGAAAAAGGGTGCAGGAAGGAGATAGCACTGACAAGTCTTCTAGGAATAGCAAAAGAGACTAACTGAGTGGTACCATAACATGTTTCCATCATGAATTTATTGTCTAAAGTAAGATGAAAAGTCTAGATAGAAGTAGGAAACGACTTGAATTTTAAATATCAATTCTGCGCCATAATTATTTGTTATTACACCTAATATCCAAACTGCCATTCAATTTAGCTCCTACTTCATGGAATCGGATCTTTACAAAACTGTTATGTGTCCACAGACGATCGTTATGTACCCGAGGCCAAATATCGTCACCTGCACCACAAGGGTCTGGCTCCGGGAAATTGGATTTTCCTTGACGTATGGAGCCCTCATGCTGAAAACCTGGAGGTAAAATCTGTATTTATCGAAATAACTTTGTAAATTGCACTGTAACTGTTATAGCTGAGTGAGAATGGTGGACTGACGACCCAGTTATGTACTTGATGGCACTATGTTACTAATTAGAGGATATATCACTACAACTATTGCTGGGAAACGGCTCAAGAAGTGATTAGCATTCCGAATCCAGGTAGAGGATGACTGAAAAGTGGAGGGCGAACAGAAGCGACGAGTCCTGTGGTATGCTGAGTGAGCTATGGATAACCGAGAACATCGAGAAGTGTACGTTCGTAATAGGACACTAGGTATACATCGAACACAGTGTGACAAATTCCAAAGTCAACCAACCTTCAAACCGTTTGAAAGAAAACTACTGGTTTATGTACCTAGCAAGATAAAGCTGTTGCTAGAAAACACTCCCTGGCTTGAGCTTCTTAATAGCATAATCATCAAAAATTTACTTTGAAGAATGTTGTTCTGATATACGCTCATGTTCGCCTAAGATACAATGTGGTGTATTTAAAACGTGCAAAGCTTAGTAGAAATAAACCAGGGTCTGGGACTCGTTCCAGCATGGGTGGGATTTTTTTAATTGCATGGCTAATTAACTAATTTAGTTGGGGCAAGGTTTGAGGGCGATGCTTGAACACATTGGCCTTCAAATGCCCCCATAACAAAAATCATGAGGAGTGAGATCTGGGGATCTTGCGGGTCATGAAACACCACCTCGATGTGAACAGGGATGACAACGATATATCGATATATCGGAAACATCGATATTATTGTAACGATATATCGATATTCTAACACCGATGTATCGGCACAATCGATAGTTTTGGTCCGATATATCGGTGGACCGGGGGATAGTATTAAAAACGTAATAACCTATATTTTGTATGTTCAATTTAAAAGAAAAGTGTTTTCTTGTATCGTTAATTTTCACAACAAGTGCGTTGCAGTAGGTAGGCAAAGCTAGGGATGGCAACGATATATCGATATTTTAACTCCGATGTATCAGTGCCGTCGAAATGTTTCATTCGATATATCGGAAAACCTATATATCGATATGTTGAAAATCGTTGCCATCACTGGATGTGAAATGAGGCGCTGTGAGAAAATCGTACGGAGGGCATCAAGTGTCACTCGTTCTGTGTGTGGGGTTGCACCACCTTGCTGAAACCTCATGAGTTATGACAATTATATAGAGGAGTTAATTCAAAAACAAGAAGAAGATCTTAAAAGTGAAATACTTTTAGGTGAGTAAATCTTTAAGATACTAAGGTGAAAATCGGGTCTCGTAAGATAACCTGAAGGGACCGCTCTTCGGGTTATGTAGGATTCAAACCCACTAAAACCTCACCTTCCTTTCCCACGTTGGAACTCGGCCTGAAACTGTTCAACACGTTACTTCAGGCTGGAAATGTGGTTTAGAATATGTGGGAGAGTGATCGGGCACGACTCGTGTTACATGCTGTATATTGAGAAATAGGATGGAAGCACGATATTTGTGATTTGATTAGAACCATCCAGCTAAGTTCACCGAATCAAGTCTCGGAATTGAAAGCGCCAAACGGGAACTGTACCTGTTTACACCACAACGTTCCCTGGAGCATTTCTGAGAAAATGAACATTCAAGGTTTGAGTTTTCAATCGTACTCATCGCCTGGTGGTTGTGAATTAATTTAAACAACTGACTTTAGCGAGAAAGTCTCAAAAGTGGACTTTGCCTTCCTAACTCACAAAAGTTTTGTCAGACATCAAAAAGCAGTTGTCTCCACGGGCTCCATTGATCCTCCCACGATCCCACGACTACACACTTATTGTCAACTTCTCTAGTTTGGGACTATTGTGAAGTGCAGTAAGCTTGAGCACGTTCACAACTTTGAGCACTCACTGATAATCATTCTGATTTCCATGAATCAACAATAAGTAAATCATTGAACGAGTTCACAAACGTATTAAGGTAATTGCGACATAGAATGCCATACAGGTATAGTATTCTAGTTGGTCTATCAACTTATTTCATGTAGGTAACATAGAATTGTCGTATTTAGACAGTTCTGCAGTTTTCTCTTCAAAATATGTATGTGTCATTCCAGATGTCTTCTCTGTTTAGTATTGAGATGGAAAATCCTTCCCTTTATCCAGTTGTTGGCACTATAAAATTATTATTATTGTTGTTATTAAATGTAAAAACTACTAGCTCTCTCACTGCTGAGAGAAGTTGTAAAACTGTAGATCGTTCTTAAGTAGATTGAACCACGGAAACGGTATAGATGTAATCATAATCCTGACGCTTATAAAATGTCATTGCCTGAATGTGCAATAGTTTGAGAAACAAAGTCACAGCTTCCCTTGTTGGTTTCCAGGATTTCCATCATTTTTCGAGTGAGATCGGCGAAAGCTGTTAAAATCACCGACTTGGACCTGTTGAAGCGGCTGGGGATGATAGTCGCCGTCTTCTCTGTGCTTCTCGTCATCCGCACGTTGGTTGCACCTCCCAGAGTCATCGTCGGCAAAACAGCGGACGACCTCAAGGCTTATCTGTGCCAGACCGATTGGTGGGACCACTCATTCACCATACGTAAGACATTTTACTGTTCGTGATGATTTTATTGGCTTCCACAAATGAAAAACTCCTCTCTCCTTAAAAATTACAACTCCCCATTATTTTGAAGTGAATGAATGAATTGAATTGAAGGTTGGGAGAAGGCGATATAGGTAGATAGTATGATCATTATCGTATAGCTACTTGGAATGTTGCCAGCCAAGAAGCGTAATTCAGAAATCAAGTTGAACTTAAAGGCTCTACATCCCGACTGTCTACCTGATCAATTTTTAAAATGCTGAGAGAATGGGTGATCTTGCCATCACCAGAGTGGCCTAATTCGATTCGCAGAACTAAGTTATATCTGAATCAAACAAAAAACTTCCCTCTTACGGGTGATTCTCAGAGAAAGGGAAATTTTCTATCCCCTGTAGTTCAGAAAAATGCAAGTGCTCACATTGAAATTTTTTCAATTCACGCGCTTCTTAGATGAAACCAGGCAGAATACAGTAGTTCTTATAGGTCAAATTTCATTTTTAAACCTGGGATTCGAATTTTAAAATTCCATCACTCCACCACGTGACTGACACACTAGGATTTTTAACAACATACTTAGTCAACGAGTGCATTTCTTTATTAAAATTAGTTTTAAAAAGTAAATGAGACAATTTTTTTCTAAATTATCACTGGTTATCACTGCGGTCATTTCTGATGCCAATGTTTGAGGTAGGTATACATGTATTTCTACTGGATAAATGTTGACTGGTGAAAATTAAACGAAAAATCTTTTCCTCATAGGAAAAAGTTCAATCTTATCAAGTCTCAAATCAACCTGTCTATCATATTGATAAACGATTGTAGAAAATTAGAAGAACAAATAACCATCATTTCTTCTCCTTCAGCTCTTCTGTAGAAAACCTTTTTGGTGGCGCCATTTTCAATCTGCAAAATTAATGGAACTGCAATAGAGACTAGTGTCTCTGTCTTAGCAGTAAAATATGAAAGAGCAAGACAAATTCAATACAAATCTGGCACTTGAATAACTGAAATGTGCACAAACTATTCAACAAAAATGAATAAAAGTTAGATTTGAAATTTTAAACTTAGCCAGGGAAACAGTGAACCACGTTACGGACATGAATAAACAGACCCATGTTGTGTTTTTTAGCAAATGTTGGTCCAAGAGTTTCGAATAAAAGCTTCTGATGTTCTGCCTGAGATCTTGAACTAGAGAAAAGTTGGGGAACAATTAATTTTCCAGTCCCACCTACAGAGTAAACTAGGAGTAGCCAAGTAAGCCAAAACCGTCCGAATCACTCGGGCACAGGAACAAAAGAAATTAAGTGTTCATATGACCGCGAGAAATAATTATGCTGTAACAACTAGTAAAATTGAATATCTACAATGGGTAATTGAAGATTTTTTTTATCCAGGATTTCATGTTTAATTCATGTTCTATTACTAACAGCAGTTTCTTTTCTCTAGTGGAAGTATTATTCCTGATATGGGGAATACGTCTGTGCATTGTTGTGAGAAAAGCACCATCGGAATTCAACGAAAGCAGATTCATATCCATGGCCATTTACAACGAATTTCTTCTGTCGCTGTTCCTCAACATTTCCATGTAAGTCAATACCGATTTGAGCCTAAATCTAAATGTATGCCTGAATTGGGTTGATGGAAATTTTCAATTAACTACCACGTCTAACATAATTTTCTTTCAGAAGTGAGTTTTAGTGAGTCAAGTGACCGGATTACTTATTAATGTTTTGGTCTTTTGCCTGTGGCATCAGAACCTTGCCGTCCTTGAACGGATGTATACCTGATTCAGCAGAATCCTTACTCATAATTTTTTTGCTTAAAGCTCTGGACACAGGTACCGACCATTTTAACCAATGAGTCAACAAGGCCAATCAATCAAAGCTCTTTCATCCTGAGTTCACCTACACGCAACATTCTGTATTGCTAACCAATTATTTTGAATTCTCGTGAATTCCAAAACTTAACCACAGAATTAGTGTTGTTACAACTTCCGCCAATTTTATCATGGTATTTTTAAAAGTATATCTCTGTCAGCACATTCATATCAAAGTTATTGAAAAAGGAATCGCATTGCCCATTGCAAAGTCCAATCACTTTTGAACGGTTTTAATTGTCATTCCCATCTCAAGGAATGATCATTGACGTGCAATTTCTTTTTCCCAATCCAGTTAATGGGAATGGTCCTATGCATTACCATTTCATTGAAGATACAATAGCGATGGGTCCTTGGCATTACAATTCCCTTTAACATTACCCTAAAGTAGTTGGAAAAGTATGGTGTTTCTGGTGAAATTCTGTGATATCATCTGTTTGTAGTCAGTCTGAGTGAGATCCGGGAGATTATTAGATATTTTGGTGGACATACGAATTGAAGAACTCTTCGTTTGTTGGTATCTGGTGTAAAACACAAATACACTATAAACACAAAAAAACAAATACTTCATACCTGAGGAATTCCAGTCTGATAGAGGTACGCAGTACACTTTGCTCGAATATCAACAGTTCGAGAATTAATGGAACTTTACTCATAGAGTTTTAAGTCCCCACTTTCCTCGCTCCAATGGCCTTGTCGAGAGGAATGTTCAGGAAGCCAAGCTCCTTCTGAAAAAGTCTCAGGAAAATAATTGGGACCCATACTTCGCATTACTCCATCAAAGAAACCCATTGGTATCTCCAGTTCAGTGATTGATGAGCCGTAGTACGAGAACCCTGCTGGCAACTACATCAGCGGTTCTCAAGGTTATTATTCATGAAAATGTAACAAGGAAACTACAGGCTATCTGGGGGAGAAGCAATAACTATTCAAATCAGAGGATGAAAATACCTCTGGGCAACGAGGAAGGAAAAAACGTTCTCTTTAGAGTGGAAAATAGGAATCGGCAGCCTCCTAAAATAATAGGGAGAGGATCTCAAATAAGATTATTCACATCGTCACACGAGACATTATTTTTCGAGTCTTTATCATTTAGTAATGTAGGATATGTTCAGCGGAGAGGGTTTCCGCGCATCAGCACTTGGCGAGCAAGCAACGCTGCGGACCCCCTCTCCAGGAGTCAATTCATTTTCCACCTTGTAACGAGCTACAACCCCTGCGACGGGCAGAATCCTAGGCTCTTAACTTCCTAATTAGCTAGATCTTCAATTCATATAAAATAGTAGATTCGTTCATAGGTTATTAAATTCATTCAATCCAGTTCTTAGTCGTTTTTTTATTATAAACCAACCCTCATAACAATATTAGAAGATGATCAATTCTTCAATGAAAGGGAGATGAAACAACATACAACGACTTCATGTACGCCACCACCACCCTTACTTACACCTACCTACTCTAAACAAACACTAACTAAAGTTGCCCACTGGATTATGTTATAGCTTTTCCAAGTCGAATTGAGAATTTTCCAAGTCGAATTGAGAATTTTCCAAACCAAATTGAGATTTTTCCAAACCAATTTGAGAATTTTCCAAACCAATTTGAGAATTTTCCAAATCAATTTGAGAATTTTCCAAACCAATTTGAGAATTTTCCAAATCAATTTGAGAATTTTCCAATCTAAGAAACTTTCACTACTAAAAAGGAAGAGGGAGTTTTCAAAACCGAATTGACAATTTTTTAAGGCAATTGAAGACTTCTATTGAAAACAAAATTAGTGAAGCAGAATGAAAGAATAGCACTTCATGAACTAATTAACATTGAAATCAAAAAGACAAAATGAACGAAGAATACTTCATAAAAATTACGGTCTTGTTAAGAACAGAAAAAATCGAGGCTACTCTGCGTTTGGCTGGTCTATTGAAGTCAACAAAAACAAAAATCCGTTCATTTTGACATTCTGATTTCAATGTTAATTTGTCCATAAAGTGCTATTCTTTTATTTTGCTTCACTACTTTGGTTTTCATAAAAGTGTTGCAATTGTCAATTCGTTTAGGTTATGGAAAATTCTCAAATTGATCTTGGAATTATTCTCAAATTGATTTGGAAAAATCTCAATTTGGTTTGAGAAAACAACATTTGGACTTCAAATGTTTGCCACCACCACCCTTACTTGGAACACCTAATTACTCTAAACAAACACTTCTCAAGTTGCCCACTGGATTATGTTATCATCTATTCCTATTTGCTTTTATATTCATTGGTTCAAGGGAAAACGAATTATTCAATTTTGTATATCGAACTCCGAAACAATTAATAGATACAATCCCGTTGCAATAATAAATAAAAGTTCTCTTAATAATTTTAGTCATAATTTAATAAGTACATACTAGAGAATATATTGAATTGTGAGAGACCCATCACCGTTGTTTCTTCAATGAAATGGTAAGAGAGGAAAAGTAATTCATCAACAAAATCGAAGTTGCTTGGCTGTGCTCAAAAAGTGTTTCCCAAAAGGGAAACCCAATGGGCTTAATGACAATGACATCTGGCTTCTTGCCCTGGTCACTTGGCATGTGATATAGTCTCTCCCTCTCTCTCCACTTCCCAGCCACTGAATGACAATGCTGCTACTATCTGCTTGGCAACTGTATCATGACGGAGAATACAACCTCTCATGGACACTGCTACACTACATGATACAGGTTTTCATTTTTAGGCTGACAGGCATGGCAGAGGGTCTACTGTCCCACGACTGCCTCTCAAACACCTCCCGCGGTGGTTAGTGTAGCCTCCCAGATGGCATGACAATGTTGGTAGTCGTGGGTCCCAATGCCCTCTGAAGCCCATTCCACCCATTGGGAGGAAATGGGGATTTTAGAGCACTGCTGGAGTTCTTTACTGTCCACTGAATCATGGGCAGGAGCAAACTCTGCAGATGAGCTGGGTTTTGGAGAAGTTGGAGTTGCTCGATCGTACCACAACAACTGCTGCTTGACAAAATCAAAGTCAGCAGCAGTGTGGGTGACCTCCCAGCTCAAACCCCTGAGCGCTAGCAGCATAAAGGGGATACTAGGTGAGAGAGAGACAATGCCAAGCCCATCGGCCTTGACCAGTGCATAGATATAGGCACTTGGGACACCAGGTGGAAAGCTTAGCCAAGAGTGCACAGCAGAGCAAACTTAACATTCTAACTGGAGTAGCTTCCCTGCAGTAAGCCTCCCAAAGATTAGCCCATAGGTTAGCTTTGGCAGTAAGTACATGCGAAGGAGGGGCAGCATCTGCTGTGGCTTCAGTGGGGCCTTGGTTACACGAGCTAGTGCTCCACCAAGGTCCACAAGGCTTGCAGCTATGGTGGCAACTCCCATAAAGTTGACCCCTAGATACCGCCAGACCTCCAGCATGGATTGGGCTGGGATGGAAGTTTGTTCAAGGACAAAACACTTCTCATCCACTACATTCACTTTGTGCTGGTGACCTAACGGGACCAAGGAGATTGACCCACATTTAGCTGGGTTAACCACCAAACCTCACCTGGCCAGCTGCTCAGCAAGTTTTGAGGGCAATCTGTAAGCCCTCACGGGTCTCTGCAAGTAGGATGACATCATCTGCAAAAGCCAATGCACCTATTTCAGCTGGCAGCTTACCCAAGGCCATATCCACGACCAGGTTAAAGAGGAGTGGCAACAGAGGATCCCCCTCGCACCTGGTTGGATAACATAACCGTTGAAATCCAGCAATCAATTCAGAATGCCTCAAAACAGATTTTGATTATGACGATTTGGGAACAATTTTTCAGGTCATTATACTTAGAATCTCTTTTTTTTTTTTCAGAAAATTCGCTAAATAACAAAAATCAATTCAACATTCACGAAATATGAAACTGTATAGGATATACAAAATATTTAAACAAAGGGGTCAAGGTGATGACTGATACCCTAAAAGTCCACAGTTGGAGGGCTTTGGCTACTGGCTCATTTATTCCTTCAACATTTTAGATGCTGCACAAAGTATGTACGTACTAACTAACTAGTTGCCACCTTTTTATTCTAGGTTGTTCCTTCAGTCCCCAGCTAACCCGGATTTGTTGTACATCATATTTTTCTGTCACACACAGATGACTGTGACGTTACTTCTGTGCTTCATATTTGGTAGTAAGGTGAGGAGTACCTCCTTCATATTTATGTTATACCAATTTTGTGTTGTTAAAATTGATTTGTCATGTACAAAATATGCCTTCTGGACTCAGATCCAACAATAATATAGAAAATAAAATGTGTTTATATTTTAAAATGTTTATTAATTGAAACATCAATACAAGGCATCTGAGTTATGGTGTTATTTGGCATTCATCTTATAAGGTAAATGATGAGTGCAGGGGTTGAAATCTATGTATACACAGGGAGTTACGGGAGCCGTGTCTGATTGCTTTTCTATGTGTTCTGAAACTTATTGCCGACCAAAAGTGCCACTTCGAGTTTTTTCTTCAGAGGCTTCGGTTCCCATTTATTTCACTTTTAAGATTTGTCTCTTGTCTCAGGAGACCAGTGTGTCAACAAATGCAGTGTACGAGTATGCGCCTTTTATAAATTGCTGGTTCAGATATTATGCTTATCAGTACTAGTAATCCCAAGAATAACAATTCGCCATGTGAAACCTAGATCATTGGAGGGGTGAATTTCATATAAGATATGCATGCAATGTATTACATAGAGAAGTCAAACGGAAAGGCACCCACTTTTCTTCTTGTCTATTCATTTTAGGGGCATGAGATTTGGGAAAATTTTTGAATAATGGAGAGAAGAGACTCAATGTGTATTCAGGGTCAATACCTAGACATATGAGATGATTGTGGTGCGTTACCTTTCCTGTATTATGAAACTTTTCCAGTGGGGCTATACCTGGTGCCAATGAGCTTTAGGCCTCAACTCTTATAAATGGTAACCGCTTCATCCTCAACTTTGTCTACTGCAGCTACACTTAGGATTGACCGGCCACTCATGGAGAAGCTGTGGATATCCCATGACAGTCGTCATTCCATTTCTCATTCTGGGAGTCAAGTAAAGCCGTTGATTGAAGAATGCACTTTGTGCATCAACCTAACTGCTTAGCTTCTGAACCGTAAATATCAGAAATATTTCTCAGATTTAACTGCAGAATGAATCATCGAAAACAGGGAATATTGATCAGCCTTTTTCAAAAACGAGTGAAAGCTCGGGGTCCCTTTGGTTCCGCATATAACGCCACTAAAATGTCATCATGGAACGCCAAATGGTTTCTATTCTCTTCTAACTTGAAGATTTGGGTCCACTATGTTGCTTTATCCAATCCCAAAATCAGTTAAAACTGTAAAGCCCATCCGTTGTTTTAAAATCCATTGATTTTGTTGCAGGCCTACCTGGTGTTCAAGGGATTGGGCAAATCTGAGGATACATTCAGCACAACCCCTAAAGTTCACATAACCAAATTCCTCAATAAGCCGAGGTCAGGAAATTCACAATACGCAGTTTCCACAAACTCGTCGACAGTTGGAGCTGACCTCAAGCTCACTGAACAAGACATACAAGTTAGCATTATCCTGCATATTTACCATCAATGATACCCTCTAGTATGTAGGGTGAGACCCAGAACAATGTCACTTTACTCGTATAAGTTTGTTATTTTCTTCTTCATCATCTAAATTGAAGGAATATGTACAAACCCCAAAGGGCTTAAGTCTTGGTTTTCTTATATATTTATAGTTCATTGGAAAAGAACTAGGAAAATAGAAGACTGTATTATATTCATATAATAAGTTCCCATTGAGGTTACATTATTTCAACAGATTACATCTCCTTTCTCTTGAAAAATTGTATCGCAGATAACATTAGTTTCTGTTCATAACATTGTACAAATAACAAGGCAACAATTGAATAAAGAAATCATCCGAGTATGTGAGGTAGGTACGTATGTACCTTTCAACAATGAAATGAGTTTGGAGTCAAGAGTATTTTTTATTATAATATTTATTCAATCGTTCTTCGACCTGAACCGATGCAGAAGTCTTCTGTGCCTAGAGGACAGAGGTACCTAGTTCACTGCTCTCCACTTTTGTGTTTCATTTTGACTTTGTAGGGGTAGGAGTAATGGATTTTCTAATAAGAGATTTACTAGAATAAATTTAGGCAATAGTTGATGGTTGATTTACAAAGCGGTTGCTCTGCATTTTCTTGGTGCTGCTCATTTTGTGCATGAACACTTCTCAGGTTTCCTTGTCCGTCAATGGAACGAAAAGCTGGATGCAGAGACGTTACATTCAGACCTCCTACAATCATCCCAACGTCAAACTGGTCTTCCCCAGCTTATGTTCATTCCAAATGTATTCACCAGAGTTGACCGCTACAGAAACCGTATAATACCGACTTATACTATAGATAGATAATACAGTTATAATGATAGCGTCGGAACCAGGAGGTTTTGATTACTGTAAGTGTGTGCGGGAGGGGTCGACAATTTTTTCTAAAAAAACGTATTGGCCCATTAACGTTCTTCGAACTTTAATGTGTTTATTGAGTTTTCAAAAATTGGTCAATTTTCGACTGATTATTTTCTTCTACTAAATTGAAAATGTACCATTCATATTTAAATTGCAAATCGAAGTCCTCACCGTAACACTGAACTCAAAATCTCAGTACCACCAGGGCTTCCATCATGGCTTCGTGTGATGAGGGTTTTGGCTCTTCATCATCAGGTTATTTTGGTTCAGAGGCGGTTTCCACAAGTTTATTTCTAGGCAGAAAAAAACCCATCTTCTTCGTTTTCTTTTGGTTTCTTTTGGTTTCTTTATTTGGTTGTTGTAAGGTTGGTAAATTATCGTCCACTCCAACCACACATCATAATGTTCTTGTGGTTTGCCATCTGGAGGTAACATGATTTCTTCGCTAGTGGACTCGTCTGCACAACCCTCAACGAACTGACACCTTTGCTAGTACACAATCTGATTGTTTAGTCAGGAATGTGTGAATAGTTTAGGAACACAAAACACCCCTCTCCTTCCCAAACCTACCTTTATAACTACAATATCTATAGTATACGAGGTCTGACGGACAACAATTTAATTAATCGGTTGATTCGAGTTTGTCCCTTCAAGGTACTCTCCCTGTGACACAATGCACTTCTGCCATCGCCGTTTCCACTGCATGAAGGTTCCGTGAAAGTCCTCAGATGGCTTCCCAGCTCCCTCATCGCAGCTTCTTTAATGGCCTCAACGTCCCCCAAATGCAGCCCCAAAGCAACAATTTCGTATTTGGGAATAAAAAGAAGTCACAGGGAGTCAAATCCGGTGAATAAAAGGGGTGGGCAGTCTGTGATCGAATTGGCAACCAATTCGATCCCAAGAGAGCTTGGGAACAATTTTGGCACACAACTTTTTTCATCTCAACGTTTTCTTTGATATTCCTAGAGCGTTATTTTACTCAAAGAAAGCTCTTCAGCCTCCTGTCGGACGGTCAAACGACGATCCTGCAGGACACAAGATTGAATTCTTTCGAGTGCTGAAAGTGGAAGGACGTCCTGGCCGAGGGTCATCATCGAGACTTTCTCGGCCCTCACGATATCTTTTTAAATACTTGTGAACTGTCGGTTCTTTGAAGGCATCATCCCTATTTACTTGGTTGAGATCATTAAAACTTTTGAGAAATCTGATGAGAAATTTGATGATGACGCCCTGTTCGTCAATGACTGAAAGCTCCTTGCCAACGAGTGGTGGTCAGAGGGGTCACTTTACAGTCACTGGGATGAACCACTTGTTTTCTTAGGGCGATCGGGCGTTTACTGAGCATTGTTTGAATGGTAAAGAAGGGGAACCAGCCCAGCAGGACTCCGTACATTGCCTTCTTAGACACGTTTATATGACCGGGTTTTTTTTACTATAAAAAGTAGGTGTTTTTGACTACTAAATGCCAATTCGTTCCATTCCTACAATTTTTGATCGAAGTAAACAGGTGATAACAGTGCATGCTATAAACCTACTGTGTAGGGTAGACTTCTGTATTTTCCAAACTATTCCGAAATTCCATTTTTGGTCTGGTTATCAAACAGCCACAACCTAACCTTTATCGAATTGTTTCTCTATGAATGCGAATTTGTTTCCGCTGAATCGATTTAAATAATTGTCTGAGCACCTTGTGAATGTTGCACTCTTCATTATTCAAACTTTTAGATTAGAGCTATTGTGAATTACCATATCAATGTAGGTGCAACGTTAACTTTTTGAAAATAACCACATAAAAAAGAAGACCTCGATCGTAAAGGCACCGAGCTAATATGTTTTATTGTCATTGAACTTTTTTTAAACAAGTAGAGCAAAAGGCAACTGTAGAATAAATAGATATGTGGATTTAGTACTTATTCTAAAGGTAGATAATGGGATCATCAACATTAAACTTTTTGACTTATTTAAATAAGCGATGAGATTCTACTAGAAGCAAGATGAAGATACGTCACTGAATAGAGCTAGGAATTCTTAGAAGGGTAACATAGCAATACTAAGTGGAGCAGCCATTTCGAATTTTGTAGTGATAGGATAACTAGTGGTTCACAAATATCTCAGGGTGCAAGACTCAAAGACAGCAGGAGATAGACAGGTAGATTGAATGCAAATAAACTTTAAATATTGAAGGCAATACCAATAGTACATCGCTACCGAATAGTGTTTCAATTTGTTTGACAATTCACTGTTTCTAGCACAATGTGGTAGGAGCTGTAGAAGAAGAATTGTGTCATAATTCTTAACAGTCTTAGTGTATGCCAGGGATTTCTTAGTTTGGTTTCCCATTGATTCAACCCGTACTAATCACTTTCATTCTAACTTTTTTTCAAGGACGAGTTCAAACGGTTATACATGCAGCTTGAACAGTTGAAAGAGAAAAATATGAGGCATGGAAACAGACACCTAGCAGCCCGAATCAACGCAATGCAAGAAGCTGGTCGACTTCAGACTACTGACGAGAATGAAGAAACATCTTTAGTTAAATCTGAAGGAAGCTCATCGCCAAATCAAACGTCTTTCCACTCATCGAAAATCGATTGCGTCAACGATCAAACGGTACGGCCCAGCAACGCCTCATCGCAAGAGCATCAGGTGGCTGCTAATGATACGGGAGCGTCTAAAAAGAACGGCAAACCACCTGAAGCTATAGTCAACAACAACTGCTGCACGATCGAATCAAGTGAAGGGTCAATTGGCCGATTTACAAACGCAGCACTCGCCACGCCTGCAAAAGGTACCAACAGTTCAGCTCCCCATAAGGGAGCTTCTAAAATGCCCATTCATCTCAACCTTGATGACACTAGTAGATTCACTGAAGAAGTGACTGTGTAAATAGGTATAACGTTTTTGAACTATATTGTGTAAATAGTGTATTGAATAAGGACCACTGTGTTGATATGTTCACAACATGAATAGTGGGTGATCCTCAGCGACCAAACTGGAGGATAAACATTGGGAAAAAATATACAAAATAATTTCAAAGTCACGATGTATGTTACTAAAACAAATCTAGGTGTATAATGATTGTTAATATTTCCAATTCAATTCTTGTTCCCACAAACATAATAAAATGCCTTTATTTTTACATTGTATTTTCTAGTTTAAATTAAATTTTGTCAGACAAAAAAGAATGAACTTTGTAGACTGAGCAAGAATGAACAAAGAATTGCTCCTTGTATGTTTTGTGTGTTGATGCTTGTCGGAATTTGTCTGTTGATATATGTATTGTGCGTCGGTGTACTTGTAGGAATAATGTTAAGGTAGGATAAGCGGTTTTTTAATACTGTTACCTTTTCATCAATATCTCCCCGCTCATCAGAATCTTGCAATTCCAGTAGCTTCGAAATTTTTGCAATAAATTCATCTAACGTTGCTTGTTTAGTGGCAATATGCTAGTAAATTGCGACTTTGAGCCCCGTCGCGAGGCAGAATTCCACTATCAATCAACATTTTATCAACGTGTTATCATATGTACCTACCTGTATTAATTATACAGCTTTACAAACAGCCATTCATACAAATGTAACTATAGTTAACATAAATTATTTTCAAGGGAGGGTTTTGATTGAAACTTTACTATAGCTTAACAGTTCCTTTGTAAGTTGAACTTGAATTTAATAGCGGACACTCATACGTAAGATATAATATACGAGCACTTCTGAAATACTTTATCTGTTTCAGTTATTTAAATGTGATATAGCGTTCAAAATAGATTTAAGGCTTTGTCAGTGTTCTTCGGGGGAAGTGTATTTGTACTTAACTGAATGTTTACAGGAAATATACCACTCACTCATCATCGAACTTGAATTATTGTCACTGTTTCTGTTTCCCATCTAATTTCTGATAGTTCAGTATTCTGCAGATATTCTAGAACGGTGCACTATGTACCAAACACGCCCAAGATATTCTCAAAGTATTCATCACCACAGAGATACCTACTTACTATCTCAATCTAAAAAGAGATAGTAAATAATGCACGTGGGAAGTCGAATTTTCTTGAGTTCTCAGTAGATATTTCCAGCGAAAATTCTTGGGTGGTATCACTTTGGTTATCAGACGAACAGACATCGCTAGTTAATTAACAATTATGTGAGGCAGACAACCAAACCAGTGAGTGGATACAAGGGTATTGCTCCCAACCTTGATCTACAGATGAGATGGTAATAAAGGAACCAGTTAAAATAACTAGTGGTTGGATTTTAGAGTTATCGAGATAAACCAGTAATTTGAAAGAGACAGTATTCAGAATAACGTCTTAATGCAGACTTCCTAGCTTTGGACTTGGGATAAGGGGGAAGTTTTCTTTGAAGCTCTTTAATCCTCTCAACCTGGCTTCTGTCTCAGAGCCATTTGAACCTTTGAGATCATTGCAGGCCACCACCAGAGCTTGAGTCTATACCTACACCAGTCTACTCCTACTTTACTCTGAGCCTATCACAGAGCAGTCTAGGAGTACCTATGTTTGAATGGATACTGTACACTCCAACTTTTAAGGAAATAATGAGCTACTCACTTCAATAACCTTCAACAAGAAATTACTGAACCCAACTGGACGCTGATTTCTGACCTGAATAACTTATGTTGTAGAGGTAGAGTAAGAGTGCTCTGGGAACAGACAGCAGCTACCCACCTACTCCTGTACAATAATTATAGTTTTTCATACAATTATGTTGAATGATAAGATTTTGACACCAATTTATCAGAACAGATAATGCCTAACAGCTATTAACAGTAATAGCTGTTACTCTATGCATGGACGGAGCTATTACCAAATAAATTCAGCTTTGGAAACAGATTTCATACTTTTCCAAGTTGAAAATTTCCAAAAAATGGCTCCAAAATTACAAGGAGTTGTTGAGTACTCCTTCCAAACCCTGTTTCAACTCTCAGAGCACGAAATTCTGAGAATTGTGTCGTTTTTGTGACGTGAGAGCTAATAATTTTACATATTTTCTCAACGAATTCATTTTTATTAATTCATCCCTCATAATTCATTCATCGATTCCTCCTTTACATATCGAAGCAAAGAATACTTAGGGTGGTAGATGCCACGTGTGAGGTGAGAAAATCAGGAAGGTACCAACTTCTCCACATTCTGATGGTGATGCGAGCGAGTATGACCTGTTACTAAATAATAGTTATCAGAAAATTATTGTTTTGCCCATCCCTACCTTGAACCCCCTTCGTTTATCCACGATCTAAAAGCTAAGGTACTCTATTTTTCAACTAACTTTTGATTATCCAAGTCCGTTTGGCGCAGAGGCAATTGCTGCAGAACAAGTCATAGAAAAATCTTTCAAATAACTAAGGATCGATGCTAAGTTTCAACTCTTCAAAAAAATTATGTGGTATTAGATGTTTTGTGCAGTGGGGTTCATCAGAAAATATACTATTTACCCCAGCAGCGGCTCCTGCCCTCAAACCCTGGGGTTGCACCAAGATCGTAAGGGACAACCACGAAGGGAACTTGGGAAAAAATGATCTTTTCTCAACCAAATACAAATTTCAACTACCAATTTGCAAAGGAGATCAATCTTGTCGCTTTCTCTGCTTCAAATCATGAAACAAACGACTCAATCCTACCTTCAAAAGCAGCTCACTAGTAGGTACGTGAATATCTTAAAAAATAATATATAATAATGATAAAACAATAAATTTAATGTAACATTTTTTAAAAAACAATTGTCAAACTTTAGAAAACTGTTTTGCAACAGTTGAAATTCATATCTGCTGACTAAGAAGCATCGGGGAGGTGAAAGCCCACTTCCATCTTTAACCTAAGCTTCATTCATTGATTTATAGGAAAAGTTGGAAAACAGTATGATAATATTGTACTTATAATTTTAGTATTATAAGGTAAATTTTCATTTTGGCCAGCGAGTGCAGATCTGCCTGTGCTCCTGTCAGCACTGACACAATGATAAAACAATAAATTTAATGTAGTCAAACTTTAGAAAACTGTTTTGCAACAGTTGAAATTCATATCTGCTGACTAAGAAGCATCGGGGAGGTGAAAGCCCACTTCCATCTTTAACCTAAGCTTCATTCATTGATTTATAGGAAAAGTTGGAAACAGTATGATAATATTGTACTTATAATCATTTTGGCCAGCGAGTGCAGATCTGCCTGTGCTCCTGTCAGCACTGACACAGACACTTAATGACTTGGAATCCTTGGAATGGATTCTGAAATAAAACTGGGAAAGTGTCACAATAGATCAAAGTGGTCTCAGTTACCAGGGGTTCCTCCCATCCCATATCAGAAAAAAAGTGGGCTGGCTCGAGTGGTTTGAGCAACATTTCCCAATCCATGGGGGCCTTCATCAAAACTGGCGGTGCTCACGTCTTGATACGTTCTTTGATAAATCCCTGAGGCATTTCAAACTGATGGTAGAGACTATTCCTTCAAAAGGAGTCTAGCTAAACACGAAATGACGACAGATTATTGAAATCTGAAGGTGTTCCAGAGACAAACTGCTGTGATTACATAAAATATTTTATTCTGTAAATTGAAGATAATTCACCTAACTCAAAACATATCACCACACTATATTACAATATGATCAATCGGTATGACATTGAAGTATATAATAAGTTAAATTACTCTTTCCAAGTAAAATAGAACAATAATGGTGGTTCGAACTGATAAAATTATTATCAAGTACTGTGCAGCCATGTTGTGCATTTTATTTCAATGTTCCAAGTCATAAAACGCGGAAAATAAAGGCGAGTGAAAATAAAGTTACTGCTGAAAGTATAAAAGAAATACAATGAAACGTAAAACACAATAAAGTTAACATATGAATTTCTCTTGAAGAAGAGAACATTTTACATTTACATGTACATACGCTTCATCGTAATAAAAGTAAAAGAAGCACACAAACTGCCAAGCACATACAAATGTTCTAAAAACGCCTTCAGCAGATAGAAAAGTGTAAAATTTAAACCTATTAACGTAAAATCCAACGAACCACGATAGGGTGATTTCATTTCATTCATCGAATCCTTTCAAAATTCTATTTACATTTTAAGCTAGGGTGCAGATTGGAACATTCGCAACTGTTTCTATGAATGCTTGACTTACTTAGCAGTAATTATTATTTCACAATAAAATATCATTCAATAAAATGAGAAATCATCACTTGATGTTTATTTATTTATTTTTTAATACCTATCTATACCTAAATTTGGTTTCAAGATTCATTGTCAAAAATGTTTTATGTACATGAGTGACTAGATTCATCTAAGAATTTCCTTACTAAACAGTCTTTTCAAGATAAAATTAATATCAACTGCAAGAATTCAGGCATCTTTGACTAGATTATGATACAAGGACAAACAAGACTAGATTTTTTTCTCGAAAAACTAGAAAATCAAAGTGAAACTGAATAATGCTCAGGAGTAGCTCAAGTTGTGGAATGGTTTCATTATGTTAAAATGCTTAACCTGGATAGTTACTAAAATCACAGGCTTCATTGGTGTGGTTCGAAAATTTTAATTCATCAGAACAACATACCAAGATTTTCATTTATTTTTTTGTTTCTTCATATAAGTCGTTATATATTTATACTCGTCAAAATACATTCTTCTTTGCATTATAAATATCACTATTTGCAGGTATACAACTTATAGATATCAGTAATAAAAAATATATATCTACATCAACATAACACAAAGGCAAACTTACCCAATCTATTAGTGACTAAAGGGTATTTTATTTCAATAGATTTTTTTCAGATAGAATTTTGACCAGCAACATCAGAAAAAATAATTCATCAATATTTGTTTCTTCAACACGAGTACCTAATCTCAATCAGAGCTGGTTTGTCAAATTTGTCAATTTGATCTATGAATTTCATTTCTGTTCATACGGAGCTCAATACATAATGACGAAAATCCAATTGAACTAGTTACTAATGTATTGACCAAGTAATCCACGTATCCAGGTGCATAATACAGATTTAGATGAGTGAGGTTCAAGTTGAGGGGTGAATTGAAAGGGAATTGGTGGTCATGACTCGATAAATCATTCTTGCCCAAATCATGCAACAAATGTTTTCTTCGTTAGATTTGGATAAAATTGAGATTCGTGTTGCAAGGAGCAGAGCTCAGAATGTCCACAGAACTGAGCAGATCGCTAACAGATGACAGGGAGATGAGAACTTATACTGTAATCGTAATTCACATCGATTCACCATACCATTGCACAGTCAACCAAAGGCGAAACTACCCACAATAATTCTACGAAACTTCCTACCCTAATTCATAGATACAGTTTCAATGGTTATAGTTTGTTTCGTAAGACATACAATTTCAATGCAAGACTGAGCTTTCTATCATTTTCCTGATTGTACAGTATTAATGCACGATCTTTTTGTTTAACCATTCACTTACAACCAATTTAAGTTCACAAAAACTCAGATTACACGAATTTCTGTAATATTTGAAGATGGTGGTTTCACCACCTCGTTTCATTTCATGAATTTCGCATAGCATACATTTTACTCTAACTACAGTAAAGAGCGAATTTTCAGGAATGTGACAATTGTTTGTAAACAATAAACCAGCTCTGATACGCAGCTACAGTCAAAATCACTGCAGAATGCGAGTATGTTACGTTATTACATCAAATTCATTCTTCTCACTAGATTTTCGTAAACCAATTATTTCACTGAGCACCAAGATGCTTCAGCATAACTTCTGAGTTCTTCTCTGCCATTCTTAACTTCGATAAAAATCTTGAAGCGTTAAAATGATCCTTACTTCCTCCCAATGAGCAAAAAGCCCCGATCCCATTGAAATTACATGTAAAACTGAGCTTGGAAAACATTCGACACTATTCAGAAATGCAGTACCGAGTAATTCACAATGTTGTATTGAACGTGGTAGGTATTATTACATCACAGATCCATGGACATGGCAGAGTGAGGAAGAATGAAGCCATGTCATGTTAACTGCTTGAAATACCATACCACACAAACTATTGATATCATGGAAAAGGGATGAGGGTCCAAATGCGAGAGCTTGAGTAGTTCCAGTTAATGGCAAGAGAAGTTCAAGCTTGGTATACCCTGTGCCCCCTTCTGCCATGTGTCTGCAGATTTGTGACATACAACAGTCTGTCACACAAAATACTAATGGGTTTCTGAATGAGATCTAACACGTTCTGAGCCCCTAATCACATGTGTTTCGATGGGAGGATAGAAGGAAGAAGGAACAAAACTGCAAATTACAACTAGAGCAAACACAATTAAAAGTATTTCTTTTTTAAAAATGAAATGAAAAGTTTCCGGAAGGGAAAAACATGCTTGATGCCAGTAAAATAATGGTACATAACCTCTTATTAAGCTCATAATGTGCTGAGTACACATTCCCAAGTTTTACAAATAACACACAAATACTAAACAAATTAAATCAGAATAATTGGCGACGCTATTCATCACCTAGCTCATTGTTACACATTATAAGTAACGATAATCAAATAATTATACTTAGTAAATCTAGTTTGAATAGTAATGAGCTGTTTGATATGATGTTCAGCGTGCCCAACAACATTCTTATGAACCAACAGCACAGTAACTCCAATTTATTTAGATATTCAGAGCGATTAAAGCATCGTTTGGCCTCTTCATGGTTCCCTACAAAGTATGTTAACGTAAGAATGTCCTGGCCACAACTGGGTGTACAGCAAGCAAGTTGCTGATGTCTAAGTACACTGTTAATTAACACTGTCATCAAGTATGAGTAACAAAGGAAGCAACAAGTGGCGTTAGTAGTGACAATGTAAGCTTAGTTAATATCAAACGAGACAATTTTTCACTGATTGATAATGGAGATCGAAAAAAAAATATTAATAATAAAAAAGTTATGTACATATCTCCCAACATAGAGCTGGTAAAACTTTTATACCTAATTCTTATGAGGTCTCAAAAAGGGAATATGATGACAAAGAAGCCACAAAAATACAAAATTGAAAAATAGTTATGAATTCCATTACTCTTGAGTTCAGACTTCATTATTTGTAACCATGGATGCTGAAGTAGTGTTGATGAAAATATTAACCTACCACTTTCATAAGACAAGTGTGAAGGTCTACCAGAACCTGTAGTCCTTCAGGAGGACATTTAAGCTGTACCCACCCACTCATGAAAAGCAAAGAGGAAGGGGATTCTGCTGACGTGACTGGTGAACAGGGAAACAATAATCCAGAGCTCTCATGGACAATGATGGTGTACGTCAAGTTGAATTTTCAACGTAAGGTGATCAGAAATATGGTAATGCAGTAGTACAGAGGGTGTTCACGTAACTAAGCTCTCTCAAATAATTTTCTATAATTTTTGGTTGAAAAACCCGCAACAAACCATTCAAAAATGATGAAATTACGCTGTGCAGCATTGTGCATGCATCAGCACCAACTTAGTTTTTTTTTTTTTTTTTCAAATGGCAACATCAAGTTTTTACTCCAGATTTCGATTATGTGCAAAATATAACAAACCCCCTAATTTGATTTTTTTTTGGCCATGCACAAGCTGTCCAGTGAGCACTCAAGGGTGAAACTCAAGGGTGGTGGTGAATTGCTTGGTGATATCAATGTGTTCATTTTTTTCCGACCATCCTTTTGACTTCTGTCGTTATTTTTCTTTGTTGTTATCCTTACAATTTTTTTACACAGCTGAAACTGTTCTATACTTCTTGAAAATGAAAGGGAAAGTTGGGTGGAAGTAAATGAACGAATTACTGAAAATTTACCCAGTTTCGGATTCTCTATGGGAGCCATACCGACCCAAAGCTCAAAAAATGGACGATGGTAAGTAAAGGATGCATTTGACTGTGTAGTAGCTGGGATCTGGGATCAATAGTTTCATATTTTGGATTCACTCTTATCTGTGTTACAAATGATGCGTTAATATTCTTCACTACCAACCGACTTCCTCTAATATTTGTTATGCCCTAGTAGAGATAATAACTATGAAACATCAAAGGTTTATTACCAGTTCATCTTCCACACTTCAAATCAATGGACCAAAAATTGTGGTCTAAAGCAGAACAAACAGAAAACAGTATACCTACATCAAGTGTCAGTCTAATTGTAGTCCAACATTGAAAATAATCGAAATTTTTACAACATTTTTGGATGGGAAAAATTTTTATACGAGAACCTACACTATTCCTTAATTGTAAGTTGTGATGTAACCATTTCTAACAGGTCATGTAGGCTCGAATACTGCATACCATTTTCTGATTATCACCTCTCACTGGTGTATCTATGATAGGCTTCAAATTTGTGTCATATCCACCTCAACTACAACAGAGTGACTTCTTCTTTAAAAAAATAAATTATTATACGATAAAATAAATGAATAGAAAATAAGCCTCAAGTTGAATTGTCCACCAGGAAAATTTAACCAATAGAATTTGCACTCATTGCACTAAAAAGTTGCATAACTCGAATTTCACGACTAAGTACTGTAAAAACATTAGAGATTTCAAACAGTCAAATTGAAGTAGGCAGCATCATTTAAATTTCACGGCATGGAGCAATGTTTAATGAAATTACATGAACTCAACTTTGATGACAGAATTCAACACTGTAAAACGTAAAACTTGTTCGGACAACATTAAAGAGGAACTAAGCTGTATAAGCTAATTTCAATAGTATGGAGCAATAAAAGCGATGTGGAACCAAGAAGCCAGTAATATCCAATAGGAACAAAACAAACTCACAAATGGTGTTCAAAGACGAAATAACACAGAGATTGCAATCATGTAATTACTTAATTATCAACTTTCATTCATAGCCCACCAATTTGGTCACGTGCCATACAATAACCTACAATAAGTAACCTAACGTTTTAAATTATGTCTATCGGAAGAAACTTGAAGCACAGCAGTAAATATGGGAGGCTAGAAAAGCAGTCAATGATTTCGACTTGAATCTCAGGAATTTTGAATAGTGGAACCTAACAATGTTCAGCGTTATTATAATAATCTAAAAATATATTTTACCGAGTTCCAATGGAACTTGATTTCACAACACACTTTTCTCATGTAGACTAATGAAGCATGGGTCGCCAGAATGCTATTTGAATGATTGGAGTAGAAAACTAACTGAATATCACATTCTAGATCCATCCAAAATCTATTGAAGGTACTCATTATCTACCAAAATTGTATAAATTAGCGAGAACTTTGTCAAAATCACATTAATTAGGATGATGGCAGAAGATGAAACTGTACCATGGAGAGCTTTTTGATAGCAATCGTGGAATGCTACTTATTTCTTCTGCCTCAAATGGCCCTTAGGAATAAGTGAGATTTCTCAGTCCACGTATCTAGAGCACATGAGTACGTGATCTGCAACAATGACAGTCAAAACCCTAAATTGCGACTTTATTTCTTTCCAGGTGACGAGATGTTTGATTATCTAATTTCTGACCTATCAAAATCACACCAGGTTCCAGTAGATTTCACGATACCAACAGAAGATTTCCTATGGGACCAATAATCCCCACATAACTCTTCCTCCTCAGGTGCGTCAACAATTGTAACATAACCCTCAGTTCATCTGAGCATTGCCACAGTCTATCTGAAGAGAAAGTTGGAATTCTGGTATAATATTAACTCCAACCAGAGAAGATTAACTCCAACGAACAATTAAAGACCGAATCGAAATACTATAACGGAGACTTATCCCTTCAAATGACAAATGAGCACATAAATACAAACTATTATTTTATTGCAAATACGTTCCTGATGAAGTGGTATATTTGTCAGGAACCAACTCCAAAACATAATGTTTTACTAGGTTTTTCATTTTTCCACTCTTTGAAATAAACTCGCCAGAAAATACCAAGGAATCGATCATTTAAATAATTTGCATACACGAAAATCTACAGGAGAAAAATAATAGCAACACAGAACGATGGCATGGTGCTTGTACATGAAAGAAAATTGTTTGTTAACTGTTTCCTGCAAATGATTCACTATTCATTCATTCTTTGGTCGCTTCACAAGGAAGATAGATATCACTATCCTGTTTTCATACCTTATTATATGAGCAAAGTTGAACAAAATACTAAAATGAACATCATCCACACAGACTTCCACTCCTTCCTAATCAACTTAAGCCTTAATATCCAGTGGAATTCAATAGAAGTAATTGGTTTTTATGAAACAGCAATGTAATAAATTACATTGATAGATAGTATTTGTTAAATTGAGTGTTTTGCAAATAATCAAATACCCTTCATCCGTTTCCTAAGAAAGGAGAATGTAGAAAAGATGATTAGAGGTAAAAACACTATGAACTGGCAACAAAATGCCACGAAGCATTTGTAGTAATGCTTAGATACAGTCACTCAACTGTAAAGGTTGGCCATTAACGGAGATTCTTAGTAGCAGAAAAGCATATCATGGAATGAAATTCAAAGGAAATATTTATGCCAGGGCTTGTTTTAGAACTACACATTAAAGTGTACTCCAGAATGAAGCCATAGTAGATGACTTAGAAAAAGTGGAAAAAGAGTGATGAATCATAGTACAATGAAGATTAAAATTTCTTGAAAGGTTACAGAGCTACGTGTGAATATGCAGTCTATCAGGGATCAATAATTCCACGATATCTAGAAATATTGGAAATTAATAAAATCTATACAACTTACGGAAAGTTATAATAGCTAAGTACAAACACAATCCTGACTAGCAAATGATCTGTAACCAGCATAAGTTAATCACAATAATAAAATAATTACTCCGTGTTAATACATCAAAAACCCAAAAAGGAAAAGTAGTAATGAATAAAAATGTTCAAGAAGACTATGCCACCGTTTTATTGTTGTGGACCCAACTGTTTTAAATGGAATTATTGAATGAAGGTGACCTGTTAGTTCATGTTATTGAAGTTCAGAAGAACAAAAAGTAACTGAGACACATTGGACCACAGCAGTCAAGACAATAAAACAGCCATTAACTGGAGCGAGAAAAGAATAAGTGTCGATCCTCATTATCTTGAACAGAGTTGTCAGACCCCCCCCCCCACCCGATTGAGTTTTATTATGAATTAGTAATTAAATCTACTCCAAAATGTACCCTAAATTCAAGAAGTAACGTACAACACTTTGGAAAAGGTAATTTAAAGGTTGGAATTTAATGAGTATTAAGTCATGTTGAGCAGTGAACTAACATTGGCACAAAGAATGAAGAGAAAATAATATAGCTGGAAAAAACTGTAATAGGGAAGGTGCAAACAGACTAAATCCATAAACTAGTCTACTATCCACAAGAGATAAATCCCTGAGGCAGCTGTTTGAAGATTACCTTTTCTAAAAGGACTGTTGCTATCATGCTACAAGATGATAAGGATCCTGATGTTTTGAAGAACAAGGTTGCACATCATAAAGAAGTGGAGCAGTAGCTGATGGGGCAGAAGTATGACCAGATGGCAGTGTTGTAGGAGTGGGAGAGTCTCTCGTTATACCATGCCGCTCCTGGAGGGTCATACTACTTGGTTCTTCTTCGACAGGTGTGTATTGACCTCCTTCACATTTACTGACTACACATAGTATCAGAGCTTCCAGCGCACAAACGTAACCGAGAATCTGGTAGGATGAAAAAAAAGATTCAACAAATGAAATTAACAAACAAATTTGTCACCATTATTGGCATGATGTATTCAATAGATATGTTGTGAAACCAGATGATATGAAAGATGTATCAAATACCAGAGCATGGAAGAATAGAAGGAAGCTCCACTAGATGGTAGATGGCGTGCAGCTTTTCACTGTAGCTCTAAATGTATGTATATACAAACTGTATTGTAGCTACAAACATAATCAGATCTCCACTAGAGAGCACACTTGCAGTGACACATGGCACAAGTCTTTATCCATTG
The DNA here is from genome assembly GCA_031894815.1 of Creontiades dilutus. Lineage (NCBI taxonomy): Eukaryota > Metazoa > Arthropoda > Insecta > Hemiptera > Miridae > Creontiades > Creontiades dilutus. The sequence goes on from JAVIWC010000324.1 coordinate 934,109, forward strand.
CATCCGCCATTACTGTTTGACCATCTTACCTGTTATCAGCTCATTCTAATCTCATGTTTTCTTGAATTGTTCAACTTTAAATATTTATACGTTAATTTTAGGAGGTGCTCTTGAGTTGGTTTTATTATTAATTTTGTATTACATCCATTATTCAATACGTCCAAAGCCTGTCAAGAAGGCAGGCAAAACGAATTTCGAGTGCTAAAAACCCTAGTTGCACAGATTGATACACAGAAAAGTGAGTAACTTTATGTCTATCGAAGATTGTTGAAAACAACACTCAAAAAGGAAATTAGGGAATTACTGAATTAAAACGACTATCTCTCGAACACACTTCACTTGAACTTTTTTATTCAGACTGTTACTAATTTACACGAACTTTAATATCCATACCAACCAAAAGAAGCAACAAAGACTCACTAAGCCAATAATTGTCTTAATTATTAACAGAGACAAGCTCAACCTCTTGCATAGAGTGCGTGCAAATCATCAATATCCCACAAAGATAAATACTATCTAGTATATTCACCTCATTTTTTTTAGATAAGAACCTCAGTAATAGCGGTATATTAATTAGTGGTTTATCTCTTGTTTTCTGGGTATTTGTTATTAATCATCCTGAATCATTTGCTCGACCTGTGAATGTGTATGTAAGAGAACACAGAACCTACTCATTTCTGACACACAGATGATTCATAAGTAAATAGTAAAAAACTTATGTATTTACTACAGTTATGACTGTGAATGATGATCAATATTTTTTTATCAGTTGGTTAAATCTATTATTCCGAATATTGTGTTGAAATACATGAATAAACATGGTGTCCCATCTATATGGGCCCATTAAGGATTTACAACCATACGGTGCGTGCTATCAAAAAATTGAACTGGATCTTTTCTATAGTATTTTTACTCTGCTTGAAGGTGGTGGAACCAATTTTTCGTTTTTCCTATCAACAAAAGCCAGTTTCCATCACCAACAATCATCATCAGAGGATTGCCATTACAGTTGAAGCGCTAACAATTTAAGAAAATGAAGTTTTCCTAAACTTTTGGTTGTTGAAAAAATGTTTTAAAGAGAGAAAAAAATTAATAGCTCTAGAACTATTCAGTATTTTACTCATTAAACAGCTTTCGCAAATTAGTAATCATTATTCAATGAAATCATACCTATTTTTAATTTGGTGGGAAAAACATACCTTTGCCTATTTTGAAGAACATTTGAAACTGCGCGCTGTCTTGTAGGCTAGTCCAGGTTGACTGGACAATCAAGAGCCGAGTTCAGAGTGAACAATTAGTAAAAAGTGTCAATAAAACTTGTCCAGTAAAATTTGTATGTGTAGGTACAACTTATTTACTACCACTTGATGCAAGAATTGAAATGTCAATCCTCTGATGATGGAAACTGGCTTTTGTTGATAGGAAATTTGATGCTGATTTTAAAAATGTGGTCAAAATCTAGAAAATATTGAAGATAATTAGAGAAAAGCGTTTTTTCTAAAAGAATTCGTCGATTTTTGTTGTTCACAAAAAGTGAAATAACTCTGAAACAAAGTCTCTAAAAAAATTCTAAATTTTTAAACGATGCATTTTCTCTTTCAAATTTAACGTAGAATCGAAAATTAAAATTAAAAAGGGGGGTCAAGAGGTAACCTCAAGTTTCAATCGAAAATTTGAGGGACTAAAACATCAAAAAACGGGTTCCCCAACCTTGAAGCAGAGTAAAAATACTATAAAAAAGGTCCAATTCAATTTTATGTTAGCTCGCACCGTATGGCTGTAATTCCTTAATGGGCCCATATAGATGGGACACCCTGTATAATCAACTCCAATTATTTATTTATTATTATTTATTCCAACTCCTTCTGATATACATTCTTACGTGTCAGATATCTTTTACGGGAATGAGTAATTAATGATCGATGAACAATGCGCTCTATTAGCAATTTGTGGAACTAATTAGTTCAGCTCTCTAGCAACAGATTCGTTGACTGTAATCGATCTCATGACTGAATAGATCACTTGTACTGCGGATATGTATCAATCCAAGTAAAAGTTAATTTTATTATGTTATAAGGCTCTCAAAGTATCATTAATTATTTTTGAAACAGTAGTTTGGATGTCAATATCATGTCTTCCGTTTATGTTAGGTAAATTTTCTAAACCAATTATCAATCACATATTGTTAAGGTCATTACCTCAAGATTTAAAAAAAATTAATTGCGGTATGTTTTCATGGGATTCATCCTGACAGCACATTCCGCTAGTGTGCTGGTAAACTACTGTAGTATCAACGAGTTATATGGTTCAACACCAGAGAGTCCTTTCCTTCTTTTCTTCCATGGCCCAAGGCTCAACTCCACAGCACACTAGCTCATATTAAATTCAATAATAGAACTCACCCCTGTGACTAGAAGTTGTTGGCTTGTCCATTTTGGCACCCAATGGTAAGTTTCTGCATACGTATTGAGCAGATGGAGGAGAAGGGAAGAGCTTAATATATACAGTAAGCTCAATACCAGATACACTACAGCATTCTGAAAAATTATTCAATACCATCAGAGCACTCACAAATACAACTTGAAATTTGAGTAACAGTAACACACCAGTAACCTTGAGGAATATGCAGTGATGCAAATAAATTAATTATCCTGGGTACAGAGTATGGACGACTATTTCATATCAAAAACTTTATGCATTTAAAAAATATCGCATAAATTCAAAACAGGTAGAGCTAATTTGAATAAGACTCATACACGATTGTTCAGGCTTCAGGGTGTGGATTATCCCAGCAACAGTAATTATTTTTGAACAGTAGCACACAGATCAGTTTTTACATTTCAGCAAAATCAGCAATATATTTTTGAAGCTGCATGATCAGCCACAGAGAGCTCCTTGGGTGTTCCTTAGTCAGCTCCCTATTTCAAGACGTGATTTCTCCACATCAAACTACATTTTGAAACCACGATTTAAAACCAGTTCCTATCCTTCACATTTCAAAAAGTATATATTTAAAAAGTATAAACGTTCTGATTTTTACAGCATTACAATAAATTAGGGGCAATACTCAAGTACTTTGGTACTGCAACCCCACCATACTAACAGGATTCATTAGTGCGATTGGGCCCTTGCCACCTCTCAGCTCTATTACTACGGGTAGTAACATATTGGTGCACCATCGCTGCTCGCATCCCCGCCACTAACCCCGATGCCTAGTACAGAATGCGTTGATGGAACATCGATGAGTATTCATATCGGATCAGTTCACCATGCATATTCTCCCTTTTGCCTTGGCGGTTTGCAGTGTACTAAAACCTTCAGTTGTTCGAACACAACACTTGACAATTGACTATTGAAATGAAGAAACTGGGGGGGAATGTGTAGTTGGAGGCAGTAATAATATGCTAGCAAGGTTTTTCAGATTCATAAGTTGGTTCCACTTACTACTAGATTTCCATAATCTCAAGTCCATTTCGAAGCTTGTTTTACGTTTATGTTCATTTTTTCAATAAATGATGTTCACAATCATACACAAATATTCATTTCTTCTTAGAATAACAATGGGTAAGAGGACGATGTTGTTGAGAAACAGGTAGAATTATGTTTGTGTATAGTTCAGTGGCATGGATGCTCATAACACAAAAAGAAAAAATATATATCCTAAATCCTTGTGAAATATATATTAGTTGAGCAAACAAGTCTGAATCAGTGATTTCATCGAGTGTTTGAATTGCAGTGCTCGACTTAAACAGAGTTAAAAAGTGAGATTTAAAGTGGTTTTAACGTGAAAATAACGTGAGTAGTAACTACAGATACTGGTATTGCATCTCAACCATTCAACTTCCAATCTAATTATACAATATCTAGGTCATCTGACAAAGGTACTTGTGTTATATTGCTTCCCAGACTGGGAAGCAGCAGAAGCCTTGTGTTCACTTTCGGGAGCCGAAAAATTTTTGTTGTCCGAATTCAAAATGTCCACTCGCATTTTGCGTTTCATAGCCTACTGAACAAATTTGGTTCCGTGTATGTCAGTCTGTCCGCATTTCCTTGTTACAGCCATAACTTCCACAATTTTGAATGAATTTAGCTTATATTTTGAGGGACTGTGCTGATAAGGCCACTTGAGGTCCCATAAGAATTTCATCTCAATATAATCAGTGGTACGCTCTGCACATGCACTAACGTGAAATTCTTGAAGCAGCCGTAATTTCCACTTTTTTTAATGAATTTAGCTCTAATTTTGAGGTATTACGCGGATAAGGTCTCTTGAGGTCCCATAGAAATTTCATCTCAAGATAATCAGCGGTACGCTCTGTGCAGTACAGGTATAACTTTCACACTTTTGATTTAATTTAGCTCATATGATAACGGATTTAACGAGGAAGCTGCTGTGCCATCTCTTTGGCAGTGTATTTCTAATTGTTACCCCACATAAGATAGTGGGAGAGCCGTACCAAAATATTTCACAAGGCAATTTTTTGTAGGTATGCATAGTAAACCAGGAATTTCATTTTTCATGCTTTTTCTTATTAATATGTGAAAGAGAGGAGTCTAATGGTTTCAAATCGTATTTTCAATATAACGAGCATAGGTTTGAATTGAATAAATTGATTAGGGGTTCTAATTTTTAGGAGCAACAGTGATGTCTCCTTAAAGGTAATGTGGCCCAGAAATGACCCCCAAAAAACAATTTCTCTTCATTCAGTATCGAGCAGAAAACATCAAGTACCCAGGTAATGCATGTATTACACAGACTTCCCAATGCCTGTAACAAAATTATTGCCATTCCCTCCCTTGATACCAACAATAAATATGAACTGATTTTTATTGTAAAATTTAACGAAGAGAGATTCACCAGTATGCTGAGAATGGTTTCACATGGAGAAATGAAACTTCGAGCAATATGAAAGCATTCAAACTAAAAAAGGTCACAAGATGTAAATTGATGTAAATAGACCAGTTCACTTCTCCCTCCACCACTTTTCCTGAAAAATGATCCGTCACTAATACGTGTCCTTGCTGATTTATTTACACATCTAAACAAAACAAACGAAAAAATAATTCTTCGTTTTTTCATACTCTCCCCATTTTCCCAGTTTCATAATGAGAAATGCAAAACTAGACAGAGTTCTTATTTGAACAAAACAAAAATGAAGACAGGTTGAAAATTTTGACGTGAGCATTGCTTCAATGTATAGGCTAGTAGCCCTTCCCAAAAGCAAATTCAAAATTTCCCAGGTTAGTTCCATAAAATTTGTCACACAAACACATACACCTATAGTTTTGCTTTCAGTGACAGATGGTCTGAAATGAATTTTTTGTATTCAGATTTTTTTCCCATCACGCTTGGGTTGCCCCACACCCCTTGGGTAGTGACATAGGCGTCCTTCTTTTGCCTAGAGCCTTGCTTTAGACGGACGTTCTAAAACAAGAAGCTGACAATGAAGGAGAACTTGGCAGATAGGATTAGCAAAACTACTCGTAAGAGTATAAAAGGCATTGGAGGTAAACTATCCCACATGCTTTATTTAATATTCGTATAAGAGTGACAGTTGCCATCAAAGGATGATGATGATAATTCTAGGATGACAGGTGAGACCTAATGTGTTGTACTATTTTGAAATACAAAATTATCCACATTTTGACGATTTTTCGGGAAGGAAGCACAGCAAAACCAACTGTGGAAGTTTATGTGACAAAGATGATACTTCATAATAATAACAAGAATAACTAGAAACATGAAGAACTAAGTAGGAAACTATTCCTATTAGGCCTTTCATTCATTGAATTATTATTCTCCAAACTAAAACATTCAACTCCACTGAAAGTAAATAAATGATCAGAAAGTATCAAATCAAAAGAAGTATGAGAAACAGATTAGAGGGCAAGCAAAACTAGACATTTTAGTTGAATTACCCAACAGAAAGAAATTAAGAGAAACGAGAATGAAATTTATACAAGGTAAAATAAGATTCATGATGAAACTTACAAACTTTCCCCAGTTGAACGGAAAGAGGTAGACAACGTGTGATATGTCTAAAAACAGGAAGAGCAAGGTGACGAGAACGCTAAACACAGTGCTGAACATCATCAGCCTCAACCTTGTGACGAGAGGCAACATGAAGAGACCAGCTGTCACCGTACCGGAGGAACAAAGGCATGCCAAACAAGCAACTGATGACACCTGCAAACCATTTTTTTTAAATCTCATAGTAAGTAAAAATTTCAAACTTGAAAAAATAATAAGACTATAATAACAATTAAAACAAAATATAGGAGTTTTAAAATCTATAAAAACTCGTTCAATTACTTGCAAATTCTCTTTGATCTCGATTTAACAAATTTTGGGTTCACTAACCTCGATTTTACGAACATACGGATAATAGATTCACCGAACTGTTTCTGCAGACCCCTGGAATGGGTTTTATAAATGCTTGTTTTATAGCATTTTCCAGTTGAATTAAAGCTATTTCCAAAAGAATTAAACCTTTTTCCGAAACAATTAAACGTTTTCCCAATACAAAAAACTTTTTTCCAAAATAATTTAACTTTTTCCCAATACAATTAAACTGGTTCGCCATTCATATATAGCATTCGAAGTTTGAATTAAATCTTTCCAGAATTGAATCAAACTTTCCGCAAACTGGACACAAAATTAATTAAAATTTTCTCAAATTCAATTAAATTATATGAAAACGAAGGACAATCTGTTATTTTAGTCAAACAAAATGTACAATGTCAACAAAATGAATACAGGGTGACTCCAATATTCTCAGCTGGACTTCCAGATTTAATAGAAAATGAACGGCTGAGCAAAAAATTAGTCGATCCATTCAAGCTTTCCTCATACCTACTAAAATTGTCTTGTCCTAATAATTAGAGACAATTATTGTCTCAATTAAGAACGTGATCTAGTTTTTTTCATATATATATAGTTGGTTATAGCATTTTCCAGTTGAATTAGACATATAGTGTGATCATACATGAGTTGGACATAGAGTCGTCCCTGTAATTCATGCATTACTTAACCCTATTCGTGGTATTGCTAGTAAATAGGTTTTCTCTGAGTGTTAACAATTCAAAGAACATTTTAGAGGATTCCTTTCTGGCCAACCTGATAAACCAAAAATTTTATCGATTTGTCAATAGGGCTTTTCACTAATGTTGACATTTACATCATACTTTTGTATTATTACTAGGGGTTGGTATAATTTGAGTGGTAAAATTTAACCAGACCTGTTTATGTATTGCTTAATTCAATTAGCAGGAAGTTCAATTCAAATCACAAAAGGTTCGATCCAAAGTGGGAATGCTACAATTGAAATTCCATATTTTTCCGCTAGAGGTTTAGTTATTTTGGAAAAAGATTTAATTATTTTGGAAAAAAGTTTAATTGAATTGGGAAACGTTTAATTCAATTGGGGAAAGGTTTAATGCTTTCAGCAAAAGTTTAATTCCTTCAAAAATGCTATATATTTTGTTTATTGGAAAGTAGAGGCCAAAAAGTCCCATTAACCAGGGGATTTGAATCTGCGCATATGGGTTTCGACGTCTTACAACGCAGTGGCAACCCTGTCAACGGATTTCTATAATCTGTAAGCTACTGAACAAATGGTCTGTAGATTATCATAAAGAACGTTCAAATGTAATATTTTGTTGTATCAACTGTTGGAATGACTATCAACAGTGAAGACAATTTAAAGTGGGCTAACAGGATGTTAATTATCTGAAGATAATGGTTCAGAACAGTTGAATAATAGGCCATTTGGACGCCTAAAATCCCTAGGTTCGACACTAGCACACATGGAGGAAATCCCCTTTAGTATTATTGAAAGTTCAACTTCAAGAGCCAAATATTCAAAAGATAATTTTCAAAACCCTTCCTGTTTTCTGTTAAGGATTAAAAGTCGTTTAAATTGTATAAAAGTCGGAATTCGATGATTTTGAAAGAGATTCCAATGGAAAAACTTGAATTTTCTACAGCACCTACATACCCCATTCGTTGAGTGTATACAGACTCATACTATAGACAGAGAGAACCCAACAACTGATGAATATTGAGATGGAATTGAAATGCAGCAATCTTACAGGAGCTTCTGGCAGCAGCGATGCCAGTCAAGAAAAGCCGAGAACTTGTTAACTCATTCCGAAGCACTTTTGCCAAAGGACAATTAAAAACAACAAAAATGAAGCTCTCTAGGATCTTCAGTGGCTGAACTCGAATTTAATAACTGCATACAGGGTATAAACTCTCTCTATCCTGCAATTTTATTATTTCAGAACTCTCGAAATAAGACTATCAATGGAGTGATAGCCAAACTCTGATATGTTTAGGCAAGACCAAAAAAATTAAATGTATTCAAATCCCCTATAAAGACATGTGGTGAGTTTATTTTTCCTGCCTGAGAACTGTAAAAGATATTCATAAATCGACCAGTGATTTGATAGTGAAAACACAAATATAATTAATAACCATACTCACCACCAGGAGCAATCTGATGATTCCAGTTGATGTCTTTAAATGAGTATCATCGCAATACAGGACTACACCAGAAAAGATCGAGTGGGTTGGAGAGGACCCAGGGAGATGGTGCTTGTAATGAGCGTGTGAATCCCACGAATGCACAGTAGTAGCATCGGCAGGAGTATCAACGCCGCCTGTTTGACTACCGGCAATTTCAAAATCCTGTAATTCGTCCGGGCCCCGCCCGGGCCCTTCCAGCTCCCGTATCTCCTCCAGGAGTACTGACACCTCGTCTCCAACGTATAGGTCAGACACAGAACTGAGGTAGCGCCCGCACTCTGACTGCATCACATCTCCATCTTCCTAACCCTTCGCCACTGCAACAGACATTTTTCAATTACAATCTGAATTATACCTCAATCAGTTTGGATACACATATCAAGAAAGGTGAAATATTCTTCCATGTACCATATTCATGAAACAACGATATTAAAAATAATTTTTCAATGATGATTCTATAGAAGCAATGAAGAGGAAGAGTCAACTAGAGCTAGAAAGGGAATTTATCTGCATTTCGAAATTTACGACCTCGTCCCTCCCCACTATTGTCTTGGAATGAAGTTCAAAACTCACAGCAGCACAATATCAGCATCCCAAACAAAATATACAAATGAAATCATTCTAATTGGTAGGTAAAACACTGATGGCACCAGGCCTCACATTGGAGATATATTTGGTATACAAGAGAAGATTGTGTCAAATCACAGGAGACAATTTGATTGCATACTAACGTGGTCCAAAAAACCGAACTTTCCTCAAATGATCCTCTAGTTTGTCCATTTCCATGAATAAATCCTACTGGTCGAGTTTCATCATCCTAGGGCAAGTGGAAGAGAGTGCTTAATGAATCCAAAATTTCAAATTTCAAGCTTTCAATCTCATATGGTTAAAGCCTATCTAATATGGAATGGATTTGGTATTATATTCAGTCAGGAAGCCACAGTATTCAACAATTATGTGATTAACAGGAACCAGAATCACCCAGAAAGAAGGGGATTCAAAGTAAATAATAATGTGATTCACGCAGCTTGTTGGATGTGAATCACACAGTTTTGGTCGTGTATTCTTTCCCATTGAGCCACTACTCGGGAAGTTTTCAGAGCTTAGTTCTAGTTTATGACAAATCCGTAATAATCATTCTCAGTTCATGCTGTTCCTTCTGTTTATTCGTGAGGTTTGTTTCAACAATGTCGGCGTCCAAGTCAACTTGTCAGAAGGAACAAAAGCCTGGAAAACTTGCTTGAAGTTGAATCGAACTTGAAACAGGATACTGTTGGCCTTCTGCAGCCAGCATTTCAACGAAAAGCTCAACCTAACTGGAGCTTATTGAACTGGCTCTCCGAATTCTGGGAGAAACATTCGGGAAAATACATTGGAGAGCCCCAGGGCCTGTTCATCATGCACGATGGATGAACCCGATGATGGCCTTCAAAATCTATCTATTCCATGAACAGCATTACAACTAACTCAAAAGGAAAAGTTTAGTTAAATTTGGTGCTTTGTTGTATGTGAAGTATAGGGTTCAGGCTCCGTCTGCTATGAACGCTTATTCGTTGGACCTTCAATCGTGGAATGAATTGACAAAGTATGAGACTGTTGACAAAGAAATCAGCATAACAGGCAAGAAATCCCTGGAGCGCCACTTGTGATACCCTTCTGACGAACTGGTTGGCCTGAGTTTGTTCTCTGACGCCGCCCCCTCAGAATTCAAACCAGGCATTGTTGATGGGATGATTCGAGACGCTTCACCGCATCTCCTCCCAGCATTGATGACATGCGATTGAGGCAGACTAGCTTTGGGGGACTTCAGTTCCCAAAGAACTTCTAATACATTACGAAAACTGGAGATAAAAGCCAGTTTCTTGGCAATTAGTCTTGCTGAATGGGGTTCAAACATTGACTATGCAGTAGGGAGAAAAATTGTCCAAAATCTTGGAGTCATGAATGATACACCCGAAAGAGGAGTAAAAATGTTTGAGGAACATAACAAGCCAATAACCAAAGATGAGGATGAAAAACAGTTTCTTTTGCAAGTTGTGGAAGCAAACAGGAAGGCCATCTCATCCGAAACAACGAAGAAAGGGGCTTGCCATGTTCTTTCAGCAAAAACTTGAAAATCGGATGCACAACATTTCGAAGAAAAATAATTTTAGAGGCTGTCTTTGTTATATTTTTGGCCAAAGGTTCATTGTCATTCGTTACAGAGAATACATTTTTTCTGTTTTAAACTGAGTTTGTTATTATTTTACAGATCAATTTACCTTTCAAAATATGATGGTGAGCACTATGTACGGTTCAAGTATGTGTGCTCACTTGGGTGAACCTAGAGAACCGCAGTGATTGATTGGGACCAAGAAAATTGATCAAGTTTCAACTTTTATTTTTTAGAAAAGTCGATACCCAAATGTGACCGAAATTTTGAAATGACCCATGTATCAGACGGGTATTTCTAAGTCCTTCCAAACCTCTGTCGTCCAGGGAGGACCGAACCAAAGAACTGAAGAGCCCTGGGGATTGCAAACTCACAAAAGCTATGGGACTTTGTTAAGTGTTGATATTCAACTAACATCCTAATCACCAGAGAAGAAACTCGATGATGTGGACGATTTCGTTATGAGGAGACAACCCATTTGTGTATATCTAACCGGCAATTACAAACGTCTGGTGAGTGTGAATATTTAAATGGTAGACAAATTTCAAAAAAAGAATAACCACACACAACTAATTTCATTAAATAGTTAGGTGGTAGGTAATATAGAAGACTGATTCAGTATAGTGATCTGAATGTTCGCTCCTCTTGCATAACGAGAATAAAAACGTCCTAGTTTAATCCTATCGGATCATCCTGTTTGTTACTGGACAAATCGGTAGTGGACCAAGTCCACCTTACCTAACGATAAGTTGATCCGTTCTCAAAGCGCAAGCGAGTGTGCTCCAAACACGTTCTATATTACAGCAATAAAAAGGTGGAAGGTTGTAGTTAGGTCCTGATTTCAATAAGCCTAGGAAGAAAGCCCAAAATGTTTACGGCTAGCAAAAATTCAAGTAGAAATATAAACTACCAAAAAAGTTAAATCGTATGTCCATGAATGTAATTCAGCAGTACAAATAACATTCAGTGACGCATAATTGATCATATCAGGAACAGTACTAACATTTATAAGCGTAGGTAGCAGCTAACACGGTCTCAGTCACTATTGTTATTCCATAGAAATTGACAGGTTAGCCGGTAAAGTTGACACAGTTTTTGTTTATTAGGATGAACCAGTCAATGGGCACCTCGGAATTGAAAAAGTGGTTAACAATTGAGGGGAACGTATAAATTGTACTTTCGGCAAAACTATAATTGCGGTTATAAAATAGGAAAACACTATCGGCGCCGATTAACAATTTAGAAGTTCCCCGATGAAGCAAAACATATACCTATTGAAAATAACAGGAGACCTGGCAATACAACAGGAACCGATGATTTTATTTCATTTGGTAAAGGTGTACTACAGCAGGAAGGTAAAATCAAACGGACGAAGATGAATATTTTAGAAAAATACCGCAATAAAGCCATATGAAGTAGAAATAGGGGACGCCAAGAAATAGTGTACACAAGAAACCACCAGAATTGAGCCGTTTACGTTCAATTGCACTTACCTACACTCAGCCTTTTGTAGAGCTATTACATTTCATGAATAACGCACACGTTAACGGCGATTTGAGTAACATTTAACCCAAAATATCACCAACCATAGTAAATCATAATTTCTACAATTTAGCTACCTGACATCACTGCCACCATTTTCCTTTGCTAAGCCTATACCACAGTGTAGACCAGAAGATGTTTACATCAAGAAAAAAAAACAGTTAACAATTTTGGGCGTTGTTTTCGTGAGACAATTTCGGATTTAAAATTGTGTTTCATTTAGAATATATTCATAATAATTGGAGTAACTTTCCTTCGTTATTTCTGTTATCAGAATGATTCTGAATGGATTATGGATGCTTCAACTGTGGAAGTATCCAGATACAATCCCGCTGTAGTGACAGGTGTTGTGGCAGACTGTGTGGTGCTCGAGTCGATGGTGCTGTGCCAAGTGGCCGCTCGGGCTACAGAGACAGAGCTTTTCAACGTCACATGGAGTTCAGAACCAGGTGTTAGCCCCTTCTTACCTTGGAGTTCACCTGAAATTCCTTAGTGCACGAGAGTGCAAAAAATAAAATGTGTTTGGTAGCCGACCCTAGGGGTCCAAAATCCCTGAAGGGGACTGACAATAAGATATGAAAAGAGGCTTCAGGGGATTTAAGGATCTTGAAGAAGGACGCCAAGATCTTTGCATATAAAACCGTGCAATCAAAACTATAGTTCACCTCTATAATGGACGTAATAAATCTCATAAAAAAAGTTGCTCTCTGAAGCTCATTTTACTACCACCATCCACTGAATCACGCAAGGCAGCAGGAAACTCAGCAGGCAATCAGAGTCTTGGAGCAGTTGGTGCTGCTTGGTCACACCACAACAGCTGCTGCCTGACGAAATCAAGGTGAGCAGCAGTGCGCAGGCCCTCACAGCTAGAGCCCCTAAGAGAGTAAAGTAGAGATGGGGTACTTTCTGTGAGGGACAATGCCAAGCCCAAACTTGACTGTTGCTTGTTTTTATGCACTTGGGACACCACGTAGAAATCCTAGCCAAGAGCACTCAGTAAAGCAAACTTCACAATAAAAGTGAAGCAGCCTCCCTGTGTAAGCCTTTCAAAGAATAGCTCAGGGGTTTACTCTGACAGCGTATAAGTGCGAAGGAGGCTCAGCTTCGTCTGTGGCTTCATTAGAGCCATGAATATTACATGAGCTGGCGCTCCACAATGTCAATTAATGCATTAGTGTCAATAATGCACCAACCCCATTTCTTCTTCATCAACCATTTGATAGATTATTGGATCACGTCATTGGCTCCACTCCATCTAAATCAATTTTGACAAGTGTCATCTCATCTACTTGCATTAAAAAATTTTGAAAGTCAGTAAAAGTAAAACTTGAACAATTTGTTGAATAGTATTTTCAAAGGATGCACACTTGCTCAATTTAATTCAAAGATACCTTTGCGGAGCCAATTCGTTTACTTTTAAATGTTTAACCTCTCCCCCAGTCTTTCTCTGTCCCTCTCTCTCTATTCATTTCTCACCTGGGGATATTCTGGTGATAAAAGGAACAACTTTTAATAAAAATAGCGTTTTAATAAAAAGAAATATAGAAAATAGAGAACAAAACCCAAAATGTTACAGGCGTCATACAGTGATAAAACATGTTATTACATAGGTAATATATGCATTACTGAGCCTTATTTTTAAAGAATAAAATTTCCACAAAAGTGAAACCAGGATCCCAGTACTATAGGTAGGATGAGTGTATATATGTAGGTATTCGATTTTTAAAAAATACCTACCAGCTGAAACCTGTGCTATGAAGGTGGCACCTACTTATTCTAATTTACTGTGTAAATTGGTAAGCTTCTAAAAGTATGTTATTGTTACATTAGTAAAATACGAGTATAATTACCTATTCAACAGTCGTAAGAGATCAATTTGTCTAAAAGTAAAGGTTTTTCTAAACAATTGGTATTAAAATTAGGTAAGGTAAGGTAAAGTTCTGATTTTCAAGAAGTTGAAAACAACAAGTGCTTGAAAATTATAATGTTTTGTGTTGTTCTTTTTTACCATTTGTGAATGTTGAACTAGTGTCATGTTTCATCTGTCAGTGTGACCATAATCATTGCAGTAGGTACCCACCTACATGGCTCTGGAACTACAAGCTTAGGAATGTCCCTAATATTATTTACAAAGTAGTTGTAACATAAGAGGTTAGTAACCAAAAGTGTAAAAATGGATTTATGAATTAAAACAAAGATTCTTTTTAAATTGGTACATACTACAACCTAAAAGTATAGGATTTGTTTGACACACAGCAGGGTCAGAAGAATTCAAATCTCCTTCTGGGCAGACTAGAAGTCGTTTTGAGGAGTCCTTGAAACGATTCTGCTTTGTGGTCTCTTCCAGAGATCGTTGCTAACTTGGGAAGATCCTTCAAGGAGAACAGGAGACTGTAAGTCCAGTCAAGGTCCTTGGATGTGCTCCAGTTCCTGTATTAACCCTCAGCTAGGGACGTGTGTCCAGCCAAAATAGCTAGTTTTACCCCATTTTACAGCCATCGAGCTCCCAGTGTCCGCAAAAGGGCGGATTCTGCAACTAATCAGTGACAAGAAAGGTCTTTTTCTCACAATAATTTGTACTGCGCCAACAGAATTCCAATAAAATTTAGATTTATTTTACAAAATTTAGATTGAGTTAAAATTACATTTCGCTTTTGGATTTGACATTGAAAGTAGTTGTAATTTTTTACAATTTTTACACGTACATGTACTTGAACTGTAATTGTATCACCCAAGTGCAAGTGCTTGTGCCTTTACTTACAAAAAATTATAACTGCAGGTACATGTAATTGTACTTGTACATGGCAAGTACTTTTGAAATACTCGAATTTTGTACAGCTGGAACTCATATTTTTTTTTTTTTTTTTTTTTTTTTTTTTTTTTTTTTTTTTTTTTTTTTTTTTTACAGATTTCCTCAACTTCTGTAAAATATTATACTTTTTTCTTAGTACTTTAAATATCTAATGAACTTGGGTATCCCAATTCTGGTTAGTATGTACGTACTTTTCAAGTAGTTATAACTTTGACTGGAGCGAGGTCTATTAGTGATTAAGTAGCATCAATACTGTCGGTAAACATTTTAGTTGGGATTCTTAGCTGTGTACCTATTCAGTTTCTACGTGAAAAAATTAATTCCAGCCGAAATTTCTTATAGTTTGGGAGGTACTTCACTAACTTATTTGCAACAGTTCTACCGTAGGCTATGATATTTACAAATTCTAATGGAATAATTATATTTACAATTTATACCTAATTATCGAGGTTGAAATATTAATATAATAAACGTAGAAGTTACTTAAATCGATAGTTAATTAATCGAATCAGTCAAGTACCTCCCGAAAGTGTACTCCACGTCCACGTCACATGAAAAACGGGTCTAAATCACGTCCAGTAATCGTTAAATGCAATGAAAGCTAAAAAGGGGGCCGTTTTTTGGCAAAACAGCGTGAGCCACAATTGGAAATTGAGGTAGGGCACGATGGCGAATTTTAGGAACGGCACGCCGGCCAGTTTGTGGATGGTCAGGTGGAAATTCAAGAGAGCCTGAGGGAGCCAGGGGAGCTGCTTGGGGCTGAGGCCGCACATTCTCCTGACGAGCTCTCTGTAGGCCACTGGGTGGATGATGGGCATCACTGGCCACATACCTCTCAGCAGGGAATCCGTCATTTCGATGTAATGTTCTGGCGGAGACTCTGTCCCTGGGCCATACACTTTTTCAACTATCAAATTGCAGGCCCTCGTGGAACATTTCTCACAACCTTGGAAAAGGTTGTACCTGCAACAAGAGCAACATTAATTAGGTTCACAGAGTTGGGGTACCCCTTATCTCCCCGTACTTGAGAAAGCATACTAATATTTTACAGCAGTAAAGGAAACCGCAGTAGTAATAATAATGACGAGGTATAGCTACACAAAAAGCATTCGAAAGTAGGGTAAAGCCCTGTACCTCGCCCATGCTCGTACCTTGCCCAACCTAAGTACAAAAAGAATATAACAACTTTGAGCCACTGATTCGGTAGCTCTCTGAAAATGGTTGAATCGGCTATGAACTTTTCTGTGATAGTTAACGCTGTTATCTTGGGAGAAGATTACAACGGTTTTGAGATGCCAATTTGTGATTGTGAAGATTGTACATTTGATCGCCCCAGGGAAGAGGTGAGCCTTATTTTCACACAATTGTTTGTTCAATGTGTTGTTCAGTGTGTCTGTTAAGCACTGAAAAAAAAAAAAAAAAAAAAATCTGTGCTTGTAACGAGTTTGTTTCAAAAGTGGTGTGTATGAACGTATTTTGCCCAAAAACAAGTGGTATGAACGTGGCAAAGTCGTCGATGAATTAGTGTTTTCACAACGTTTACTCCACCCGAGTTCGAATGAACCGAATTATACCAGTTGATTATGGTTTGTTACAGATGGCCTGCATTTAGACGACGATGACGATCTCAAAACTGCTCTTGAATGCTACCTGTTAGCCACTGGTGATCAAAATTTACCCCGATCAATGAGGAAAGTTGGTTATTTTTCTGTAGTGCATATAGTTTTCTCTGCAATTTGCATTTATCTCTAAATTTATGTAAGGAAATCAAATGCATTTATGGAAATACATGTACTTACGAGTATCGTAGAGTACAGCTTGTACTGAGTACAGTATAATGCAGATAGATGCTGACAGTAACACCCATTATCCGAATCAGTCCTAAGTGTAACATAGAAATTTATAACCAACTAATTTTTCAATAAAAACGAGTTTTTTTTTCTTTTTTAGGGGGTGACAATGGAGGGGGAAATGCGAGTGACAATTGCCGTGTTGACGCTAAGTTGACGTCGAGGCAACTTACTCTGATTGAGATGTTCGAGTGAGTGTAATTTATAACTCAAGTAAACTTCGCTTACGAAAAATGGCGGCCAAATCAAAACATGGATGTCAGGTTATGATAAGGACCGTTAGACGACGGGGGGAAGCACCGTAAGGAGACCACGTGACCTTTTGAAAAGTTAGCATCTGCCTTTCGTTTACCTAGGTTTGAGTTCAACACCGTTTACCACCGTGGGGAGGAAAAACTCCTTAATATGGAAGTCGTGGAAAAAACCAATGGCTTCCAAATACAGAACTATCATCTCTTTGATTACAGTAATAATTTAGGTATCATTTTGACATACTTTTATGAACTAGCTGTTTATAAATATTACTTGGTAATAAATACATTATTTCTTAATTTATGCAACAGTGACGAACTTGTCTTTGATGCCGATGAGGTGGCCAATCACCCGCCAAAAGTGGATCAGCCCTTCCTGACCGGTTCTTGGCAGTCCCAGCAGTTCCGGGCACGTGAGAGCGAAGCCGACGAACCCAAATTGCGTGATGGCTAAATCCTTCTGTGTTATCCTCCCGAATTTGGCGTTGGCGTTCGAGTGGAGCCGCCTCACGTTCAGCACCGACTTCCTCCCCCTACAAAGCGAATGTTTCTAGAAATGTTCTGAAGCCGAGATCAAACTGACGGCGTTCGAAACTTGCGATCGATATGGTTAGTTGGCCCTTCCCAATTTTAGAATCCGTCGCCTTGGGAGATGAATCAGACGTTTTCTAGAGTCTGGGTCATCCTCAGAGCGTGGCGGAGCATTATTACCGCATTCAGCTCAATGGAAGGGGCAACTATACAATACCATCATCTCACAAACTATACAGGGTGTTCGGTAGCTATAGGAACGACGAAACTCCATCGATTGATTCAGCCACTAATTTGCAGCAACTTTTACCTCCTGGAAATGTTGTTTAACCAACTCCTTCTCCGCCTAGTCTACATCAAAGTTTTTAATTCGTATTTTCGACCTAACTTCACTGAAATGGCCACAACACCCGTAATTTACTAAAATAAATTAAATTTAAATGACACCGTTGAAAATATCGTCAGACTTTTTTACGTGTTTTCTTCTAGCCTAAACTTGAATTTTGCCAACCTTCTACTTTTTTAACAATTTTTAATGTTGATTAATCGTCATACCATCCACTATGAAATAGATGAACTCTACAGTTAAAACATCTACATTTATCAGCTTTCTATTGGTCCATTAAATTTTTATTTTATAGCAACTTTTGACAAAAAAATCGGTATGAACGTGGAAAAATGTGAATTTTCAAACGAAATCAGCCTTTCAACTTGAGATAATGCCTCCGATGTTGGATGAAATTGAAGGAGGGAGGGGGAAACCTCTCTCGCTGAATGGAATGAACGCTTTTCTGATGATTAAAATCAAAGAAAGAAAATGGGTGATGGGTAATAAATGCACCCCACATTTGGAGATTCTCAAGAATTGAAGCTTAGGCTGGAAAAAACTATAGAACTTTCTAAGTTGTATTACCTTAGTTCGAATACAGGAATATTAATAGCATAATAATTTTTACTGAAGAAATGGCGAAAAACTTGATAGCGTGCAGTTTCAGCCAGCTTAGTGAGGTTCCGCAATTTTTTTGAGGTGGCGGATATCGATTATCAAACAAAAATAATCAAAATCTAATTTCAACTTTTTTCTAGAAATGAAAACCCATTTTGGCTTCCATTCCTGAACAGGTGAAATTGCTCTGAAATGTACAGGGTCCCAACAAGACGTCTCTTGGTTACGAATGAAAAAAGAGAACATTTTTTTTGAATCTGCATGATTTCTACCAAGAATCTCAAATTTGTCCAAATCGCTCATCTCATACGTGCTTGAATGTTCCTAATATACTTTCACTTTTGTTTTGGTTTATTTTCATATGGGAACCCCCCTTTCATTTCAAGTTCGGATTCTGCCCTCAATTTCAGGAAAATTTGAGCCCTCGTTTGATTTTTTCGGCCGCACGCGACCCATTGCTAGCGCGCAAGGTTGTCAAGCTATCAAAATTTAGCAAAAATAAATGTTAGCATATCAATATTCGTTGTTTTCAACGGTGATTTGGTTGTAAAAGCGTTCAAATTCGGTAAAATGAAAAACATGAATAGTACCATGTGAATCGCGTTGTGCACATATGCGCAATGCATAACTTGCACATACTTGGGATTCTTGACAAAAGCCCGCAGATTGGAAAAAGTAATAAGTTTTTGGACAATATATAAGTAAAGATTTTAGCAGGTGAGAGGGGAAGGGAACTTCTCGTTGAGCACCACGCGTGGATTAACATAACAGCTACAATTTGAACGAATAAAAGATGAAAATTACTTGGAATTTGGATTCCGGAGGTCACTCTGGTACCAGTCCATCATATGGTAGATGGTGTCCATGTATCTTTTGTACGCTTTTGGCGGGCTCGACGATTTGTCGGTGTTCACGAGAATATCAATAATCGACGGGACCGACAAGAGGCCAACGAGCCCCGTCAATTTCGCACTCATGATGCAGAATATGTTCGACGTGAAATACTCCTGCCCCCTGTAAAACCATAGAACAGACGTCAAACCTTGGGCGTAATTATTCAACAAAGGTTTACTGTGATACATTGGAAAAAAGGGACGACAAGTGTGCTATTTTGGAAAGAAAAACACGAAGTTAGTAGAAGAAACGTAGTCTATTTCAACAAAAATTCTAAGAGTTACAACGTTAAACCATTTTGACGGTTACTTGATCATCAGCAACGGAACAAAAACTGAAATGAACATTCGAGAAAACAGTGGTAATAAGGTGACTGGTGAAAGGGAGCCTTGGTCCCATCGGTCAAGAGGTGTGGGGAACATACAATTATGTGGTTTGCAGCGGCTGCTGACAAGAGCACAGGCGCATATGCACCCCCTGGTCAAAATGGAAAAGATACCTGATGATAATAATATTATAAGTATAATATTATCACACTGTTTTCCAACTTTTCCAAAAGAATCGTCATTGAAGAGTAGATGAGTTTCAAATGTACACGCCAAACAGAGCCTCAGAATGGGTGAGAGGATGGTGGAGTCGTGAGTTTGGTGTGGGGCTAGCCATGCTCTGATGGGCGGAGTTGCATCAAAGAGTGATTATTCGTGATACACGATGCCCAGTGCCACTATTGACAGGACTGCAACAAACCTCAAAGGCAAGCAGAAATCGTTCCACGGTTTGCAAGCTCAGCCCTCATTACTACGAGAAGGTAGATTGGCTCTGAGGATGTGAGGTAAGTATTGAACTTTTCTGCTCCCCTAGTATTTTTTGCTGTAATAATAGGAATGAAACAGGAATAAGATGAAGAAAGATGGAATTGAAAGATAGGAACCGAAACTTACTTTACTCAGCAGAGGATTCATGGTAATAAACGGGAAGTTCCGTCGACGAAAACTAACCAACAAACTGTCACTGATAACAAATAAACACGTTCCAAGGCTGCGAACGTGACCTCTTGACAAAAGCCCTTAGTATTATGAACAAAAAATCGTAAAAGAAAAGGTGCTTTAAAAGGCACTTTGGTTTGATAATAGTCCTGAACAATCTATCTACCCATCTAACTCGCTCATCTCCTGAAAATCTCATCCATTCATTCAAATTGGATGGAAACTGAATAAATTCAGGAGTAAAGTAAGAGGAGCTACGATGTCCAAGGCGCTAGAAGCCGATTCAATAAGCGAAAAGGGCAAACTAATCATATTTATCACTCTCCAAGGGCTTTGAGGAAAGCCGGGGGGTCTGATTGGAGGTGTTGGGGAATGGTCCAGTTGCCCCTCCCATGAACTGAATTCAGAAAATGCCTGCAACATTCACAGGATATTCCAGACGCTGGAAGGCGTCTGCTATTTCTCCCGAGGCGTAGGATTCAAGAATCTGGAAGGGCACCAGGAAGGAACTACTATGTTTGAGAATTTCATCAAATTTCTATGTAAACTGTCAAAATTAAGCTTGATACGTGGATTTCTCATTTGCCCCAGCTCAGAGGATACAATGCTACGATCATGTTGAAATTTACATGAAATAATCAAACTGTTTTCCTTTGGCTGTCTTCAAAATTTTTTAAGCACTCCTAGACGAGTTTGACATGTTCAAAATTGGGCCTAATATAGGAACAAAAAATTAGTTTTTAGTGATTAAATATATATTTTTTTAATTCCATGATTTCTTTTTCGTTGTTCAATAAGAATTTTAACCATTGAATTTTCAGGAATGGATAATTTTGCAAGTCAGACAGTTGAAATTAGGGTTTTGAAGCACTCCTAGACGAATTTGACAAATTAGAATTTAGGCCCAACATAGGAAACAAAACTTATTTGTATATAAGAAATGTATTTTGTATTAATTTATTTGAAATTATTTACATTCAAAAAAATATTTTAGGAAAAGCAATCTAACATGATGTGTGCAATTGTTTTTTGCTTACAATGTCTTTCCACTTCGGATAATAGTTTGTTGTCCCAATCGCAAGCAAATTTCTTAAGTGTTCTTTTGAAAGCATTGCTCGATATTTGGATTTGACACGTGTCATTTTTGAAAAGGTTTGTTCGCATAGATACGTTGAACCAAAAATTGATATAATTTGTCTGGCAAAACTCTTGATTCTCTTGGAGTCATCACGTTCTGGCGGTGGCCTAATTTTTTCCATCCATCCATGTTTTTCCGCGGGCGGCGGGCCAGACCAAATCCTCCCGCGGGCCGTAGTTTGGAGACCTCTGGTATAGAAGATTACCAGCAGATTCCTTGAAAATGTCATTAAAATCAGATGGAAACTTCGGAAATTATACTTTTTTCGAAGACTTCCCAGGCTGAAATCCGCGACATCGCCCAACAAATTTAAACGGATTATTCCACTTGAAAAAAAAAAAAAAAAAAAAAAACCTGGTGAGTTCTGCCCCATATTATGCACTATATTAGACTCCATACTCACTTTGCACACTTGAACTAAGAGGTAGTAGGTAGTAAAACTAACAGTTTCAGGCAAATATCTGTTTTTCTGTAGTCTAATCGATTTAGATTCTATGGTGAGGGCTGGTGTGTCTTGAACAGTTCTCCTTCATTTTCTTCTATCAATCACATCCAAGCTAATGTGATCTAGTACAAATCAGGTTCAACAATTATGGTTTGGATTTTAATTACTGAGAAATCTGTGAATTTGTTCAATAAGCCCAGGCGCCATCCCAGTGATACATTGTTTCAATTAATGTGGTGTAAATATACAGTTATAGGTACGTACTTTATCAAAATTAGATGTAAGAACCAACTCCGGGCTGGGTCATAGTATTACACTATCCAACTCGGTCATCAGTTATTATTCAATTGAAGAATGTAACATGTAAAATGATGTAAATGAACTATCTATCTATAAACTATCTATCTATCTACGTTGGAATTTTATCCAATCACATTCTCCCAATCGAGAACGAGTCACTTTTGTCCGA
Organism: Creontiades dilutus; assembly: GCA_031894815.1. Classification (NCBI taxonomy): domain Eukaryota; kingdom Metazoa; phylum Arthropoda; class Insecta; order Hemiptera; family Miridae; genus Creontiades; species Creontiades dilutus. The sequence goes on from JAVIWC010000324.1 coordinate 956,652, forward strand.
GCAGTCACTCGAAAAATCAAGATTTTTTAAAAATTGATTGATCGTTTGTTTTAATCTGTGGAGGAGAATATTATTTAAGAAATATTCAAATAAAATGTAGAATATAATAGAAATTAGGCGGATATTATCGTCTGGAGAGCTTTGAGATTGTCGTTCTCGCGTAGAATTGTTGTTCTTTGCAGTCCACGATCTTCACTCACAATCAGGACAGATGCTGATTGACATTAATGAGAACGTTATTTGGAAGAACATGAAGAAAGATGAAGAAAGGTACGGCGGTTGAGAACATGCACACACTAATTATTTTTTTCATAATCAAGGTAAAGCATATGTTATTGGGGCCCAGACCAAGGCCTCACCTGTGAAAGGAGGTTTAATCTTATCCCTCTTGGGACGGGGAGGATCAACCAATGGCACTTAAGGCTTGCAAAGTGAAAGGAGCACAAACAGTAACATTATGGAGAGGAGGAGCCAAACTTATTGCAAGGGTGAACCCATAAATGGTGAAATATTTTGAAAAATAACCTCATTTTCCGGCCTATCACTCTTATCAATTCCGAATTTGCCTAGCACATCCAACATACTTCAATTAGGTATGACCTCTAATGAACCCACCATGTCGCGGCTTTCAGTCGTTTCGTCCCGTTACGTGGTGTTCCACCATAGTTAGTATTTCAGTTCGTTGCGTAAACTTCGGAAACCTTCCCCGGATTTACCTATAAGCGCGAATATGAATGCACATTCGAAATTCCAGCACGTCTTTCAACTTTCACAGTTGTTATTGACCACTTAAAATGCATCGGCTTGGAGAGGTACCACGATTTCCGCCGGGTTCAGGGTCAATTAGGCGGTGTACGCAGGATGTACCTATCAAATAGTGCGAGTTCTGTCGCTGTTAATTCTCGCAGTGGGGCACTAACTACTTCATTAGCCGAGAGTAGCAAATCACACAGAGCGCAATTTGCACACAGTTGCAATCTAACCAGACAAGCTCCTATTAAGCAATGTACCTGCTGTAATTGTAAATCATTACGTTCATTTACCAATAACTAAGTTGAAATTATAAAGAAAAAACCTTGCCGATTCTAACAAATGGGTTTATTATTTTTTTAGTATTGCGTGATTATTTTAACGACTGTGTGGTTTGTGGGGCACTTTTAGGTTCGGAAATTGTGATTATTTGCTAGTTGAATGGTCGAATTTCTATGGATCCATCCCCTTCGATTTCTAGTCCAAAATCACTAGGAAACGACCGCGAAAAAAAAAACACGTTTTCGATCAGTTTTTGCCCCATAGGTTCAGAACTGGCTTGGGGTTAGGACCAACTAGCAAGTGAGGTCCACGAGCGAAAGCACGGATTTTGGTCTATTATTTTCCAGTATAAACCTCTGCAATTGACCAAGAAAATTGAGCTAGGTCACCAAAAGCATCATATACCTAGTTGTCAGGGACACTCAGCAACAACCAATTATTTCTTAATTTTGTTCTGATACTATGTACGCCAGGTTTAGCGACTTAAAGCCTTAGTTCCAAAAGGTTTACTTTATTACAAAACCAACTATTTACACCCCTCCCCCACAATCCAAAAGTAGTTTGTTTACGTTTCAAAATACGTGGATTTCACAAAACCGAATAAAAACGCTGCAAGTTTTACGAAAAGGTCTATTATTTGTGTAGATAGCCTTCTACGTGAATCACTGGACAAACAGAACTGCACAACCGCAGATATGGAGAGCGAGGCTCACTATGAAACACACGTACAAATCCAACTGAAATTTAACTAGATAACATAAATATTTGAGCGATCGGCCTCAACCCGCTCTAGCTCAAAACGCCCATTGCCCTTTAATCTCCGACAATCTACCCGATCGATTTCGGACATTTACTATGTTCTATAAATAATTAAAAAATTTGTCCATCCGCCGTCCAAAGCCTTTCTCCTTAACTACTGGACCAAAGTTTACGGAATTCGGCTCAAAAATGTAACCTCGATCCAAGATGTGCCACTGAACTGGGAATCAGGGGCGGCTGGTGACAGTAACATAGGCACATCTGCACTCGCTGGCCAAAATCAAGAAGATACCTGATAATAATAATATCAAACGGGAGGAGTTTGAACGTGAAGCACAGCGTTTGATTCAGTCCGGGTACAAAGAATGAACCAACAAGAGGGCCCGAAATAAATCGCACAAAATTTCAGAGAGCACACCTAGTTTGTCCTCTCAACCGCTAGAATGCGTGCTTTAGAGCTAGAGCACAACAAAACACACTCTTATCCTATTATCAGTTGACTGTCCCCAACCCTTGTGACTGATCAGTGTTAGCTGTAAATGATGAACACACACAACAGGATGACTACAGTAAGCACTATAAAACGTTACATATACAAAAAATAACAGGGTGCCCAATGCCACTATTGACAGGACTGCAACAAACCTCAAAGGCAAGCAGAAATCGTTCTACGGTTTGCAAGTTCAGCCCTCGTTACCACGAAAAGGTAGATTTGCTCTGAGGATGTGAGGTAAGTATTAAACTTTTCTGCTCCCCTAGTATTCTTTGCTGCAATAATAGAAATGAAGCTGGAAGAAGATGAAGAATGATGGAATTGGGTTATCCCCTCCACGTTGATTCCTGCTGGGCAGATATGAATTTCAACTGTTGCAGAACACGGTTTCCTGAAGTTCGAAAATCATTTCAAAAAACATTTTTCGGGTGTCTAGTACTAGCGAAGTTCATTAAAAGGTGGGATTAAGTGGTTTGTTTCACGATTTGAAGCCGGAAAAGCGGACCAGATTGATCTCCTTTGCATATCGGTAGTTGAAAATTGAATTTGGCTGAAAAAATCGCATTTTTGTCTCACGTTCCCTTCGTGGTTGTCCCTTGCAGTCTCGGTGCACCCTCGGGGTTCCAGGGCAAGAGCCCCCACTGAACTGAATAAAAAGTGGTATTTTTTGCTTCTGAATGACATTCCACTGCAAAAACTTATCTCCCCAATTCCAAATTTATGTTGATACACATCATTATGGTATATTTATCTTCAGGACTCTAGGAGCTTTCTGACCATAGCTAGTACGTGGAGGGGTAATTGAATGTGTCTCAACTCCGCCGGTTTCGTGGCGCCACAGGACATGATGAAGGTGCGATCTCACCGCTTGGGGGCAACATTTTGAGTACTTGCGCAGTATTTCATGAAGATCCACTGGAGGCAACAAGAAAACTTCAAGAGCTTCTAGTGGTGCGGGGACGACGATACACTAAATGGAAAATGAAAATCGACTCGCTCAAATCATGTGTAATCACATATACGAACAACCTTTAATACAAGGACCACCTATACTATATGCTGGACAACCCATACCAGAAGCAATAGGTCACAAGTATCTAGGTGTATTCTTGGACGTTCAAAGATCATGTTACTGAACTCATCAGTAAAGTTCGCAATCCAGTATCATGCTTGAGAACACTTTTAGACAGTAAGAATTGAATACTACAGAACAGAATCATAATATACAAGACACTCATTGTACCAAGTTGGGCGTACTCAATAAACATCTGGGGAACTTGTTATCGCTCGTATTTCTGGTGAATGGAACAGCAGCCTACAAAAACGTATAACTGACACTCCTGATTCTCTGAGGAACGAAATTTTGGCCTGGATTCACCAGCTGGAATTCTCCACCATTATTTGACGAAATTCGTCCAACAAAATGAAGACTATAGCAGCCCACTCATCACGGAAGTTTTTAGACGACCGGCGGTTCAGCGATTGGTACGGCCACGCCATATCACGGACTTGATGGACACAACATAAAATGGTAGCATAGAGCAAGTGCAAAGTGAAAACTAACAACATGAATTAATAAATCATTCAACCGACTGGAAAGTTTACCCCATGTTAGGAACTACTAACTATGTGTAGAGAACGATGTAGTGAATGATCACAATATCAATGAGATATGTTTGTTGTAAACGGGCTCGATGAATAAATGTATTTGAAAAACTTACGCCGTGACGAGGCTGTGGTTGTACCATGCGGGGAGGAGGACCGGCGCTTCATCCAACGGCACGTCTTTCCCTTCATTCAAAATACACTCCACGAGCGCCGAAGCTTTCCTATTAGCGGATTCATCGTCCAGACAGCACACGCATCCTGAAACCCACATTTGTCCTGTGAAAACTTGGAAAATACTCAATCGGGTGTTTTGACAAAATTCAAGTTACAGCAATGGCTTTTTTGTGTGTCATAATTCATTAACTTTATTGTAATTACAATACATAAATGTTCAGATGTTTCTGGAATGGTTTTAGATATTGAAGAATTTTTCAGTATTTAGGTCATTGAAAACCACCCTTGACTCGTATTCAAGGCCCGCAGGTAACGGTGGCCATACTCGCCGCTTTTGGTACCTCTTTTTACCTTTTGGTTAACAGGATCTGGAGTCAGTTCTCTCCTTCGTTTTAGCCGGCTCTTACTCTCTTGTTGACTTGGCTCTCCTGGGACCTCCCTAATATTGGCTGGGATCCCTATATAGTTATCACTTATCAGAGTTGACTGACTTCATATCATAGTTATCAAAGTGACTTCATTTTTCTAACTAAGTAGTGGCAAAGCAGAATATTTGGTGATATTGTTAGCTACCCGCGAAACCTCAACTCTGGCAGAAGCGCCCTAAGGTTTTATTCAACAACACCTTTATTTATTTGATTGGTTCACTGTATTGACGAATACGAATTGAATGATGTATTTCCGTACTCGTTCATCGAGCATGTACGCATTCATTTGAAATACAGCCTCCATCAGTTAACTGCACAACCGTTTACATCTTCCTTGGGTTCACCTTAACAATTATAGTTTTGTTTGAAGCAAAAAAATAGGGGATGTAAACCTTTTGTGACACGTTGTAGGCCATGTCCACCAGAGTTGTTAAATATGTACTTAAAGTACATTTTACGGGTACAACACTCGACAAATGGAAAGTACTATTTCAATTAAAAGAAGATTATGGAGAACGGTAGGGAGGAATTTCGGACCTCCTTCCACCTCCTGTTCTACTTCCAACAAAAATTCCGGGCAGAACCGCACGTTTAAGCCAGTCACTTCGAAAATACACTGACAAGATGATGCCACAGCAGCTTCCTCATTACATCCTTAATCATTTGAGCTAAATTGAATCAAAATTGTGAAAGTAATACATGTTTCAAAAATTTCACGTTAGCGCATGCGCAGAGCGTACCGCTGATTATATTGAGATGAAATTAGTATGGGACCTCAAGAGGCCTTATCCGCATTGTCCCTCGAAATATGAGCCAAATTCATTCAAAATTGTGCAAGTTATGGCTGTAACAAGGAAACGAGGACAGACAGACCGACAGACACGGAACCAAATTTGTTTACTAGGCTATGAAACGCAAAATACGAGTGGAAATTTCGAATTCGGTCAACAAACATTTTTTGGCTCCCAAAAGTGAACACAAGGCTTCCGCTGCTTTGCAAACTCGGAAGCAAATAATAAAAACCAGTGGCGTTTTGGGAGAACTGGACTTCAAGTATTAGTATTAGTGAACCCAAATAAAGTATATAAAGTATATAAGTGACAAAATTAGTATTAGAAAATTAGTTAGCCTCCGACGAACATCAACCGTGCACGGAATGAAATTGACAACTGTAAAATATCCATCGCACACAACAGGTAGCCTTTATCGCTAGTTCGGATGAACTCTGCCACGGGATGAGCCACGTTCAAGTCATGATCTGTACCCATGGAAGAAGCCAAATACAAGCTAAGCCTATCATGGTCCCTTTTAACAATATACGTTGGCAGAAATTGGCATGGTATAAAAGTACGTTGAGACACGCAGTATTTCGAGGAAAAGTACATGCGCTTGCTACTATACCCTCTGGCCGATCCTTTCCCTGGCTTAACCTCACTTCTAACTCATGCTAGAATACATTCAGATAGCTTAAAAAGTGAGGAGTCATATTATTATGTAACCTATTGCCATAAAAAATAAAGAATATAAAAAAGTGAGGAATCATATTAATCCTCACACCACAGGGTGAGGTGTCCAGGCACCCCACAGCGACGAATTTCGAACGGATGGGGGTAACGGTAACGAATGAACCTGTAGCCTCCACTCCAGTTGTCCACTAACCGCTGATGGGTCCTCGTCTCTCGGGGAGATCAGTAAACTATTCATTTCACTAAATTCTCCAAAAGAACCCAGCTGGGGAGCGCCAGCACCCCACCTTGTTAGTAACGAAACTTTTTATGTGAACATAATATACTTTTTTAACGGAATTCTCGTGTTATTTCTGTTGATTTGGTATAATAATAAATATTTTTTGTAGATTTAATTTCTTTCTAAATTGCATCCTAGAGCAAAAAAATACAAGCGGTTCAAGTTTCGTTACCGAAAGATGGATAAGAATACGACCAGCTGTTTTTCTGAGTGCAATGAACCAATTTGTCGAGTGTACGAGAAGGTTGGGAAGTTTTGCAAAAATTGTTTTGAAAGTCAAAGTTAGCCATAGTTTTCTTTTGTCAAATTTGAATTAGTTCTCTTTTGTCAAAGTTCGAAGTTAGCTTTAGTACCATTGGAATTTGTGATTTTTTCTATTCAGTCCACAATGTTTCATATTTGTGATATTTAGCGAAGTATAAAGCATAAAGATAAACTGTATAGGCAAATAATGAACCTATTTTAAAAGGTATATTTTTCATTATAAGTTTCTTTCACTATATTGTTGCTGAAAAAAAAAAAAAAATCTAGAGAAATGTTGAAATTGATTGAAATTTTGGTGTGAAAAGTACATACGAGCATTGACTTAGTGTCACCCAATGAAGAAGAATAGAATGGAAGCGATAATTAAGCTTTAAATGCCTGAGGTATCGGAGCACCCCACCTTGTGGTACACGGGATTCTGATTCACCTTGTAGTGTGAGGGTTGATGAAATTTTATATCAGTTTTTCAATAGCGTTTTTCAAACTTGTTTTTCAAGTGAAATATGACTGGCGGAACACTTGACTTTCAGGGTCAGGAACTTGTTGATGGGTTCAATGAAGTGTAATTAACAACTTATACTTGTCATGGTAGTGGAAAAGACTTCAAAGTTTGCCCCGTTTCTTACCACTGTGCGTCGGTGGTTCCCGATAGTAGTTAGCGTATCAACACAGGCTTTTTGTCTGCTGCGATGTCGCCCGATCCACCGCTAGTGTGATTAACAACATTTTAGCGAAGCGATGTGGGTCGACTCGACTCCCCTACAGTGTGTGCTTACCTTTAAATGAAATGGGACAACGAAACATTGACAACTTGAAATTTGTATTTGGCTAAGACAAGCATGTCTTTTGTCACTTTGCGATAGCTCCTGGTGATCTCTGTGCACCCGCGGTCGGGAGGAGCGACCACTGCTCACGTCCGCACTAGCTTCAAAAACGAGGAGCTCCACAAGGCTTATTCGTTTAAAAACGGGTAGATGTCGTTTCCTGCTCAACCAACTAATATGTGAACCAATGCCTAAATAATGGAATATGATTTTCAAAATATAAAAATAGTTTGAGACGTTAAATTGTTTTTGCGATGGTTCGTTCCAACGAATAGAGAGCGTACGATCCTCCTGGGTTGAAAATCTGGTTTGACTTTAGGTAATCGCGCAATTTTGAGTCTATTCATAGTGATAGAATTAGAAATACAACAGTGATTTAATGCATTCCTCGTAGCATTATTGGGGAATCAGCTTGTCTGTGAACAGCGTAGCCTCTTTACAATACGTCGCCCTTTTGTGACAAAAACTATGGACTCAAAATCAGAATGGTTGTTGTTTCGCATTTTTCTTAAAGAAACTGCGAGAGCTCATTTTAGGTATCATAACAGTCGCACTTGACAAAAAGGGTGAGCTAGATCCGCATGGGCATGATGGTTATTTGTAAAGTACCTCTTTGGTGTGGGCACATTGCAAGAAGTCAACCATGGAGAACGAACAAGCGTGTGATCCGTGTTCATTCGTAAACGTGCAATTATTCATACTAATAGGAGTCCCTACATGTGTATCTGGCCGTTGTCCACTCACTCCTTCATCAAGGCGCATGTCACGATCCCACGCCAACTACATTTATTGCTTCGAGTTTTTTGTTATTTTCGTCACGATCAAGGTCGTCACCAAGGATCGCGGACTCGGACCGGATTTTCCAGGAACACGCTCCAACTGTTCGTGTACCATGAACTGGTATATGACGGAGCTGATGAACCAAGTCGAATACCGAATGTACGAACTAGTCGTACCACACTGACATTCGGGTAAAAACTTCGTTTCTGCTCAACCTTGCACGTTTGTGTTGTTTGCGGAACTCCAATCATACCAGATTTGCCAGATCTCTCGTTTGTCTCTTCTTTCTGCCCGTCGGTCTGAGTGACCGAAGGTCCTTGTAACGATTTTAATTTATAGACTTTTTATCCGATTTCGATGAATTTTTCAATCGTAGGTTGTAAAACGTCCCCTACTAAATCATTGGTCAAAAATCGATAATTCACTTTAAAAAAGGACAGTCTTACTCGTTCTTATTATGTTTTTTCGTTTATTATTTTCGATAGTAAACCTTTCCGATCGACCAAGAGAAAAGTGAAAAGTGATGATGAAAAGTTCAGCCCCTCAAAAATGGTTAGTTAACGTTTCAAGATACACAGATTTCAAAAATTGAAAAAAAAACCTCCAGTTTTTTTAACCAATCCAGCTGAACTAAACTCTAACTACAATAAATAATATACAGTCAAATTCAACCTTTTCCAAATCATATTCATCCTTTAGGAAAATGATGAAAAATACGCACAAGCCCAAATGTTTGTCTACGACTGGGAACTGGGCTGAAAACAATACTCCAAACGCAGTAGATGGTACCCATGCATAAAACAAAATCATGTTTTATTAAAAAATGAATCAGCTGATGTCATATTTTTTGGCAATTTATTACAACTACCTGCTTCTTTTCTTTTGCTTTTTTCAAGTGAGAAAAATTGTTGATCGATTTTTAATTTTGAGACTTTCAAGATAATAATTATGTAAAGAAGTGAAAAAAGTTTTTCATTCAAAGGAATTTTGATTTTTTTTTTTTCAATTAATTTTTTTTTTATTTGGATTCCAATAAAACATGATTTGTTTTCAAGTATTTGTACCTGCTGCGTTTGGAGTATTGTTTTCAGCCTAGCTCCCTATTGCAGACAAGCACTTGGTACTACATTTAAAACTTGTGCATATTTTTCGGCATTTCCCTAACAATGGTAAAAAGGTTGAATTTGTTGTGGAATAGGTCGAATTTGACTTGAAAATGCTGTTAATTGCTGAAAATTATTCCAAAAAGTTATTAGCTAACATAAATGCCAACAAAACGTGAGTAATGATGTATCGCTGGCCGGTTGCTGCCACAGTGGATAGAATATTATCATGACCAAGCTGAATTGATATGGATTGATTAGGCGATCTCATCTGATCTCCAAATTCGAGCGACATTAGGTCACTAGAACCTGAGAAAATTGTTTTTGATACATTTTTACGTTTACGCATGCAGAGAATGATGTATTGATTTTTGAGCAATAAAATTTATTATATTGGAAGCACGGAAAATTATTTTGTGACAGAAATTATATATTTTATTTTTCTCAACTTGAACTCTGTAACCACTAATAGACCAATGCTCGGGATACCAGATTTTCTTCTTAAACATTGTGTTGTTTCCAAGGCTTGACATTATAATAACAAATTTATAACAATAATAATAACAAAAATATAATGTGAGTGACTTCTAACAAAATTCATAGCGGACCATCTGCAGTCCAGTCCGCGCAGCCCCTGAAAATGCCATCGAAATACGACGAAAACTGTAAGAGCGGCTTGTTACGGAAATATGCGTCACCTTGGTGTAGAGAAAGCAAAGTATTGCAATACATTTCCTGATCGTGAGCACATTATAACGCCAAGGACGTGAATTGAAATAACATCCATGGGAAGAAATTATCCTATCTCCTCTAACCAGTAGTGATGATAATGAATGACAACATTACCAGTTTCCATAGCATTATGAATAAGGAGAGAGCTTTCTAAAAAATATGCGATATGAGATGTATTTGATGATTGGCAGTAGGTTTGGGCATAAATTGTCTACACTTTTAGTCATATACTTCCCTTTTCAGGTATTATCGCACGGTAATATATCTAAATTCGATCCCATTTCCAGTTTCCAGTTATGTTATTGAGTAAAATTATAATTATATTAAAATTATAACTCTTAATTACACTTATGAAAATCATTCATTGTACAGGGTGTCCCAGGAGTTATGCACAATCCGACTCCTATGTGTTTTACAACTCATTTCCAACCAAAAATGCCACATAGCAATTTTTCGCCAGAGGCCTCGTTTCCGAGCTATTCCTGATTTAGGATTTTTTTCGTGTTTTCGATCTTGAGTCATTAAAACTGTCATAACTCCCTCAATTCTGGAGATAGCTCAAATTTGATGACACCGTTGGAAAGAGCGTTAAATTTTCTATCTATTTATGTCAGAAACCTTTTTAAAATTGCATTAAAGATGTGCGATTGCTGCGCGAAATGGCAGATTTGTCAAAATCTTGAAATCGCCTGTTTTTCATGTCGCCTAGAAACACCATGAATGCTTGACGCAGAACAGTGCAGGCCTGGTAAAACGTGAGCCAAAATGTCAACTTTCCAACGTTTTGGTTTTTAAAAATAGTTTTGGTTAAGGAAATGGTGTTCAACTGCAGAAAAACGTGTGTTTTCTGTTAAAATTTAGGTTTTTCCAAAAGTCTTGAAGATGAATGCAACTCATCGCAGTCGGAAATGAGTTGTAGAACACGTAGGAGTCTGATTGTGCATAACCCCTTCGGACACCCTGTATCGCTAAAAAAGACCTAATGTTTGAAAATTGGGAAAGCTACGGAGGAGGCATTGTCTTGGTCAGGGGCAAGGATATGCAATGACCCGCACGACCCACCGGTCTTGAAGGAGGGGTTGCTTTGTGCGCCGTGTATTATCAACCCCAATTTGATTAGGCCGTAGCATTGGGTGTTGCAATGATGATAATTTGTTGTTTATGACCAAATTCAGTTTTAGTAAAATGTTTATTGACTCGAACATGTTATCCAGCTGTTGGACAATGGTAAGATATTGGGGTTTAAATCGAGTTCGTACAAAGAGTTAGAGTTTGAACAAGATTGTTAAGATTTATGTAAAAAAATTTATATATCCAAAAGTGAAAATGTTTAATCAATAAAACGTTCGTTTGTGATCAGTGTCTACGGCATTCCCAAGCTGTCCAGCCAAATCTCTTTTTTTCCAATCTCAATTTTCCAAATCTATTTTTTTATCTACTAATTGTTTTTCGTCACTAAGGTTTTGGTTATTACTACCAGCTATGTTCAATAGCTATAGCGCACCATGATGAATGGGAATACGCAATAGGGAAAACCTCGCTGAAGGAAATACAGCGGGGAAAGAGACGAAAGGGAAGAGTTGGTGATGATACGGAAGCCTTGTGTGATAAGGGTCCATAGTGTCAGCAAAAATATATATGTAACTCATCGCAATCAATGAACACAAACAATAGCCGTCTCTAGGCTCTTCGAAATCCTGACTTTGGCCTGACAGCTTAGAAATGCCGTAGACGCTGTTCACAAACGAACGGGTTTATACATCCAACAAAACTAACTTAAATCGTCACCTGAGAGGCCTGGCGTTGTCACCATTCGATTCAGCGAGAAAAGTTACGTATATCCCGCCACCAACCTTTTGTCGTCGAGACTTTTGGAAAAACCTCAATTTTAACAGAAAACACACGTTTTTCTGTAGTTCAACACCATTTCCTTAATCTAAAAATATTTTTAAAACCGAAACGAGTACACCGTTGGAAAACTGACACTTTGGCACACGTTTTAAGAGGCCTGCACAGTTCTGCGCCAAGCATTCATGGGGTTTCTAGGCGAGATGAAAAACAGGCAATTTCAAGGTTTTGACAAAACTGCCATTTAGCGCAGCAATCGCACATCTTCAATGCAATTTATAAAAGGTTTCTGACATAAATAGATAGAAAATTTAACGCTCTTTCCAACGGTGTCATCAAATTTCAGCTATCTCCAGAATTGAGGGAGTTATGACAGTTTTAATGACATTAGGTCGAGAACACGAAAAAAATCTTAAATCGCGAATAGCTCGGAAACGAGGCCTCTGGCAAAAAATTGCAAAGTGGCATTTTTGGACGGAAATGGGTTGTAGAACACGTAGGAGTCGAATTGTACATAACTCATGGGAAACCCTGTATAATACCTAGGTAATAAAGCGTTATGACAAACCTAATTTTAAAACATGCAGTTATCGATGTTGGAACTTATTAACTACAAAAAACCCTTCTTAACTTTTTCTTCATATGGTTTCACTTTGAAGATTTTTCTCGTGTTTATGACTTCACGACACTATAATGGCTATAACTCCCAAAAACTACTCTCTAAAATCAATTTTAAGTTCACCATTAGAAAGAGAGTCAGATTTTCTATCTTGACAGAGCAAAATAAAGTAATTTAACATGAAGTGAGAAATCAGTCCGAAGATCAAAGTGAGAGGTTTTATGGAAAAAAAAACGGTTTTCTCAAGATGTTTTTTCTCGCTTTTAAGAAACAGGTTTTATAACTTCCACTCCTCAGGAAAATCCTCTCCTGAGTTTCAGCTTGCCAACGGTAGAAGCAAATAACTTGTTCACACGTAATTTTTTGAAGAAAATCATGTCGGAATGCGAAAAAACGTGAGTTCGACATTTTTCACCCAAAACCGACTTGTTAACAAAACGAAGAAGTTTGGCTTCGGGTTTTATGGAATTTTTGTTTGCAGAATCGAATGGAAAAAGAAAGAAATAGGAGAGACAAAAAAGGGATAAGGTAATAGAATACCCCAAACAATAAGGGACCAGGGTAGAGGGCTTGAAAATCCATTTCCTTAAGCGAAGAAGGCCGAGAGAGTAACCGTTCGGTATTATCCGATAGTAATATCATTTTCTCAGATCAAATCGATTCTGGATGAAAAACGTCGGTTTTAGGTATGAACTCATGTTTTTCCACATTCGAACGTCTTCACCTATTAGCAAGGTCCACCTATTGACACACCTTCCCCTACCAATCAATACTACATTCCCATTCATTGAGAACGATTTTACTCGGAGACACAAATATTTTCGTGAAAAATATTGATAACATTTTTTTATACCACGACAAAGTGGGTGAGAACCGTCAGTACGAATGTTCATTTCTCCCTAGATCACGCGTCCACTTAAAAAATCCTTCATAGAAATGAAATTCCTGACTTTTTAAATGTGCAACAAATATTTAGAACCAGGAGTTGGGAAGAGGAAAAACACGCATAGCACAATCAATGGGGAAACCACAACCAATAATTAATTTGGGATTCCCAAGTTGCACAATTGAAATATCTGGTTCGAACAGAAAATTATCACAAAATCAGACATCAAGAAAAAAAAAAAATTTATCGGTTCAACTCCCTTCATGATAAAACATGATCCAAAGCTAAGCGAAATCTTACTGAACAAAGTCATGAAAACCTGTTGAGAATTTAATCTTAAACAGAGTTTGAAAGGATTGGCTATCACTCCCTCAGACTTGATTCCTTCACAACTAGACTTTGACTGGGAATGAACGAGAAAAGAATCACCAAAATCGGCCGAGAATTGTATCCAGGGCAGCGCTGACAAAATTTGTCTCAGACTGAGATAAACGACTATGGGGTTTTGCCATGGATTGCACGTGCATCTCAGAACATTTTTGTATTGTCGTATTTTTCTCTCCTGCATGGTTCGTCCCACTCCCCCCGGTTCAATTCTAATGAGCCCTTATAGATGTGGCTCATCCAATCTATCTTGACACGTAGGTACGTCAAGAAACTGCGAACACCATATTATTTTAATCTGAATCTCGTTTCCTTGTACCTATCTCAAATGGATTTGCTAACCGGCAATGGTTAATACTTACGGACTTCGACTACACCATATTTTGGGAAATCAATGCAATAGGGAATGCAATACGTCCGCACCACCATCAGATAGTTCCATGTGTCAAAACGTTTCGCTAATACCGTTGGAATGATGAAATTCTGAAGAAATGATTCATGGAGAACGGGAGTTACAATACGCGTTCATCATAAGCGAGAGAAAACATGGAAAACAGTTTTTCCGCCCTTCCGCCTCTAGCTGAACGTTATACCCCATCCGAAGCTTGTCTTCAAATCTACAGGCCCTAAGTTTACGAAATTTGACTCAAAAATCCTACCTACATCGACCCGGAGTGAGCGAGTAGTTTCGGTGGCTTGATCAATTAACCCGTAGGGCTAATATTTAAAGATCGAACTATCAGAAACTTTCGATGCAAGAAAGTGATTTTATTATTTGTTTTAGGTAGAGGTTAGTTCCCTGAATTTAATGATTATCTGTATGCTCCCCATTTGAAAAAATCCTATGTTTGACGCGAGGATGAGCGAGAGTTGATTCTAGAGTGGCACGGGGCAGCGCTTGAGCACGGTTTGATACTCTTCTAATTTAATGATCTGCTTTCTGCTGTCCAATGATCTGCATAGAAGGCCTATTTGATACAGATATAATAAATTTCAATGAAACAATTTCCAGCTTTTCGTGTTGGAGCCCCAACAGAGCCCCATTACTCCCACGTCCCCTACTACGCTGCTACTAATGACTCTATCCTGTTGAAATTGATATGAGATTATGAGACCGTTCTTCTCCGACTACCCACAAAAGTTGATCGAGTCTGGATCTCTAGAATCAGAGAAAATTATGCTTTATGGATTCTACTGGTAGACTCAGAACTAAAATGAACCCATGTCATTTAGTGTTCAACCTCATGATGTGGTTACACGCCACGCAGACCTGCGCTTTGATATCCATCGACAGAAATGTGGAGAAGGAGAGAACGCATCCAAGTCCAGAAAATGGAGCACGAACACGGGATATCTTCGGCATCGGGTTACTGATTAGTTACTCAGATGAATTGAAGCTTAAGAGCTTGGAGCTTTGCCCATCTTGCTCAAGGGATGCCGCTAGCTATTTTTTAATAGTATCCAGTTTTGAATTGAAGACAACCCTCCGTAGAGCAACCGGAGTGGTCTCATTTGAGTCAGGGAACGTATGTAAATTAAACAAAACCGTTACACTTAAACCCACACAACACAAAACTCTTACACAACAGTTTTTGAGAGTTAGATTTTTAAATAATTCCAGCTGTAAATAGTAACCCTAAGGGTTGAATGATCAAGACGCCGAGATAACCGTTGGATGGTTGGATGGTTGTATAAAGCGTTTTTGAGCCAAATTTCGTAGTTTTTAATCATTCGTCCTTTAGTTTGGGAGAAGAATTTCGGAATCAGGCGGATGGATTTTGTGTAAAACTCAATGTTTGAAATCTACTTAGCTTGAAAAGGAATCCAACAACTTTTAAGGGGGGGGGGGGGGGGTAGTTAAAAAAAAAGTGTTTCTTAGCCGACCAAAACAGTTTGACTGAACGCATATCCTCTTCAGGCCGTACTAACACCGTGAAAAAAAAAGTTGGAATGGAACATACATACGTGTATTTAAAAAGCCGTTTTTGGAGCCAACGCAATAAGCAAAATCGTTCGAATTCTTTCACGAATGGAAAGTATCTGTCACTTCGATAGTGAAGTAATAATAACAATAAAAAATAAATCGTTGGAATAGAGAGTCGTTTTTAGGTATTTCTTTGGGGTTTAACCGCATTGGCAATCCTTGGCAGATATTTTGTAATATCGGGTTCAGGAGGAGGATTGTGGGGGCCACACTAGACACCGGGATCCTGAACCCTCAGTCTTCTGGAGGGTGGAAATCGATTCTTCACGTTGCGGTCTGCTGAGCGATCTTGCGCAACCAGGAAGACTCGAGCGCGAATGTTGGCAAAGGCCGATCAACCGGCGACCCCAACCGTTAGAATCCCAACTCCTCAAACAGAAGTGAAGTAGCCCAATAGCAGAGTTTGCCATTAGCTTACTCAGATAATGTTATAGCTAACTTAACTTTTTATATTCCATTAAAAGACGTGTTCGATGAGTTCTTGACTGCTATTATTGTTTCTTTGAAAACATCTTGGAGATCTTGAGAGTCAGCCAGGGGTTAATAGATAACTACAATATCAGTGTCAACGTTTCATTCTATTTGAAAAACTTCTTCAGGGCTAGAAGAACCGCACGGAAATTTTTGAATATAACTTATTGCGTAAGAATAACAGATAAGAATACAGTATGCATTTCTGTGAGTTGGAAGAAAAAAGAGAAGAGTGAAAACATAAAATTAAATGGTTGTACCTTGAAGGTGGTGCTTAGCGGCTAAAAACGTATATCCACACACATGTGTCTGGATAGCGATGACAGATGGGCAAATTTGTTTGGATACTGAAAACAATGATGAGTGGAGCATAGATGCTTTACACATGAAAGGACTTTTAAGAATCCAAGCAAATCTGTCAATCTGCCGCGCCTATCCAGACACATGAACGTGGATATACGTTTTTAGCTTCTAAACATGTTGCACGACCATTTATCGTTTATTTATTCACTCTTCTCTCATCTAGCCATTACATTAGTAGTAAATCTGTTACTTTTTGATCTGATATTTTCTCTCACATTACACAATTTCTTACTGTATTCTCATCCGTGATTTTTTCAGGATCAGTTATTTTCAAAATTGCTTGTATGATTCTTCTATCCCTGTAGAAGTTCTATAAATAGAACGGAACGTTGCCACTGATATTGTAGGAGACACAATACACTTTTTTCGGCTTTTTTTTTTAGAGCAGCAGGTATGCACGCAAGGTAGGAGGTTGTAGAAGTCTTATACAAGGTAAGATACTGACACCTGAGGCTAATATGTTCCCTAATCGATTTACGCACTAAAATATAAATGGAGGCCTTTTTATGCAATCTAGAGTACAATTGAAGGACACAGGATCGCCATTCTGATCGAAAATGAGGTAGCAAGGCTACCTGAAGGATTTTGAGGTACACATTCTGAATATGCAGTCGTCATCTTTGAGAAACATCTTTATCCCCTTCTAAAAGCAAGTTGCAGTCACGAGTGTGCATGTGGGGAAGAACCCTATGATTGTGGTTTAAATCTCCCACACCTCCCCTCAACGCTGCTAAGTACAGCGATCTTCTTCATTTCACCCAGTTTTTGGAGAAATCAGATGCGAAGCAGTTTTACCAGTCACAAAACTCGGTTAATCGCTTTTTTAAACGACCTACCAATTGAAGCGGAGTAGATGAGTTTTGTTTCATTTCTTGAATCCTGTTTCAATCTTTGTAAATATATTACCAGCATTTCCTTCCAAATAAATAATAAGTTTTCCAGTATCGAAATATAGATGGGAAATGTTCTAAGTTCTATTGTCATTGCATGCAATGACTTACCGTGTGACTGTTCGAAAATAAAAACATTGAATAGCTTAGTTTATTTAGAAGTGACGTTTGATTCTCAAATGGAATGGACCCACCACATTCAAAGTTTGGGTCAAAAGCTAAGAAAATTTGCCTATACCCTGTATAGAATCAAATTTCTATTAGAAGAACTAAAGATCAATATTTATCAGGCGCTGTTTTAGTTAATTTCACAGTATGCCATTGTAGTATGAAGAAGCACTTTCAAGTACCCAATTGCTAAAATTTGGAAAATGCAAAACATGACATGGAGGACATTTTGAATAAGCCCAGGCGCCATCCCAGCGATACGTTATTCCATGATTTGAATTTGTCAACTGTCGACGTTTAATATGCTCAAACTAATTCGTAAACTCAAAGATATATACTCGTATTTCGCTGATGTGAGACATCATATAGACTGAAGTTACCGAGAGTAAAAAATACATTTGCTCAAATGACGACAAAATTCAGAGGCATGCAAATAGTAAACAAAGATTAAGAAAACATTATAAATCTATTGAAGATAGTGAACAGCTATTCAAAAAAGAAACTTGTAAACTAATAAGAGATAACCCGTATGAGTACTTTATAAACGAAAATTGATGATTTTATAACATTAACAGCAATATAAATGACGTATCTACTAAGTACATCATTCCATGGAAGTGGAATCTAAATTTTAATAATTAATGTGGTGTAAATATAGTGCTGTAGGTACTACATAAAAATTAGAAGTAAGAACCAAATCCGGGCTGGGAATCACCATCCAGCTTGGTCATCGGTTATTATTCAATTGAAGAATGTAATACGTGAAGTGATGTGAATTTATTCATTAGATTTAGATGAATTTATTCATTAGATAGTTTATAAACTATCTATCAATCGATTTATCAAAATCCTTACTCCTCTTTAATTTGATGATTTTTAAGGCTGAAAATCCAATTTCTATGCAGGAACGTCAAATCATCTGGATCTATTTTTATTCCAACACCTTTCTGAATGAAGAAACTTTTTTTTTTGTTAACCAATAGTGTTTCTAGTTATATTCAAGTTGGATTTTTACGAGTCCAGTTCTGGTAGGCTGCTCTTCCGCTTTGGAAGGCTATCTAATACTGAAATAATAAACCTTTGAGTATAATTTGCAGCTTTTTAATTCGATTTCTGAAATCTGAGTAGGTACCCTGAAACGTAATCCAAGAACTACTGAGGGGGGGAGTTCATTTTTCTTTTATTGGGCCTATTACAAGGGTTCATTATTGAAAATTATAATATAAAATTTCGTGCTCCCCATAGAATCCTCAAAAATCCAGATTTCAGACTGACTTATCCTGCTATGAAGTCTGCCTGACCGTTTGCTGCAGCGGGGGGGAAGAAGTTAGGGACTTTTTCGGCGGTATGAGTGAATTGACATCTGACGGCTAAATCGCGGATTATGACGTATGAAATTTCATTTTGAACGGAAAAAATTGTAATTTTCTGAACGAAAAAATCTTGCTAAGGAAATAAAACTTGGACTGTTGAGCCAAAGAATGAAACGAAAACTCTGATATTGAGCTATTACGAACGATAGAAGTCATTCCAATTTAATCTTTTCTTGGAATTCGCTAGATAAGTTAGCAGCGTTCAACAGCCAGGTATCGTAGAACGTTACCATCACCCAATCGCACCTCCATTTCCCTTCGTGTCAGCAATTATCGTAGGTAGTCCGACATCCGCATCGGAGGTTCGGTAACATTCCCTCCCATCCTCTTTCTCATCTTGGCTAAACAGGTCAACTCAGCCTCATCATTCCCACGACAGCCCTAGCGAATGAAAATATTAGACAATGAAGCTATTCAAATGGCTTCGAAAACCTTGGAATATAAATTTAGTTAACCGGAATCCGTATCGAAGCATTCTGAAACGGTTCCTGGATACTATCGATTTTTTAAATGCATATGTTGATGCATTGACGATTGAACGGAGATATTTCAAATTTATTTAGCGAGGCCGAGACGCTCGGGAGAAGAAGTTGGCATAGTGCTCCATTAGCACTGTTAGCAGTTGAAGTTTTAAACTAGCAGGAGAGGCTAATAAAGACGGTTGTTTTCGTTAATAAGTGACCACTTGGGGGCAGGAGGAATTGATTCGAACTCGAGTGTTTTTCCCAGGTGTTCAATGGTTTTTGACATGTAATTGATAATGTATTATGCTGCGACGTATAAGGCGAATTCACTGACGCTTCTACTAATGGACTAATCTAACTTTTAATTAGATATTCGATAATTGATGTCCCTGTAGTGCAACAGCTATTTTTTACAGTGTTACCGTTGGGCTTTCGATTTGTGTGTTCTACATCAGATGATGGTATTCTACATCTAGTACGATACTTATCCTACATAAATGTCAACATATATAATATATCACTATATGTATATAATATTAATCTTTGTATATCGTATATAGATAATATATATCATAATATACATATTCCGTATGTGGTATACATATAAGATGATTACTCTCCATAGGATTGAGATGAAATATTTCGTTCTGCCAACAAATCAAGTATTTCAAAAGAAAGGATGAGTTAATTTGACAACTTTTTCTTTTCAGTAAATAGGTCCAATTTCACAACACAGCATAACAAAGAACGGCAAAAATCGTTGAATTAATATTTTTTGGCTGAATACTACTCAGAATAACTTTACTAACCAAAAACTACTTCATTTAAAACTGAAAATTAAAACTTACTCTGAAAATTTGACTTGAATTTCATTGAAATTTGCAAAAGTTGATAAAATTGAGAAACAATTTCGACTGTAAGTCTGTCCTGCTTTATCAGATCATTCAGTTGGACTTGTGATAGAGATTAATACAACGGCATAGGAGCAACTACCAGAATAGTCGTACACGGCAAAAACGTATTCAAAATTACTTCAATTGTACGATATTGCTTACGATTTCAAGGGAAATTGGATTATACGGGAATTTGTATCATTACCAACTACTTGTATGGTTGGAGTTTTTTGGAGGATTCGCGGCACTCGCCAATCACCTACAAGGGATATTGATCAAACAATACAATGGAGAGAAATTAATGGGGGATCCTCAAATTACGGGAAATTTTCAGGTCCTGACCTTTTAAAAATTCAAGTGTTTCTTTTGCTAGGTTTTTAGATGTTTATAACTTAACTGACTTCCCCGGATGTCTTTCTGATGCCCAATCATCTAAGACATCCCATTATTCTCCGCGAAATTCAGATTTGAAATTCGACCTCCGCAACAATGATAGAAGTCGTAACAACGGCGTGGCAGTTTCGGTCACGACAATGACAATTTTGGTATCTATGTTTCCACCTACATGACAATGACAATTCGGACTTTCAACAGAGATTCTTCCAACACTAGTGATACGGTCTTCCAAGATAATAAGTGGGTTGGAAAGTAAATTTTCGGATCGAACATAATGAATGAGCAACTAGGGCCATTAAAATGACATTGAATAAACATACTAACCTGTTTTCAGATGTTCTCGCTCGATCAGAAAACACACCACCTACCGTTTAGGGCGACTCAAAGGTGTGCCCGCTTGCTTGTGAGTCGGTGCTAACACCAAAGTAAGAATTTCCACAAAAATCCCCGTTTTGTTCCCTCAGGAACACATTCTTTTTGGGCCATGTCAATGTCCCTATACTAAAGTGAACTGAATAAATTGCAGCGTTAGGACATTAAAAACTTGATGCAGAGGTTGAAAACCCATTGACAGCTGCTCTTCAGAAGTAACAGTTAGAATATTTGAAAAACCACTCGGAATTGGGAACCTCGATACAGTTGCAGGTCACGACAACGACGAATCAGGGTTTCTCAACCTTAAAAAAACATAGGAATTATATTGACCTCTAAGGTTTTGCTATTGGTCAATGCAGTACTCTATAAATGTATGTAGTCAAGGGGGAAAAGTTGAATGTCAGAAGACTTTGAACAGCACAGCGTTCTATTTACACGAATTTGCCCATAGTTTGAGAATCGCGCAAATACTATTAATATAAAAGGACAAAATTCCTGAGTTCACTCTGATGGGTTGAAAATGATTCCACCACGGACCTCTTCTGCAGTTTGCATGTCAATTTTAGTCTCATCATTTCTCACTCTAACGAGATATGATAATTATCTCTACACCAATTATTCGGTGTCATGACACGCAAGACGGATAGTTGTTGTAAATTTTGTCGAGGTTAGACGAGCGATAATTCTGTTTTTCGAATCAGTTTCATATGTGAAGACCATGGAATATTTATCGGAATGTTTTTGTTCAGTGACCATATTAGAAAAATACTCGTACATAGAAATAGAAGAGCTGAGCACAGTGCGAGAATGCCAAAAACTTTTCTTTTTTTATATTAGATAGAGCAAATCACTGGATAAACATCAAAACCCTAGAAATCCCGTTACGTTTGTCAAACTATCGAGTTACAATTTGTCTGCGTCTCTCCAGGAGGTTGAGTGCACAACAGGGGAACAAACGGTAAAACTTCATATCCAACTGAGATAGATGCTGAAGTAAGGGTTCCCAAGTACCGTCAACTGGTGGAAAAATAGATTTTCGCGGAACAAACGGATTTAACACGATAAAAACGCTACTAATTATTACGCAATGGTTTATCATTTCAGCTTTTGTCTGCGAAGCAGCGGAAGCCCTTGTGTTCACTTTCGGGAGCCAAACAATTTTTGTTGTCCGAATTCAAAATTTCCACTCCCATTTTGCGTTTCACAGCCTATTGAACAAATTTGGTTCCGTGTCTGTCTCTCTGCCAGTATGTCCGCATTTCCTTGTTACAGCCATAACTTCCACAATTTTGAATGAATTTAGCTCTGATTTTGAGGTATTATGCGGATAAGGCCTCTTGAGGTCCCATAGGAATTTCATTGCGGAGGAGTTGGTAAAGTTTTATAAGTTTCTCAGTGATTTCGGGGTGGTTTCGAGTTGGTTTACACCTGAGATGACTTGATAGAGGTTAACTAGCAGTTAACTAGTAGTTTTTATGCGTTTTGCCCAAAACTGCATAAAATCTCCCATTCATTTGTAATCCAATTACAGGCGTGTAATGGGATCGAAATAACAATTACTTTTTCGATTACATGTAATTGGGATGGGAATTCCTTTTATAACAGCCCTGGTACTTGGCTACCAACTCACCAGCGGGAGAGTCCATAGTGTTTGGATAGAGGAGCCCCGTGGATCAGCAGCTAGTCGAGGAGTCGAGCCAACATGTAAACACGCGTCCTGGGGGCTGATAACCGAAGGCGGGAGCCCAGCGAGACGACTTGCTCTGGAGAGAACTGAGCCAACTCTCACTTTCTAAATAGTTCCAAGGCCCCCGTTTCTCCCGACTTCACCTGGGGCCCCACCTCCCTCGTCTGGACGCGGGTCCTCGATCGAGAACCGTCAGAGCTTCCTGCATGCGATCCCGTCACCAGAGTGAAGATGTCTTCCGTAGCTTGGCGATAATGAATAGAGTTGTTGAAAATGTACTTGGGTCGTTCTCTGGGAATAGGTTTTTTTCAGGGCCAAAATTTCCCTGTACCAAAGTCGATGTTTTTATTGTTTGTCCTTTCTAAACCTCCACAATTCATGGTAAGTAAGCACAATCTGAAAAATCTCAACATAGAACTTCGTATCTCAAGAAATACGCCATTTTGGGATAGAGAAGATTATAAGGAAGAGAGGTAAGCGGTGAGGTGGGAGAAACGAGTTCGTGAAGCTGAGCAAATGTTCCATGTTTTTATGAATAGGAAAAATACAAAATTGGTAACTAAAGGTCTCCAAAGTAGGTTAAGACGAAACCTAGTAAACTCATGACGATTTATTTATTGATCAAAGAATAAAAGAGATCAAGGAACTGGAAGGAAGCTGCCAAACTAAGTAGAACATTTTTCTAAGAAAACCCAATACTACTAAGCATTTTAGTCTTCAGTAAGGTATCACTTTAGTGCTATCATAAAAATATATTAATAAAAATAATATTTCCATTTAACCACTTCACTTCTCTTATTGATGTGAGGTAGGGAGAAATGAGGGAGGGAATATTTGCACGTGTTTTGTTGACTGTACAGTAGGCATTTCATTTAACGAAATCCTACTTTTGCACGTTTCACTAACCATCAAACACTACGCAACCATTAACAAATCAATTTAGTTTCAACTTAACCTGTTGGGATAATCCAGTTGTGAGGGAGGGACACTCATGTCAAACAACTACAGTTTTCTAGATGTTCATCAACCTTATGTCTTCACTAAACTGAAGGTGTTCTCAGATAGGGTTGTGGCAGCTCTGAGTTATCCGTGATATCAACTTAAGGAAAATTCAAACATAGCCTAGGGCCCCAACATGCTTTTGGCGACATAATTTAAATTCACATGAGGGAGGGACATAGATTCTTGTGACACACACAAATGAGGAGAAAATCATTTATATTTCTACGGGTATAATGTACAGATGATCATAGGGGAATATTTTTTTATAGTAAATCGCTGATACAAGCCTCTCAAGGAATCCCGAAACGTATATTATCATCTCCTGAGTAGCTGTTAAGCTTTGAAAATGGCGTCTGTACTCATGTGACATGGTGAGGTAGGGAGAACTCCGACGTTAATGCATTTATTTAACATAGTTGATAATGATTATGAAAAAGAATGTTCGAGCAGAAGTCTGCTAAACAGTCGCTACTATGATGGTAAATTTTCAAAAGTTATGCAAGTTCAACCAAAATATGAGAAATCTCATGAAGACTCACTTACAAGTACAAAGTACGTAGGACGTTCCATATGAAAAAACTGAAAGAATATAATGTCTTCAAAAATTACCAATTGTGCATATGTTGCACTCATGTTTGCCCCATCCCAGAATTTCAGACCCGCCTGACGCAAAGGGCTGTCATACGTGCTTTCAAAAATGACCGTATTTGGAATCCACTTAAATTTATTTCAACAGCCATAATGTACAATATGTAACATTGAATATTTTATTCAGGGGGGAGGGGGCTATGACGATGACTGCGTCATTGAAATTCTTGGGGGGTAAAGTTCAAAGTGATTGAAATAATGTTTAACGTGACGGCATTGAAAGTGTGTTAAATCGCTTGATAGAACGTAAATAATAATGAACCTATTAATTAATTTAACCCAGTAGATAGAATGGTTTGTTTTTCTATCTGAAAATGTATGAATACAGTGACAGTGCTCGCAATTACTAGTAGTTCAGTGGAAGGAGCAATGAGTCGAGTTAAAATGATCAAAAACAAACTCAGATCAGAGCTACGGGTTGTCCAAATTAATGGTTCTAGCTGCAGAAAAAGATGTAGTTGAGTCTATTTCTAATGAAGAAATAATCGAAACATTTTCAGTTTCCGCACCCAAAGACAAAAACAAGTTTAGAGACAAATTTAACAAGCTTAGAGGATACTAGATAACTTGTAGATAGTCTCAGACTACAAATTTAGAATTGTTTACTTCAAACTATTAATGTTGTAATGTATTTTACGATATTATTAATATTTGTTTTTTACCTTTTTGAATGTCACCATAGAGAATACGATGTTACCTATGTAAAAAATCTGAAGAAGTATACAAGTTTTTTCTATTGCCGGCTGGGTTTGAATTTTTTCAATACCTTTATAAATCTTCTTTCAGTTTTAGGTAATTTAAGGGGTGCTTATATCATTAACTTCACCTTAGAATAGTTTTCCTATTACTAATACCTGTCCGTGAGATGGTTTTAGATAAAAACATAGATAGAAATTTGAATTACTGCTTGTATACATTGTTGCAATACAACCTTATACAGATTACCATTAAAGCCGTCATCTAGGGTGGGGAGGTTCACAAAGTTCCTTTTGTGTGCTTATTTTAAGTATAGTAGGTATTTTAGATTAGTAAGAGGTAGTTTTTGAAGTTCCAGGGATTGTTAAGTGAATCAACTAGATTTACTCTTAATAATTGGATAACAATAATATCTATCCATGTTTGTTCTCACTAGACGGGGAACTGCCAAACCGATCTTGACGAAAGTGGTCTTAAAATGATGAGCGAGTACCGCTGCGAGCTAGCGCACAACATGGTCAAGGTTAGAACCGCCAAAACATCATAAACAGCACCATCCTTCGCAACCAGGCAGTTTATTGGCTGCAGAATGTCGTAACAACTGCCAAAGCCTTGAAGAGACTTTGATATTTCGTAGGAAGCTAGGGACCGAAAACCAATCCTAAGCACCTTTTCTGCCATGTTAATAGAATGAACGGCCGAAGTCTGAGTGGCTAAAGCAATAAATTTCTACCATATTTATCGTATGAATTTATCGGTACTTGAACTCCTTACGACTGATACTTAAAGATGCTTAACACCGGGATCAAAGTTTGTTGGTATGAATGTCGCCGGAAAATGATTTGCGAGTTCCAGCTCTCTACCTATAAGCTGACCATAACCACAAAACAGAGAGTTCCAATTGAAAAACAACTGTTTACTTGATATTATAATGTATGAGAGACTTATATTATATCAATTTCTCACAGTGATAAGAACTTTTCTTCTCTTTCTTCGTTGTTCCATACCAGAGGTGCCGATTCATTCATTGGTGGCCAATTAACCATTTGGAATGATCAGTGAATTTTGAAGAGCTTTCACTACTGGTGAAAAACGTGTATGGCTGGTTCTCAGGAAAAGTGCACATTTCAGACTCCAAATTTTCTGAAAACCATAGGTGTTGGAAATCGGTATTTTCTTTTATCTTTTCGTTTCTACGGTAGAGAGGGATTGTTTAAACGAGTTTTCCGAGATCAAGATCCAATTTTCAACCCAATAAACGAATTTAAATTTTGATAGACCCACGCTATGGACAATCGCTCATGACACTGATTAATTATCAAATCTCAGGAGAAAACAATCAAAACTCGGCATGCTTCAAGGTGTTTTTATTGAAAATACTTGTTGAAAGAGTATTAAAGCCTTAATAACATTAAATTTATTGAAGTATCACATTTTGAAGCCTCGTGAATTTTCCACAGCCATTGACAATAGTTTCTCGCTTTTGAACATGCTTCAGAATAACGATTTCTTTAGCACTATTCTAATTCAAGTTATTTTTCAAAATTCGATGTTTGTATTCGTCGATTTTTGTCAACCTTGACGTGACGGATACTGGAGGGTTTTTGATTTTGCACAACACTCCATCAAATGGTATGAACACCTGTCATGATGGTTCGGCCACATCGATCTGGCCACGAAATGACGAGTCCCTGGTCGTCTTGGACTTTTTCAACGATTCCAGGATACCACTCGTCGTCATACACGGCAGCTATCCAATCCCCTTCATCAATTGCAGGAGTGAACAGACGGATTGAGCTTCAATGCACAGCGGTGTCATCAGGGACGACATTGGTGCCTAAACGTTCATTTGCAAAACATAGCAGATGTGGGTGCATGTTGAAATCTAATAACAAGGGGCAAATTCACTACCTTGCCCATGCCACGGAATTATTGTCAGTAGCGTGGATTAATGATGCTTCCATGTCACTGACCACTATTCGCCCACGCGACTGACAAATGACATTTCAAACTCTGTGTACTCCTTGAATTTGATAGGAGAGGAAAAAAGTTGGTTATGAAATATTCAAGCTCGACTAGTAGAATTCCAACATGCAAAAAGAAACTGCCTAATTATATTTTTAGAGGTATACCATTGAGACATTTTACTCACCTGAATAAAAATTCCACCATGCTGAACTGCCCTCTTTACCATTTGGCGGCCGACTGGCATCACAGAGGCCCGCGCGCGGGAGGGAATCTCGTCAGCCAGGGTTTTCTTTAAAGAATGAGCCATAAAAAAATCCCTAATTTCCCTCTGAGAGAAATTGGCATGCATTTTCCGATTTACCCATTCTACTGACAAATTATTCTATTACAAAGTTTGAAGCCTCACACCTAAACCTGAACACGCATTTTTCGATTAGAAAACCATAGAAATTATGGATATACATATCCAGATACTGGAGTTTGGCAAATTTTTTTCTCAGTCCCCACGGTTTGGCCGTACTGAATGGTCGCATACAAGAAAATTGACTTGGTTACACCCACGTTACTGACATTTTTCACGTTCATCACTCAATTTGAATGGTTTGCATCAAGAAAAAGGTAGGGAATATTAATTGCCAGAAGAAAAAAAATCTGCCCAGCTCACTTTAGTCGCTTGTAAAGCTCCCGTTTCACGAATGGCGCACTTTTCCTGAAAATCACCCGTATGAGGAGTGAATTATACGTGAAATTGTCTGCTCTTTCTGATGGGGTGGTTAAAATTGTGATAAACTTTGTTTTTAGGCTCAAAAAATCAATTTTAAAGTTGTTTTTGAAATGAATGCCATTCGAAACCTTTTTAATTCATGAAATTACATATTCTATAACATTTTAAACGTACTCCGAAGAAATACGATAAAACTCATATGCTGCAGTGTTATTACTTATCTATACTTCAATAAGAAATAATTGCTTAGAGTGAGGCATACCCATCCCAAAACGCCATACACGCCGAAATATCAATATCAAAATTATGTAATCTTTACCTCCTCGGACTCCATTTGCTGATGTTTATGATATCGCTAAGCTGCAGCAATTCCTCCTTCTCCTTTTCCAATTCTATAAGGATCCGCAAATTACAGGTTCACAACGAAAACCAATGTGTATCACAAGGTGGCAGGAAACGTGAATGCAACTAGGCCGGGATTAACGTTGTGTACCCACAATCCAAAATTCATAATTGTCATTATCCATAGAGCGCTTGAGAGTCATTTGAAAAATTCTAAAAGATACACAAGATCAAATT
The DNA here is from genome assembly GCA_031894815.1 of Creontiades dilutus. NCBI lineage: Eukaryota > Metazoa > Arthropoda > Insecta > Hemiptera > Miridae > Creontiades > Creontiades dilutus. The sequence continues at coordinate 985,013 of JAVIWC010000324.1, forward strand.
ACAAAATACAAATTTTAACCTGGCTTGTAGAAAAATGGGTAGCGGGATATGAAACTGTGTTTATGTACAGTAATTGTTAAGAAATTATCCTCTTTTAAAACGGTAAAATATAAGGCCACCGCAGCCATAACATTGTATAACAATAGTATCGTATTAACATATACAGAATGTATTATTAGACGTGTAAGTAAGTATTTTACATGCCAAAATGCCATTAAGTTTAATCCATGAGTAAATCACCAAGACCTTCCCCAACAACACAGGCCAAGCCTACCGTTGTGAATGTAACTTAAATCGAGTAGCTCATGTACCAAATTGTATGACCCATATGTACAAATTGGTATAAATTTTATTTAACTGAATAAATCCATCTTTTATAAGCTGGTTTTTGGATTAAAATGTTTCGATTCATACAAGTCCTCCTAAAAGGAAATTATAGGATTTGAAGTCGTTTGACCTATGGAGTCAAAGTATCCAAGTATCTTTAAAAACTTCATTTTTCACCAGAAAACCACTTTATTGCAATATTGATGTTTCATCAAATTAACGAATTTTCGTAGAAAGTAAAACAATTGCAATAGCTCTGAAAATTAAAAAAAAACATTTCTTCGTCGGAATCTGTTTTAAAGCATTTTGAAATGATTCCTGGACTTTAACGCTTGATATATGTGTATAATTCATTACTTCACTTGGTGAGGTTGGAATGCGTTATATAAAGACCCCTTTCCATCCATCATGGGTCGACCAAGAGGATCCCATTCCGGGCGGTGCCATTCTCAACTACAACAAATGATGTGAACACAACCCTAAGAGAAGATCACTAGTACCTTTTTGCCTCAAAATAGACCGAATGATTGCATATGGTTCTGTAGAACCGTCTCGAAGATGGCTAACTAATGTTCTAACCCGTAATCCCTCAAAGTGTGTGGGTCAGTCATGAAAAATTGATTAATTCTTTTTTGCATTCTTATTTATATTCGTATTCGTATTTTTAGTTGTATTTTCTGGTTTATGAATTGAATTAAAGTCGTATTCTTATTTATAAGAAATATAAATGTACATTCATGGAGGTTGGTGTATAAACATAAATCAGGTAATGAATAACAACTCAGGTTTTCATCTGATATGTTTATTATTGTGCAAATTACTATACCATAAGATGTACCGGACTCGCCATGTGTAAGGAGGCAACTCATCGCTCAATGACTTATGAAATTACTGTTTCAATGAGAAATTAATGTTGATGTTCATTTCCGCTTAACAAACTAGTGATTATAAGAACAAAAATAATTAACCAACAGGAACTTACTTTGCGAGCTTCAACCCACACATATTGTATCGGAAAGTGTACAATTTCACCTTAGCCAAGAGCGCAAGCGCCTGTTAGACATGTGAAACATTAAGAAAATAATAAATTATGATATATTTGTATACTTGGAGCGACGGATGACTCAACTAGCCCAACAGGTTTGCTTTCGTTCAAGTAGATTAGCGAGAACGTATTTTAAAACTATTCCCCAATTGAAGGTCTTGCAGGAACAACAAATCAACTCAATTTTCTTCAACCTGGGAGAATGAAACGTCTTGCAGCATGATCGTAGTTCATGAGCGAGTTTTCCAAAATTATCGTATTGTATTCATTGAGTTGAATTTTGAGCCCATTTGGTCCCAAAAAATGTTAATTTTCAATTTGAGTGTGAAAAATTTGTTGAACATATTATTTTTCTATTCAAACAAAGATTTTGGATTTTTAGAATTGTTCGCATTGTTTTCGGTTTCAACAATTATTTGTAAACCCCACTAACTTGTTGAAAACTTACCTAGTCTCATAACAATTTTTAGCGCGCTAAAATTATTTGTACAGATCTGCGGTAAAAGCGAAGGACGAAAATTTATTTCTAATCCGAAGTACAATCCAGTTTTGAATTTGAAGTAAAAGTCATTTTAATTGAAGTACAAGTCAATTTTGGAAGTATGTTTTATTGTACCTACTCGGATCTTCAAGTGACTTACTGAGCCGGGCATCGACTCCGTCTGACGATCTGACCGGCAAGCCCGCAATACAGCACTGCGTTGCTTGTATCTTCGCAAATGCAGGGTTATTTTAGGAAAAAGTGTATTTGGTTCGTAATACTTTTTTTCAACTAACTTAATTTGAGAATTCGTTGTGTTTCGGTTGACCATTTTCAATTATGAACCTTTGTAGTTGAAAAAAAAAAAAAACAAAACAAAAACCGATAAGCCCCTATTTACCGGTATTATTATTACAACTCTTCCAGCCATACGAAACCCATTGTTGTCTCAATTGTTTGTCCCAAAAATATTAATTATCAATTTGAGTGCGAAAAATTTGTTGAAAATCATATTTTTCTATTCAAACAAAGATTTTGGATTTTCAGAATTGTCCGCATTGTTACCGATTTTTTAAAACAAATTCTAATGAAATTTAACTAAAATCTTAAGGATAAATTTGAGCTTCAATTTCCAATTGACCCAGTTCATGGCTGATAAGCTTTTTTCGAGCTATATTCTGCTAACAATAAATAAATAAATAATAATAATAAGTAAGTTTAACAATTTTTATCAGTTTTTCCTCATGTGTTGTGAATGTTTTTAGTATAATTACTGACGTTTGACGAAACTAACCTGCTCCAACCATTGTCCATTGTTACCCACATGAATACATTTGTATTTATTTAATTTTAATTAATCCATATATATTTTTCCATTTATTTGCAAATTGCAGAACAAATTATAAGCGTACGATTTGCACAAAAGCATTCCCTACAATTTGAAATCCGAGTTTACTATTATGGTGTTGTTGAATAACATAGGATTGCATGTGTATATATTTAAATATTTTTGTGGCTATGCCAAAGCAGGTGTTACACGTCTCAAAAAGACGGTAAATAGAAGATCATCTACTTTTAGAAGCTGAATGCTTTGGTGTTTCGTTCTAGATATATGTGTTACATCATGTGCAGGATTGATGACATTTCCAAGTCCCCACAAATCGTTTCCGCAACAAGCAGGAACTTCAAATCGACAATAGGTCCCTTCCGCCCGACTCACAAGTTTTGGAATGGAAACTCTGGGTGTTTGTCAGCCCTGAAATCAAATAGTAATGGAATAAAAACATTGCCAAATTAATTGTGCGTATTAATTGTTTATCATTTCAGTATTAGATAGCCCTTCTATGTAAATCACTGGTACGTGTATATTAGACGTAGTCATAACATATTCCTCGTTAGCCTGGGCCTGCATTAAAATTGTCAGTCACTTTCCTAAGCTCTGAAGATCTGAGTCCTTGAGAGTCATGAATCCTCAATATGTGAGTAAATCAGTCATCCATTAAAATTATTGGAAAAATGTATTTTGTGTTGATTTTGTACTCCTAGGAGTACTCCTACTATCAAAATTTAAAAATAATTTCTTCAACTTTGGTGGAACCGGAAAAAAATGCGCGGAAAGTCCTCTTCCAAAATTAAATTTCAGGGGTCATCTTTGAAGCAATAGATTAGCAGCCCGTTCGGGATCCATAAGCATTCCCCAACTTTCGAGTGACATTTGGGAATCTACGTGTCCAGTATCAGTGGTATTACAGGCACAGCTCAATTCACACTTTCCTCGTAACGCGGTGTCTACAGAATAACTTCATTCAACATATATCCACAAACCTTTCTCAGAAGATAGAGAATTTGAGTGTTGGGGGAACATGGTAAACCAATTTGCTTCAAAACACCCAGAGCGTATGAGGTGGATGGAACTCAATCTGGCCTCTTGGAATACAAACAAATTTCCTGAACCACTCCCATGATGTTTAAAACGAACATTTGACTGAAATGAAACAATCATATTACTACGGATGAGCACGTTGAAATGGAAAATAACATCCGTCATTTAAGGCCTTTTAGCAATCAATCAATGCATATTTTACAGACATGGGCGTTAATCGATTAACGAATACTGTTGCGATTACAAATGTACTTTTAAAGTAATCGTTATTCGTTCGCAAAACGATTAACGATTACAAAAGTATTCGGGATTAACGAATAATTTTAAAGCAATCGTGATTAACTATTACAGATATGAATAACGAATAACGATTACTTTGTTTTTCGAAGTCTCAGAAGAGAGATCTTCGAAGAATACAAGAATGTTCGTTGTTGAGTGAAGGGAAATTTAAGAGGAAAGTTATGTTTTTGTTGTCATAACCCCCCTGCCGTGGGAATGACCCCGGGCTGAGAAAAGCAAATTTGACAGTTTAACCATACTTCGCTCTTGAAATTGGAATGTACAAATCCCAATCAATCAAGCGTCCAAATCTACAACGTACATCGAAAACGATACTCCACACAACGTTCTCAAAATCCCAATTTTGCCCCCATTTTTCACTTCGAAACTTCGACAAAACTTAAGGTTCCGTAATCATTATTCATAATGTTATGTAGGTATAACTATAACTGCTGTTCCTTTCAAGTACCCCCAATTACATCACAAACAATTTTATGAGCCTAAAATGTTTTTCAATTTACCAAAAATTTGGAAAATGCAGAAATACCTACCAAGTTCTTCAAAACTGTAACCTCATGGCACCACAATTTTCCATTAGGCTAGAATGTTCAAACTTCACAAGTTGCCATTTGGGTCGATTTAGCAAGATTTAGCAAAAACTACTAAGTATGCCCACACCATTATCGAAAAAGAGTTTCAGTTCTTCTAATACTCCAATACTTCCAATACTTTTATTTTCTTAAATAGCTCCTTTTTTTTAATCAAATTCGCTAAAATCGGTTGTGAACTACGTTCAATAATATCCTTTCCCATAGGTAGTCGGTTGAGATAACAGCAAATTGAACATTCAATAATAATGGTACCTACTTTGATCACATAAAATTGGATCCAAAAGTACCTACTAATTTAAAACCAGTTAAAGTTAAAAAATGGAAACACCGTTTGATTTCAAATCTTAATTTGTACTAATCTAAAAACGTAATGTTTCATAAATTATTGTCTATTTTATTGTTCATCTATGAGCTATGCCTGCTTCTGACTTTGTGCAGATTTTTTTCAGGGTTTATTATAAAAGTCAATTTTTATGAATTAAATTCAGGCAGAAGACCGTCTGCGACGAGCATAAAAAATAAATATCAAATGCATGGACCATTGTAATCGGCAAAAGTATTCGAATACAAAAGTAATTGAATACAATTTTAATCGATTACAATTGTATTCGAATACTTTCGGCGATTAAAAAAGTATTCGAAAAAGTAATCACATCGCGCGAATACAAAAGTGATTGATTACTCTCGTTATTCGATTACTTTTACGAATACTTTTGTGATCGCAAATGTAATCGTAAAAGTATTTGTTAATCAAGGACGTCCATCTCTGATATTTTACAATCTAGAACTTTGCTCTGTGGCATAATTGTCTTCGGCAGTTGTAAAAGGCGTTATAGAGCAAAGTATGATGAAACCCGTGAATCTTTTATTTATTAAGACGAAACAATTAGTTTTAGGGATGGGAACATGGAGTATTTTCGTATTCCGCGTGAAATGTGCTATAAGGATCCATCAAAACTCGAATTTCGTCTGACTTACCATAACATCGACCCGTAAGTGCGGTGGGCGGACAGTTTTTTAAAATAAATCATGGATTTTCAGATTCCACACATCTTGATTCGTAAAACAAGAAATGTTGAGGGGTTACATTTTTACTATTTGCAGTCGATTACAAACGTTCATTATCGAAAATAATGAACAATACTGAAAAATCTGCATTAATGTGGTATAATTCTACGAAAAGAATTACGATTCGGGTCTTCTTCCAATGTTATCGTTTATTTGGATGTGTTGCAGTCTACTGCCTCTCTGGTTCGACTATACAACTTCCACACCAACTTTAAATTGGAGTATAAATCCGAATCCTTGGAAATTAAACCTATAACCAAGGATTCAAATTTTGAAAACAACCAAGTTAGTTTAGACTGTGTATATCAGACACAAGGGAATTATGTACAATTTTCTCATCGGCTGGTGGATGGACCGTGAGGTACTGAAAAGGCCGGTGGATACTAAATTTCTCATCATCCTCAATGCCTACTGTGTAGATTACTTTAAAGAATACGTGAAAGATAGCTCACCCTTTCAGAAACGAGAAATCCACAATTCTACCAGCACCTCCTTGGTCCAAACCTTCCAATGTTTCGACAACCTCCTTTCCCAGCTCGAAGTCGTAAATCTGTTAACCCAAATACATCCATAAATCTCCCAAATACATTCTACTACGTAAATTGATTCGTCCAACTGCTCAACATCCGCATAAGTGTTTCAAGAAATTTTCGCACCAATATTTCAAAAGTTCATGAATGAATTGGTAACATAATAACAGCAGGATAACGTGAAGCATCTCTGAACACACATAAGTTAACTTGTAATGGTTTTTTTTTTTTGCACATTCGTAGTGGCTACAATTAGTCAATAACAATTGATTCATAAGGGATTGGAATTGGAAGGTGTTGACCAGTAAATACAGGCCCGGGAATGATGTACTAGTATATACCTTCAAATTTGATTTGATGTGGCCTTCGGACGTGCTCTTGGGTATGACAACTACCCCTTTTTCGAGTAGGAACCGCAGGAGAACTTGAGCTGGTGACTTCCCGAGACTCTCAGCTATTTTCTGTACGTCTGGATGTCCGAGCAAATCCGGGATCTCTTTGCTGAAATTACAAAAGCATAGGTAGTGATACAATCCAAGATGCCCACTGGAACTTTAACCACTAGCTAACCACCAGAAAACGTTACGAAAAATCTTCATTTGTGTTGCCATACTTGAGGATGAAGAGATTAATTTCATTTGGCTTCTTCACAGTTTATTTCGTTTCCGATTTCATACTAGTTTCACAGTTTATTCGGGATAATCAGGGAACGAATGTGTAAAATGCGTTTATGGAGTCAATAACTATAAAATCTATCATCTCATTCTAACACCCACCCTAGGTTTATTTTGTAAAATGACCCCTATAATAGGGAGTTGTCACTAAGAGTACATTAATCATAATCCTCCAGATTATGGTGGGAGGCACATCTGGACTCCATAAACACCTCTTCTCCACAGTCACTCCCAAGATGGTGCCAAATAAACGGCAAAACTAGTAGAAATGAACTTTTTGGAAAAATGTCACACTACTGCGATTCTAAAGTAGCGGGTGACGCATTTTTGATGACATCATTGCCGTCTTGCTATTTTAGCTGATGTAACTTCTAAATCGTTGGAAACCATTCATTATCAGAATAAATAAAAGAGGCCAGAGGATTATTACCTGCTCCCAATACCTTGAAGCATGTCTGATATCCCAGGACTACCCAGGGGCGAATATGCGGTCACCACGATTCCTTTGGACTGGCAGTATTCAACGAGTGATTTCTGCTGATGCAAAAGGTGCAACTCAACTTGGAGATTCGCCGGTTTGATTTCTCCATTGACCCAAATCCTTTCGATCTGCTCCTGATTAAAATTTTATAACCCAATAGGTTTCACTTTTCCGTCTTTCATGAATTTCTCCATAGCCTGAAAAAAAAAAAAAAAAAAAAAAAAAACAGAGTATAAATAGGTTGGTCTCTAAGACGTGTTCTTTGTACGAAAAGTTGTCAGTGAATCAAGTGGATGAACATTGATAATTCATATTCAGTTGAAATTCTCCAGGATGTTCCGTAAATTTCTCATTTCTTCTTTTGCTTGAGATCAATGGGGTACATCAGAGATTTTTATAATTTTTTTAATTTCAAACTGGAGAAAAATTAAGACTATTGACGGTTTTAGTTTCATTAGTAGCTACTGCGGAAACAGAAGTAGTTGTTTTTACCAAAAAGCGAATCCCCACTATTATTTACGTGCAAATCGAGGCCTTGAGGTCACTAGCAAACAAGCATTTACATATCTAGGAGTTACATTAGATACCAAAATTACATTCTGGGAACAAATTAAAAAAAACATCGGACTAGGCAGCGCAGAAAAAACAGCTCTCAGCCGCCTTATGCGAAACTGAATGGGCCGAAACCATGCAAGCGTCGTCTGATGATGAGCGTGGTCCAATCTATTCTCTTGTATGTCGCGGAGGTGTGGGCAGACGCCTTAAGCATAGCCTATTGCCGCAAAAGAATGGTAGCAGTCCAGCGGCGAGGAGCGTTAACAATTGCGAGTGCCTACCAAACAGTTTCAGAGCCAGCCATACTTGTTCTCACTGGCTGAATTGCAAAGAGAGGAGCATTGGACCTCTGTAGTTGTCTATGTCGAAGGCATCCTGCTGAGAAAGATCGCCCAAGAACGGGAGAGACAGAAGAGGCTACCGAGAGGACTTGGCCTGAAGTAACGTGTTGGACAGTTCCAGGCCGAGTTCCAATGTGGTAAAGGAAGGTGAGGTTTTAGTGGGTTTGAATCCTACATAACCCGAAGAGCGGTCCCTACAGGGTATCTTACGAGTTTCGATTTTCACGTTAGGATCTTAAAGATTTCCTCACGTGCCTACCGAAAAAAAGAAAGTAGCTAGGTACTACGGATGCCCAAATGAAAATCTTTGTAACAAGCCTAATTCCTACAGTTTTCATCCGATTTTGACGAAATGTGAAGGGATTGGATGGACTAGGCTGTAGATAGTCATCTTTGATTTTCATCTCACTGAAAATAATACATCAGTCTGCGCATGCGCAAACGTAAGATCCACTAAACACAATTTTCTCAGGTTCTAGAGGATCAATTGCGATTGAATTTAGTCGGGAAAGCACATTCTTATAATTTCGCATCGTTTTCAACAAGCTAGTACCACCATTTTATTCTATCCGCTCTAGATGTAGAGCGACAGACCTACAATACATGGCGATTAACGTTTTGAAGGCGATGAATCACAAACTGTGCAGCGATTCAGGTCATACGTCAGATTCGTCATAGTTGTATATTAGGATGAAGCCAGAACCAGGATAAATGAATCGTTGATTCGTTAGCCTGAATACCATACCTATCTCAAAATTACCTCAACATTTAAACTTACTGTCCATGTAGCCATGTGACTCGTGTCGGGGTTTAGCAATATATTTCCATCGTCTCCCATTGGATAGAGCTCGCCACCTTCCTTGAAGCCAAATGGAACGTGAATCAGGTACAGATCTATGTACTCCAAGTTCAACTTTTCCAAGGATTCGTTGAGATATTTATTGACTCCTTCGGCGCTGACTCCGGCAGGGGGAAGCTGTATAGACATAGAAATGACAAAACTATTATTTTCTTTTTTCAATTAGGGGAAAGGGGGTTTCGAATAATGAAAGGCGAATATTCTTGACGAATTGAGATATTTTATCAGTGATCAAGTAAGAATGGAGTGGTGAGAGGAAGGAGGAAGCCTGAAGCGCGGTTTCTAACTACTGCCGTCAGCACTAGTGTCTTGTCAGCTCAATCGTCAAACATGGGACTCGGTTCAACATTCCGCACCATATTCTAACAAATTTGATCAAGAGTAACATTATAAGAGGTGGCAAGATTCGAATAGGGACACTAAATATTACTAAGTAATTTCAACAGACTCTAGAATTGAAACATGGATCAATTTAAATCCTCATCATCAGATTGGTCATTTTGTCTCAATAATCTACACCTGCTTATCGGTAAAAGGGTGATTTTCAGCTTCGGATTTTCAGAAAAATGCGAGGGCTCAAATCTTATTTTTTAAAGTATACTCGTATAATCGCTCTTCAGATGAGAATTATAAGTGATGAATAGTTATTAGAGGTCGAAACACAATTCAAGTCTGAATTGCGAAATTTTGATACACCCACGGTACTAAAAATGCTGCCACAGAACTGGTTCAACAAGGTTCAAATTTACAAAAATATAATAGAATACTTGATGTTTGTCAAAAACTGTGTACAGAAGAAATACACCATTCAACCGTTGTTGTGCTCATCATTGTCATATGTTGCGTTGAGCAGGTAGGTATTACAACTTCAAATTTCAAAATGATTCAAGTTTAATAATGTATAAATCAATAAAGCAACTATTATAAGTGACTCGTTTTCAATATTAAATGCGAAATCGTAATATCATATCGCATGATCAAATGTTCGGTATGTTCTATCCCGTACAATCATCATCCACGAAACGGATCATGAGATTGTGAGCAACTTCTACCCCGATTATCAATAGGTTCCTTAAGCTAACTAAATGAAGTAGATTTATCTTCCTTGCTAACAGCATGAAAAATTCCTATAAGATACGCAAAAATTCGATTTTCATTGTAAACCATTGAAGCAAGATCGAAGCTAAGATTGAAGCTGTTGTGGGTTGTAAAAAGATTTTTTTTTTAAAATTATTTTCGTTTTGTTTTTTAGGAAAAAATGAGAAGGTCGTATTTTAGATCGCTTCCTTTCATTTCTGAATCACCCGTTACCTTTAGAAATCCGTTAATTCGATTGAGCGAGAAAAATAAAAATTTAACAGACCGATAGAAAGCTGATGAAATGTAGACGTTTTTAACGTAGAACTTTACTGAAACTTAGGGAATTATGGTCATTTCATTGAGGTAAGGCCGAAAATACGAGAAAAAAATTTAAACGTAGAATACGCAAAAAAAGGAGATGACTCGATGAGACGAATCGATCCCTGAAGTTTCGTCTTTCATATATATAAGATATATCTAAGACGATATATAGAACACCCTGTATGCTACTGTAATGTTGTATTAGGCTTGCCAGTATTGGATGTATGAGGGCAGCCGTTCTTTTATCCGTTCACCTTGGTCACGATGAATAAGTCGGATCTGCTGAGACGTCCTGACGAGATCCACTCGTTGATCACTTTCCCGATGACCTCCTCGTTCAAGTAAACGGTGGCCGTGTCGATGTGGCGATAGCCTGCCTCAAGAGCGATGTGAAGTGCGGCCTCAAGCTCCTCACCACTCGCCTAGAAAACATAAATAATAAATAGGTTAGGTTTCTAAGATACCACGAGTCAGGGTTCAGGAAATCCTCAATAATTTTACTCATAAGTTCAAGAATATTGGTAAGATTTGAACAAATTACTGTTTCCGACAACCTAAGTCTGTGAAATGTGAACTAGGTACTGAAGCTTGTGACAAGACTAGGCCGATAAACCAATTTGTACAAACGTCAAAAGAGTCCACACAGCTAATTACAAGGGTTGCCAAGTCCCCTGTCTCTACAAAATAACCGCGCTAAGCCAGCAACACATTGCAAAACATTCAACCTAGAACAATCTCCAACTGACTGTCCGACCAAAGAAAATCTTCCGCCTAACATTGATGAGTTAAATAATGAGAGCACCATCACCGTTCTATATGGAAAAATCGATCAGCTGATCAACCTGATCCTACCACTGTTCTCCGTGGTCACTGAACTATTACCTAGACTCTTAAATTAAAACTAAAATTAAAAACACAACACAGGATAATCTTAAAATTGCCACATGGAACGCCGGAGGGCTGAACAATAAATCTGTTCGTGAATCATACAGGTGTACATATTATGCTACTAACAGAGACTAAAATAGAACCAAATTTAAACTTTTCATAGCCAGGATACAAAATTTAATGCTACAGAGCTGACCACCCCTTTAATAGCCGCAAACCAGGTTCAGCCGTCATCATAAAGGCAAATATCACACACAATGAACTTCTCCCGATATGTGAACACGATGAACAAGTAGCCAGAATCATTCCAGTGATCCATGGGGCCTTATACCAAATTGGAATTACTCGAATTATAAAATTATTCTTGGGTCATTCCATGCCGAGACAGGCTCGAAGTGTTCGGGCAAGTTTTACCGGTCAAACTGGTGTTGTACCTCATGGGTAGTGACTGTGAAACTCCCTTTGCCACTGCTACCTTCTTACCCATACCCGTAAATGGACAGACTTTGTTTTGGTCATAGCTCGTAAACGGTTGGAGATATGGAAAAGTGGAAGGAGTCCATCCGAATGGAAATTTCAAGAGCTACAACTTTTCTTCCATGACAATTTTCGATATCTCGAACGGTTTTCGAGATAATTCAGCTTTACATCGAAAAAAGGCGAAATAGAATGAAATAATGGCGGTGAATAGCCCTCAAAATCGTTATAACTCCGTCAAATGAAAATAACACACAAAACCCGTTGGGGGCCATCTACTCTGCTCCTGACCGAGAAAATCATAGGTTGCTAATGAGTACTATATTTGGCATAGTTCCTGAAATGGGCCTCAAATTTTTGCTTGGAGGGGACTTCAATGCCAAGTATCCACGATAGGGGTCAGCTACTCCAAATCCACATGATAGGGTGGTAAAAGATTCAGTTTTACAACTTGAAATGCAAGTGCTACATCCGATTGAGTTCACACACTATCCTGATATTTCAAGTCACTCTCCAGAGATACTTGATATATTCATTGAAAAAGGTATGAGCAATCTTCACAATGTCAGCGTCCTGCATTCACTAACCTCTGACCACGACCCAGTGTTGGCCGCAATCCCCTGCACTATACCACGCAAAAAACCAAATGACAACACTCTCATGAAGTACCCTTTTGATTAGAAATTGTACACAGAAACTCTTGAAAGGGAAACCAACTTAAAACTTCCACTCAAGACACCAAGAGACATCGTGTTGCGGTTAGTCATATAACCCAAATCGTCCAATATGCAGCAGGTCTCGCCAGTGACAGCACCGTTAGACACCTACCAGTCTCCTCAATGTGAAGAAAAGAGCCAGGTCATTAAGCTAAACGACAAAATATCTTCCTTATAAACACGGACCCAACAAAGCTACTTGTGGTCTTAAAAAAGCCCTAGATATCCAAAAAAATCTCAGGGGTGTGACAAGATTACTCAACCTTTGCTAAAACACATGCCAAGGAAAACTTTAGTGCTCCTCACTCAACTATACAATACCGTATCACCTACTTTCCATCGAGACGGAAGCATGCGCAAATCACAATGATCCTCAAACCTAAGAAAAACGCTAGTGATCCTAAAAGCTGCCAACCAATCAGTATAGTATCAATTTTTTCGAAAATATTTGAACCCCTCATGTTATCCAAACTTATGCCACACTTCATGGGTGTCATCACTACATACCAGTTCGGATTTCGCAGATCTCACTCCTCCCCATGCAACTTTACAGGCTAATTGAGGAAATCCTGGATACATTTGAAGAACAAGAGATCTGTCAGGGAATTTTTCTTGATTCCAAAAAAGCGTTCGACCGTATCTATTATTCTATATTATCTTGGGCAAGTTGTGGATCTGAGGCAAGTTGAAAACTGCAGGTACACACCACTTTGATAGAAAGATTGGAGTGAAAAATGGCGAACGTCGATGAACCCCCAAAAATCTAACTCAACAACCTTCAAGTACAAGAGGCACTATTATGTTACCCCCATCACACTATTTAGCACCACAGAACCACGAAGTACATCAGTTAAATATCTAGGAATCATAATTGACCAAAAACTTATGCTGGATGACCACATTGGGGACTGGGTCAAGGCTGAGGACTCGAAAAAATCTACTGAAACCAATGATTGGATCAAGATCTCCTCTCTCTCACCTTGAGTCTCAAAAAGCTTAAACACCTCGTGTTAATCCGACCTACATGGCAGTACCGATGTTCAATATGGTGATCAGCCAGCGCCTCACAAATTAAAAGGATACAAGTACAGCAGAATCGTGTGCTTCGATTGACCACAAATGCCGAGTGGATATGTGAGGAATTCGGATGTACACCGCAATCTAGACATCCCTGAAGTGAAAGATGTAATTTTCCAAACCTTTTAACGACAGTTTAAAGCCCTATCAGACCACCCAAACCCTACTTTCCACGGATTTACCGATCGCTTATTACCTTGACGTACTGGAAGAAGACCAGTTGATCTTCTTATAACACCAAAAAACTAGAGAGAAAAATCGAGGGTTCAGCGAAAATTTGATAAACCTATAGTATTATTTTTGTTGTGCAAATTGAAAAACATAGATAACTCCTGAAAAAAAAAAAAAAATTGTTACTAGGACTACTACTGGGATTTGACTTTTAAATTATATACCTACATGGATCATTTACGTAGAAGGGCTATTTAAAACAGAAATAATTAACCTCTATCTAATAATTTGCGGCGTTTTTAATACAAAGTGCGAAGCACAAAATGCGTTTAGAACTCATATGTTTAACCGGTGACCATGTATGAACTGCCCTAAAGCCCCTGGCATTCCCATGCATGGCCTTGTTACATACCCGAAAATCTATAAGTCTACAATGAGTACAAGTGTTTTTGATTCAAATAACTACACACAATCATTCGATTTATTCTCAAAATTTCAAAATATTCCTGACGACTAACAGCTGGTTGCTATAAACAGGATGTGAGTAGTTACTAATAACTATTACAGGATACTACAGGGCTGCCTGTAGGTAAACATTCCGAAAGCCTCAGACAAGATCCCTTCATTAAGGCGCCAGTAAAGAACAGTATAATATCACATTGTTTTCGGTTTTCCTTTGTCCTACTGACGAAAGCTTTTGAGGCCCGAGACGGGTGCGCTTCCATTATGCAGTTACTGTTGTGTTACTCAAGCGCCACAATGAAAAATTCTACGGACTTGATAAAAGTACGTGAGCCTCTCTATCAGCCCGTGCCAGAGAGACGCTCACTTTAAGGAGCGAGTCAAGAATAAGCTCGATAGAACTCGATCTCGAAATTCCTCGTACGTCTTATGTACCTAGGTAGCCAAATTTACCGAAGATTGACGTTGCAAAAAGTGTAAACTAATGGGCCTCTAGCGCGATCGTAAAGACCCCCAAGCAGCATGAATGGAACTCATAATAGTCAATACTAAGGCATTAATCCTTGAAAACGCCCAAAATGGTAGGGAATGGATACCTATGGAAATGTTCTTAACGGAATCACGGCATTTCTTCGCCCAAAAGTCCCCAAATTTTACACAAAAAACGGTTTAACTTTTTCCTTAGAGATCCACCTACAGGAAACACGGCACCCTAACAGTGTATATATATACTCGTGTGTATCCTTAAAAATTGACTTGTATGAATGAGCCTCTAGCGTGGTCGTCAAGACCCTCAAGCGGTATGGATATTTAGGTGTAGGACTCCATCGAAGTGCCTTCACCTTGACGTTGGTGATAGAGCTTTCAACTAAGAAAGGCGCGATATTAAAAATATGTACAATCTATGGCTGCGAGTTTTTTACCGCATAGGTTTATTTTTCTATTAAACATAACATAGGAATATATATTTTTTTTAATTGTTTCGAAACATTTTTATTTGTGAGCATACGAACCCGATTGTTATGTAGTGACTATATTCACTAAAATATTGCTCTATTGTTGGTCGGAAATTGACTGTTTTTCATCAAAATGACGAGAAACATTGTCATTTTTACCAATTTTAGCTCATGAAACCCCTCAGCTTTTCGTCCAAGTGAGCTGAGAGCATAGCAGTCACATCGTACACCCTAGATCATCGTGCGATCATTTGGATTGCATTTGGAGGTAATTATCGTTGTTAATGGAACATTGAAAGGCAGACGGACATTTTTTTCAAAATTTAAGTTACGAACCGATTAGACATAACAATCTGAATTCCATATACAACAGTGGAGAGTTGTCTGCCTCCCTCGCTTCAATTACAAAATCTGTACCCCTTCCTCATGATGATGATGATAATATCATAATCTACACAAGTCTCATCTGCTATTTGTCGATCTACGCTGGACAACCAGTTATCTTTCTCATCCCAGGGAATTTACCAATATACGAGTGGTCATGATAACGGTCTTGTGATAGTGGTCTTTCATGAAAATTCAAATTTGATTCCGAGTGCGTTGAGAAAAAAAATACATATATTTCATACCATTACACGACTGTTACCTCTCATTAGCCCTCGTGCCAGACTTCTCCTTTTCCCTCTACCAGCGTAAGTACAACTTGGCAGAGCTAAATTGCGCACCGCAGCTGCACACTCTCTGTCAGCGATTGGAAACAGTGGCATGTTGGATCTATTAGATCTGATATGAACGAATCGACTTATATGAACGATGTGAGAATCATTGGTTTTCCAATGTCATTGAAAAGTGCCTCAACTATGTTATGAATAACGAATGCCATACTAGAGTAAACTGAAAATGTAACTCACGGTCACGAACCGTAACGAACGAAACTCAGGGCCATTTCCTGCTGTTATGTCCACTTTATAAGCCTTATCGAAACCATTTTGGCTGATTATATATTTAATCAAAGCGAATGTGACGCTATACCGATAGATAGTGTACAGTATGAGCTGGAGGCACTGCTCGTTCGGGAAGGTGGTTTGCTAGTTGCCATTCTGAGGAAGTTAGTAGATATTTTTGGTTAAAGTATACAAGAGGGTTCTCTCACATCATAGTAGATATTTTTTAGATTGTAATGTATTCGTGCTGCTTAATGCGATTTTTATTTTTATTTTTTACCATTCACTATCAACTTTGTCTGAAGTTCCGTAGAAATCGGACGGAAGTTCCGTAATAAATTAATAATTATAAATGTATATTATATACCTAAGAAATGCCATTAGTATTTGTCCGATAAAATGCGTACGTAAAAGTAAGTTCAATTTGAAGTAGAATGACGACAATCGCTCCATTTTTATCATAGTTCATTGCCGAAACATGATGTTTCGAAAGAATACGTTTTTCTACATAGTATTCATGTTTCTCACTCAAAACCTATTTCCTCCCATTAATACCGGTTTCAAAAACCCAGGAAAGTGTCTAATTATGTTGTGCAATATCAGTACAGGAATTGTTTCATTTAATCTATAAATTTGAAAAAAATACACTGATAGAAATCAAAAAGCTTGAATTCAAATAATAAAACGTTTTTGTGTTACCAGACACTTGTTTTTCCGCTTACTACCTAACGTTATTTCCGAAGTTTGTGTAGCCCAATCCGTAGGTATGTAGGTATCCATCACAAGTTAAAAAGATGAACAACCTGTGTTTTACTCCAAGTCCACCGTACTAAAACGTAGGTTTTGAAACTTTTGTTTGTTGCAGCGAGCCATTACATAGTAATTCAACAATGAATTCAAGAGAATACGTTTCGTGCGGTTTTTGAGGTTTTTACTAGCTAGGCTCCATTTGCAGACCCAAGTTTATAGGAACGTTTGTTCTGCGTTAAGAACACTATGGCTTGAAGTGAACTGTGTGAATCGGTGCATATTATAATATGTTGATCCGGCTGGTAGAGTAACGCCCTGATATGTTTCAGGGCTTGAATTATACCAATAAGCTCAGCTGAGTAGCTGCTGGTCGGTTCCAAAAGTTTTGAACATTTCACTTCGTTCGTTTGCACATCAATTAACGCTCCTCCTACTAACCCACCGGTCTTCGATCCGTCTGTGAAAATCAGTCTACATCCACCTTAAAGCTCTTGCCTGCCAGAACGATATCCGCATTTAAACCCAATCTTCTTTTTTTGGTATAAGGAACCAACACAGATTTTGTATTTGAAATACGAAGGCTTTTGCGATCACACCATTCTATCAAACCTCCCCTTCGATGAGGTCTAGCCCAGCTTCGATGTTGTGACACTCGGTGAAAATACAAATATCATCCGCGAATTGGATCATGGTGATACCCTCTGGAACTATTGATTCGATGTCCGAAACATAAATGGAATATAATAGGGGTGAAAATATTCCTCCTTGAGCTAATCCTTTATAATAGTATCGTGGTCCTAAGTCCTGATTTCCTATTCGCAAATAAACTCTCCGCCCTCTCGACGTATCTATAACAGTATTTATGAAACATGTGGAAATATCTAACGCTCTCATAGAGTTGGCCAGTATATTAAGGTTCAGTTCACACTTAGTTTAGTTAGGTACTTTTGGGTGGAACATTTTGTGCTTGTTACCGTCGAATAGCGAATGATAAAGCAATTAGCAACGACACTGTTAAAAAAACTAAAAGATTCAAATTATTTTTCTTAGAGCTGGTGTCAACTATCAAACTATCTTGACGGCTAACGAGGCAACCATTTATCCGCTTCGTAAATTGGAGTCTCTCGATTGGTCAAACTATTAGTGGAATGTCATTACTGGCGAGAAGGTGAAAGGCACTGGGAGTTGCGTTATGCATTATTGAATTCGAAAATAGTTCGAAAGGTCTTCTGCAGCAGTTAGTGACGTCTCGTGGCAATGAAACTTTTACACGGGTAACGAACAATTATTCAACAGTATTCACGAGATTTGAAGACTTGAGTACCTACCGTTTAAGACATCACACCCAATAGTAGGCCGGCAGCTACAAAAGGCTATTTATATCATTTCTATGTCAACTTTGGTCTTTTCCAAATCAAATTCAACTGTTTCATATCACAACCTCACAAAAAAAAAAAAAAAAGGTTTTCTGAGCAGTGGTCCTTACTAAGCTAATTGTATGTTTTCAGTGTCGCTCAAACCGAATTTGAGGTCTGTACAGGGTGCCCACAAAACAGGTCTCATTCCTTCAAGGGGTCGATTCTACAACTGATTTGCCACAAAAAAATGCCTCATGAAGTTTCCACTCGCATTTTGCGTTTCATAGCCTACTGAACAAATCCCCCTGTCCGCCCTGTCGCCTGTCTGTCCGCATTTCCTTGTTACAGCCATAACATCCTCAATTTTGGATGCATTTAGCCCATATTTTGAGGGACTATGCGGATAAGGTCTCTTAAGATCGCATACGAATTTCATCTCAATATAATGAGCGGTACGCTCTGCTCATGCGCTAATATGAAATTCTTGAAGCAGGTATAAATTTCACAATTTTGATTCAATTTAGCTCATATGATAAAGGATGTAACGAGGAAGCTGCTGTGCCGTCTCCTTGGCAGTGTATTTTTAGTTGAATTTTACAGAGAATAAAGCAACTTGAAAAGTGAACGTAGTATCTTTTCGAAAACTTTCCGTTTTCCAACCCCCATACTGTCCAATTAATTCGAGATAATGAACTATTGCTGGTAAGATTAAAAGCTGCGCCAGAATCAAAGCTTTCCAACGGTATAAACAATTTTGATGTTCCTCTGCTGTTTAGAGGAGGAAGTGCGTTTGACAACAGAAAAACGTGATTTCACAAGGTAGAGTCGATGTTGGAGGGCGAAAAATAACTCGTCATGAAAAAATGGGTTTAACTTTGAATTTTATAATTTTTCAAGCTGAATCCACTGCTATACCTCCTGTACACCAGCGACTTACCAGAAGTAGATCAAAGCACAACAGCAACATTTGCAGATGACACTGCAGTCCTGGCAGAGGGTGAAAGCAACAATGAATCAATTTCCAAACTTAATAAATCCCTCTCTAAAATAATCTGGACATACAAATGGAGGATCAGATTGAATGAGGGCAAGTCAGTGCACGTTGACTTTACCAATCGGAAAATCAACTACATCCCTACTTCCCTCAACAACGTGATAATTCCCTACGCGAATGAACCAAATACCTGAGCATGACGCTTGACGCTAAGCTCAGGTGAAAAAAAAAACACGTAAAAAAAAAAAAAGAAATCTGAACTCGTGTTAAAACTTAGAAGAATGTACTAGCTGATCGGCCCGAGATCCACCATGACCATCGTGAACAAGCTGCTATTGTACAATCAAGTACTAAAGCCAGTTTGGGAGTATGGAGCGCAGTTGGGGGGCTACACAGCTCCAACCAATAGACAGATAATCCTACCTTTCGAGAACGCCGTTTTACGATGTATCACGGATGCACCGTGGTTTTTCCAAGTGTTCGGGATTGAAAAAGTTACCATTTTACGTTGCTACTTTCACTTTTTTCATTGCCTCGGACCCTTCCTAGTTGCTTAAGAATATTTTTACGGGAGAGGGGGAAATACAAAAGTTTTTAAATTACTGATTGAATGGTGGGGTGCTCGACACCACACTGGTGTGAAATCGGATGGAAGAACCACTGGTGTGTTCTAGGGTTAGGGATGGGATTTAACATTCAACGGTCTGAATATCTTGATTCGTCGGCCAATTTTAGGCGGTCAGGCTCACTCACCCCACTGAGCGGTAGCGTGATGTTTGTCGATACCTTTGTCCAGCTCCCGAATCGCCCAATATATGAAGTCAGTCGACACTCAGCTAGATCGATGCTTATCTGATTGTCCCTTGCCCTTGGCCCTTTCAAGAAAGACCATCAGTTTCCCTTAACGACCTCGAAAAGACAAGGGAGCGATTTTGAGAAATGTCCACTGAGAGGGCCAAGATTGCGTACCGATTGGGTAAATATCCGGGTATTTTTAAATTAGCTTCCCGAACTATTTCTGCCGTTATAGATTCTAGACAAGAGATAGAACTTCTGTGTTGAAACGATTCAATGTTTGACTCATCAATGTGTGCTGAGACTGTACAGTGCAAGGCGAGCGTTTGAAGCTGTCGATTGCTCCTTAAGCGGGCTCCGGCACTCCTTTTGTCGACCTCCGGCGTCGCCTTGCCAACAAGTTGTTGGCAACAACGAAGGGCGTAAACGGCGCAAACGATTTTAACAATGAAGGTATAGTTTATAAGAATGTGAAAATTAATAAAAGGTGTGGCATTTACTGTAAAAATCGAAAATGGGTAACTTGGGTGTTTCCCACATAAATACCGCTTTTTTACTCATTTAGGAAAATACCCGGGTTTTTACCTTTTACCCTTCGCCCATCTCTGGCCACACATCGCATTGGACATATTTAAACCATCGTAGAACATGCATTTGCGTTTTTCACAAACGTGCAACAAAAGTAGACTAGTAGTTTTCACAAAAAGTGATGTTTTCAAGACTCCAACTTCTCAAAACTTTATAAAAATCGTAAACGTTAATGAAAATTAGCATTTTCTCTATCAGATTTAGCATTAGTGATACACCAAAATCGATTTTTTTAACAATAAATCTCAAGCCTTAAATTTGATTATCCCACATTGATGAGACCCGTCCTCTTCATTGACAATCAATACTCCTCATTGTGACTCGAAAAAAGTGCTTTCGACTGTTATTTACCTACATTGAAAACTACGGTCATGCTCCATGACTGGTAACCTTCGTATTGCATCTTTTGGAAAGCTCTGATGTATAGAATTCTCCTGATAGAATAGAATAAGATATGTGAAGATGAAGATCGATATAATAAATGGTTTCTTTCCATTAGAAAGCTAATTCCGTAAAACTGAAGCATCATCCGCACCGGTATTTGCGTGCCTCCGCTTGCGAGACTTCCCTGTTGCTTTACGAGAATTCAATTTCCCTCATTTATGCTTCCGTTTCGTCGCGTTTATTGCTTCGGGTTTCTTGAGCAACTCAACAGTTAATGAGTTTTACTGTCTTCATGAGTTTTACAGCCTTCATGGCCCAATTACATGCCGAGTACGCCACTCACTTTACGACTTGTGTGGTTAGGTAGGTACCTACCAGGCTATAGGAGATCCCAGTTAAGCTAGCTACCTACCCGTTAACCCCACTAACATACATTTAGATTAGAACAGGAGAAGCCCTTCTCCACCCAACGTATGCCGTCCACATTTGGGGAAGCTAACGGCCCACCGATGCACAGCTTCGCTTGATTTATTGAAAATGAAATTTTCATTATCGAATACTTGCCACTAATAGTAAATTAGCACAAGAATAAAGTTATTAAAACCTTTTTTCGGTAACAGATTTTGCTTCCGAGTGCGAAGCTGCGGAAACCTTGTGTTCACTTTTGGGAGCCAAAAAATGTTTGTTGTCCGAATTCGAAATTTCCACTCGTATTTTGCATTTCATAGGGTAGTGAACAAATTTGGTTCCGTGTCTGTCGGTCTGTCTGTCCTCGTTTCCTTGTTACAGCCATAACTTCCACAATTTTGAATGAATTTGGCTCGTATTTTGCGGGACTATGCGGAGAAGGCCTCTTGAGGTCCCACACGAATTTCATCTCAATAAAATCAGCGAAGTCCTACCTTGAAAATAGACATTTCAGGGTGAAGCAAGATGACCAATATTCCGGCTTGAAGCCCATAAAAGCAGGGGTCCCGCAGGGGAGTGTCCTAGGGCCAGTACTCTACCTCCTGTACACACGGGACTTACCCCAACAAGAAGGCAAAACTTTACAAAATTCTGGGGTCTATGGGACTGAATTCTTAGCAATACTCTCTGTTAATCGTCAGGGTGAAGTCAAAGTGGTGAAACATTAACTAACTGAATATCGAAAACTTTCGAAATAACGCTAATGTTATCATGTTTGTTATTGATAGATGACCCTTTGATGGCTCGAATGAGCTCACCCGGACCGCTTTGCGTCCATCCTCATCAACAGTTAGATCTTCGACAGAGAAAAAGAATTTGATCGCGACAGTGAATGTTCTTGGAGTTAGTAAGAATCGTCTATTGGCGATCGAATCAGATGATTTAGTTACAAATACAATTTTGTTCTCAGGAGTTCTTTTTGGAGTCTAGTTTCCAAGACTTACGTCGTAGAAATGTGGGAAAGTGTCGCGTAGGGTAAGTGTTTTATTTGAATCAGCTGTTCCATTAGTGAATTTACACGTCGAATTCATAGAGAGAATATTGAAGGATTTGAGGGATTTTGATGTCAGCTTTTGTTTTCGTACTTAGGGACTAGTGAAGTTTCGTACTCACGAAGTTAACGGAGTCTTTGGGAGACCTACAAGTCAGTTACAAGGTATGGACACACAGTGATAAGCTGAAGGACCCGCGGGGCTAATTTCGTTCCTAGTCGATCTACCATTCTGAAATATTGATGAGGCTCTTGTTATGTCATCTAGAATGCAATGCGCCGAGTTTAGATAATGTACCATGTAAAAACTTTGTATTAATCTCCGAAATGAACGTGGACGGCAGAGGAGGTGACACCTCAGGGGCTATTTAAGCTCCAGGCCCCAGGAGGGAGTCAACCAGTGGGATCCTGACTTTTGCCTCCCCTACACCAAGCTTACCGAAATTGTCCTCTACTTACCAAACCTAAAGTCCCAGATAATCACCCCTCGATAAGTTGAAGCGGCCTCTCTCTTAAAGAGTTTCTCGCTCCTTATCAAGGAAGAGTGGTTGAAGCGGTCTCCTACTCGTGTAAACTCAATTTGCTATTATAGTGAAGCTGCCTCCCTCTTCAAGGGACTCTTGCTCCTATAATCAGCGCGAGTGATTGAAGCGGCCTCCTTCTGCCTCGCTCTCACCGCATACATTTCAAATGGTACTAAATCCTAAACATAAAAAGTTAAGGAATGAGCCTTGACATACCACATCTAATATACATTGATCAGCGATTTACGTTGGAGGGTTATTCTAATACAGAAATAATGAACCAATGTTTACCAATACTTAATAGGTACGCTTTTTTTTTTTTTTTGGTCCAAATAAATAAAATCCGCATTTTTTCACATCTATACGTCTTTTCTTTTTTTTTTTTTTTTTTTTTTTTTTTAATTTCACTCGAATTGTTTTAAAAAAAACTCGAAAAGCTAATTTTCAGGGTAAGTTTTTCCATGGAAGTGCGAGTTAAAACCTGTTTATAATGGACAGGAGAAAACAAGGAATAAAAGGCCATTTTTCAAAAATTCTCAACATTTATTCCTCGTACTGATTTTTCCAGTGGCGTAACAGTTTTTTGCCCCCCCCCCCCCCTCCCACAGTTATTTGTGGATCATTAGATCACCGATAAAACGTGATGAAACAGTTTCGTAATTTCAATGTAGTGTATGCGCAATTATCATTTATCCTCGCATTTTAGTATTTTGATCATAATGTTACATTACGAAAGATTACCACTCTTTGTAAAGATCAAGAAATAACAGGAAAATACATTTCTTACGCTGGCAGCATCTAGCAGGCATAACATCGCGGCCGTTTTCGGTCGGCTCTCTACAACAAAAGCCCGCATTTGTATTATTTGGGAATGGGTTTTGAAACATTGTTAACAACTCACTCTTCACCTATAATTGATTATTTCACACTCAACAGTGTTTTCAGTGTTTTTCTTCGGTTTACCCATCACATAATTAATGTCAACATAAGTGAATGCAACTAAGAGTTTGAAACTGAAACACCTCATTGTTCATTCAGTATTGTACGCATTTTACCTCCCCCCCCCCCCATCGCATTGCAGGCCCTGCGGGCTGCTCTGTTACGCCACTGGATTTTTCCTGTTTCAAGTGACAATCCAAAACTAAAACGTAATTTTCGATCATGCTGAAATCGTATCCAAAATCTATCTCAATGATAAACCAAATGTTTTGTACTGTTCTACTGCTTTAGCATACGTATATGAGGTAAAAAAGGTGGACATTCAGTCCAGGGTCCTAAGTGGCTCATAAACTTATGTGTAACTTTGTGTTTAGGCGCATTTATCAACTTGAGAGAGTAGCAATTGACTTCCCATTTCATGTTGGGAAGCAATTAACTCAATCGCTGATACTGCCCGTTTCTGATTATGCTTCTGTCGCAATATTCCACATGAAAGCTGAAAAACCAGAGTCAAACATGTACATGCAAGTACATTGTTAGCTTCTTGTCGTGATTCAAAAGCCTTTTGGACGGCAGTTAGGAGACTTAGAGGCTGCATGCACGTCCGTGTAAACTTAGCATGAGAGATATCGAATCCTTTTATAACGCGTTGTATCCCTCACGAGACCCCCGAGAAGCCACTTACTTTCAGGGAACTTTCGATCCTATTCTGGATGCAGAGATCGAGATGGGTGATAACCCGGGCTCTAGCCTCCTTGAAGGAGAATAAAGCACCGGGAGGACCTGATTTCTTACGAATTTTTTAAGAATTTGCCAAAAGAGGGGCTCCTTTATATCATTTCTCTCTTCAATTTAATTCTTTCAAATGGAGCCGTTCCCTCAGGCTGGGCGAAAATTCAGGTATTTCTACTTTTCAAGAAAGGTGATTCATCGGACGTTGGAAATTACCGGGGAATCTCACTCATCAATGCATTGGCTAAGGTTTTTTCACAAATTCTGCACAACAGGTTGTTGGCTTTTGCTTCCAGTAGAGACCTCCTTCCTGAAAACCAAAATGGTTTTAGGAAAGGTAGAGGGGCTGTTGACTCTATCTTCACTCTCGCCAGTGTTGTCCATATTTCTACGAGACTGGAAAGAAGGAAGCTCTACTGTGCTTTTATCGACTATAAACGTGCGTTCGATAGCATACCACACGAGCTGCTGTGGCTAAAGTTGCTCTCTTTGGGAATAAGTGCTCGTTTTGTCAACATCATTCGAAACTGGTATGAACAGGCGGTGTTCTCCATCAAACTTGGAACCGAGTCATCAAAATTGTATGACATAACAACAGGCATACTGCAGGGTGACATCTTGTCCCCACTATTATTTGCGTTGTTCGTTTCGGACTTTGACTCATTTCTGTCATCAAGAAGCATTGAGGGCGTAAGCATTGGTGGAGGTTCTTCATTGTCCTCGCTTTTTTACGCTGATGACCAAGTGCTGTTGGCCGACACGCCCCGGAACATGAACCGCTCTTTGGCTGCCTTGAATGAATATTGCATTCAGAATAAGCTCTCTGTGAACACGGCTAAATCTAAGGTTATGGTTTTCCAGAGAAAAGGGAGACAGGCGTGCACCAAGTTTTGGTGTGGATCGGAGGAGTTGGAGCAGGTGTCTTCGTACACTTACTTGGGGGTTCTGTTCTCCAGATCTGGCGTCTTCTTTCAGCAAGCCCACAAAGCGTTGAATAAGGGGATTGCTGCATATAAGAATGTCTGGCCAGTCATATTCAGATCTCAATCTGCTGATCCAGAAACCTGGTATGGATTGTTCTTCGGAGCAGTCGCAAGCACTTCATTGTATGGCGCTGAGGTCTGGGCATACCCTTACTCTGAGTGCGTGGAGCGTGTTCAGGTTAGAGCATTCAAGTCTCTGATGGGTCTCTCATTCAATTCTCCCGATTACATCGTAAGGCTGGAGCTGGGTCTTGCCCACCTTAAATTTATGATTGCCAAATCCATGTTTGGATGGTGGACCAAGCTGTTGTCCATGTCTCCAGAGAGGCTGCCGAAGATCTGTTTTCAGAGACTCATGGCCCTTTCGGCCAACTTTCCTGACCCAAAATTTAACTGGACGCTACAGCTTAGGGATGTTCTGAGGGAGGCTGGTCTTGAGGATTTGTGGTCCCAGAATGACGTCGCGGTGGTTAGAGGGGCAAAGGAGAAGTTCCTGTCATCGCTTCTTTCTAACCTGCACCAGGCTGACCTGAACAAGGCTGCTGTTTCCTCGTTTAATTATTGCCCAAGAGGTTCCAACATTCAACCCCTTCAGCGTGAACCTTACCTTTCCAGCAACCACCCTCTGTTCACTAAGAGACTTCTGGCCCAAATCAGGTGCGCTAATCCAGCCTTCTGTAGAATAGTTCTTCACCGGGTGGTTAACCGCTTCGACGGCTCGCAAACATGTACGATTTGTAATACGCACAGTCCAGACACCCTTTTTCATATGCTCTCCACCTGCCCCGTTTACAGTTACGAACGTTTCAAGTTTTTTGGCTCCCCTCATTTTGATGAAAATTTCTTTCGCGCTCTTCTCCATTTCAAAGACAAATCAGGAATCACTAGGATCGTAGGGTTCCTGCAGACAGTGCTCAGGCAAAGAGCGTTTACCATAAATGAAGGCTTCATCATAACCTAAATATTCTATTTCCATTGTCACTCATTTTACTTGGAGTTATGCTTTACTTTTTATGCCAGTTGTTCAATCCATACTCAATTTTATTATTAGTTGACCCAAGCTGTATATTCTGTTTCATTTTATATACTTGTATTTCTGCTCATTTCTGAATGCGAACTCTTGTGAAAAACGTATTGTTTACCACAATAAAGTCGTCTTCTTCTTCTTCTTCTTCTTCTTCTTCTACATGCAAGTACTCGGAAGTATAATTCATGTAAGTACTTGTACTTACTATTCGTACTTCAAGCACAAGACATTTTCTCTCTTATCCCGGAATATTACGGAGAACGAGGGAAAGAAATTTCAGAACCCCCTCTCCTTAATTGTTTTTATTTTACTTTACTAATTAGGATATTAAAAGACGTTTGATTGAAAAAACGCTACAAATAATTACATAGAGGTTTATTATTTCTGTATCGGATAGCTCTTCTAGGTAAATCAATTACACAGCCCCACAAAAAAAGAATCCGTAAAGTAGACTAATGTATTTTTCGATGCTAAATTCGAACCCAAGGTCCAAAAAAATCCCGTGAGCTATCAAATTCTGAGCTATGGCCAAAAACTACCTTAAATTGGTGTCAGAACCCTCTTTTTGAGTCATGAGATTGGGATGAACTTCGACATCTTTTTAATTGCATTTTTACATTCATTTTTCTTTTTTTAACTTCAGACAAGCAGAATAGGTACTTGGGGAAACTACCTCCCCCTCAATCACCCCCCGCCACCCCATCGTAGGGGCTCAAATTTCAGTTCTCACGCGAAGTCAAATGGGGTATGGATTTCTATGTTTTGGGGTTCCTGAGATCGAATTTGAACTTCCAAGAGTCCTTAGACACCTCGTCTTCCCTTAATCCCCCCTTTCTAGGGGTTCGAATATCACAGAGATATCACAAGAAAAGAGAATAAAATTCGAAAGAACTAAAAGTCAATGGAGGAGACCCCAACAAAGTTTGAAAGCCTTCTCAGAAATCATATTCAATTTCAGCGAACCTGGGAACACGGAAATCATTACCTTATTCGACTTGGCGTGAGGACTCAAATTTCAACCCCTAGGAGGGGGTGGCGGGGGGTGATTGAGGGGGAGGTAGTTTCCCCAAGTACTCACCTTGTCCGAATTTTTGGGATTTTTTGGACCATGGATGATACGAATTCAGCATCGAAAAATACATAGGAATACCCTAGTCTACTTTACGGATCTTGACTTTTTTTGTGGAGCTGTGTTATCTATGCATGAGTCCGAAGTACTTACATTATCTAAACTCGACACCTTGCTCCTCCATACCTTTCAATTGCATTCAAGATGAAATTACATGAGGGGCCGCCAGCCACGCGGTCTAGCTCGGACCTCGCATGCGACCAATTTTCATGATCCGAAGATGATGTTTCAAACGGTGAGCGAACGGATCATTATACAGCAACCCAAGTAGTCTCATTCAATTCAGTGAACTAATTTCTATGTGTTTAATCGATTACACAGGTTTATAATTGAAAGTGGTATACCAAAAGAAGGATTTTTCGTTTGAAATCCTGCCTTTCGGAGCACCATTACTTTTACGCTCATTACCCAATTTCTCAATTCAGATTCCCATTTATCCAGCGGTCGTGTGGGGACTGGAAGTGATCCATTGACGAACTCTCGATGAATATCGGTTTCCCTTGTAGCCAGAATTGTTCTTCATGTGCCTCGGTTGTCTGCTCGTTCCCGGCCCACTTTGGAGTGCTATTCCCGTCAACCAACTGCCAGCTAAATCGCCCGCTTCATCGCATCCCACGGGTTGCATATCTCCTTTTGAACCTGAATCCTGAATTTGAAACTTCAACAACTTCTTGAACGACTTCTTCAACAACGAATGGAAACTTACAATCTCTAATAATCCCAGCGTGACTTTTTAGTGAAGGTGCTCCTTTTTCTTGTTTCGATGGTGATTGTATTTCGTTTTTTATTTATCATTTTGTACTTCGATGGTGTAGCCGATTATAATTCCAAATAAATAAATGAGTAAAATGCAAAATAATAAAATATATAAATGCCCTTAATCCAAAATAAATAAAATTGCATCAGACTCTGACGAAAACTGTAGAAATTAGCTGTCAACGATACTATCGCATTGGAATAGATGTGAGATTATTAGATCACCCCTCCCCTCTCCCCTTGGTGGATTTTACGATGTATTAATTTCTGAGCAATGAAACTCGTCAGGGACCGTCAGCAGAGTAATTATTAATCCGCACAATCCCTGAAAACTTCATCAAACATTAAAAATGTGTGCGGACACAAGAAGAGGAGACAGGAAGACAAAACAAAAGTCTTTCAGAAAACGCCAAACGTTGGTGGAAAAATTCGATGTTACCGCTACCTTTTGGTTGATTCGGAAGCAATAGTCTCACATTTTGCTTTCCAGACCATTCTGAACAACTTAAGGTCCGCTTATCTGTTGATCGTGTGGCCGTAGCTCATTGTAACAACCTAATTCTTACAGTTTTCACCCGATTTTGACGACATTGTCAAAGAATCTGCACGATAGGCAGTAGATGGTCCCCTGTGGATTTTACAGCTCAAAACCACCATGAATGTCTCATGTTATAATGGTTCGATCTCGCTAATATTCGGAGGATAAGGATTTCATCGTTTCATATCAATTTCAACCGATTTTATCCTTACTGTATCCGCTTATAATCAGCGGAACACACCTGCAATACATGACTCCTACTCTTTTGAAGACGTTAATCTATGTGAAACATGTCAATTTAGTCCATGAACAATCTCATATTCTACATCTTCGGAGATTACCTAAAACAGATGCGGGCAACAGCCGACCCGCTGAAAGATTTGATCCGGCCCGCGAGACATTTTGAAAAACCCAATTAAAATTTAAAAATAAAGAAAATACACTTTTCACTCATACTTATGGGATCGAGTGAGCGATCAAGCCTAGTGGCGGAGACCATCAAAGAGTGAAGCCGCGTTCACATTTGTCTGACGTGTTGTGTCGTGACGCATCAGAACGGTATCGGTTTCATAGGAGCGTTCACATTTGTCTGATGCTCTGTGTCGTGACGGCTTCTGAGGTGGCAAACATTGCACTGTCTCGACACCTTCTATCCCATGCGAGGGGTTTCACGGATTCTTCACGCGTAGCGGGCAGTCGACGGGACGAATAGGAAGGCAAGACTCCGTTTGGAGAAACGAGGAGGGCATTTCGAACAATATCACTAGCTTTCAACAATTCAGAAAGTAATACTATTTTTAGATTTTCTAAATAAAAGATTATTATTACAAATGCCGCGAATCGTTATCATTTTATGAGTTACCCAGACCGCGAGGAAATTGAGTGTGTCACCATGAATTCGATTCAGCGTGAAAAAGAACGTAACTTTCAATGTCGAACTCATTTGTTCGCCCATTAACGTCGATTTAACGGAGTAAAACTAAGTTTTTCCGGTCTCAAACGCAACTTTCCCCTCTAATCAGCAGAGCAAAATAAAAATTGACTATACCGTTGGAAAGCTGTGATTCTAATTCTTCAAATTTGAGATTCTCTGGAAATGAGTGAACTATGTCCGTTCTAATGAAGTACGAATGGTGTATTTCCACTCACAATCCTAAGCCTTATATTTATACATATTTAAATGATCTAATTGGGTTACCTTATTATTATAATTATATTACTTTTCTAATTTCATAACATTCCATGAATTATTATTTCGTTCTATGCCCCAGCTCATGAGGTGTAATTTAGGAAGAATAGTATCTGTATCTGTGTGTAAGATGTACTGTATCTGTTCTGCTGGAAGTACCATCAAGTCACCCTGGCGGGCCTCAGCCCTATACGGCCTCCACCATGTCCCCAAAATGCCGCCTCTGCCAACCAGAAAGGGTGTGCTTGATGGGTTCTGAAAAGCTGGAGGAATATCAACAGCTACTGCATGTAATTTACTCTGAGACTAGCTGGAGGAGTATCGACAGCTATTAAGTACACCTGCATTACACTGGATTTAGCATGGAGGAGTTTCCACAGCTACTGAATCTGAATTGGTACTCTGACAGTAGCTGGAGGAGTATCGACAGCTACTGCGACCAATGTATACTGTAGCATGGAGGAGTATCCACAGCTACTAAATGTAATTTACTCTGTACTCAGGATGGAGGAGTATCAACATCCCTGAGTGACTGAATTGTCATGAGCTGGGGCGTTAAGGCAGAACCTGAAATAAACTTACCACTGACTGCTTCCGAAGCGCGCACACAACTCTCTCCTCCGTACGTGAGACGAAAACTGAACTCTCCTGTCTCTCCTAGCGCTCTTGCTTCCTCCTGTAGACTCGTAGCGCTCCCTAGACTTACTTTGATGAGGAGGGGGGAAGTTCCCTCCTTGGTGAGGTCATCGTTCACGACACTCCCCGGGAAAATTTTAAATTGAAACGTATGGGTAAAAGGAGGAAAAAACAACGATACCAATTTATAAGTTGATAAAACTGTATAATCAACAAGAAGGTATGTAGTGGAATGATTAAGTAATAGAACAGAATCAATTAATGCTGAGAGTCAGGTTGCAATTCACAAGGGTCAGCTCGGTATGCCTCAACTGTTGCCACAAACATACTATGGGTCCACTGTCTGATTCGCTGTATAGCTCGATGTGCAGATGCTCGTTGAGGCCGTGTGTTGTCTGGGTGGTCTGAATCATTGGTCTTAACTGAGGACGTTTGTGATGGAGTGTTTGTGGGTAGCCATGAGATACTATCTGGGTTTTGCTGTGGAGGAAGGACTGGACTCTGGGTCTGTACAACTTGATCAACTGTAGAACTAGTGGGAATCTCAAGTGGGTAGAGATGGTTTATGGAACGGGTGAGTTCTTGCCCTGTGGGTAACACTACACGGACTGATCGGATCAGACCGTCTCGGCTGGGCATGAGCATTTTTATTTTTGCCGTTGCCCAATGCGCTCTATTTGAGGATTCTCCTTTAATTAATACAATATCACCCACTTGTGGATTGGAGTGACTGACGATTCGAGGTTGTTTGTGATGGAATTGGAGACGTTCCCTGAGGCCTACCAAGTACTGGTTGACAAACATTTTCCTGAATTCGGCGAGCATGTTTTGTGTATGCTTCCAACCTTGAATAAGTTTGGTGTGAATGTCGGATATGGAATTATGAGGAGGTGGCTCCATCAACGAAGTGCCACATGGTCTCAGGAAGTCTAAGGGCGTAAGCACATGTTCAAGGTCATCACTGACAGTTGTCAATGGTCTAGTATTCAAGATGAATTCAATTTCTTTCACCACAGTAAGGAGTTGGCTATCTCTCAAGAGTGATCGGTCTAGAGATCGACGTAAGCAGTGTTTTATTAACCCAACAAGCCTCTCATAAAACCCTCCCTGCCATGGGGAGAGTGCTGGGATGAACTTCCACTCAATGCGTTTCTCTCCCACTGAAGCAGATTGGAGAATAGAGGCTGTGGTCTTGAACTGTGATGCATTGTCTGAAACAATAAGAGATGGAGTCCCCCGTGCTGCAATGAATCGTCGAAGTGCAAGTGTGAATTCCTCTGCAGTCATATTGTCAACCACCTCTAGATGGACTGCACGTACTGCCATGCAGGTAAATAGGCATATCCATCTCTTTTTGGTTCTGTCTTCTGACCTTACGCTGAGAGGTCCCAGATAATCAAGACCTGTAAAGGTGAAAGGTAGGCTGTAGGAAACACGGGATTCAGGAAGATCTGGCATGCTAGGCAACTGGTAAGGTCCACCACCATATTTCAAACACTGACGACAGTTTGACAATATTGATTTAACAAGTGCTCTGCCATGAGGAACCCAATACAACTGGCGGAGGAGGGAGAGCGTGTGTGTAACCCCAACGTGGTGGTGATTTTCATGTATACGAAGGATCAACTGAGCAGTGATCTTCGATGCTTTTGGTAGCAGAATAGGGTACTTTTGGTCATTCGTTAGTTCTGCATACTGGAAACGCCCTTTGCAGCGCAAACATCCATATTTGTCTATGAAAAGACCCATTGTCTTTGCAAGTTGTGTAGGTTTCTTAGCAAGTTCTTCAGGGAAGAAAGCTTGCTGCAGGCTGTGGAACCGACGTTCATCGACAGAGTGGATTTACATGGAGGAGTTTCCACAGCTACTGTCAACGGCTCTGTACTCTCAACATCCCTGAGCGACGAGTTAAGGCAGAACCCACGAACGACTGTCTCCTCCGTACGTGGATAAATGGTTCCCTCCTTGGTGAGGTCATCGTTCACGACAAACGGCTCACTTCGAGTCCCCACACGACCGTTGGATAAATGGGAATCTGCACCTACCGACCGATTTGTGCGCTTAGTGTCCCTTGAATGGATTTGCGACAAGTGCCATTCTCAAGAAAACGTGAAATTCGACTCTGCTATCTGTCAGAAGCAGTCGTCGAAAATAAGAAACACTAACCCCATTTTCCAAGAAAGTTTGGTAAAATTTAAAAAAAAAATTCTAAAATCTTTGTATGAATAGAAAAATATTGTTTAGAACAATTTACTCGAAATAAAACTAGTGTGCGCAATAGAACATGGTGTGCTCCAACTTCAAATCCTTTCTAAATAAATGTTATATGATGATCCTGGCAAATTTTATCGTGCGAGTTTGCTGAATGACTAGAACTCCTGGGTTTTCATGAGTTATACAGATAGATAACAACGTAATGAATCATAATACCAATAGAGTGCACCAACGAAGACATAATTAAACAGGGCCCGAGATTAGCTATCTCCCATTCCGTTGTCAAGGAGTTGAATGAATCACGATTCCAGAGATACAAACTTCCACAAAAACAGAAAACGAGCGTGAGTGAAGGGCCAATGGGCTCGAATTTCGGAAGCTGACCGAGAAAACCTGAATCTTCACTTCGCGCCAACTACCCTCTGGGGAATACCGGCACCATTTCCTGAGCTGCCAAAAAACATTTGCAGTATCTAGGTAGGAATACAGGCTGGATACGACGGAGACACAAAACTAATTTTTCTTAAACTTTTGTCCAGCTGTTTCAGATGAAAGCATCGGACGGCGCACAGAGGGAAAAAAATCCAAGATTGCATGAACATGATGAATGTTGACAATGACTGAATGAAAAATATTCAAAATGCCCTCCATCAATCTCTCGTATATGTAAAGGCTATAAATTAACATTTATATTTTTTAGCAGAATATTACTCAACATACGTTAATCACCAATGAACTAGGTCATTTAAGAATTGAAGCTTAAAGTTATGCTGAAAACCGTAATGTTGTTTACTTAGAATGTACTAAGCAATTGCTAAATATGCAAAACGCTGCAAGTTATTTCTCAAAAGTTTATTATTTTGACCCCTCTCCCTATTCTCACTAGTTTTCAACATTTTCACCTTTAAAATGATATATTCTAAGCCAGATGAGCTCAGACTGGTGTGGGACCCATCTGAATCGATTCAACGTCCAACATTTCTTGGAAATGAAGAGAGGAGGAAAGATAAAAAATTTTCTACGCAATTACAAGAGGAAAAGATAAATAAATGAACCAAAATTGTTCATATCCAAAATCTTTGAATAAAAGGATATTGTTTAAAAACAAGTTTTTTCGCAATATAATTGTAGTTTTCAGCAATTTATTTTCACTCGAACTGCTCAGATTTCTATTCAATTTGACATAAAATTTAATTATAATCTGTAATTTTGGAAAATTCGCTCTTAAGATCACGCTTTATGATCGGAACTTTTCCAATAAAAACTTCATACAGACAAACATGAGTGGCTCGTTTCATCAGCTTATTTTCAGTTCGATTCGAAATTCGTTAAGTGGCAGCTTATAGGTAGCTCCAATATCCTTCAACAACTTCTTTGTATTCAATGGCAAATCATTGAATTCGGTCTGCAGTTGATTAAGCTGCGAGTGAAAAATTGTTAATAGTACGTACCTGCCATGTGCCGAAGCCTACGGAAGGAATAAGAGCTCCGGTGTTGAGCTCTAGGTGAGTTAACACGACCATCTCGCTGTCTGGCAACAAGAAGCGTCTGCTATGGGGGTCCAAAGAGGATGCGGAGGTGGATGGTGATCGGACAGCGAGCGGCAGCCGAATGCCGGCGTTTTCAACTGGTTCCTGCTCACCGGTGTCAGCCCGGCTGCGATCCCTAGCGATGAGGGGGGGCGGCCCTTCCAAGCTTTCACCAAATCCGTTAACGTCGGGAATTGACGCCGACAGGCTTACTGGACATAATGTCAGACTTCGGCAAAATCAAATCTATAATTACGGTTAAGGGTGATTCCTATTTTACGGGACAATCGCTGTCCTTCACTAATAAATCATTTTCTGTTCAACTTTTTCCAAAAATTATTTGTGTAGATTTTATGTGGTAACTAGGCCTACTCATGGCTGCCATAAAGTTCGGCTACTCTTCATTTTACATGCCGGTAATTGATAGAAATGTACCTCTAATCTCATTGTCATGGTCTGTCCGTGAGTTAGAATTTGAACTTAATCCGAAATTGTATACGCTCAAAGCACGTTTCTCCGGAAATATTTTAACTAGCATTTATTTAGAAGTAGTTACTGGATGTTCCAAGCGGTCCTTGAAAATTTCATCGAAATCTGAATGAAACAGGTGAAATTAGACTTCTTACAAGGATTTGCTGACACAGGGACAGACACATACAGAAAGACAGAAGTGAAACAAAAGTTGGTCAGAAGGGTCTAAAAACGCAAAATTAGAGTGAACTCATAGGGAACCATCAACGGCCTTCTCCGAGTGGTCCTTAAAAAATGTCATCGAAGTCTGAATAAAAAACGGGACAGTAGACCTCTATGGTTCTACAGCCAGATCATTTAAATGATTAATTTTACACATTTAAAAGTACCGAAGATGAAAAATTCCGTACGCAATCTACAAATATGGGATTCCAGCTCAGAGGAGGGGAGCTAGTAAACAGAGATGAACACCCGAAGCACAGTGGTCCAGAACCGTCAAAAACCGGTCAAAACCCGAATTTCTGAAGTATTTTCCCTTACCTTGTCGGTCTCAAATGTGTGTTGAGAACATCCCAAAGATGTTTTTCCTTGAGCCAAAAATGATTTGGGAGCCACCAATAATCGTTACAATCACAACTTTTGTGGAAATGTCCAAAACTGTCATGCATGTTTACGATATTGTTATTCTTTAATTCTTGACTAGAGGTGATAGGATCAATTTTTTCTTGATATATTTAGGTGTCAAGAGAGCAAAAAACATTTTCCTCGTAATTTGAAGTCTCTTTTGTTAAGGGGTTAAAATGAAAAATTGGCGGATTTTTGAGTGTCAGATTTCTTTTTGACTTATACAAGGTCAAGGTCAGGTTCTTATTGAAGGTGCATCCGTGTGCACCTTCAATTCTGGGCTTGGGCACTTCATAAACATGTATAGAAAGACCTCAAACCGAAATTAGCTGCGACCTCCTGTGACCTTGGTACCCAGAGCTCGCTGAACTAGAGAGAACGTGATCCAACGGACCTCGTTCTCGCAATGTAAACAATGAACCTGAGGAGTAGGTTGTCACCTTGTCGATATTTAACATTCATTGGCAATGTCGCAGTCAATATCAACTCAATTTTTAAACTTTATTTGAAAAAATTCTGTAATGTCTATGTAGAACCATCATTTTATTGGCTTGTTCTTTATCAGGCACACCTGTACAGTGAACCCACACTGCCAGATGCGACTTTGTACCCCATCTGTACAAACAACAATTTTCCCTTAGATGAAAAAAGTTAGTATCATCATCATAGACTTGGCAACTTTGCGCGTTCGCTTTTTTTTTAATAGCCCTTCATATATCGGAGATAGAAATTAATGTCCATCATTTAGGTACATCCTGTACAAATAATTATACCAAGATTTTTTGGCATTGGTACCTTCATTCTAGTCCTATGACTAGTAAATGTGCCAAATTTTAGGTTTTTAGTTCAACTACACAAGAAGATATTAAGTTTTGACCGGTTTTTGACGATTCTGGACCACTATGGGAAGGTTAGTTGAAGGATTGTTGAGCGAGGGGGGACTGTCAGGTCGGTACGGTCGCTAAGAACTCGATTCTACTCCTGTTAATCATTTAAATGATAACAACACTTGGGTGGACAACGCTTCAGATCGGACGAAGAGGTACAGGAAGCAGTCACAAGCTTCCTCAATGGCCTGGCGGCGGAGTTCTTCGAAGAGGGTTTTCAAAAGTGGAAAACTCGTCAGCAAAAATGTATAGAAAAATCTGGCGACTATGTAAAAAAATAGTTTAAAGTACTAGCTTTCAGATGGTGTACTCCTCGATTATAATAAAAAATGCCTTACACCTGAAAAAAATGTGGGAACCTTATTTTTTACTTGACCCTCGTATTAACAGTTCACAATAGGACAATCACTATGTTGACACTTTTGAGGCTTTTGAATTTCATTGCTCCCGCCCAAATTTAGAAGATCAAAATTATGAAACATAGAAACATTCAGCACACTCTACCTTGTCGTTTTTTTCCAAATTGTTTTTAGCTGTTTTTGTTTGGAAGATGTAAAGTTTTGAACCTTGGTGCCAACCTCATTTTCTAGTGTCTACTTTTTTTAAATGACCCGACTACGATATATGTTGAACTCAATTAGAAGGGCACAGTACCAAAAAGTACCTATTTCAAGAAACTGTTTCCCAGTCACTTGAGTGGATTACTTTACCAAAGTTCTCCAACAATCAAACATGTTAGATAAACTTATTTAGAAGTGTGCAGTATCAAAAATGACCATGCTGTAAGTTCTGTTCTAACTAAAATTTGAATTCCGAAGTATCCATTGGTTCAATTTGGTTTCCTTTGTCCTGGACTTTCAACCAACGTTTGTACCTTTGAATCTCATAACATAACTCAGCAACTTGACTTATTCGTTTCTTTAGACAAATTAAAATCCAAAACATGAGGGTATTGTTATATACTCGAAAATATATAAATCTACAAATGAATACAAGTGTTTGAATTCAGTATTTACACACGAATGATTTATTCAAACAACATTCCAAAAGACAAAACACATAATTGCTATTAGCTGGATGTAGGTACTTACTAATAACTATTACAGGATACTACAGGTATTGGGACATACCATTTTTTTGAAAATATAAAGGACGTAATCCTGTAACAATTTAATGTCTTAGTAAGTTTTTGATTGGTTCTCGCGAAGAAAGTAGCTTATGAGTGTTTCGTTTCGCAGCTACTAGATTCGCTTCTTCTGAGCCATATATAACGGAAAGGTCATTGCCGCACCTTCTAATCTAAAAGCTCCATGCTGTCGCTAGTTCCATGAGTCCAGTATACCAAACTTACATCGTCCGGCTACGGGTAAATGGATCTAGGAGGTTGACAACCTTGGTAGCAAGACCTATATGCACTACTTGTTTTGAAATGTCCCATTGTTATCAGTCTTATCCCACGAACAATAATTTAACTGGACAATCAACTTTTGCGACGAGGGTAGTTTGAAAATCCTCGTATTCCTTCTTGTTCGTTGTGAGTTGAATTTCCCTTCCTTAGCTCTCGCAGTGGTGTAGGGATCGCCGTTTTAGTACGTGTTATCCTCATAAATCATTTCCCTTCTCCGTAGACTGTAGTGCTCAATCAGACTAGGTACCTTCCCCATAGATGTGATGTTTAGCTCTCGGCTTGTGATCCTCGAAGTTCATCTTTGATGAGATGAGTTTGAAATAAACTATGGTCAGCATTTTTTACGCTTCGATTGTTCTATCTTGCGGAGGTCTTGTTTATTCAGAGACAGGTTAGTTCGCTGTGATTACATGGGTGTTTTTATTACCTACTAGTCATATCTACCTGCAATCTGATTTTATTGTATGTAATTTTAGCATCGTTTTATGGAGCCAGTTATATATCAGTTCCTTTGTTGGAAGCGAAGAACAGCACCGACATCGAATTTAAAATATTCACCAAACGTTCAGATACACTATTGCTCTTTGCTGCTGGGGACATCGACTACTGTTTGATCAAATTGACGGCGGGCCGGCTTAAGGTATAATTGTGTTTGTAATCGTTTAAATATCTTTACTACGTAAGATCATATATGAGTTCTTAGAAAACGACATGTATCTACGATGACTGAAGACTTCGTTATACGAGTCGACTCATATTCTTAGTTTCAATATCTCATCTACCTTGCACAGAGTGTGGTTCAATCGTCAATCTTGGACTAATCATGTTGGTAAATACTACTATAAATTTGACATCCTAGCAACTATTATTAACCCATTTCCGCCGAGAATTCGAAATTGCTGAATTCCATATAACTGTACCTTGACTATTAAACTTCAAATAAATGAGGAAATTTTGCTTCCGAATATGCGAAGCAACGGAAACCTTGTGTTCACTTTCGGGAGGGAAACAATTTCTGTTGTTTGAATTCAAAATTTCCACTCGCATTTTACGTTTCATGGCCTACTGAACAAATTTGGTTCCGTGTCTGTCGGTCTGTTTGTCTGCCCGCATTTCCTTGTTACAGCCATAACTTGCACAATTTTGAATAAATTTAGGTCATATTTTGCGGGACAATGCGGAGAAGGTCTCTTGAGGTCCCATAGGAATTTCATCTCAATATAATCAGCGGTACGCTCTGCGCATGCGCTAACGTGAAACTCTTGAAAGAGGTATAACTTTCACAATTTTGATTCAATTTAGCTCATATGATAAAGGATTATACGCACAACGCCCTTCAAGGTCTCATTTGAATTGCATCATGATCGAACCAGCGGTACGCTGTTCGCATGCGCTTCCGTGGAATTAATTAATTTTCGTTTTTACTGCCCGCCTCTGACGAGTAACCGCAAAAGCAACTTGTATTTGAAACGAAATGTAACTAACAATATCGATCCAGACTATAATTTTCTATCGTCCTTTTATCCTTAATGGTCACTTTCCCAGATAGGGCGAATCCAGACCTTATGACGAAAAGTTCATTTAGAATACACTTTTTTAGTTTGAAAAAATATTTTTAGGCTATGTTAGATGCTTGACTCACCTCCGCCCCCCCCCCCCCCCCCACACACACACACACACAAGTAAATTTTCAACCTGCTATTCCACATTAGAACAAGCGAGAGTAAATATAGGTATTTACAATACCAGGCAAGAAAAAGGTTCATTATCCATTTTTTCATTTTTCATTCATACAAAATATAAGTGCAAAAAAATGGGTAGGTAACATCATAGGAACTAGGGAAGTAGGAACTGAACTTGCAAAGTGAGCAGAGAGCAAAAGGGCTCATTGACGTAGCATTGACCTTGGGAAGTGTGAATTACCTACCTCAGACATCCTTCAAAACCTCAAGAGGAGAAACAATAACTAGAATATAAAATAAATGAACACTATAAATGAGAAACCTGATGGGGGAAAAAAACTAGGAGAAATAGTGAGGAACTCATCACTACTGCCTTCCCCATTTTAATTCAAACTGGGCGCCCTCTACACAAAAACGTCGGGCATCAGTGTGATCAACAGGATTTCCTGAACCATGGGCACCACTGAAACCCCTCCTAGTTCAA
Source organism: Creontiades dilutus (assembly GCA_031894815.1). Lineage (NCBI taxonomy): Eukaryota > Metazoa > Arthropoda > Insecta > Hemiptera > Miridae > Creontiades > Creontiades dilutus. Next base: position 1,025,318 of record JAVIWC010000324.1, read on the forward strand.
AACAACCGGGAAGGATCATTTTTCGAAAGTGAGAAGGCATTTTACGCAGCAGGGCACCGTCCCAGTGCCCTCTGCTAGTGGGGAACACCTGCTTGGCACCAGCCCAGTGCCTTCTGCGTTGAGTCGGTAAAGTCTTAAGTTTAAGTGAACTTGAATTTTAGTTAACCTTCTGCTTTTTTAACCATTTTCAATGTTGATTTACCATCTATTGGAAAAAATCACTGAGCTCTACGGTAAAAACATCTGCATTTGATCAGGTTTATATCAGTTTATCACATTTTTTTTAAGGTAATTTTTGACAGAAATTAGTGTTTGAACGTGGAAAACGTTGACTTATTTTTTACGAAATAGGCGTCTGGCATTACGATGGATCCAATAGCCCCCATATTAAACCTTTTTAGAAAGTTCTCGTCTAGATCTTACGGCTGATGTAATACTTTCAAATAAGTGGAGCCGCCCATTGCACCAACACCATAGTAGCGTCATTGCCCATCAATTTCTTCATACTATTTAATCCCTCATAGAGGTGATGGAGGGAGTCCATCCAAGCACCGTACATACAGCTTACAATACTGCCAATTTTCTCGATCATTTTTTGTGCAATTAATAATTTTGGTCTAGTTTTGAACCATATTAATCCATTTAATTATGGAGGGGCTGAGAGATAAATCGCTAAACCTACAGGGTGTTCGGTATACAATCAGTTGTATAATAAATTGGTTTTTTGTTTTTGCAGGTTCACATAAATTTAGGTTCTGGAGAGTCCGTAGTTTCATCTCCTCATGGTCTGAAATTGGATGATCTGAACTGGCATAGCATTTCTTTCTCAAGGCGGGATTCTGAAGTAACATTGACTATTGATCAAATTCACGTAACCAGGTAGCTGCATAATTTATCTTGTCATGAATAATCGTTTCAAGGCCCTAACGTTAGAAATATGAACAGTTTTGTTATTTAAATAATCCATAATGTATATTATAAGTTGCCAACATTTTGATATATTTTTCATTTCAGAGAGAAGCTTCCTGGTAAATTTTTTACTTTGAATATCAATTATGGTCTATTCATTGGAGGACAGGGAGAGTTCTCTGACTTATTTCTTGGTCATGGAGACTGGTTACGAGGTTGCATCTCAGATTTAGTTTACAATGGTGTGTCGCCATTGGCTTTAGCGAGGAAACGATTGGACCAAGCGAAAGCCCATGACATCTCCTGGAATTGTGCTGCCGAGTTTCGTGCAAGCTCCAGTACTGAAATAAGTTTCGTTGACGATGGCTCCTTCATGTCCCTCCCGGTTTCTATACCGAGAACTGGTGACAGGTATGTTCAGCAGAGTTAATGTGTTTTTAAGTTCATGGATCTAATTTGGAGAATATTAATTCATAAAATATATAATGGTGAGCTCTTGATGAAGAGCTCCTCAAAATCAAAGTACTCCTTACTAATTGGTTGTAAGAAGAATCTTTGAAAAATTTCGAGTATCACATTCTTGACGTTTGGGCAGGATGTAGTCTATAGGATGGTAAGGAATGGATTTATTAGGTTGGACATTAATTGGACGGAACACAAGGATGGCACTTGAGAAAATCAAGGTGGAACGTTTTATATGGAAAATAAGGGGGGAGTAATGTACCCCAGGTAGTAAAATCAGCATACACACAACTAACGTTTTAGCTGACCAAGGAGCATATCAACTATCAGGTCCAATTTATGGTAGGCATCTGTTTCCGTTAAATAAAAGAACGAAAATTCCCAATCAATTACAGTATCAAGAACTTTCCAGTTCCAGTACCAGAATCAATACCAGTTTACGAAACGTATTGATTTTGACCGGTGATTTTCCAAAAATTCAAAGTTTAAGGAAGAAAAGGAGGGAGCTATGAAATTTCTGTGTACAATGATGTGTAACTACTTAAAATTTTAGCTTACCAAATTTTTCAAAAATCATGACTTTTTACTGTCCATTAGACGTTGCCTACATGCCAAAGTAGCCGTGCTACATTGGCTACAATAGTAGAACATGAAATATGATTAATCTATTTGTTCAGAAACTCAGTCAGCACTTTGTTGTCTAAAGTTTCCTCTGCAAATTTTAGCATCGACGGTCGAATAGAACATTTGAATTCAATAACTTTTGATTGTAAACATGAAAATATGGACGTTAAATTTTCAGGAAAATTGGATACAGATGGTTCCCTTTTCCATTTCTTGAAACTGCTAATCCTGAGCGTAAGCCTAAAGCTTTTTAGGGTGTTGAAAAGGGCCACTTCCTCCTCGTTTATGTTAGCAGAACCTGGTTACGAACCACACACCCTCTAATATTGACTCCCATGCTACCTATATTCCATCTCACCGCACCCTAAAACAAAACGGACACTACTCTAAAATACTACCCATGTCAACTGACCTTTTGAAGGATTTGATGTATGTGGAACATGTCCCAAGGGATTTCTGTCCCATGAATCGTAACAATCTTGTATTCCACATTTTTAGAGAGCATCTAAAACATTTCAAAACATCTAAAACAGTTCATGTTACGTAGAAGCTATGTGCCTCACTCAAATAGACATACTCTGTTCACATTCTTATTATTCTATTCTGAAGCTTTCTATTGCAAATGTCTTTTCTCTTTACAAACCATTATCGTAGCAGTAACTGCATTCTGAACTCAGTTCTTCATAAAATCTCACTGCCCATTGCTCATGGTTGTAAATATGCTTTAACTCTTCCCCTCACCATTTTTCTGCCACTAGTTCTTTTAAGTTTTGATAACTGATGTTGAGATAGAATTCCTGTATGTAACTTGGACAAAAATATTCATTTCCTACTGACGCCTATTCCATCCAACAGCTGCCATTATAAATTTCTCAAATATGTTGATTGAGTCACTTTTAGATATCACATCCCATATGTCATTCAGATTATTGTTGTAAATACATTAAATTACAATTATCCATTGCATTTATTCATCCTCATTTCAGGTGGGAGTTGGAGATCAAGACTGTGTCGCCAGATGCGGTTGTATTTTACACAACTGGAGGCGGAGAAAACTCGGATTTTGTTGGAGTAGAGCTGATTGGCGGGAGAGTTCATGTAATCTTAGATAAGGGAGGGGGCCCGGCAGAAGTCATTAGTGATATTAAAGTATCAGACGGCGTATGGCATCATATCACAATAATTTTCAATCCCAACATGGCACAATTGATTGTTGACAATAAATCCACTAAACAGAAACTAACTTTGAGTGCCACTAAATTTTTCGACTTGGGAGTTGTGGTAAGTAAAATTTGATTGAATAACAAAAATATCAACTCACTCATTCATGAAATAATTTGTATGCCCCAGTTGAATACTATATCGTTGAGCTAATGATCCAGTTATTCACAAAAGATCATCTCGTTTTGTCGTTTATTATTCTAACTGACTCTTCTATTCTCTCAGGTATATGTTGGTGGAATTGTGTTGAATCGCAGAGCTCGAGCCCTTGGGCAGGGTCTGAAAACTGCTGACACTAGTTTGAAGGGATGCATAAAAAATATTAGGATATCAATGCAAGATGTTGGATTCCCCTCTGCCAAGGTATAAATTCGTATGGCTTCTTGTAGGGCAGTGAATAATGACATTTGAAGTAGTGTATTACAAAATTTAATGTACTTGTTTGGAATGAAAGTGCCGCTTAAATGCCTGAAATGATGGTTTTTTTTTCAGCAAAATAGATTTTTTCCCTTTTTAATGAGAAATTATCATTATGTAGTATGTGCTGAATTGAATCTTGACTTTTTCAGTCCTTCCATGTGTCAACCATTTTTGTCACCTATAAAACCATAAAATTTAGTTCAAAAAGTGTATCTCCTAACTTAGTCAAGTTAGTCAGTTATTACATTTTCAGGGAAGCTCTAAAAATGAGAAAACACTAAAAATTATTTCACAAATGTTGATTATTTTGAACAGCACCCCCCCCCCCCCCACCCCCTCAGCTATTCATGACTGCTAACGTGTCACAAAGAAAACAAATTGGAAAATTGGGTTTTAAAAAATTGAACTTAACATTTTTTATCAAAATACCCCCCCCCCCCCCCCTTAAAATGAGCTTTTTAAAGTTAGATAGGCACGGACTGGTCTGGGACCTATTTCAAACGATTCGGCGTCCAAAATTACCTGAAATTGGCAACCCCACCGGGCTAGGTAAGCAAAAACCTCAGAAAACCACATTTTTGATCAGTTTTTCGCCCTTAAGCTATCGGGCTGACTAGATGTTAGGACCAGCAAGACCCCAAGCCCCTAGTTTCGAAAGTTGAGCATAAATAGATACCAATGTTGAGTCAAACATACGTTATGCTTGTCATGATGATTTTACTATGAAAATTCTGGATTAAAAGCAGTTTAAATGAAACATCATGAGACAATAAATTGGTCAAATATTGAAGAATGGTTTACATGAGAATGTCTAATATATTCCATGGGAAGTGACAGCAGGGATTCATGCTCTCTTGTCACCATCAGAATGCTGATGAAATTGAACGTTTGCCATGGTCAAAGACAATTTCAAAAGCTCCCAATTACAAACATGGGTTTATTATTATTTTAATGATGCGTGATTGCTCTTGTCATTCTGAGGCTTGTGGCGTCACTTTTTGTTAAAAAATTCCGATCTTTCGCTCCTGGTGAATTTTACGGATCTAAAACCAATCCCAGATCATTTTGCGTCCAAAATTACGTGGTAATGATTGCGTATTTCAATAAAACCCTAAAAAAAAAAAAATAAATAATAAATAACCATTCTTTAGGCCCAAAGCATCAATGATTGTTCATTCTGGTTCTGATTCTGAACTTGGCCACGAAATAGTATTTTATTCAATAAAGGCTCATTTTTTTTTACCTCTTCTAGTCAACTTGATATCTTCCTAAAAGACCTCCGTTTTATGAATGTTTGATTTCAATACATTGCTCAGCCAAACAGTGTTGGAGAATCGTTTCAATTGTTAGATTTATTTCAATACCGTAACAGTTTTTTCTCAAATTAGTCAAATGTGGGATGGGAATGAAAGATCTCGTTGCCCCTAACCAGATTTTCCCTCCTCAAAACTCTATTTCCCGTAATTCTAGTAATATCCTCAGATGCAGTACGTAAAACTGTGTAAGGCAGATGCTGTCCACAGATGATTTAACTTGTAATGATGTAACATTGATTTTTAGATTACGCAGGGTCTATTGGCAAGCTGTATTTGGTCATATCCATGTAATGACGGACCTTGTAAACATGGAGCAACTTGTGTTCCTCGAGGAATAAGTTCTTTCCTATGTTTATGCGATGAAGATGATTGTTCCAGGAAAGATTTTCACCATTCCTATACGGTATGTTTCTAATTTGGTTATGATTAAATTAGTGTGGTTCCTGATTGTCCTAATTAACTAACTAATAAAGAAATAACTTTTCTCCCTACAGCATTATAATTGAATTCCTTAATGTTATTCATTTTTCGTTTGTACAATATGCTGCAATGTAGAGTTGGTCACTGTGTTCTTGTTTTAGATTTTACCTACATAAATACATAGCAAAAGTAAACACGAAAAAACTATTTCAGAATGAATTTTTCATTGTTAACAATTTATCAAAAGGAATTCATAAGGCGACAGAACAGCCACTAATAAAAATATTGAACATGAAAGGCTTCCACAACAGTGCTCCTAATTGTTCCTACTGCTATCAATAACTTTGGAACCTACTTGATTACCATATGTATTGTCTATATTAAATCATATTCTGAAACGTTATAGGTTTCAGATTAATTGAAGGTGAAGGATATTTCTTACTAAATAGTATTAGGGAGGAATTCGTAATCGTTACTTTGAAAGGGAATGGTCAAATGAAGCTCTAAGAAGCTGGTGGCTAGTTGCGCTGTTCAAGGTCACTGACTGTGGGAATGTTCAGGCAAGTGCTTGAGCATTTTCTTAAATGGGATTCACTAACAGAAAACCAATAAAATGGTCAGCTGAATAAGTAGAAAAATAAAGGAAGGCCCAGAGCTACCTATAGTGTTTCCTTAGTCACATCTACATCTGTTCTTTACATTCTCTCTCAACTTTATTTATTTTTTTTGTATTTTATTATGTGGCTCTTGAAGTAAGAAGTTAGTAGACCAATTTTCCACAAACGCCCACATTATAAAATTATTTTACATGAATTTTTTACACTTTTGGAATTAGAACTTGGATATTTTCAAGTAAAGTCCGAAAAAGATAGAATGTACCTAATAAAAATTTATGAAAAGTATATTATACCTGGTGATGAAATTGAGCGAGTTGATTTAAGTTACTAAAAATTATGGAAAATTTGGCTGTAAATTAGCTTTATTGATAACATACAAGTTGGATCATTCCAACATATTGACATAGTTGCTCCCTGGCAATAAATATATGGGTTCCTAAAGTGAGCTGTTGTTGTCCAATCCAAAAACCCTCCCCAATTTTTTTTTTTTTAGCTTCTCGGACTACATCAATAGTAATTCTAATATAGGGGTGAAGTAATGAAAAGATTAACTAATCGAAATCTCAAAAACTCTCGATGTATTATAGTAGTTCTTTCATTTGATTCATATAGAAATTAGTTTCTCCAAATTCTCATTTTTTAACTCTAACTTGGGTTGCTGTGCAATCATCTATTTGCTCCCTGTTTGTAAAACAATGACAACTGATTTGCCAATGAAAGTGATAAACTACAACTATATAATAAGGTAAAGTAGTTTTATATCTTACGTTGAAACTTGTTTCATGTAGATCTGACTAGCAGTTGAACTCATAAGTTGTTGACTCCCGACTATTTTTTTTTCCATGATCGTATAACTTTTTTTTTGTTTATCAAAACAAGGTCCCTCACCGCAGCCTTCTCAATTTCAATGACGAGTATTATTTTTTTCTCAATTTGTCACTCCTTCAGTAGATTGATTCAGGATAAACACCTGAAAGTGGAACCTTTACTCGTTGACGTACCCATGGCTGTCAACCTCTGCTCAGTGAAAGAAATGTATCCTTAAGTCAATTTTTTTCTTCAACTTATAGAAGTTGAGAGAAATCTTAGCCTAAGTCAAGATATTTCTCAACTTAGGCAATGAAGACTTAACTTTGACTATAAATATCAGTTTTCTATTTTCTCAAGTAAGGAAAAATCTTCATTCAGGTCACGATTATGAATTCCCCCCTTAGTATTGAGCCAGTGTAGCTATTATATCGTGTCTTCATAATTCTATTTCCAGGTTTACAGTAAGACAATGCAGCTAGAACTACTTGAGCTAACGCCCCTGACAATATTTGAAGGTCAAAACATCCTTCTGACTTCGTCCCACATCAATGTGGTTCTTGACTATGCAAAATATGGGATTCGTGATTCTGGCGTTTTGTTTTCGACGGTGCCATCTCAATTACCTAAGAATGGTCGTTTAGCTGTCGAAGTATGGGAAAAAGCTGGAACCCTTCAGACATTTACACTTTTGGATTTAATCCGTGATAAGGTACGTTTTACGAATGTAGTGCCATTATCCCCTACATGCGACCAATGCTAGTTCTAACAAGTTGATAATTCTTTCTTGTAGGTTCGATATGTTCATGATGGCTCTGAGAGTACTTCAGATAGCTTGTCTCTCGACCTGGAACTATCACCTGGGCCTAATTTTGTTCTACCAAGCTATCTTCAAGGGCAGCACAGATTCAAAGTACACATAAATATTACAGCAGTGAATGATCCTCCATCATTGATCATATCGTCGTCAAAAACTCTTCATCTAGCAATGGTATCTTATTTTCTCCTAAAATCTTTTCACGTGTAGTGTTTAAAGGTAGTATTTGTTCCGAATTTCCACTAATTCCTGTGCATCTATTCATGCCAGTTACAAGTACTAGTCAATATTGTTGCTTGAAGGGCAGGATGATATTAAATAATCCGTACAATTGATTAGATTGTTTCATAAACACAAGTAATATTGGAATCCATCTTATACATATCAATAGGAAAGTGGTATGTTCCCACTTAGTTATTGCCAAAAAAATTAGTCTAGTAATCGCTATTAAAACAAGTGTTTGTGGTATTCCATAATATCTCATTATGGAAAACCTAGAATGTTATAAGTGTGCACCATTTCAAGCAAATCGTTAGTGGCAATAACTATTTAAAAGTGGCGGGTTGCATAAACCTCAATCAAACATCAAATTGATTACATCCTTTATATCCAGAAAATATTAAGATGTACGGAAATGAGGTTAATCTAACCAAGTTATTCAGAGTTTGTGTTGAGCTACACCAACTCAGCCTTATACCACTTGCCCATTGGGTATGTGTTTTAGTAGACTGATAGATGAAATGACTGTGGCTGATGCTGTTCTTTTTTATTTTACTTGTAAATTTGCATGTTATCAATGTTTTATTTGAAATGATGATTAGAAATTAAAAACTGAGACTGTACTTTCTAAAGGTTCTGATTGTAAAATGTTCACCCTACTTGCAAACATATATTTCAGAACAGTACAATACTAATATTTAACCGTAATTTGAAATTGGAGCATCCTTTCGTTATTTTGATTTGTGTTATTGTGTTTTGAAGACCATGGTAAAAATTGAACTTAGTTGGTTCTCCTGACACTGGGTTGTGTGATCTGCCAGATGACCCACTGTGATTTCCTTGAATTAGCTGTAATAAGAAGGATCCCTGCGAGTAAACAATCAGTGTAGGATGAGGATGTCTGGTTCACAGATTTCCGACTGAAATCAGACATAGCGTCAGGTAAAATAAATGAAGTAGGAACGAATTGTATTTGATTTATCGAATTTATATTGACGAGTCAATTAATTAACTGGGGTTTTGTCTCTGCTCAGAAATGGGTGGTGACAGAGAGGGGATATTCATGAATAAGAATACGAGTGGAACTAATAAATCGGATAATATGAATTTAATATGGATATTAATAAGACCACAAACATGAAATGCTGACATTTCGTGAATTTCTTCAAAATTTACTTTATTTTGTGTAAATATTACTTGAGTTTCATAAAATGTTTTACTGAAATCCAACTTCTTTAACCTGAATTGCAGTAATATAATATTTATCAAGATAACTATATAGTTTGTAAAAAGGTATATCCTCTAATTTATCATATACCCTCCAATCGCTCCATTGAATGTCATTATTGCTATGCTGTTCTTTGGCATTGGGCCATACCATTTTAACTCTGTCTATCTGTAATGAACAAAAAATAAAGTCAGCTAGATGCTTGAGGGCGATTCCTGTGGGGGATTTTTTCTAATTTACCGAATTTTATTAGAAATTGAAGCTATTTGAATAGCCCCTCAAATTTAAAAGTTGCCACAAAATTGTGCTGAAAAATTTAGGTTCTTGAATTTTAATAGAATAAGCTGGATCAATAGAAACAATAATGAAAAATGCACACATTCATTTGTTCACCTAAATATTACTTGAAAAAGTCAATTTGTACATTACCAAATGAATAACATTATCTTTGTCCCCCAAGTGCTCAAATTTTGACACAATTCAACATGAATGTAATATGATAATTTACGAAAAGTGGCTCATGTTATGCTGCTAGACTGAAATTTTTAAAATCTTTTCAGTTATTACTGAAATTAACTGAAAGCATTGTCATAAATACGTTACCTAATCTTAGATTGGTCCTTAAGAAATACCATGTATAATTGTCCCACATTCATGTTAATATGATTGAAATATTTACCAAGTACCATCCAGTCCCCAGTACCTCAAGGACACCTCAGTTCCTCACTTTCAGATCTCAAATGATTTTGGAGGTTATTTTTGTCAAGAAACAATGCTGTTAGATCAAGAAATATTTCATTTTGAGAATAGTTAGTATTAAAAAATGGCAAAGAATAAAAGCACTCATTAATATTTAATAAGTCATGGCGACAAAATGGTTAATGAGGCAGACTGTAAAGGAGCGGTGAGTTGGTCAGAAAAGTTCATGTGGAGAATCAGTTTTAATTAGGTACGAAATTAATGCGGGGCAAATATATAAAATGTTGGTACCTTGAACGTTGGACTATCTCGAAGAGGAGGGCCCTTCTGAAGGTCGATGTGTTGAAGATACTTGTAGACCGGAACTGCAATATAAGTTGAAAGGAATTGGAATAGCAAAATGAAAAGTGGGAGAGCAATGGGTGAAACACGAGGTTTGCTTTCTCGATAAACGTGCAGGAGTGATTGGGCTATCTGTACTGTTCTATCAATAAAAAACTTAATAAGTGAAGGGATGTGGAGCTCATATTTGCGAGACCTGTTGCTAATCAGGTGAACGTATGGGAAAAGAAAGAGTTCTAGCAACCCTGGTAGGTGGAATAATACGGTTCTTAAAAATATGATTTCATGGAAACTTACATGAATTTATGATTGATGGGGGACTGAGGTTGTCACCAACAATGATACACGTAAGGCTTTGGTGAGGCACCAATTTAAGAAATTAACAAGAGAGCCTGACGTAAAAACTGAGGTATCACCGTGTTGATTATTGTTATTTACGATTGGTATCTTTTTCCATAGTTCAAGTGGATATTTCTTAACATTCTTGTTAATAGTTTACAAACCATTTCCTAGTAAAATTCTTGTACGACATTTACATGTAGCAATTGTGTAACACGTAAGATGAATTTTGAGCACTTGACTTTCCTTCACTCAAACAGTAAAAAAATTAAATAAATCCATCCATTTCTTCTGGGAAGCTCAACAAAAAACTAATTCTCCGTTTTTAGGAAACGTTGTCTGAAATTGGCTAAATTGGTATTGAAATTAGGGTAAAACCGCCGAGTTTAGAGCAGCTTTTTTGTAAATTGTCACAACGTGAGGTATGGATGCGATTCTATGCACTTTACTCATTCAGCAGTTTGAATATCCCAATGGTTACCTACCAGAGTCTTTATTGATGATGAAAAATTTGGGGTTACCTCCTTCCTGGGGTCTTCAGTAATTGATTGCGCCATACAGAAACGTTTTCCAAAAATATAAATGATAACAAAATTGGTTTTTAATGAATGATTTTTATCCCTTTGTAGCATGGCGTCTTGGTGGGATATTTGTAGCATGTCTTATTGCATTTTGATTGCTTAGGTGTTAAATGATGTACATAAAACCTTCCAATCATGAATTCAAAAGAAAATCTTCCAAAAGTTTGAGCCCTTCATTCACCTACAATTCAACTTCAATATTGATTAGACTTCAAATGTTATGATGCATCCAATATGTGCAGATGAAACCGTTGAGAACCCATTCCCATGCACGGATTTTTATATTTTTTTATATTAATAATTTCTTATTACTCAATTGTGTATTATTTTATAGCTGGATTCATTTGTCTGCTAAGTTTTGTAATTACTAGAACCTATTTATGTTCAAATTTTTTTTTTGTGTGTAATTCTTGATTTTTATTTTTATTAACTTGTGAATTTTAGTTTTGGCATGCTTTAACCTCGCTGAGTTCGTTATTGCACATCATCTGAGATCAGCAAGCTTTCTAATGCGTAAGTAATTATGTACCTAGTTTCTTAAAGACTGTACTTCTGCAACATCCCAAGACATTGAGAGTTTATGTTGCTTTCCCAGTTAAGGTTGCTACCAAATTTGATTTCGGCATGTAGTGTCCAGATCACAATCTTAGGTTGTGATGTAGTCATAACAATATATGCGGAATAAATTTTGCTACAAACATGTGTGATACTAATAACTTTACAATTAGTATTTTGATTCATAAATATGACTCATTTGCAATTACAATAACTAACGACTGTAATTACTTACGATCACTTGTTTGTATTTCAAAAATAGGAGGAGCATCTTATAGTAGAAGGTGTTCAAAGGTATTAGGTGTTCTTACAATTTTGAGTTTGGGATAACATATTGGGATCTCCAACCCAGGGCTCTGTAATAGCAGAGAAAAGTATTCTCTCAAAGCTGTCTTGGCTTCCTTTTGTTTCACTGTCAATGTTTGGTAGATTTCAGTCCTTCTAACAGCATTGCTCATAATTTATTTTCATAAAATCAATGATCAATTGACTACTACATTCCCCAAAAGGATTATTTTTGTGGGTCGAGTTGAGGAAATATGTGTGGGTTGAGTTGTGTATATACTCTCACTCATGTTGAAGGAACGTTGAGCCAGATGAATGCCGTGTTTCTCTGTGATAGAAGAGCGAACTGAACAAAATGTTATTATAAGATCAGTGTTTTATCACTTCGAGTTCTTTTGTTTGTATACTGACAACAAAATCCAAAAAATATTGAACATTTTAAGGGGATGTATTCTTTCGAATTTCATACTGTTCTATTATATAAAACTGAACTTGCTCACTGGTTACCGTAGCACCCTAAACTGACATTCCTTATTTTCCATAAATTGTGCTTCTGGATTTGGGTTGATCACACATCAAATTAGGACACATTTTTTATAATAATGCATTATTTACTACAGTAGGTTCAATGAAGAGACTCATTCACTTTCTTTGAAAGTCCAGTTTTTAAATAATTTTCCCTTTATCTGAACACTAATTGATGATTTAGAAAAAGAGCCTAGAACTGTAGGCACTATCAGACAGAGAACACTATTTGTTGATTTTAAAAATTGTATGACCATTATAATATTATACAGAATAAACTGAAAAAAAAAATCAAGTTTCAGCTTTTAGTTTTCTATTCCGTTGACAAAAAAAAGGTTGAATCTGACGTTCTCCTTATTTCATTCTTCCTAATTTAATAGTTTACATTTACTAGGTCTATCAATCTTAATTCATCAGATGTTAATCAATTTCAACATTCTTGCTTTCAACAGAGGCTATTTTCTGCAATAATTGGTTGATCAACGTGTGGGATCAATCAACTGTATTATGTTATGTAATTTTTTGTGGGATTATGTAAAATTATTCATGTCTCTGCTTTGTCCAGGGTACAAGGAAACTTCTACCACCGTCGCTCTTGAATGCATCAGACCCTGATAGCCCAAGATCAAAGTTGACATATGTGGTCGTCAATGAGATGAAAGGAAGGATAGAAAAGCTTAATCAACCTGGGGTGCCTTTAAAATCGTTCACTCAAATCGATGTTGATGAGCTAACAATATTCTTCTATAGTGACGGGCCTCCTGATGCAATCCAAAAGATTACTCTTCAGGTATGTTACATCCACATTTTGTTACATGGCCACATTACCGATACCATGTTACAATGAAACCTTTGAAGGGATGTCTGTCAATTTTGAAAATAGAAACATCAGCGTTATTTCGAAAGTTTTCAATATTCAAATTTTTAAATATTTCAGCGCTTTGATTTTACCTTTCAAGATTGACTGAAATTTTTGTCGAGAATTCAATATCAATCAGACCCCAAATGGTATTTTTCACCCAAGTTTCATTAACTTGGGTTCAGTAGTTTTTAGGGAAAAGCTTCGCATATTATATGGCAGGAGGAAGAATTTTTAAATAGCTCCCAGAAGAATGAAATCACACACACACACACACACACACATTTAGGGAAAAAAATAAAATCAGATTAGTTTGGCAAAATCAATTTGAATTTTTGGCATATTATCAAATTGAAAATTTTGGCAAAGTAATTTGAACCTTTGGCACAAATAAATTTTAATATGAGGGTTAATACATCTTTTTTGTTCATTATGAACGCTCATTATTGAATACAATGAACCAAAACGTCTGCCAAGATAAGTTTGGCATAGAGCTTCCTCATATTGGATATTGAGTCATTGAAATGTTTAAAATAGTCTTAGAAGATGTATAAGTTGAGCTTGTGGCAAGGATTAGTGGGAAATGTTGTCACAGTCATAATCGTCTTCAAATGGCTCACTGCAGGTCTCATCTCATCAACTTACTACAGGGGTGTACAGTTCTAAGTACAATTCTAAAGGGAGTAAAATCACAACACAATCGAGTTGAAATACGAGATATGGGATGATTAAACCATCCTACCCTGGCTTGATGTCCATTGCAGACTACTCTTAAGATATAGAACCAGATCAGAAGAATAGGGCGTGACAAAATAATGTTTGATGGATTTTACTTTTACATGTCAACACACTTCTACATTCCAACTCGTGCATTCCCTGAACATATCTACTTCAAGTGAGAACTGTAGAAAGTTGGCTTGTTACAAGAATTTCTTGTTCACAGATGCTCAGATGCTACTAATATTACTAGAGTTGAACTTGATGTGAAATCATCAGACCATTCCTACCCATCTACACTAGAAATTTGAGAAACTAAGAAAATCATGATTGTTAGGTTTTACGTTTACGTATACCCAGAGCTAAGTATTGACTTTTAGGGATGATTCCTAGGGCCCATGTAAAACCTAACCCAGACATTCCCTGAAAGCTAGTGGCTTCAAAGTGATGGAATTGAAGCCCCCGCCCCCTCCCTCCTTTGAACTATTTGTACCTATCAGTAATTTCATCAACATTAATGCAATTTTATTAATTGCATGTGGTTGGAGGTAATCGTAAAAAACGGTTCCATACCTGATTGGGTAGTTGGACCAGCCACCCATCGCTTTAGGATTGTCTAACTTTGCTTGAATGATATTTCAGAAGTCACCAAAAAACAACCATAGTGTTTCTATGTGTTGATTTTTTTCTACTCAGAGAAGATTTGCATACCCTCAATTTTTTCCTAACCCAAAATAACAAAATACAACCAGTCTGGAAAATGATTTTCAACTTATAAAGGTTCTGCATTCTACAATGTTAATTTATTTAGTTTACAGAGGATTTACTTTTCCAAATTGCTATTCTAATGTGACATGGCTTAGTCTCAAACAGTAAAATCTTAAAAATTTGTTTGGAAGTCGTTATATTAATAATTTCCTTTGGAAACAGGTTTCTGATGGTCAGTTGACAAGTCAACCAGCATCACTACGAGCTTCTGTCATTCCATTGAAAATTGAAGTTGTGAACAATACTGGGGCGTTCCTTCCGCATCGTTCTTCGGTTCTTATAACTAATCACAATATCTCTTTATCCTCAAATGCTGATGATCCCACCCTGGAGTTCTGGTTCAAGGTAATCAAGTATTGACTTTTGATTCCAATAGTAGGTACTTGAGCATGTTTTGATCTTGAAAATATTGCTATAAAACTGTGGCATGTAATATGTTATCATCATACGTATCTTTTTAAAGGTGAAAGAAGACTGTGAATTTGGTGTTATTGAAGTGAATAGCAATACTGAAGGAAATGAAACTTGGAGACCAGTTGATAAATTTAACTACAATGATGTTGTACTGGGATTAGTTAGGTACAGGCACAATGTTGGAAACCCCATGCATGATAGATTTCAGGTGATATTTGTATTTTTATTTTTTATATTACATTGATTTGGAATTCCTAAAAAAATGTCAGTCAATATTTTCTGTTGGTTTTTTTTTACAGTTTATAATTTCAGTTAACGGAATAACCTATGATACACCTTACGAATTTCGAATAACATTTATAAAGTTGGCCATAGATCGACTCGAGTCTAAAGTTATACACTTGGCAGGGGTGAAAGAAAGATCAATATCTTCTGAAGCAGTTTCCTATAATACGTCACCTATTAATGTTCCTCCAAGTGGTATCACATTCACTCTCAAACAATTGCCACGATTTGGTAATATTTATTATGAAGCAAGCAGAAGGCTGATTCTAAATGACAATTTTACTCAAGAAGATATACAGCTTGAGAAGATTAGATATCGGATGCTAAGAACGGCATATGTAGCAATATCTGATTCAATTGAATATGACGTATCTGCCATACATTGCCCTGATAAACTGCGACATTCTGTGAACATGACTTATCGGCCTCCAAAAAGCTTGCCATTTCATGTTCATTCCATCATCAATGCAATCAAGGTCAGTGTATTTTGGTGTACGATCCCTTTTCAGTATGTTATGGCTGATATTTTGTCATGTTCATAAAATACCTTAATTTTTATTCAGGTTATGGAAGGTGGCACTACCCCGATACACTCTACTGATTTGAACATTAAAGTGGAATCGCTCAAGTCTCTGGTATATGAGGTGTTTGAAGGGCCTCAACATGGTATTTTATCTTTAGTTGATTTGATGCAAAACGTTACTCAAAACCACATTGTCCACTTCACTCCATCTCAAATCAAAGCAGGACGTTTGATGTATTCCCATGATGGTTCAGAGTCGGCACACGATGTTATCAAATTTATGGCCATCTCAAATGCTGAAGATGATTTCATGGTACGTTTACCAATAATAAATAATAGGATACACTCTTGTAACCTAGAAAAAGTTGAGTTACTACACCAATTAACCATGATATGATTTAATCTGCAAGACAAGTACTTGTTCTCGTTGTCTGCAGACTGTTGGACAGTTGGGCGTTAACGTTACCCTCATCAATGACAATGCTCCTGTGAGGAAAGCAGCATCTGCATTTCGTATCGTGAAAGGAGGTCAGCGGCTACTAACAACTCAGCATTTGACTTTCTATGACGCTGACTCTGATTTTAATCCCAACGACCTGGTTTACACAGTAAAGAATGGGTCAGGAATCTTTTCATCTTTAACGAATTTGAAACTTCAACAGTTCACTCAGGTACTGTGTACAACAATATTCTTCCTTTGTGCCTCCGCTTAAACAGTACGTTAATTAGGAAGCAATCAGTGATACCCATTGGCGTGAAAAAAGTGCTTTCAGTATTCCTATATGGAACTTGATTTCATTCAGAGAATTGAGACACCTGCTATAAGTTATTTTCTATAAGCAGTTTCCTGCTAAAAGCCTGCTATATAATAGTTATTATTACCTGAAAAGCTCTGGATGGTGGACAGATGCAGATGCAGTGTATTTAATTCGTTTTGTTGGGGATGAGTTCTCATTTTTCATAACTGGATGTATCTTGTTCATTTTAGGGTGACCTGGAACAAGAGAAAGTTGTTATTGTTGAGCAAAGCTTAAGCGTCAACCCTATTTTGCTATCTGTGAGTGATGGTACTCATACCACAGATTTTTACCTGGATGTAAGACCATCACCACCATATGTTGAATTGACGAATAATTCCCACTTAGTAGTTGCTCAAGGTGGTCAAGCCATAATTACTACATCCAATCTATATT
Source organism: Creontiades dilutus (assembly GCA_031894815.1). NCBI lineage: Eukaryota > Metazoa > Arthropoda > Insecta > Hemiptera > Miridae > Creontiades > Creontiades dilutus. The sequence continues at coordinate 1,042,463 of JAVIWC010000324.1, forward strand.
CAGATACAAACATTGATGTCCGACTGCAAGATATCAGGTAAACTTAATATTTAAATAACTCCTAAATATTACTATGACTCACACTTTAATAATAATTGGTTGTTTTATCACCTCTCAATAATAATTTGCATTATATTCTAGGTACATAATTACTTCTGTTCCAACTCATGGAGAGTTGATTGTATCTGGAGACTCAAACATACATGAATTTAAACAGGGATTATTGGAAAATGGGAGTGTTATGTACAAACATTTGTCATCCAGCCTTTCACAAGATCGTCTGCAACTGAAGGTAATTGATTCTAATTATTGCTTCAGTCTGTAAATAACTGTAATGTCTCATGCAAATTATAGACAGCAGTGACACTACCCTGCTACTCACTAAGCATACTACCCATACAGGGTAAGCCCACAGGAATCCGGTTGATAAGAGTTGAGAAGTTTAAGATTAAAATAGCATTCCTGAATTGTAAGACTTCACTTGTACCTGCGGTTTCACTTGCTCTCAGCAAGACCTTCACTGCCCACTCAGTGGAAAAATCATTGGTATTATTTACTTGTTTCTCATTTTTGACTGTCTGGAAGTGACAAACATGAATGTAGCTATTGATAAATCTTACGGAGTTCTAGATTAGGGTTTCTGGTGAAATGGTTTATCCCGCCTTCCTGGTCTTTGAAAGCACAGGAAATTATCTGACCCCTTCTATCGACATGGTGTTACATTTACTACTCGCCTCAGAGCCCTCGGATGGGCCAACTAAACCATTCCATTCATGAGGTGAAGATATAGAAGGTCCACATGAAGGCTGCACCTTTTGAACTGTAGCTTCCATCATAACATTGCTAAGGATGAAGGCTCCCTATAGTTTCCTTCAACTATGTTGAAGAGGATAGCTAGCTTGAGCTGGAGAGGGGAGTTGGTGGTGTGCCCTCATACTTAGTTGCCTCCAATGTGCATTGTAGTCTGTGTGATTTGTTACAGACTTTACCCTGCACTTGTTTTCTCATCATTATATTAGAAAATGAACATTATTATAGTTGAGTTATAATTAGTACAGATTGTTGCTTGTCACAGACTAAGCAGAAATGATAATTACTAGATTTCACAAAAATAGCTGTGGGGCTCAGTGTTGAATCCGCCTCATACAGTTCGTCTCAACTCTTTGCTGAAGCATAACGTGAGATTCTTCAGAATTTTGTAACTACTTCCAACGGTAAATGGATGTTATTTGCAGTCAGGAGGGACTCAATTTATTCCCAGTTATTGTCGCAGAGGCTTTTTTCCACATTCAACAGGGAAAGGATTTATTTCTATGATGTAAATTAAATTCAAATTTAATAGAAATAAGCAAAAATCAGAGCATGGAGGCACACTTGTCTATCCGGAACTGCAAGGTATAAATTAAAGAGTACAAATACAACAAGATATGGTTCAATTCGAAAATTATTTAATTAAGAAAAGGAAGGTACCTATTTTGATCAAATAATATTTGTATAGACAAGTATGGCCTTTAGGTATTCAAGAAATGAATTAATTTTATAACAACAATTTGTTTGTATGCTAGTGAAGAAGTTGTTTATTTTGAGAGGTATGTTTTAGAAGTAATTTAAGAGGAATATTAAATGGTGAATAATGCCAAAGAACTCACCGCAGATGCCCTCCCGAATTATGGGTAGAACATCTACAAATTTGGATGCGTGATTGCAAATGGTCCTGGCAGAAATACTAATATATTATAATATTATTTGAATTTTCGAATAAAACTCCTAATTCTATTCCAAAACCTTTTTTAAAGCTTAAATGTGTGGTCCTATTGCACATATAAAGATGAAGGACGGAGTTTTTAGTGTAAAACCTGACAGGGATCCAATTCTATGTTTCAAGAGTTTGAAAAAAAAAATGGGTGATTGACACATTATTAAAAATTTGTAAAATTAACCATACATGATAGGAGTTCGCAAAATTGTGACTCATTCAGATAAGTTGTGGTTGGTATCCAAAGTTCAGCATTTATCCAATTCACCCTGTGTTTATGGTATGCAATAAAAATAAAAACCTAACCAATTCTTCTAATCCAAAAAAAAATCCATAGTTACCAAATAGTTGTATTGTAATTGCTTGGTCCAATGAATGCTCATTAATTGCCATTTATTGATTTTTTTAATTACAGATTGGAGTTCAAGACACTTACACCTTGGGATCATTGGCCATTCGTGTATTTCCACCAATTTACTGGGAACCTCTTCTTGTGTCTTCAAACTCGACTATATATGTAGAAGAATATACGAGTGTTATAATTAAAAGTGAACACATTCTGGTAAGTGTTTTTATTAAATAAAACAGCTGCACACTTCAAGAACATTTCTAGTTGTATGGAATATTGAGATTTGGAATTGCATTTTTTGTACTACTGCTACTAGAAAAAATAAACACCTCAACATAAATCTCCATGATTTGGATTAGCTAACTTGTCCTTATCGTCAATAAGGTGCCTCAACTAGTCATGTATGATCAGTTGAAACTCATTTCTCTTCTTGTCTTAACAGCATTTTTCTAATAATCATGATTTTTCTCAGTTATAAAATTGTGTTTAATTCTCAATTTTAGGTTAATCAACCTGGAATCCCTCCCAGTGATATAACGTTTCTTGTTGTACAAGGGCCTTTGTATGGTTACTTGGAAATTGATGGGAGTGAAGACGAAAAAGTTGGAGAGTTTGAAGAGAAGGGGGGAGTAAGAGCCTTCGACCAAGCTACCATCAATGCAGGGAAACTTTACTATGTGCAATCAGCAACTAATGAATCATCTGATAACTTCACCGTTGATGTTACAAATGGTGTTTCGTGGCTGAGATCCCTTTTGGTAAATTGGACTTTATTGTTATAGAGATTTATTGAACTTTTGAAAAGTTGCTCATTTGACTAACTGCTTAACTGCTACAAAATTTCAGGTGAAGATAGTGGTCATCCCTTCAAAATTCTACCTCCCTAATGTTGACCTGATGGTCAATGAAGGTGGTGCTGTGAAACTTCCAGATTATTTATATATATCAGCTACTCCTTATTTCAGTGATAAAATAATTGATTACCAAGTATACCTACAACCGTCATGTGGAACTATAGTCATGTTCCCTAACAATAGACCAGTAACTAAATGGTCCGTTCATCAGATCAAGAATTCTATACTGAAGGTATGCAGAATCGAATTCTTTTCTTTTTTCTACGGTGAAACATACATATCTTCATGCAACATGAACAAAAAAGTAGATTCCATGTTTCACCTGTTTAGGAATATCATTTTCCTGCATCATGTTAGTATATGGAAAAGAATTGTCTCTATTCTTTCACCAGATTACTTTCACAGTGGTGCATACAAAGAAAGTTTTGTTTTCACTCTACCCTATGCCATCAGTCATTTAAGTGACTTACGTATAATGACAAACAATTATCTCAGGATTGTGTGATATCATTAATATTCTAACTTATAGATAAGTTTTGAAAGAGGCCCTGAAAGGTGTCCAAGTATCTGAGATAGGGCCACATGGTAAAGCTGTGCGAAGTTAGATGAGCTGTATATGTAGCTAATTCACTCATAGCACATATGTATACGATCAGTTGATGACTTACATTAAACAGCATTTGCTAACTTTGGTGTATTTATATTAGAAAGTACGATATAAAGTGTATTTATATATTGGTACGATGCTGAAGAGATTTGTGGCACCAAGTTGCAAAACTGGTCCATTTTTTTAAATCAAGCTGACAGCTATTCTTGAGAGATTTCATGCTGAGAAATCCAATATTGGTACAGTTTTGTGTCGAAAATGGTCATGTCCATGAAACTTGTTTTATAATGGATGGACAACGCTAAATTTTGCACCAAAGGTAAAGTTCACTACCTAGCCATCTTCTACGAAGGTATTGCAAATCAAGAATTTTGCCTGCTTGTTGAAATGGTTGATGAAAATTAGTATTTCCACTTAATTTCTTTTTCTTCCAGTATGTCCATGATGGCAGTGAATCATATGAAGACAATTTTTCAATAATTGCAAAGACCAAGGACAAAGAAAGCGAGCCATCCTTAATTCACATAACTGTTATACCAGAAAATGATATGGTTCCCATTCTCGTCAACAAGAGTAGCACAACCATTTGGCAAGGTGGTAGTGAAACAATTACGAATGAAGTGCTTGGTAAGTCCTTTTCATACGTACACCTCAATATTTTTGAGTTACATTGGAATGCTTTATACAGTTCATTTGTTTAACCATGTTGCTCAATGCGTCTTTTATTTCGATTAATTTAATTTTCCTAGCTACCGTGGACATTGATACAGGACCATCAAACCTGACATACATGATTGTATCTGCTTCGGGTGGGCATGTGGCTTATTCAGAGAAGCTAAAAACAAGCATAAGTAGATTCACCCAAGAAGACATAAATGAAAATGCTGTATCCTTCGTTCACGATGGTGAGTTTGATTTCTGAGAAATATCATCATGAGCCCTCTAGAGAAAAGAAACTGGATTCGATAAAAATTCGTCATTTTCCTAGATAAGACTTGTTTTTCTAAAACGTCTTGGTAGTATACAGCTTGTCCCAGAACACTGTGCTGTTACTTCAGGGTCGATCCTACAACTAATTTGCAACAAAAGTGCCTCATGGAGGTCATTTTATAGGCTTCGTTTCCTAGTCATTTCAGTTTCAAGAGTTTTTCGACTTCACTTAAGTAAAATGGTCATGATCCTTCAATTTGCCAGTTACATTCCAATCTAAGGATACTATTGGGAAGAGCGCAGAATTTCTTTTCTTCTCAATGCAAAATAGAAAATTTGTATAGCATTTCCAACTGAAATTCAACCTTTTCCAAGTCATACTCAAACTTTTCCAAGTCAAATTCAACGTTTTCCAGCTCAAGTTCAATCGTTTCACCAATATTAGGGAAATTACGAAAAATATGCACAAGCCCTAATTGTCGAACCAAATACTTGTCTCCAACAAATTTGAATCAAAGCAATATTGGGGTGGCCAGATGATTTTGAAGAGCATTAGTCGAAAGAGGAGGAGAAGAGGACTGAAGGTTAGTTTGATTTTAAAATTTTTTGTAACTACTGAGTTTTGAACTAGATGCGAGAGGTTTGGATTCCAATCATTTTTTTTAAGCTCCATAACATTAAGCTGCACGAAAAGTTCTGTAGCATCGTTTTCTTCCCTAACTAGAAAAGTAAAATCAAAATTGATTATACCATTGGAACGCTCTTGAACTGCAAATGTTTCTTTACAGAGATACAAACAATTGGGTGTGGGTGAAAATGGCTTTAAAACATACCACAAAGTTCTACCAAGAAGTGGTAACTGACGAAATTTTTGCTATGGCGCAATGTCAGCTGTTCAGCTCGTTCAGCATTTCCAAGTCAAATTCAACATTTTCCAAGTCAAATTCAACCTTCCCACCAATATTAGGGAAATTACGACAAATACGTACAAGCCCTAAATGTTGAACCAAATGCTTGTCTGCCATTGGGAACTGGGCTGAAAACAATACTCCAAGCGCGGTAGGTAGTTGGCGATGGTATGCATAAAACAAAACTATCTTAAAATCAAAAACCATCTGGTTGTTATGTTTCGTTTTCTTTTTTTTAAGTGAAAAAGTCGAAGATAAACTTTTTAAAAGTAATATTTTTAATTTTAAGACTTTCAATATATTAATTATGTAAAGAAGTTATAAAAGTTTTTTTTTTTTTTTTCAGTGAAGGGTTGATTGTTTTTTTGTTGATTTCTTTTTTAACAAAACGTGGTTATGTTTTATGCATAAGTACCTACCTACTGCGTTTGGTATATTGTTTTCAGCCCAGACCCCAATGGCAGACAAGCATTTGGTTTGACATTTAGGGCTTGTCATTTCCCTGATGTTGGTGAAATGCTATAAACGAGCTGAACAGGCGAAAATTTTGTCAGTTACCACTTCTTGGTAGAACTTTGTGTTATGTTTTAAAACCATTTTCACCTACACCCAATCGTTTGTATCTCTGTAAAGAAAAATTTGCAGTTCAAGAGTACAACCCAGCTGAAGCTCCATCAAACCTTCCCTTTCTCTTAAACTTTCGACTAAAACTACTACCTATTTGCGTTAGTTACATGAGATGACATGATCCAATCATGGAGGCTGAAGAATAGAAAACTACATCTTATAGACGTTAGGCAATTCGTTTAGTAATACTGATTTCTATTAATGGAAGTACTGTGTACTAATGATAGGAATTCACCTGAAAACCGGAAATTGTTTGCTATGTGAACTCATTTAGAATCCCAGCATTAATTCCTGTAATTTGAACTATCAACAATTCGAAATAGAGTCACCATAATTCATTTAAGACTTCTGAGTTCTACTATGGTTGTTCTTTTGCATTTTGCACAAGGATTCATCATCATAATTAGTTTTTAATCATGGCTAAGTTGCTGCAATAAGCATCCATAAAACGCTTTGAATATTTTGAAAAGTAATTGGATAAAAATTATTGAAGAGCGCATATTGTCTTCTCTTACTTACATTTAATCTACGTGACTTTATTTTTTCTAGGTGGTTTGGAGCCGTTTACCATGGATGTGATGATAGTAGATGGAAAAAACAAGATTGGACCAATCTCGTATTCCGCAAAACTTGCCGTTCCTTCTATTGTTCTTGAAAATAACACTGGAATGAAAATGTTTCCTTTATTGAGGAAGCAAATAACTTCAAGGATGTTATTCTGCTCCAGTTCAGATGGGAGGGAGATTACCTACATTGTAACAAAGCCTCCAATGTTGGGTCAACTTATGGTTGGAAGTTCTTCCAGTGATCCAGTTCAAAATTTCACCCAGTCAGACATAGTTGGTTCAAAATTATTCTATCAACACACCACTCCCTTCAAAGAACTGTCACTAGTTGATTCCTTCACATTTGATGTGACTGCAGATTTTGTCGAGCCTACTAGGAACAATGTAAGTTACAATAGTTACTTCTGAGCATTGTTTATTCACTAAAATATTCATATGTGCATGGGAACAAGCCCTACCCTTCCACGATCCATTGAGCTTTTATATTTACATAAATCAAAAACCTATTAAAACACCACGAAGTTTTTAGTCCTTTTCGTTCGTGATCAATCTCGAAAATATTTGTTTAAATCCAGAACTAATTGACATCTCAAAAAGACAAAATGAACCCCCCCCCCCCAAAAACAAAAATCCGTTCATTTTGACATTCTGATTTCAATGTTACTTTGTCCATAAAGTGCTATTCTTTTATTTTGCTTCACTACTTTGGTTTTCAATAAAAGTGTAAACAAGTTCTGTGACCAGCCCTAGACGATTCGAACCATATTTCCTCAAACAACTAACACAACAAAAAAGAAACATTCACCTCCCCCAGATGTATGGGCTTAATCTACGCCAGCTAGGGAGTAAGAGGATAAATGGACCAGTGTGTAATACACCTATATGAGTTGGTGGACACTGGGATTTGAACCCAGGAGCACAAAATAAAAAACATTTCCATCCACTGCTCTACTGACTGAGTCACGGAGGTCTCAATGAAGGTGATTTCCATGCATAATGTTTAGATTTTGATTGATAACGGCATTATCAGCCTGTGGTTGCCTCAGCTTCTGCTGGTAGTGCTAGTGTCACACAGTCACCCACAGCAGGCTCCACTTGCTCCTGAGGTACTTGCACATCTTCTGATCGGAAAGTTGCCAGGTGATAACCGTCTGAGTTGATTTATTATATGCTAATAAACCTGAGGAAGTAACTTCAAACAGATTGTTCCAAAATGATCCCATATAAAACAATACAAAATGGAAACACTTTTGAAATTTGACTATAAAGATTTGGTATTTTATTGCCGAACAAAAAATGTATATTGATCTAGTACAAGGTGAAAGGTATAAATGTTATGCCTGCCTTATCTTTGCCTGATAAATGAAAAGCTTAGGTCCTGGCAATGTTATTCTGCCATAAACGAACTAGATTTGGAAGGAAAAAATAGCATTAATTACACCACAATTGAAGAAGAGAGTGTTGTTAGCAGTTCTACCACTGATATCACTGACAATCACTATGTTGGATTATTATGAGACCCTAGGGAACTTCAAATGATAGCTGATCATTTCATTTGAGCATAATTTAGCAAATATTTTCCAGATTTGGGAGACAAAGAAAAACAAAGCAATGACTTGCATGTCAGTCTGAACTAACCTTGACCTGATGCATGATAGTATGGATCATTCTTCAATCTTAAGAATTCTATATGCCCCAGCTGCCTCTAGGGAAAACAAAAGTGTCAAAGTTTTTCTTCGTCTCTACCTGAAAACAGGTCAGAAGTTTAGAGAATGCTCAGCATATGTGAAGAATTATTTCAACTGGACGTCACTCGCCTTTGATGTTCAAATGCTTTGGAGTAAACATCGTCTTCTTTCACCAAATGCTGAAAAAAAATGGGACTCGAATTGAATCCATCATCCACATTCAACAGAAAATAGTAAATGAACCGTTCTACCATGAACATGCCTCGACATTAATGGCGTGTCACGAACCTCCATAAATACCTTTGGGGGGATTCAAATGTTGCACTATGCAAATCCTTCCTCCTAAAATGGAGGTTCATACGCTTTAAATTTCGGTTATTGTGCACTGTTTGTATCTCTGACGTCACTATAGGGCCTTGAAATGTTTTTTTTTTTTTAATTATTATTTTTATTTATCATTCTTAATTTTAATAGATTGCCCTACAAAACTAATATCCACCTCAAATCCATTTTGACATTTCAACCAATTTGCATCTAACCGCTATATTGTAAATGAGATTATTTCTGTTTGTATTATTTGTATAGATTGTGTTCTTTGGAAGTGATTGATTCAAGTACGCAATAAAGTTGTTAGTTTCAACCTAATCATAGCATCCAATAGGAATTTGAAGCCCCCTTTACAAATCCTCCTTCCTAAATCTGGGGGGTTCATACACGCAAGTTTTGGTGTCTCTCCCTGAAAAGTATTTTTAGTGCGTATTTCGTCTGAATAGGTCGCCTTATCTAACAAGCAATGCTATAACGAACTCTTTTGTTCAGTATACTCAAATATTTACGCTCCAGTGGTGGTAAATCAGCATTGTAATATGATACTTGGGTGTTCTACTTGATTAATCCTCCTCTACCAGTGCTTAATGTAATCATTAATATTGTGTCCAACATTACATTAGTTTTATCAGTATGAATGGAAACATGAAAGTTAGGAGAAAACGATTAGTTTGTTTATAAATCATAGACGCAGCTAAGAGGTTCACTCTTATTTTCAGGTCTTCCAAATTGAAGTAGCTGTAAACTATGCTGGATTTGAAAAATTGTTTGATCTGTCAACTGCTTCGCTGGCCGTCAAAGAAGGTGGGGAAGTTGATGTTCAAATCAACAAAACTGCAATATTGGATTTTTTTCAATCCAGTCTTGGTTTCTCTACTCCTGCTCTAGAACTTACGTTGTTAGTACCTCCTCAAAATGGTGAGATTTGCAGCTCCGAAGTTTGTAATGCATCATCATTCATTTTCTCAAAATACGAAAGTACTCGTATTTTCTACAAACATGATCATTCCGATACTTTGAATGATTTTTTTGAATTTTCTTTGTTGTTATTGCCTGGTGGAATCTTGCTTTCAAACATGTCGTTTGTAGTGGATATTACTCCTATCAATGATCAACCGTTTGCTCTGATAACAAAAGATCCTCATATCTCTGTTGTTCAAGGACAATACGTTCATATTACAAAAAATGATTTGGTCACTGAAGATTTGGATACAAGCCCCGAAGATATTATTTATGAGATTATTAGTGGTCCTAATATAGGGTCTATATATTTACATAATGCTACCACTGTAATATTCTCTCAGAGAGACATTAATTCTGGGTTCGTGTACTATAAACATTCAGGGGCTATGCAACCAACGTCATTTTACTTCAGAGTTTCAGATGGAAAGTTTACTCCAGTATACACTGTCTTTCATATTTCTGTATTAAAAATACATCTCAATATTACTGTTTCAAAACAAATACTTCTCAAACAAGGGACCAATACTGCTCCATTGACTTCAGATGTTCTTACAATTTACACTAATGCTAATGTTATGGATATAGTTTTCAATGTTACTGCTCCACCCCACCATGGAAAGATCTGTATGAATTCTGATACTGTAACGAATTTTTCCTATTTTGATATTCAGAGAGGTGTTTTATATTACAAGCAAGAAAATATGAGCTCTTACGATGACGGTTTTGAGCTTTCTGCCCTCAACATTTTAGATAGTTCAGCAGAGGTTGGAAATATACGAATTCATGTAAAAATATTGCCACTCGTGACAATTGGTGATTTTTCAGTGACATCTGGCAGCCGGAGCAAGGTGGACCTAAGTGTTTTAGATGCCAGTCCACTAGCTAAAATTAGCAATGCCAATCCAATCTTCCGTGTATTGAAAAAACCAAGGTATGGTGCTCTCAAAAAAATTATCCGTTCTTCTGGTGAGTTCAAAAAGACCCGCGAGAAAGAAGTGTCCAAGTTTACTCATGAAGAACTCAAGAGTGGCCTTATTTATTTTTTTAGTAAGAAAAATGTAGATACCGTTGATGACCGAATACTTTTTTTGTTATATACTGACACTTGTCAGCCCGCTGTTGGGGAACTCAGGTTCAAAATTGTCAGTGAAGTGGTATCTACTACGGTGGGTCCACTCAGAAACCAGGATTCAGGTTCAAAGGTACAAGAGCCCGATGACGTCAAAATAGCTTCTCCCAATATGAGTGATGATTACTTGTTAGGTGTAACGTTGGTAACAGGAGTGGTTGCCTTAGCCCTTCTCATAGTTGGTTTCATCAAGTGTGGTTCTAAGCATTCTACCTATGATGATTCTGTGAAGTCAGATTTGCCTGACCCACTTCCCAGACCTCCTGATGATCTGTTGCCATCTTCGCCACATATTGCAATTTCGTCTGCACAAATCCTTTCTCCTCATGTTAATGCTAATGGTATAAACAACAGTTCGGCTAATTCATCCGAGCATGAGTTGAATTCACGATATCCCTACGGTGAGGAAGATTGGAATAGCTACTCGGAAAGTGTGTTACCTACCAAAGGAAATCCTATGCTTCGCAAAAATCAATACTGGGTGTAATTTTTGGGTGCTGGTATTTGTTGATTTTTATGTTTTACCCGTTTCTATCAATAACTTAGTTATGGTATCTCGAAAATTAGCTTACAGAAATTGCTGAAATAGTGTAAGCGATCTGCTCATTGTTGGACCACTGTGCACGAGAAAAAAAAGAAAAAAAATTGAATTTAGTAAGTACTGAAGAAGGGTTGTTATTCAATAGTTTAGTATAGTAAATTCATTCTACCTCCAGCTCCGCTGCTACGTATTAGACATGAGTTGTATTTTGCCTACACAATTAGGACCACTAGTTTCTACCCATAGGAAAATATATGTAAAGTAAACTACATTTACCTAACTTGAATTACTTTAATTTTGGGAATACGTTCTTTGCATTTTTTTTTCTACTTAGCTCTTTCAACTCTATTTTCATTGTTTGTTGTCGGGAGCTCAAATTAATTTTTGTATTATTGCTGTGTCGTTTTATTTAAAATTCTAATAGGTGGCAAATAGATTCTGCCAAGACTTATTGAAAACGTGGGTATACCAAAATGATTATTAGCTATGTAAAAATTGATAAGGGTAAACAACTTTTCTTTTAAATTCACGCTCATGGATTGACTATTAATTTCAATCACCTAAATTACTTGTGTCTAGGTAGTAAAATTTGATATTTATAGAATAAACCATTAATGAGGGGGTTAGTATCCTCTAACTTGTTTGTCTTTACATTCAACTCCCTCCCATGGAAAAGTAATATTTACCTCATAGGTACTCCTATACACGTCACATACAAAGAAATTATATTATTCAGCTGTATGGAGTCGAATAGAGAAATTAAATGTAAAGTTTTTTGGATGAGGTAAATCTTGTTCTTAAATGAATTCATGTCTTGACTATCGTTCAGTTATATTGTAAAGTAGTCCCCTGAAATATCAACTGATCCTCCCTAACAAAAACATTAAAATTCAAAAGGATGGACGAGTTCTGTTTGGTCTCATCTCTCATGAAATGGCTAATTGTTGAAATTATTGAGGGTTTGGCGAACACTGTTAGCCTGAAATTCTCAATTTAAGGGGTAAACCCCTATTTTAGGACTGAAAAATAAGAAAAGTTTTATATTTTCAAAATAATCTGGCTATTACTTTGATGCAAACAAACCAACCAAGTGTTTATTGTATTATAACCTGTGTTCACATGGAACTGTGTTTGATCCTATTGAAATTTCTTTCACGACGTGTATATATATGGTTCCAGATCTGTTTTTGTCAGCAGTACCATCATTTCAGGGTAAACTGGCAACTGGAAAGATCAATATTATTTTCATAATGATAATAATAGTAATTCTGCCTCGCCATACTGTATCAACAGAAAATACAGGTATTCGCATCAAAATTATATGTTAGTGTAAATTTGTTTATCTTGAAAGCGGGTATATTGTACAATAGTTGTTATTGAAGAGAGTAATGTTTACCCTTGTCGTAGGTAACTTGAAGTTGTGAATGAGTGTGATGTAACAATCATTTTATACTACCCTAAGAGATTAGCTTTTACATAAATGGAGGTTTTATATAAGATATTTTGTTTCAAAAAACTGCTATAGGAAAATTGCAGTTATTCTAGATCTGTCTACCTTAGGCATAAGTACCTTCTTGAATTTTTAGTTGAGATTTTAAAGTAGTTGCCTACTGGTTGTAGATCGACCATTTTCAAGGTTAGTGCAGTATAAAGATGTTTATTATAATATGCGAAATACAGTTTTTCGATTGAATCGGGTCCCATGAGAAACCTCATGTCAGAGGCTCCCACTTGGAAGCTTAATTTTTTTAAATGTATTATTTATTGATAAAATTGAAAGATGTAGTGGTTTACTTTACTGAAGATGTAGTTCTTTTTTATAACTCACCGATTAGTCAAGTATTTCATAAAAATTAATTTATTTTCATTTCATATTCAAATGTTCCTTGGAAATTTTGGCATCACTGAGTATCTTTAATGTTTTATGGTCAATGATGTTGTTTGGGTTCTTTTTTACTTACACTTATGTGCCTAAATAAAATGTTGCTCATTATAACTGTGGGTTGTGCATATTCCTAGTATTTATTAAATATAATTACTCTGTATAAATCATTGCTGCCAGTTTTTTTCTTGACTCGGATCCATCCATGTCTCCTTTAAATGAGATCTGAATCAACTCAGATTTAATATTTTATGATACCATGGATATACAATTACTGGTGGCATTATAATCAATATCAAAACTCTCGGAATTATTTTAATGGAATACATGATGTACTTTTAATTTTGTAGTGTTGTTTGAGTTTTTGTAGCAATTATTTTGGATTCGAGTCTGTCAATCAGACTATGTTTGTTGTTATTGAAAGTCGTTAACCAACTCTCAATTTCTATCAAACCCTTTGAAAGACATGCTATCACGAGTTCCTTGCTGAAGTCTTAATTTGAATGATATGGTTGCCCATGGAGATTCTTAATCCAAGTCTTGCTATAGTGCGCCATGCGCATCTTATCAGGTTTTCAATTGAGAAAATTTGACGTGGGAATAAAAATATGAAATGTGACCTTCAAGCTTAGGAACTATAAAAAGATAGAAAATGAAGAAATAAAATCATTGCTTTGCCAACTCTAGATGAGTGGCTGGAGCTAGAAACTGTGCCCATAAATACTAAAGGAAAAATTGCCTGTTGGATAAAAAGTTGGTAGAAGCTGTAGTGATCCGATTTCGGCATTGCGTTCTCTTCATGAGAAGGGGCTGAAATAGGTAGCCAATTTTCGTTCCAGTATAATTGCATGGATTGCTACCTCATTACTTGTTGAAAGTTGTTCGCACATTTTTAGTTAGCACGGGAACTTGGTTGGACTTTAAAGCGATTGATCTCATTGCAGTTTGATTTGAGTAAAACATTAATTGACACGTTTGTCTATTTGCAACCGTCCATTGAAGTGAGTAGGTTCCCATTTCCTCAAAGTTATTGGTAGCCATATCATTTCAGTCTCAAGTAAAATGTCATATGTGAGGCAGAAAGTGGAAGAAGTTCTTGTCAGCTTTTTCTTAACATTATTTTTAACCCACTTATATCTTATAAAGCACTAAATGCCAATGAGTATGAGTACGTCCCTTGTGCCAATACTGATACCAACCATCAAGATATTTGGTCTTCGTCTACATGTTGGTATTCACCTCAAAATGAGCTTTATGAGGTTCCTCTTCCATCTGCCCAACATATGAGTCTGACATTGAATTTTTCTACTGTGAATTTTGTCAAGCAAAAATAGTTTTTTAATCGACTTACATCGGCAGAAGTGAGGTAGTATTCCGAAAATCAATCGTTCACTTTTTCATTAATGGACAGTTAATAATCAGAATAAATCAATCATACTCCGAGACTTGTATCTTTCATTCATTTAGGACAAAATTATAGTCCGTGTTTGCATGGTTTGTTCTCATCCTCAGGATCTATTAGCTTCCAAACTCTTAATTGTAACACTTATTCACAAGGCGATGTTTCTGTGATACTGTGTCCAAATTCCGTGTTGGTTCATTATTGGAGACCAAAATGTGTATTAGAGGATTGCGTTGTTGGGCTTGTCAATCCTTATTGCTGTTTGAACTGTCGACATTTGTTAAGTCGATTAGAATTTCTGACTCAAGGTTAAGAGTGTAATACATTCATACCCTAGTGAGTGAAATTTAAATAATTTAATTATAATAATCATTAAATAGTTGAATAATTGTAAGATTACATTTTTGAACGGATATAATACAAATAATATTACAGGAGGTACTTGAGTACCAATAATGGTTGTGAAAGAGTTGCTGGAATAGATACTTTTGTATTGATTGTCATATTATTTTACTGTTGATCTTGAGGAGATATGCATGTAATGGTGGCAAACGTTCGCTTGTTTTGTGCTACACTGCGAACTCTATACTCATTCCAGGATTTAGTCTTACCAAGATGGCTTGTGATTTCACTTTGTTTCCATCCTATTGTTGTTTGAAAAAACTACGATTCTCGAATCTGGCTTGGTTTTAGTTCCAAGATCCAATATTACAATGATATTATATCGCTCTATATCTTGGGTGACCACTAAGTTGTATTGTAAATACGATACTTTTCTACTTTGCTATGATTTTTTTAAGTTAGCAACTTCATTAGTTAAGTTATTGTTAGATCCCTGTAAGCGAAATGAAACTGGTGAAGTGAGTAGTGGTGGGAGGGAGGACATGTAGATTTGTTAAATAACCAATTATATAACCAGTTATAGTTGATGAAAATACGTATATTACTATACGTATACATTATACTTTTTGAGGTGGTTAACAAATGTTACGGTATATTCTATTATATGAAAAAAGGGTCCCCTCATCAAACTTCTAGCTTTACGTCATTTCGACGACTTTCCAACATCATTTTAACACGTTGTTGATTAGCAAAAGTAACTGGCACAAGATAATGAATTAGATTTTAGACAAAGTTTATCTAAAAATACAATCACGTACCTCCTTCCATCCATTTACATTCTGACCGCTTTGAAAAACCACGTGTTCCTCACATAAACGTTTCTCCAATATTGATTCGTACACTTTGAATCATCCGTTGTTTTTCTGCAGTTGATAGTATATCTATCTGGCATAGTGGCAAGAAAAAGTCGTCTCGGTACCTTCAACTCCCAAATTCTTCTGTGCTGAGACATGAAATTTCATTTCAATTATTAGTCAGCTTTATGTTCATGAATTTACAAACAATCCATCGTGCAACATGAAAAAAACAAAATTGTATGAATTACGTTTAAACTAAGATTTTTCACACTTTTTTTTTTTCAACATTAACCATTATCATGGTTAAAATATTTATAGAATCCTGCTGTTCGTCCCCCCCCCCCCATAATAACATTTATTTAAATTTGAACAGCTTTTAGTGTACCAAAACTCTATAGTTAAACTTCCACTTTCATTTGAATGTCTTGAAAACTAATTAATTTCATCAAATATTATATCAACCGATCCAATAGCAAAAATTAAAGAAAAAAACAGCAACTTTCGAGGTGGTTGTAAAGGAGAAAAAATCTTTTTATGGAGGCGTAAAACAGTTAGTGAAGGTCACACCATCCCTTTTAAGTTGTATAGAAATTCGCTCAATTTTAAGTTATCGTAGCGTAGCCCTCTGGAATTCATCTAATAGTAGATAAGGCTAGAAACTCAGATTGTGGAATACAGGGGTAAATGTAAACATAAGCTAATCCTCAGTGTTAACCTCATTCATTCTAGTAGAGTTCCCTATAAGATCACTTGATAACAAAGACAATCTTCTTCTCTGCTTGGTGGCACCATTATTCTGATTGATTAAGTGTGATATCATCACATGAATATAATTGCGTAGTGAAGTTGTAAAATTCCTATTAACTCCTCTGATCAGTTCTAAAATTTGGATAATATTACCTATTTAAACATAAATTACTACCTATTATTAAAAATATATACTCATTATCATGTAAAGTTAAGTCTAGTTAGGTTTCTTGAACCTACCTTTATAAATATCACATTGGGTTTCTTATGCTGATTCAAAAATGTTTAAACTCAAGTGATTTGGGTCTGTGAAACATCAGCGAATGTTTTGATTATGATATGAAGGTATGAATGATCACTTAGCTTTCGCTGAGATTTGAGTATTTCAGTGCTCAGTAGGCAAGTATACTCGAATAGGTAGTAAGATTTTTTCCTCAAAAAGGTTGATATTGAAGAGATTTACCTATCGGAATTGGGGCCATTGGAGAATAAACCTTGCGGTGGGTATTCACTTGTTGAGCTTTAAACTTATCAGTAGTTTTGATCAAAATATCTCAAACTGGGAGTGCTGTGGGTAATCAAAACGTTCAAGAGCTGCGAATCGCGAAGCTTCAATATTTTATTTGAAATATCGCTTGAAATATTCTTTGTGTAACAAAACCATTTTTTACTACTGCTCAAAACAAATAGCTACCTAGTATGAACGTAAGAATAACTAATTATCAATGAATTATGTGCTTTAGTAGCGGTTGTGAACTGTAGGAATGTGATAATGTATTCGGTAAACATTGTACACTTTCTTATAAGACAAAAAAAGGAGGTCCTAAATTGAATCCATCGAACCGTAACCAATGGTATGAGGTATTTCCATTGGTACAGACTAGAGAATACCGCCAAACCTCAGGTGGTTAACTTTCGTGAACGTTATTGTTGTGACTTTAGCCTTAATAACATAGATTTTCCAAAATGAACATAGAGTATGCCTTATCCCACGTGAGAGTGAAATATTGTAGTGTTTAGGTATTATTTCTGGGGGACTGTTTGTCCTCTACTCGAACAGTATTCACACAATTTGTTGTTAGGTCCTGTGCGTTCTGATCTGTCTGACTTCATTGACTCTTAGGTACAATTAGAATGAATTTCCACTAGCCAGAAAAACCCCTGAATATAGATTGGTAAATATAGTAATGCATTTTTTCAGATCTAGGTATTGGTGTGGTTGTTACTATAACGCCATTATTTTATGGAAGCTTGAAATCACTTACGTTTCTTGGACCAATGGTACAGAACCAAATACAGTGACACTGTTATCAGTACCTACATGTAGTTATATGTAGTAGTTTCACGTATTTCATATAATGTATATATATATATTCGTAGTTATTTAAATATAATTTCAAAGATTGATTATCAGATCCATGGAATATTGAGTTCAATTCTATTGTCTGGTCCATCGATTCATGTTTTCATACGTGAGTTTTAATAACAACTATAAACATAGAATTTTAGGTTTATGGGTAGGTAGAGTCTATTCAATCTCCTTTAATGCTAATGATTTTTTTCAAATTAATTTTTTTTTTATTGTCGTATAGAGCAAAATCCTAACCATGCCAGATTCGAGAATTAAAACCTTGGCTTGTAAAACAAATTTTTCATCAAAACATCGCGTGACAACGTTCATGTGTTATCAAAACATCGCGTAGGTACTTATTTTATTGGAAACGAAATTAAAATTCATTAGAAACATGTATGTCATTCGTTATACATAGACAGCTTTCTCGTATGTGTACTTAGGTGGAACATGGAATCAAGATACCATTATTATAACGTTGAATACCTTCTACCAAAATGAAATGATGCAAGGTTACGAGAACAATTACCTGCTATGTACACAAGAGAATGACTCGTCCATGATACCATCAAAGCTGTGAGTTGTGATACAGACGTTAGTGTAACATACCAATGTCACAACCCAACTTCCTTGTTTAGTTTCCTCTCGAGTTCTTTGTCGATGTGTAGAAGGTAGAAAATGAAAGAGCCCCGTTCCTAAATGTCGCTTATTGCTGTGACTAACAAGACAATTTTTATTTGTTCCCCTCGTTTTCCCTACTGTTGATGCTTGCAAACAACAAAATTTGTGTATGCTTCGTTATGACGTTGAAAGCGTTGGTCTTCCTATTTATTTTTAACGTGTTACTGTCACATTGGTGCTTGTTGATTTACTACTGTTAGTTTATCCTGCCAACTGATAATTTGTCTAGAAGAATTTCGATTCTTCCATGAGCCTAAATCATTCAAATCGATCGATCTATGAATGATATTGTGTATAAATAAATTAAAAATAACTACTTAAGTATAGAGATGCCAGCTGTTAAAAGTCTGTGTACCTTTAGTTGAATAAATGTTGAGTATATACATTATTTATGAATACAAATTATATGAATACTCTTAATATATGTATATGAAGTTGTAGAGGTTATGTTGCAGTATTTTGAGAGCAACTCATTTATTTACTAGTGGAATGCTGGGCAACGTCTGGCTATATAACTTTAATAAAACAATGTTTTTGACGTTTTTTCTAAAAGATGTTCTTTTTTGTCCTTTCCTTTTGTCTCATTTAGCGGATTTTCTTGGAAAAAGCGATTGCAATGGCTGTGACATTTTTAAAATACTAATTTTCTCCATTAAAATTTGTTTAAAATTCTCCAGTCTAAAATTATTCCTGGATTTTAACGCTAATTTTTATGTGTTTATAATCATTGTCCTCCATTACGCAGGTTAGAATGGTCGGTAGACGATTTATTCATCTATACAATACGGGGAGAATCCCAGTTTACAGAATTCAATGCAATATTGAAAGGATTGAGCCGAGCAGTATGATAATTTGAGGATAAAAATCAGAAAGAAACACAACAAGTACTATTAGATGAGAGGTGATTCCAAGATTACTGGCCTCTTTCAGAGTTCACATTAAAAAGAAAATTCGGGGTTTGAAATGGGTTCTGCCACTATTTTCATTGCTGAGGGGGCCCTTCTAAAGGCATTTCAGTGATTCAGCAGAATTAGAATCAACTTTTTAGTTAAAATTCAGCATATGGAAATTCAAAACTGTTACGGTAATGACACCTCCAATATCAGTTCGTGATTTCAATAATCTTAATATTCAGTACAGTAGGGTATGAACATAATTCAAATGCGAAATATCACTTATTTGTAGAAGCAGTCAACTTTCTCAATTGCATACAAAATAAAATAACGTCGAAATTAACATTCTTCCAATACAATTAATATTCATTTATTGCAATCAGAGTAACACGTGAAATGAACATTCTTCTAATCCAAATATAGTATAGCAATTTCAGTCTTTCAATACAAACATTCACAGAGATGACCAGTCTTTTTTCTGCGTAACTACAGTAATAAATACATTCTGCTCCCAGTAAAATATACTGACTAAGGCCAGAGTTTGTGACTTCTGTTAAGTAGAAAAGCAACCTAACTAAGAACGAAGAAGTAATAAATTCGGATTGTTGATACATTGGCAAAGGACAGCTTTCATGATCACTTAAAGATCTAAGTTATCACACATAATAATGAATAAAGCAGGGGGCGTCATGACGCAGACTGCGTCATTGAAATTCTTGGGGGAGGGGGTAAAGTTGATTGAAACAGTGTTTAACGTGACGACATTCAAAAATATATTACATCACTCAAACTTAAATAGTAATGAACCTCGTAATTAATTTAAATAAGGTTTGTTTTTCTATCTGAATATACATATATAAATGAAAATGACAGTGCTCAAATATTGTCCCTGATTTTGGCGCCGGCATGCGGCGTGGTTTTCAATACCTACATAAATCTTTTAGTTTTAGATAAAAATCAGAGGTGCTTACGAGCATTTTTTACATTTTCGTTTTAGAAAGGGGGTACCAACTTACGAGGGGGGGCTGGTTCTAAGTTTATGAGGGGGGCGTGCGTCATGACGCTTAGGGGGAGTGAGCACCTCTGAATAAGGACATTGAAACTTCGGCATGCAAACGTTTCCCAAGAAGAAAACGCTAACCCAAAATTATCGTAATAGGTACTGACTATGCAAATATATGTTCGTCAAACTGAGGGGAAGATGAAGTAAAATCATGTGAGCCCCATGTTGAAATTCAGGAGTGCTAGGAGGGGTGCTCATATTTGTCACAACAGCTTTTCTCATTCGGTAATTTTTAGTGTTCCTTCTCCAGTTTTTTCGTTTCTGTCTTTTCTGCCTCTAACTCAAACTACCCACCAATTTTCCCTGCTTCCACCTCTCTCTTGTATCTTATCTGTTCTTTTGCTTCTACTGGACAATGATTCCAGGTTCATGTAATTCGGAAGCGAAGCATCACTGAATTCCTCATCATCGTCCGTGAAACAATAAAAGATTACCTCTAAAATTTGTTTTGGGCTCTCTCGATACCATCCTCTTAGACACATGAGTAGGATTCCATACAACTGAAGAAAATTCGAGCTAGCTGCCAACCAAAGCCACATACAGCTGGCGGAATGGAAGTGTCTCCTGGAAACGTTTGGCATTCCGAATCAAGAATCCGAGTCGCTGCATAGCATTTGAGACCATGGAAAAAATATGCTTGGAGAAGGTTGGTCTATCATCAAATACGATTCCCAGGTCTCTGACTTCACTAACCCTACTCGAAGTATGGCCAGCAATGGAATAGGATGATGAGATCAAGTAAAGGGTATTGAGCAACATTTCTCCACATTAACCTCAAGACTATTATAGCAACAATACTGGTACAGACAATCGAGATTTTGTTGTAAGCAACGCACAACTGAGCGAACCTCATGGAAGACCTTAACGTCACCCGCAAATAGCTGGTAGCTCACATCATCAAACACGTTGCACAAGTCATTTATGAACAGTAGGAACAATAATGGCACCATGTGCGAGCCTTGTGGCTCTCCCGAGGACGCAGCAAATAGGATGGAATTTGCCTGGCCAGTGGGGACGAGTGAGATCCCAGAAAGGTACGACGAGATCCACAATTGATCACTCAGTTTCTCTGGGGATGCTCAAACGATAAACCCTAATTTTCATTTCAACTCAATGACATAATTCAACTTGAATTCGGTAGTTGGTTTGAGCTTGGACTTCAAATAGTTCCTAATCATTCTCATTATTGTCAATATTGGGGGTTGCCAAAGCACATGTGAGTAGGAACAAACATCTCTTTTGATGTCTTCCCCTTGTAGATGGAATTAGCTGTTTACAATGAGGCGCAATTTTTGTAAGCAACGCTGCAACATTATGAAAGATTTGATGGAGTGAGTACAGAATGCGTTGAGCATTGAATGTGAAATGCGAGAACTCAAAAGATTAGCCAGAATCAATCCTTTTGCTTTTTGAGTTTTGCTGTAGGTTGCGGAAGCTTTAGTTTTATTTCCTAGTGATAAAAAAAAGTTCTTTCTCCAAATTCAAAATGTCCTCTCGCATTTTGCGTTCTAGACCATTCTGAGCAACTTTCGTTTTTGCCTGTCTGCTTGCGTGCCTGTCCGTGTGTCCGCTGATCGTTTCAGTTATCGTTCGCTTTTCACAGTTTTCATCCAATTCGATAACATTTTCAGAGAATGTGAGGGTCAGGTCAACATGACATTCCAGCATTTTAATGCTTTTCAGTAGTAGGTATGTAGTTATGTGTGTGTGCATGTCATTAAATACGATATATGCGCGTAAATATAGAGAGATTTGCATCTCGAAGCGAGAAACGGGTGAAACTACCCATGTAAAAACATGGAGTGAAGCGCCGCTGACCATTTGCTTGTTTACTTCGATACACCTATATTTTTAACGAATCTTCTTAGAAAATGAAGCCATTGTGTAGTGGCTCCAAACGTTTCTTTGAAGTTAGCTATCTCAAAACCCGTTTTGAGGCGTTCTGAAAATACTCGTGGATCTTAATGCTTATAAGCATTAAATATAAAAATACAGGGTGTCGCAGGATACATTCCTTGAGAGATCGTTTTTTTTAAACTCAATTCCCGAGTTATTTCAATTTTAAGATTTTTTTCCTGTTTTCGGCTCAACTTCACTAAGTTGGTCATGACTCCTTTAATTTGCCAATTAAATTTAAATCTGATGATACCGTTGGGAAGAGGATGAATTCCCTTTCTTTTCAGTGGAAAATAAAAATCTTATAAACATTCTGTGCAGGTGAAAAATTCTGGAATGAACTTATGAATTCTGGAATCAACTCCGGAATTCAGAAAACCGATGATTTCCTTCTCAATAAAGTGATTTTTTGGGCCCCAAATGGGGCAAACGAAGTCAAATCAGCATATGAACATCACCGCCCGAAAAACAGTGCTAAGTCATATGCCGCACTTGAGGTAGGTACCTTCATCTCAATTCGAACGTGATATCGGGTTGCTCATCTTCGCACGCTTACTGGACGGGTTGGGCTCGGCCAACAAATCTAGTAGGGATCAAACTTCCATTAAAGTTTGCGTTGAAATCAAAACTGCAATACAAAATTGGGGTTCCCATTTGAAAAAAAAAAAAAAAAACGAAGTTGGCGTCGACTGCACACACATGGACAATGACACAAAGTGCTATTTTGTCATTTTCCACACTATAATATGCGGGAAAACTATGTAAAGGCGTTTGTTCTGACTTTTTTGAGAGTAAATCGGGTGAGTGTCCCAGGATACTGAGCTGTCAACTCAGGGGTCCATCCTACACAAAAAGTGCCTCATGGAGATTTTTCGAGAGGTTTCATTTCCAAGATTTTTTAATTTTGTCTACTTGACTTCACTAAAATGGTCATAACTCCCTTACTTTGACAATAAAATTCCGATCTGTGAGGCGATGGAATGATATAGATGCCCCTTCCATTGAGGTCGATGCGGTAAAAATGCTCCGTCACGCTTAGAGGATGACCCAGACGTTTGAAAACGTCTGATTCATCTCCCAGGGCGACGGATTCTAAAATCGGGAAGGGGCCAACTAACCATATCCATCACAAACCTAAGGAAACTATTGGGAAGAGCGTTTAATGTCCAGTCCTTTCAAAGCAAAAGAAAAAGTTTATAAACGAGCTTAGTAGGTGAGAAATTGCTCCAGAGTGACAATTTTGTCAGTTACAACTTTTTGGTTGAACAGTGTGGTATTTTTTAAAGCGGTTTTTGCCCACACCCGATCGTTTACATCTTCTGGAAAAACATCTGCAGTTCAAGAGCTTCCCAACTGTCGAATTTAAAAAATATTTTACGATCGAAGATTCCAGGAAGAATAAGGTTGTGTTAATTGGCTTAAAATAGAAATATCTGTTTCAAGTTTTGATCAGTTGGATGTGTGGCTCAGCGGTTAAAAGAGCTTCAATATTCACTTGAATCGTCTTCTTGGGATTTTTTTCTCACTGAAAACAGGTTGGCCACCCATTCGTGTTCTTGCAGAATTGGAGGATATTAGTGCGAGTGGGACTACGCCAAACAACGATGATATTCACATAACTCATCAGTCAAAGTGATTCTTTCAAGATCCTGTCATCTTCTTTCAAGATAAAATCATTCAAAACAGGAAAACTTGTCCACCACTTTCTTCTGAACAGATTCAACACAAAACTGGATTTTTCTTGTAGGTTTGTGAGCTTCAAAAGTTGTGATAATCCCTTGCAGTCAAACTCTCATTCAGTTTCTTGAAAATATCTGGTAATTAAAAAGTAAACACTGTCATTTCTCATCACTAAAAAAGGTTTTGATATTGTGGGCCATCCACTTAAGATATGTCATCAAATTTCGTTTTCGGTATTCATTATTATTATTTAATAATTTTTGTAATCTACCAAGAAAAAAAGGCCAAAACTTTTCTTCGAAATCACTGGAGCAAAGTTAACGAAATTTCTAGCACCTAGAACAATGAACCC
The DNA here is from genome assembly GCA_031894815.1 of Creontiades dilutus. Classification (NCBI taxonomy): domain Eukaryota; kingdom Metazoa; phylum Arthropoda; class Insecta; order Hemiptera; family Miridae; genus Creontiades; species Creontiades dilutus. Next base: position 1,066,854 of record JAVIWC010000324.1, read on the forward strand.
CGAGGGATTACATTTAAGGATTAGGTAATCAATTAAAAAATCGTGATGTTAAGAACTTAAGAAATGAGAGGGTAGGTTGTTTGTTTTGTTCAGATATAAATTAGTCCCCTAAATTGAATGAGACCGCTTGGGCTGAAACTGTGTGTGTGTATGAGTTTCATAGCTTGCAAATTAATACATCATCTTTGTCTACAGACATATCAGTCTGCGAATGCGCAAGCGTGAAATCCACTAATCATCATTCCCTCAGGTTATACAGATTCGATCACGCTCAAATTTACAGGGTAATCAGGGACAAACGGACTGATAATGTCATATGAATTTCAACGTTTATGATTTTCTCAGCTCCTCTCTCTTAAGCTTAAGGTTCCTCCCCTGATTTATTATTCAATTTACTTGTATATACAACGTCAATTGTTGCACTAAATTGAAGTACCAAGTATTGTTTAAACGTCAACTGTTATAGTCGAAGTGGGCTTGGCCGAGCTTAGGTAAATAAATGCATACAACGAGAAATCCTCTAACCATCATTTCTCTGATTCTAGAGATCCGACAGCCCTCGAATTTCCAAGATAGTGCGGGTAAAACGATTTGATAATCTCATACCGATTTAAATGCGACATGAGCGTTTAGTCCTTGTAACAAACCTTGTTCCTACACTTTTCAAGCAACTTTGATGACATTTTCAGGGAATGTGAGAGTCGGGCTGAGGATGATCCCCTATTGATCACAAATAAATACACGACTCTACGCATGCACAAACGTAAAATCCACCTATCATTTTTCAGGTTCTAGTGGTCCGATCGCGCTCAAGTTTTGAAAGTAGGTGGCGATGAACGGTCTTTCATTTTCTAACCGAATTAGAATTAGCATGACAGAACAGCAATACATGTCGATCTCCCTCTAGAAGGCGCTGATGTCCGAAGGATCTTGTCCCGTGGCATTTTTCGTCCCGTGAATCGTTGTAACCAAGGGTAGTAGACTGTAGTACTACTACCCTTGGTTGTAACTATCTTATATTGTTCATCTTTTGAGATTGTTTGAAGCGTTTCTATGAGCTTCACGTTCATGGTACCTAGATGGGGAAATCAATTCCCACACCTTACATAAAAGACTTTTATCTTTTTTTCCATTAGCACTAGAAGAAATTGTTTTAAAAAAGTTTTTAAAATTAATTAATTGTTTTAAAAAATGACAAAATCATTATAATGAATCATTATCAGTATTTACACACTGTTTGTGAGAATTTTTAATTTTTCTCGGTGTTTGGACCTCTTAGTTAGGGATGCCCTGACCTAGCAGAATATTTCTAAGAACACATTTTTCCATACAGCTGATAAGTCTAAAGAGTACAATTTAATACAAATATAATTAGATAATTTATGAAAATTCCCTCATCTGACTGTTCTTTTAAGGAAAATCGTATTTTCTCCATCAATACTCAATAGCGGAAGAATCTCCATTTTAAATGAATCACCCTTAGGGGTTAAGCACTTGACAACCGTACTTGATCAAAGGTCCGAGAGCGCATGAGGATTGAATTCAATTATGAAAGGTAACTGGGTAGGTAGGTGTTGTTGGGGGGCGTGCCTAGGGCTTATGGCGTCGAAGGTAGCTACGTCATAACCAACAATTGAGACTCCCCATTGGACTATGGAGGCTCTATAATAGAACAGTTAGCCCGGCCTCATAAACCTAACTTGATCCTGCTGATGGGTAATAAATTGATTGACTTGACTCTTTGATAATTGGCTGCCTCATCCCATCTCCCTTCTTCAACGAAAACTGATCAAGTGCGCGTAGATAAAACTGGATCGAATGTCTCTTGAACCCTCAAGGCACTTTTCCATGAATCTATCGATTGTGCCGTAATAATAAAGATAGGTATGTCAAGTTGCTTAAATAAGTAATATCAGGTTTACAAGGAGCCCTTCGCTTCATGTAAAAACAAAAACCAGACCGACCGAACCCACAAACAATTTTCTATCTCAACTCAAGATTTTTTATTATTACATTTTTTTTTTTAAATCCCTCTACTTGAGAGCAATTTTTCGTTCCAATTTCAGCAAAATTTTCGGAATCACCGTTACATTTTCTGTATGTCTAATGCATTTTCATGGTCAAAAACTTACTCTGAAGACAAACACAAAATGTTCAACATAGAAAACGAACACGTTTCAAAATACTTAAACTCCATTTCCACAAAACCAGTTGAAAGGTGTCAAACTTCTAGAAAACGATCAGTTTTCTAGAGGTATGGTCAATAAAAAGGGAGTAAGATGGAACGTTGTCTATATTTCCTTTCTTAAATAATGAGTTACACAGTTGAATCGATTTCTACTGTTAGATCATCATCAGTAACAAACATGGACTGAAAGCATCACTGAAAGCACATGTTATATAGGCCCAGGTGAAAGGAGAATGAATCCTATTGGCTCAGGGAAGTGAAAGGGATGGGAGGACCAACCAATGCCACTTAAGGCGTACAAAGTACTGACACAGGACCACAAACAGTCACATTGTGGAGAGGGGGAGCCAAACTTATTGAAAGAACGAACCCATTGGTGAATTAATTAGGTACTTTTCAGGGTCAACCTCATTTAAACATTTTTCTGACCTATCATTTTTAACAATTTCGAATTTTTCAAACACATCCAACATACCTCCCTTTGGGCAAAAGTGAGGAAATTCTACATGTTGCCTGTTTGACAGATCAAAAATAAAGCTATGATTGGACTCATTCAGATGACTTGCAAATTCCGAATCACCTTTGTTGTAATTTTATCCTTAACCGAAACCAAAGAAGCTCCAAGATTATTTCCATTTTGAACCCATCATTAAAACCTCTGGACGACTGAATTTTACCAATTTAATCTGATTTGTACCCAACCATTAACCCCAAAGTTCGAAGGGACTGGGAAAGCGAATACAAAAGTTACAACAAAGGGTCGTATAACAAGAATGTTCAGCCCTTAATTCCCAAGAGAACCTGGTTTGTTGGGTGGTTTGTCAATAAGTCGTTGTGCAGAACCATGATTCGGCTGCGAAGAAATCATGGAGTTAGCGAGGCGTATTTAAACCGAATACAGCCGTAAGTACTACCACAATACAAATTCTCTGAATCAGATATCGATCAGTACACCGGAACATATAATGATGAAGTGCCCTTCATTTTATACCGAAAGAACCCTATTATTTGACACTATTATTATTAATAATTTAATTTGACAACCATTGAACTAAATAATCTTAATTGGATCAAAAAATGTCAACATATACAGGGTGTCACTTAATGAACCACCCTTTCTAATTCCGTTGTTTGTGGAGCTATCAAAAAACTTGTTGAAGTAAACCCCCCTTATTTTTCGGCAAGAAATTCAAATATCACACTTTTGCGCCTCGCGCATTCGCACAAACGCCCGAAACGCGCACTAACTTTCTTATTTCAAATGGGAACCCGAATTTTTTTATTGCAGATTCGGATTTTTCCTAGAATTTCATGAAAATTTTACACCTCAATCAATTTTTTTTATAGCGCGCAACCGGTTCAGCGAGTACGCAAAGTCGCGCAACCCCAAAATGGTCAAATAGTGGATGATGGTGAACTGTAAAGTTTGACACATGAATTTTCATTGTTTTTAAACGCTGATTCACCTGATGTGTTTTTTGATTTGACTCAATTTTTGCGGTATAATGACCAAAACTTGTTTATTTCGCGTCCGTTTTTTCATTTTAGGCCCCTGTTTTCAGAGTGTTACGGGGCTTAATTTTTAAGTCTGGTTGAAAAATTTAAAAATAGGAGACTGAAACCTTCTTCAGTGATCAAGTGAAAAACCATCTTGATCTGAGAGTTGGAAGTCGGCATAAATTATGGTATTTCACGCGAAATCTTCTGAATAATGCAATCTTGGTATACCGAAGGGCTACATCCTAGCAAGAGACAACGATGCAAAGTTTACCCCCTCGTAATAGATGAAGCAGTTTCAGCTCGGCCAACAAATCCAACTCATACGCACGCAAGGTGTCAGCAGAATGACAGACACCAATGTGTGTGTATGTGTAGCTTTGCAAAGAATGCCCTGCTTTCTACGTGGGAAACCCAGCTCAACTTGAGGGTGAACAACCATAGAGCTTCAGTGGTGAGAGGTAATGACGATCTACCCGTGAGTCGGCATGCAATGTCCCATAATGCACCTTTCAATAAAATAAAATGATTTTTTGAACCCCCTGGACAACGGTATTATGCCAGCCTAAAGATGAGAAAAGAAAAACTAGCTGATCGAAGAATCTGGAAACAGGGCCCAACAAGAAAAAAGGGAGAACCGAAGAAATGGAAGAAAAGGGGATCGAAATAACTGCACCTTGCAATACTTAAACTTTCATTCATTGTTAGTCATGTTTTTTCTGTTAGTAAGGTAAATGAACGACAGTGCTGTAGTAATATCCCCTTGAGAATTTAGTTAACATTGCTTTGTTCTACTGTTTCTCTTTTCTCTCTCTCGCTCTCTCTTTTTTTTTAAATATAATTTTGTTGTTTTCTTTTATTAAGGAGTGTAAACTAGTGCTAGTAGGAGAGATAAATAGTAAACGTCGATTTTTGAATTACACAAATTGAATCTGTTGCAATTTGTGTAATTCAAAAATCGACATGGACATCCCCGTTTCCTCCAACTGATTTTGTGCTTGACATCAAGTTTTGCTTGAAATTAGGGCCTTTCAGTTTTCTTTTGTTGAAGAAAACTCATTGCTCGTACAGTGCAGAAACTAAAAACAAAGTTATAAAAACAAATCAGACTGCAGTAATAACGTTTTGAACTTTCAATTCAAGATTACCCAAATCAACCCCCAGGTGACAAACCAGGTTCTTCCCCGTACTCTTCATTTGTTATAATAATGCGGCTGTAAAATGTTAACCATTAATGCCAAATAAAAAGGGAAAAAAATATAGCTGCAGCGCATGTGACACAGGCCGCATATTGAGGAGCCGATCCCTCCTATCTCCGCGTCCGCTGTCCTAGGGATGGGACATCGACATCGATATTATCGAAATATCGATGTTTTGCTTCGATATTACGATGTTTTGCCATCGATGTCACACATTCGATAATATCGATATATCGATGTCTTGGCTTCGATAACATCGGTTTGGTTTACTCTTCACTCACAGAAAAAAGGCCATCTAGTTTGCTTGCTACCTAGCGTGAAAAAAAAACATATATATTAATAATTCTTTCAACTGCTGTAGTATTAGCGAATAAAAAAAAACTATTGTTCTCGGTCAAAAATATTTAAGATGAGAATTGTTAATGAATGTTTGCATCAAAATCCGTTTCAAACCATTCAAAATCTACCGTCAACAGACACCAAAACCACATTCCAGACAATAACTCTCGATAGAATGAAATTAAAAGCTAACATTTGCACAAAATACTACCTAGGCTTTCAAAATACCAAGTTTGAAGATGGGCACAATCGCCTCAATCTAAAGGGAGATTCGGGGCATTTCAAATGGGGGGAAATTACCCGAAAAACCCCAAGAAGGTGACCCTCTTTTATGAAGGTTTTGTCACGCTGAACACGATGGTGAAATCGGATTGGAGATATCTCAATCCGTTCAAACTAGAGCATTTTGAAGATAATGAAAATATGAGATTCTTCAGCCTCCAAAAAATGAGTTTTCACACTATCCTCAGAATACTAGCAAGAAGCGAACGGTAGTAGCGTGTAATAAGGATACTGTTAACTTATAAGGACATCAATATCGAAAACATCGATAATATCGATGTCTTCACCCGACATTGGAGAACATATAGATGCCGCTCATCGACATCGACATCGATATCAATATCGATGTTTAGTCTCGATGTCTCATCTCTACGCTGTCCTCTCCAGCAGACCAATATGAGTGTACAGACCTAAAGATGCGTTTCACGGAATTTTCGGCCTGCGTAAAAAGACGACAGTGATAGAATTACGCAACGCTATGAAGGTTTTAGCCTTGTTCATTAGTCATTTGAGTCAGCGCCCAGAGCCGGAGCCAATTTGTCTGGGAGATCTTCGTAGTTGTGACATCTTCACTCTCTTAGTTAGCGCAATAGCTCAGAATGAATGAGGCCCTCGACAGCTTTGCGGCCCCTCAGGAAAAAAAAGAAAAAAAAAGAGGAGCGAAATAAGGGCGTCGCTTTCTGAGAACTGGTCCATCTTTATTCGTTCACCCTCGCGTTACTTCATCGTTTCTATACTAAACGATGAATGTGACGATGTCCAGGATTTTCCGTAATCGGGTTTCCCGTTGTTTCGACGATCTTGTTGAGTAGGAGATACATGAGAATTATGTAGATGAGTCAGTTTCCTACGACGAACAGCAGGAAATTCATTTAGAGTCGTAAACCATATTCGTATTGAAATCAGGTTAAATACAAGTGTCGAGTTTGGTATGGCACAAAGCTCCTCGTATGTATGACTTCATAGTGCATTTTTAGGGTACATTTGGATCTTTAGATACGTTACTTGAAGTACTAGGTACTTGAGACAATGTACTAATGTTTTGCAATAGTCGACGAAATTATTATTGAGAATTTTCTACAGGCGTTTAATTTGTAAAACAACGAGTAAAAACTAGGTAACTATCTACCTACTCAGTACTCACGATTACACTTTTTCAACGTAGTATCAGTCCAGTGACGAGTACCACAACATATCTTGGAGTTCAGCCCCGAAGCTGGAGATCAGCATCCAAGAGCAAAGTGCTTAATCCTTTTCAAAAGCTGAACTTCCTGTGAGTAATCCAGGAGCATGAGAGCTTCTGAATTCGTATGCTTGAGCATCCTCCGATCTTACCGGGTAGTCGGACGAAAATCCAAGGTGAAATCTTGATATACGATCGTAGAAGTTAATCATCTAGTTTTACCTGAAGTTCTTGAAGATGTTCGTCATTTCTCAAATAGCAATGAGCGTTATCGATATACTCGTAGAAGTACTTTATTTTGGAAGTTTCGGATCATTGGACAGGCAGGCATCAGCACCGTCTCTTACAGTGGCACTTTGTTGTCGGGGGAATAAAAATGACGAGGTACAGCTGCACAAGACGCAAAACCTTCGAAAGTACGGGCCAAGTACAGTTACATGTACCTACCTGGCAATTCCAATTTTTAGCGAGTGCTGGAACGTGTATGTAAAGCGCTAAAGTACGTGTACTTTTAAGGAGAGCGAGAGTGAGTGGGAGGAAGGGTTCGAAATTCCTCACCACCATTCTACCTAGTATTCTAGATCAAAAGCGGGAACGTACTAGTTGTAATCGAAGTACAACTACTTGCTCTTCCCACTTGGACAAGTAATATCCTGGTGTAGCAAAAATAACAAGTACAAATGATTGTGTGCTTGTACTTAGAACTTCAATTATAACTACTTGTACTTACTAATTTTATTTAAATTATAAGTACATCAGGTACAAGTACTCGCGATTTATCGAGTATTGTAAATGTATTTTGTACTTGTAATTACATTTTTTCCCAACTCTGGTTCCAAAAAATATGTCAACAGGCAGAAGTGGAACTAAAACTGATCCTGGAGATGAAAAACATATAACGTGAGTGGAACACACTCATATTCTAATCTCCTGGAGGTCTATTTTCCACTACAAAAATGATCTGGGTACTTCTGATGCCTTGGTAGAACCGGGAAAATTACTAGAAAGTATATTTTCTTGATATGGAGAAGAAACCAGTGGAAACAAAAACGCTCCTGATAGTAGATTGAGTTTGTTCATTTGGTTGCTACATATTCTTAAACCAAATATTCCGACGGTTTATAATCAACTGGATTAGTAATGTAGTACATTTTAGTTGGATTTGTCGTAAAGCAATAATTATATTAATGAGTGTTATAGTCGTGGAGGACCAAGTAGGTGCTACATTATACCATGTACTACGTGGGTTGGCCATAAGAGGGGTTCACAAAACAGGTCTCATTCCTTCGAAGGATCGATACCACAACTAATTTGCAACGAAAAATGCTTCCCAAAGTCTTTTTTTTAACGCTTGTATCCAGAGTTATTCACAATTTAAGATTTCACGGATCCTGATTGAGTTTTTTGGTACTGCCTCCTCCAACTCTTCTCTTCCGTAATGAAATTCGAAATTTCCAAGGTTTGTCGATCAACTACAGTTAAATCGGGATTGAACAAAAAATAATCATGAAGATCCGTTGAGAATTACAGGCTGGGGACATACACAGGATCTTTTTTTATTTTAATTATTTTTTATTTATAATTTTCAATAATGACTTTAACCCCCACCCCTCTCAAAAGTTGTTGGTTTACTTTTCAAGATAATATATTTCATAAATAAAAATTAAAAGCCGTACGAAGCTTTTTTCCGAAAATACCACAGGAAATTTGACAAAAAATTTGCCTCAAAAATTCAACATCCGGGATGTGACAGTGATCTTGGCATCTTGATCAATAAACCTTAAGGGCTTAAAGAGTTTTTTGTTGGATTAAGCTAGAATATAGTTTTCTGAATTGAAAGAGAGCACTCGGGTTGTTGTACGATCATCCGTTCGCTCGTCGTTTGAAAACCCTGGTCTTCGTGTGATGAAAATCGGTCGTCTACAGTCAGGTAGGTGGTCGAGGAGGAGAGCAGCGCTGCAGTGGCACTGCAGCAGTGCCCGTTCGACGGGCGCTCAGGTATTTTCCTTTTGAATCCAATCACGAGGTATGAAGGCGCAAAGTGTCGAGTTTAGATAATGTGCCACAAACTTCATCTGATATGCGTAGATAGGTGATTTACGGAGAAGGGCTCTCTATCGAATACAGAAATAATAAATCTCTGTGTAATAATTTGCAGGGTTTTTCTCACGTTGTCCCACGCCCAGCTGGATCAATTATGATTGGGATCTCTCTGCTGACGAAGCCTTGGTTAGAGGGCAGTCCTAAAAACGAATGGTGTCTACTTCCACTAACAGACCCCACTAAGTTCAGAAAAATCGTCATATTTGTATTTTGAATCCTCAAAATATGAAATTTTGGATCCTAATCCAATGTTTGACAATTTTAGACATCTGTTGACCGCCCTTGCTTTAGGGGGACGTCCAATACAACGCTAAGATACTTAACATTGGCACTGATTGGCCGTGTACAAAAGAGCGGAACTTTGACTGTTGGAGAAATTCGCATTGATGAAAATACACTATTTTCGCACATATAATCTCGGGCGAAATGAACCACAGGAGTCCTGTGGATAACCGGCCATAATAGTCGAATCTAACCAATCAAAAGGTTGAGATTTCGTGCCAAACAGGCAGAGGGGCGCTTTGTTAGGTAACTGATTTGTTGGGACAAGTGGAAAGGCAATGGAAGAGGGGTTCAGGAGCACTTATGAGCCTCACCTCCAAGAACCTCGCCAGAAGAGATGGAGAATTAGTTTTAGTGTTCGGAAGCTTGTGAGTGAAGCTAGATTCAAATAAGAAACTACGAGTCTGCCAAAGTTGGACACTAGCTCACTAATTTATTCTTCTTCTTCCATGGAACCACAATCCGCGGGGGATCAGGTCCTCCTGGAGTGATGTCTGCCAGTCATCTCTGTTATTTGCTGGTGCTCTGTAGTTACGAATTCCCCGTATGGACCGCTCACCTTCCCCCACACCACCGATCCACCGCAGCTTTGGTCTGCTCAGCCTTTTTTTTTCTTTTTTTTTATGAATGGTTTTGCCCAGAAGCTTTTGAGGGAACTCTTCTGGACTCATTCTGATTTCTTGTCCAGCCCAACGGAGTCTTCCAACCTTTGTCACCCTGACAATATCCCAGTCACCGTAAAGGCCCAAAATTTCGGAGTTCATTCGTCTCCTCCAGGCCACCTCCTCTGGGCCAAAAACGGACCCCAGAATCCTACGGAGAACCTTTATCTCATACTGGCGCGGTTCTTCCTCACTTTCTTTTGTCTCAGAGTCTTTGGTTTCAGAGCCATACGTCAAAACTGGTCTTATAAGGGTCCTATAGAGGCGACGTTTAGTAGTTCAACAGTTGAGGGAGTCCAAAATAACATTGGTTTTCTGACTGTATCCTTCTGCTTACTTCAGCTCTCATCATTTTTAGCATTCACGAGTGAGCGGAGGTAATCAAATTCAGTAATAGCTTTGAAGATGCAGCCATTCACTTGGACTGTGTCAGGGTCAGGCCTGGAGGGGTTTGCGGCCATGTACTCGGTTTTTGACTCATTCCCTTCAAGGCCAAAGCGTGAAGCTGCCGCCTGAAACTCAGTGAATGCTTTACACATTGAGTCAAAGGTTCGCCCACCAATATCAATGTCATCTGCATAGCTGAACAGTTGAAGACGGTTCCTCCAACCCGTATGTCTGTAACTCTGTACTGGATAATTTATTACCTAGCTAAAAGCTAAATGAGTTTTTAGCTATGATTCTTTAGTTACAGATAAATTAGCTGTTGCTCGACAGCCACTTTTTAAGCTAAATTATATATTATTTGTATGGTACAGCTGAAGCTATGGAAAATCAGCTGGCAAGAGAAGCTAAACGCTAATAGCTTTAGCTCTATCTTTAAGGTCAACAGGTAAATTGGAAAATATTACTTTTGAATCTTGGTACACCTTTTTTTTCCTTCAAAATCAAAATTTCGATTCGCATTTTGCTTTTCAAACCATTTTGAACATACAGTAGAGTCATACGGTCATACGACCTTCCGAGTTATCCGACTCAGTTAGTTTAGAGTTATCAGTTACTTCTGAGAAGACTGCGAGATTTGGCGGTCAGAAAACGGCAAACAGCGGCCAAACAAAAGACAATCAAGAACTTTTTTGCCCAAGTTTTATCTATGTTTCACGACATTGTTGGTGATTTTAGTAGTTTAGGTACTTATTAATTGTAATACAAATGTGTTTTTCTTTACTACATTTTCGTAGTACGATTCAAATCTTTTTATTCAGCTATTCAGTATTACATTTATTGGTGCAGTTTTAATTTTTGAATAAATTTAAATAATTTACAATAAGGTTGTTATCATTTTCTGTATTATCCGACCTTTTCACTTATCCGACCTTGCCGCGGCCGGTTTAGGTCGGATAATCGAGACTCTACTGTACTTCGTAAATGGTCCCCTATAAGTTTCATCGCTTACATATCGGTCTGCTCACGAGGCACAAGTAAATTACACTCACCATTTTCTCAGGATCTTGTGGGGCCATCTCTGTCAAGTTTGTGGGGTTGTCGCGAACAACCGTTTTAATGAATGAACTACACATCAGTATCATCAGCAGCATCTGCGGATGCGAGGACTTGGGGTCCTTCTAAAAAAAAGCCTAATTTCTACGGGTTTTATCCGATTATGTTGAAATTTTCAAAGAATTCGCTGGATAGGCAGTAGGGCCCCCATGAGATGGATCACTTGTAAATCAATGTGAGAACTGATGTATTTGATTTGTGAGAGATGAAACTCATAGAAGAGCATCTACTTCATAATTCGCACATTTCCTGACACTTTTCATCAAAATTGGATGAAGATTGAAAATTAGACTTGTTACAAAGATTCCATGTTTGCGCATGCGCAGTAGATACTAGTGGTACTAACATATTGAAATGTAGATGAGTTCACTAAATCGGTGTTCTTCGACCACCTCCCAAATTTGATCGTCCACTTTACGGTCCCCTTCAATCTTATGATTTAAAACAACAAAATAAATCAAATTAACCGATATCACACAATTCCAATACTTACGGAGCTCCGTAGGACATTCACACCTTTTTCCATCTTCAAGTCCATAATTTTTATTACAGTCCACTGAAATTTACTTCGTCTCGAAGAAAATCAAGGAAAGGGGCTCTGTGTGGAAACGTGTCGATGGAGGCAGACGATATAGTTGAAGGGGAGTCGAAAGTACCAGCTGCTGGAGTTTCCGAATTTATCATTTTCGCGAGGATGCTGATGACCTCAATGGTGTTGAGAAAAAAAGTATTTCGCAGAGAAATTTCTGGGCTCTTGACGACGTTGAACTGAATGTGGGCCTATATATTCTACCAATTGGTAAAGGTTCTAGATGGTACTGGACGGGATCTCGGATAGGGATGTCTATAAAATATACCATTTCATCAACATCGATGTAACAACAAATGCGGAGATATAAATGAATGTCGAAGAGTTTTTCGTCTCTGAATTCGGGGAATTGAGTTCCATAACATTTTTATAGGTTTAGTAATTCTTGGTGCAGATGGAGTGTTGAACGTTACTTGTTGTTGTTCAAGAATTTCCCAGGCTTCTAATGATATATTACTTCTAATGATACGGGGATGGGGATGTTGATGGAACTGCTTCACTCAGAAGAAGAGCACAGGCGCCTCTACACCCACTGGGCAAAATGAAAAAGATACCTGATAATAATATGGTCATTCCATACCCAGACTTGTTCATACTTGGTGCAGTTGCTCCCTTTAACGAATAAAAATGGTTCCTCCAAAAATGAACGGTTTTGGAAGCTATAGCAGTATGATATTTTGACGATTTTTTATGACCTAAACATGGTTTTTTGACTATATCTTCGGCTCTAATCGATCAAATTAAACGTACATGGTCTGATTTTCTTTGTGATAAAGTAAAAACGCAACGGACCCAGCAGAAAGCCCGGTATGGGCGTCCGTTTTGTTTGTCGGGCGGATAACGTCCGCAAATATTAAAAACGCGATCCTAAAAAAGTCGCTAGTAGAATTAGGCGTTCGAGGTCTTAAAATGTTTGTAATTAATTGTTTTACAATGCCCCCACCGGGGTTTGTGTGTTATTTCCATTTGACGGAGTTATAACGATTTTAACGGCTATGCAGCGCCATTATTTTACTTTGTTTCTCCTTTTATCGATGTAAATCTGAATTATCTCGAAAACCGTTCGAGATATCGAAAACAGTCAGGAGAAAAGTTGTAGCTCTTGAAATTTCCATTCGGATGGACTCTTCCACTCTTCCATAGCTCCAACTGTTTACGAGCTATGAGCAAAACAAAGTCTGCCCATTTACGGGTATGGATAAGAAGGAAGCAGTAGCAAAAAGAGTTTCATAGTCAGTACCGCTCTAATTCTACCCATGAGGTACAACACCAGTTTGACCCTTAAAAGTTGTACTTTTCATCTTTAAAACGGAAGGGTCCCCCTGCCCCTTTCCCAGAGCGGCGTGACCGGCCTCTTTCTTAAGATGCAGGAGAACAAGTATTTCGCTTGGATGAATCATCACAAACTTTAGTATTTGCATGAATATCACAAACTTTAATGAAAAACAAACCCTAACTACGAATAAGCTTGGGTTGATGTTGATCAATATTGTAGGAGACAATATATCTCAACACGCCCCCGCAACATCAACAGAAGAGCACAGCAGTCCAAGACGCCCCCGGAAACCTTGGAACTTATGTCCTGCAAGAGGTTTAGTCAGAATGTCCGCAAGGTTCTGATCAGTAGGACAGTACTCCAATGCGATTTCCCGTTTGAGGATGAGATCCTTAGCATGGAACTTCTTCACATCCAAGTGCTTGATTCTTGCGCTTGCCTTTTCATTCTCTATGAACTTTATGCAGCTCTGGTTGTCTTCGAATATAGGCGTTGCATCAAACTGAGGGTAACCCATGTCGCTCAAAAGTATTCTAATCCAAACAGCCTCTTGAATACCTGTTGACGCAGCGACAAGCTCAGCTTCTGTGGACGACAGTGCAACTGAGGACTGCTTTTTGCATAACCAACTCACGCTGCTTGAACCAACTCGAAATAAACAACCGCTGATTGATTTTCTATCTCCTCTTTCACCCGCCCAATCAGCATCCACGAAGCAGTTTAATTTTAGATTGTCTGTTGAACTCAATTTCAGCCTAATTTCCTTTGTCGACTTCAAATAGCACACTACCCTCTTCACTGCATTCCAGTCACTTTGAGTTGGCTTTTCCACTCTCCGTGATAAAATTCCGACCGCAGAACAAATATCAGGTCTCGACGTTACTGCCAAGTACAGTAGAGAACCTATGGCCTGACGATACTTCCAATTATCGGACAATGGAGTAGACTCAGCTGTAGAACTCATGAATCCAGCTTCCATCGGCGTTTTAACTGGCTTGGCATCTTGCAGATTGTATCGTGCAGCTAACTCAACAATTTTTCTCTTTTGATGCACGAAGAAGTGAGGACCACACTGTTCGATTTCCACTCCCAAGTAATTCGACGGCGACCCCAAATCTTTGAGTTCAAATGATGACGAAAGAATGTGAAAAATCGAATCTACATCTTCCTTACGCCCTGCACAAAGGATATCATCAACGTGAAGTAGCAAATATATGTACACTCCTTTTTCTATTTTTACATACAGACAAGAATCAGCTTCACTTCTTCGAAAACCAATTCCTATCAAGACGCTGTTAATTTTTTCGTTCCATGCCCTTGCTGCTTGTTTTAGGCCGTATATGCTTTTTTGTAGTTTGCAAACCAACTCCCTGTTATTTGGATCTTCAAAACCTTCAGGCTGTGTCATGTAAACGACTTCTTTGATATCTCCGTTAAGAAATGCAGTCTTCACGTCAAAATGTTTCACACACAACTGCTTGGACGCTGCGATAGTTAACAGGATTCTTACCGTAACAGGGTTTACCGTAGGGGCAAAAACTTCGTCATAGTCCTCGCCATATCTTTGTAAAAAACCTTTAGCGACCAATCGTGCTTTGTACCGCTCTACTTGTCCATTGTTGCCATACTTAACCTTAAACACCCATTTAGACCCCACAGCTTTCCTTCCAGGAGGTAACTTTTCTAAAACCCAAGTTTTGTTTTGTATTAAAGAATTCATCTCCTCTTGCGCTGCCGCAATCCACATTTCTTTTTCTAGGCCATGCATATTTTGGATTTGTTTCCAAGAACTCGGTTCGAAAATTTTGGTTTGATCCGCATCAGCAATTAAAACATTGTACCTTTCTGGAGGAACACCCTTGGTGGTTCTAGTAGAACGTCTAACTGCCACGACCTCGGCTTCTACATCCTGATCATCACGAACCTGGGACTCGAGATTTCCTACAACAGCAGACGGTTGCTGCTCCCCACAGTTTGGCTTGGACACCAAAGAATCTGATTTTGGAGTAGATTGGTTGAGTATTGCGACAAAATACTCTGGAACTGACAAATCATCATTGGTGAAACCCACTTCTTTCAAAGCCGAAGTTACTCGTCTAGTGTCTTCGTCTAGCTTCCCTACAAACCTGACATCATTTGAAGTTACAAATTTCTTTTCACCCGTCAGCCAAATTCTGTATCCTCTCGTTCCATTAGGGTAGCCAACGAAAATCCCCATTACTCCCCTAGAGTCATACTTTCCCTTATTTGGATTTTTGTCCAAAACGTACACTTTACTTCCGAATTGTCGAAAATAAGATACGACAGGTACTTTTCCAGTCCAGTAGGTATATGGAAGCTCACCATTCAATGCATCGGAAGGGCACCTATTGCGAATATGAACAGCTGTTGATACTGCCTCAGCCCAGAACATCTGTGGTAGGTTCGAATCAATGAGAAAACTTCTTGCCATGTCATTAAGAGTTCGGTTTTGTCGTTCAGCAACTCCGTTCTGCTGAGGGGTTCCGGCACAGGAGAATCTTCTTTGTATCCCGCAGCTATCTAAAAATTTGTTGAATTCGTGATTATCATACTCTCGACCATTGTCACTTTGCAAAAACTTAATTTTTCTGCCTGTAAAATTTTCGACCATATTCTTGTACCCTTGGAATGCACTTAAGGCTTCGCTTTTTTTCTTTAAAAACCGTACCTCTGTCCACCTAGAGAAATCGTCAATGAACGTGATAAAGTAATATGACTTACCAAATGACTGAACTCTCATTGGTCCACATAAGTCAGTGTGAACTACTTCCAGCAAACTTGATGACCGACTTCCTTCACTTCTTGGATAAGAGCTGCGGGTTAACTTTGCCTGAATACACGTTTCACAATCCTGGACTGACTCATTGGGGTTTGCTCGAATCCCTCGTGCTAGGTTTTTCCTGATGACACGCCTCAAGTCATTCAAGTTCAAATGTCCAAATTTTCGATGCCACTCCAGTAGAGATACATTTTCATATACTCTTCGAACACATTCCACTTCTTTGTGCTGACGGAGGTAATATAACCCATCTATGCGGTCAGCGATCAGCTTGATTGTTCCTTCTTTGTCTTGTACAGTTGCGGTGTCTCTGTCAAATATTACTTTGTAGCCTTTGTCGGTCACTTTTCCAACTGATATGAGATTCGTTCGGAGCTCAGGTACAAAAAGCGTGTCTGACAAGGTTAACTTGTTTGAACCATTATTGAGAGGTACCACAGCAGTTCCAATCCCTTTAGATGTTGCATGCGATTCATTTGCTAGGCTGACATTTCTTGCACATTCTGGTCTCTTGAAGAGCTTTTAGTTCATTTGTCATATGAGAAGTGCATCCACTGTCAAAACACCATCGAATAGATGAATGAGGATACTTGGCTTCACTTGTCAGTAATCCGAAATCCCCAGCAGCGTCACTAATCACCGCTTCTGACTCTTCCCTAAAAATGCATTTTGCTCATCAATATCGGACCCTTTGACGCATCTCTTTCCGCGCTTCGCTTTCCTCTATTATCTTGACCTTCAGGGCTTGAGGGGACGGTAGCGAATCTCTTGATTCAATCGCGATTCGAAAATTTTCAAAATCTCGTGGCAGGGAGTACAACAGCATTATCGTGAGAAGATCGCTATTTATGACAGTGTCCATATTTTCAAGCATGTCAACTACGTCGAAAAAATCATTCAAATGGTCCCTTACATCATCTCCTGGTTTCAACTTTTTCAAAACTAAGCTTTTCAACAATGACGCTTTTCTAGCTGGTCCTTTTGACTCGTAAATTTAACTTAGTTTATCCCATACCTCCTTAGCAGATCTACAGCCTCTTACTTGCTTCAATTCACTCGAACTAATGGAAAGAATGATGTCCGCCTTAGCTTTTCCGTCTGCCACCTCCCATTCTCTTGCGGCCTCGTCTTCTGCTGGCTTCAGTATATCTCCATTAACATAACCCAAGAAGTCATTTTTCGTTAATAACGCTTCAACGTGCATCTTCCATGTGTCATAATTGTCCCGCCCCAGCGGCTCAATTTTAAGCAAATTAGCGCTCATTTTTCGCTCAAAAATAAGTCTCAAAATCTGTTAAAAAGGAGAACAAGTATTTCGCATGAATATCACAAACTTTAATGAAAAACAAACTTTCCCTAACTACGAATAAGCTTGGGTTGATGTTGATCAATATTGTAGGAGACAATATATCTCAACACAATCGATGAGAGTTCTTCATAATCTTTTTGTATCTAACTTACTGCAAATGCGATGGCAATTGCAAGTGTCATACTTGCATTCATCCTCTCAGTAGTCTCCTCCTTGTATTTTAGTTAACTTTCACGTTTAACTATGAATTTAATTTGTCTTATTCTATTGTGTACTCCCTCACGGTTCAATTTTAGAGAATCTTTTGGATGGATCCTGACGTACTTTCACCCTAAAACCTATACATCCTCAATTGGAATGGCAACACCGTCCAATTATAACAAAGTGCAAGTTCTTCAATGAAAGGGAGTTCTCATGTCCTAAATATCTTGCTAGTTCATTTTCAGCTCGCGAGCTCATTTTGGAGGAGATCAAATTTGAAAGTCCTTGTAACTCAATCGGCAGTACAAGGTGAGCTTGCCAGAGGAGGTAGAAATGAGGGCTTAGAAATGAGAAAAAACTTGCAGCTGCTCTTAGCTGGCGATTGAGTGCACGGTGATGACGCAGTTTGAGCTTATCTGGATGATTCCCAACAGAGGGAAACCGCCGAGACAAGCGATGAGCAAACGAGTAACTGAGAACCCCAAAAGTGATAAATAGGACCAAACTGTAATGAGGAGTTGAAAGGGAAGAAAAAAGAGGAGAAAAATTGGGGATCTAAGATCCGAAATAACACCCTACGTACGCGCCTCTTCTTCAATTTAGCCACTAGCTTTCAATGTGCGAGTTGATTGGCGAGGTAATGAAAGAGAAGGCGGCTGAATTAGATATGGTTAGATTAATTGCAGATGTCTGAAGGGTCGGGCTCTTTGGGAGAGGGTTAAACTGACGAACACGTCTGACGTCAGCTGCAGAAAAAGCCTCCCTCCCACATTCCTACCCCCTGGTCTTCTCTTCGCTTCTCTTCGTCTACTCCTTGTGGGATCTCCCAATTAGTCTGGCCTTTCACCATCGCTCTGACATGACGTAACTATACACTGACCTAGCAGGCTGGTTTTCTTGGAAGCCTGAGCTCTCCCTCCACTTCCACCACCTCCTCCTTCTCCTCCTGCCACCCACAACGACTGATCTTCCAAGCGCCTGATTTGCCTCTTCTCAGCCCGCCCTCGCTCTGCCTTGGGTCGGAAATTGGAGGCTTTTTTTGCGCGATTTCCGGACCCCCTTCGAGTGAAAACAGCTGAAGCTGGCGCGAGGCTTCAGCAAATAAAAGTAATTTATGATTATGCAGATAAACGGGTTACGCTAGGTTATCAATTAAAACACACTGCCAAGGAGATGCCACAGCAGCTTCCTCGTTACAATCAAAGTGACACCATTATAAAATAGAAAATAAAGAAATCTTCAGATGAAAGATGTTGAGGTAATTGCGTTTCAAATACAAGTTGCTTTTGCGGTTACTCGTCAGAGGCGGGCAGCAAAAACAAAAATAAATTAATTCCACGTAAGCGCATGCGCACAGCGTACCACTGATTATATTGAGATGAAATTTGTATGGGGACTCTAGAGGCTTATGGCTGTAACAAAGAAATGCGGACAGACAGACAGACACGGAACCAAATTTGTTCAGTAGGCTATGAAACGCAAAATGCCAGTGGAAAGTTTGAATTCGGACAACGAAAATTTTTTAGCTCTCGAAAGTGAACAGAAGGCTCAGCTTCGCAGACTCAGAAGCAAAACGCAACGCAGTTGAAGAAAACTTGGGCTGCAATGACATCACACACTAGCGGTCCTCGGAGAATCACTGACCAATCAACGATCCTGGGAACGGTCTGAAGTCGATAATTGTCGGGGCAGCTAAGCTAAAAGTCGATAAAAATAGGAATTGGGAATTTGAATTTTTCGAATTGGAAATTTCAGATCAAGGCGAGGATTCCCACAAATTTTGGAACATTTCGCACGACTTTTGCGTTTTGTTTGGATTGTAAAATTTACGTTATTTTGTAAATATATATGTTTTTTTTTGGATTGGAAAATTGATATCGATTTGCAGGATTTTCGAACTTTTTGCATTAGAAATTGGAGATTGTCCTACGCAATTTGAGATGAGACGCAGTGAGATGAGAGATACCGAAGAGTTAGCTTTAGCACTCTATTCTTCCTAATTCGAGCTCCTCCGGAGACCCTTTAGTACCCAGTTCTATGGTTTCGGATAGTTGAATTAAATCTGCGCTCAAGTATAGTACAATTTTATCAAGCTGTACCGAGTTCCAAAAATGTCCACGTCAATGTGATAGTATCATTAGTAGCTATTGCGTTTGAGCGAAAGTGAAATCCTTGTATCAAGTCTGCGGCTCTCATCCAGTTTTGATCAAATCCACAGGGAATGTGTGGGTTTGGCTGTAGATTCTGGCAAATTCGAAACAGATCTTCTGAGGGTGAAAGGAGCTCCCGTTGGTTCCATCATGCAGATTGAACTGCTGAGGGCTTTTTTGGTACCGTCGTATTATCACTCTCGTTTTGAGTAACATAAAAAAAAAAAAAAAAATGGCAGCTTCTCAAAATTTACAGAACTTCAAGGAAAATGTTCAAGTCGCATCATGATTCCTGCAGTCCCTGTCCCCAATCAGCGGCGAGGGACGGTGGTTTGGGACTACCCGAACTGTGTGAACTCATCTCAGAACTCGGGGAAAAAAAGATGGAAGCAGGCAAAAGGTGCACTCATGGGAGAAGAAGTACATTCAGCGGAACGGTGAATAAGACTTCTGAGACTACGCTCAACTACAGATGGGCTACGGAAAGGGAGATAAGGAGCAAGGAACTCGCTGACGTTTGGTAGAATGCAGGTCCAGAATGGTTCTCTATTGACAAGAGTTCGGGACGGTCAATGAGAATATTCTGTCGAAGAGGATACCAGTAAAGGAGAACTGCTGCGCTTGTCATCCAAGTATGTAGATTGGACAATGATCAGCAAGGCATAACTGCGCTGTTGGCCTGATTGCTATGCTATGGACAAATTAAGCATTAGGATGTTCGAAGTAAGGTGCATATAAACAGGCCAGACCTTGTTGTTAAAACACCCTCAGGCTGTTGGATCATTTTCGCACAGGTTGTATCTGGGACTGCAAGGTACTCGCTGGCAAGTGTACATCATCGAAAGAAGATGAAGTACACCACCATAGAGATTCGTTGTGCTGCTGCTGAGACCGTGGGTGCTGAAACTACATAAGTTCAAGTGGTTGAGGCAACTATTACATGGAAGGAAATGTGCTATAACCAATCTGCTCAAGATTGAAAGACAGTGAGTTTCCCTGACTTCATTTCGTGTTGGGCAACTCCATCATCCTCCTTCTCCAACCTCCTTCTTAAGGGGAGTGTTTTCCTTCCTCAAGATATTAGAAAGAATGTACACGTCTTTCAAGTTCGGAAGCAGAAGTTGGGTTGTAATTTATATTGTAAATGTTTGCAATATAATCCAGGGGAGGACGGTCTAATAATAAGAAGATGCACGATATTATGACCTCATGTCGAATTCAACACAATCGTATCATTAGCAACTACAGCTAATGCGCCAACTCGAAATCCTTGTATCGAGACTAATGGCTATGGTCCTCATCCAAATTTTATGAAACCCACAGGAAATGTGCGGGTTTGGCTGTAAATGGTCCCTAATGAATTTCGCCGCTCAAAAATCAATCTGTCTATCATCATTCCTTTTAGTTCTCCAATCAGTAACCCAATTGTATCGTCATAGAATTAGCTCAATAGACCTGCTGTACGAATTAACAGGTGTCTTGACTCACCAAATTGAAGGTGTTAATGTCTGCTGGAACATGTACCATGTCATTTCTGTCCCGCGAATCGTTATAATAAGGTTATTTTGGACAAATGAAGGTAAAATGTTAATGATAGTTGGGAAGAACGGTCATTAGCCCTTGACAATTATACTAGATTATTATTAGTTTTATATCTTGAAAACTTTAGCATTGAGATTGAAATAATTAATCTCATATCTACAAGATTTTCTCATCATTCTATCCGCTTTTGAATTAGCGGGAAATGCACTCCGATTAACCTTTTGAAGAGCTTGACGTAACATGTCCCGTGAATCAGGCCCATTTCGCTGGCCCTCCTTTTGACTCGATACTGTTCTGAAACTGTGTAAAGTGTTAGTATTTTGTTATTATATGTTAGTATATACATTACTTTCATTTGTATACCCTTCTTTCATCTCATGTATCTAATATATTAAATGGGGGGCCAGTGAAATGTTATCCCCCCACTAAGCTAATTTTCATTAAAAAAAAAAAAAGCTCGATCGCTAGTATTTTGTCAGTATATGTTGGTTTACACATTATTTTTATTTAAAAATAAATATATTAAAAGTGTAATTTTAAAGAAACAAATGCAGTTGATAGTCCTATCCGATCAAGAAAAAAGGATTTGAACAATGATTTGATCAAGAGAACTGTATCTCTTGAATGACGTTTTTGAAACTGATAAGCTTTTTGTTCTACTTCTACCAATTTTTATTTGATACATGATGGATCAAAAGATGACACGATATTTATGTTTTCCGGTTCAGGTATTCCCAATATTAACTTTCAGTTCATTGGTTGCATTGCATTCAAATGTTTCACCATTTGTATAGAAATTAACTATTTTTCAAATCTGATCCTTTTTACTTACTATTATTTTTTTTTTTAATTGAATTTTTCCCTCATAACAAAACAATTATTTCACTTCGTCAAAAGATTTTCTCAAACTTTTATTACTTTTACAACAATTTTTTTAATTTCAGGATTGCACGATTTTATGATTTTTGTGACCTGTAAATACCCTGTAGAAATGACTGATCAATCAATTTAGGGAAATCCACTATTTTGTATTAAGAAATGTTCTCTAAGTAACGAGCTCAATTTTTTAGTGAGGAAATTGAGAGGTGTAAGTATGAGTGATACATAAATTTTCGTATGCACAGACATGCACTTTCAACTGACAAGTGTGCTAAATATTAGGATTGGGTAATATAATTTCTTGTCTTTGTGATTTATATTGACGATCCACCTATTTTTTGACTAAATGAACCAGTGACGGAAGGAATGATATTTCACCAGCTCCTTTTTTATGTATTAGTTGTATGAGAGGAAAAGGAGAGTATACAAACGTAAGTGTGGTGTGTGTTGACGTCTACTAACAAAATACTAACGATTGAGCTGTTTGATTAGAAGGGGGACCAGCGAAATGGACCTCCGTGAATCATAGTAAGAAGCACACATTCAACATCTTTTGAGATTGTCTAAAACTTTTAAAAAAGATCTACACGTTCATGTAGTCAAGACGAGAAAGCTATGTGCCATACCCAACTTGGCAGACGTTTTTCAAGTTTCAGTGAGGATGTTCAATCAGAATCCATGACTCTGTCTCCGCAAATACCCTCAAAAATCAAGAACAATTTTAGTTTATAGACAAGATATTTCCTGACTTTAGAAAGTGAAAACTTCGTTTCAACAACAAATTCCAAACTAGACCTATATGTTGTCAATGTTTTTCATCACCTAGCAAACGATGGGTGACGTGGCCGAACCAGATAAGAGATGAGGAACCATTACGTGGTTACGCACGGAATCGGAACTAGTGTCTTGTGTATTTAAATTAGTATTTAAAATAGATTGCTTTCAATTACAACCTGTTGTTGTTTATTAAAGTGTATCAACCGAATGGTTACAATTGTCAGATGAGTAGATTAGTTTTTGCGTCAGTACCGTTATTTCACGTGAAAAAAAAAACGTTTCACGTGTGTGCGTCAACAATTTCGTGATAGAACTCACAGCTATAGAATTTACAGCTGTGGAACTTGAACCCTTTGTGTTCAATGAGAACGCCGCCGTGCTATGGCCTGAATGGAAACAAGAGTTGAAATTATTTATGAGAGTGTAAAGATGGATTCAAGGTATCGTTGTTTTTTAATATTCTTGGAAAGCAGGGGCGTAAGCTCTTCAACTCATTTGGTTTGGATGGAGACATAGCAGACCTTGAGTCAATATTTAACAAGTTTGACGAACATTGTGCCCCACTTAACAATGTGGTTATGGAGAGATTCCAGTTTTTATCAGTCAAACAAAAGTTGGCACAACCCTTTGACGAATTTCTGACTGAACTAAAGCTTGCAGTTAAGATATGCGAGTACGATAATCAACAGGAATCCATAATGGGGGATCAGATTATCATGCGCATCTCTGATTCCAACCTACGAACTAGACTTTTCAGAGAACCTATTATCCGACTGGACAAGGTAATATCAACATGCAGGGCATTTGAGGTCAGTCAATTTAATGCATGTCTAATTGATTGATTGGAGGCTGAGTCCATTGACGCCATTGTACCTCAAGAATTGGAAAGACGTCCCCTAAGCCAGCAAACCTTTCAATGCAATGAATCTGGTTACAAGCATGCTGTACGAGCTTGCCCTGCATTTAATTAAAAATGGGCTAAATGCCGTAATTTTACGGAATTACGTAATTTTATAAAATGCTTCCCAAAAAACTTTGCTCAACATCTAGAGGTTGAGGTGACAGAAGATGAAGAAGACCCAAACAAAATTATATCTATCGATGAACCTGTTAACGTAAGTACTTTATGCAGCTGATTTTTGTACTCAGAAATTCATGAAGTCCATATTATCCACGTTGAAACAAATTCTCAAGATATTACCTCACTGGAACTGAGTGACGGAAATTCTTGGTACGAGCCGCTTGTAGTTAATGGCTGTAGACTCGTCAGCAAAATGAATTACAGCTTGAATTACACCTAAATAACCTAGATGTCATTAAATGACACACATCTTGAGTGCCAGAAGGATCTTTATCTGGCGAACTTCCTTTCTAGACACATGACTTCATTATAGGGAAGGTCAATCGATTTTCGATTTTTCTAAAAATCGATGTTTTCTTGTAAAAACATCAATGTTTAGAATCGATGTTTGTGCATACAATAAAATCGAGAATCGATACTTTTTTTACGATTTTTTCTACAACCGGGTTACAAAATCGGGGTTTTCCGTAAAAGCGATTTTATGTTAATTTCTTAGTTAGTTTAGTTTTTATGCTAATCTCGAGGAAACATTTTCTCCCTCCTAGGAGACAGGCAATCAGTAAAAAAAATTATCAATTTTTGAATGGATTCTGAATCGGCTGTCAAGAATCTATTCTAAAAGAATCGTTCGGAGAAAATTCGGATTTGCGTTTTACGAGTGGTAATTTCATCAACAGAATGAAACACATTCAAATTACTGAGACATTTTCAAAGTTCATAGCTCTTCTCTCACTACGTATTTAAATAATCGATTCTTTTTTCTTAAAGTTCAACACAAGTTGTTGAAAGAAGGGGAAGCGTCTCGAAAAGATCGTCTGCTCACGGAACTCTCATTGTACATGATTGCTCCAACAGAATAAATTCAGGAAGACCCTCTGCGATATTGGAAAAACATGCAGGATACATATCCTAACATCTCCCGGATCGCCTTCACTTATCTACCCACTGTGGCTACGTCTGTTCTTATTATTTTTGCAGGATGTGGAGGACAATTTGTTGTTTGCTTAATTTTTTATTTCATAATAATTTGTCTACATTATAATTTCTACATTTATCTACATTGTTATTGAGAATATATATATATTATTATACACTACTCAATTGCCTATTCGCATGGTTTATTTTTGCTATTGAGTTGAATGTTAAAACCTACTTTTTTTTTAAAATCAATTTTTCCAAAAATCGATACTCAAAAGAAACGATTTTTTGAGAATTGATTCTTTAGAACCGATCCAGAAACGATTTAAAAAATCGATATTTTTTACCGATCGCCCTTCCTTACTTTAGCAGCCACTCCTCCATTAACAGAAGAAATGGATAAATTCGTTAATTCTGTGACCACGAAGTTATGTATATCACCACGATGGCTTGAGACGATTATGAGTGCTACTGTGAGGGATCCCATACTAAAGTTAGTAAGGGAGTATGTGAGTTCTAGGTGGTCCTCTGAAACATATGAGAGGATGGCACCATACGCAGCAATCAGGACTCTGATTTCGAATGATGGTGGAATCCTCCTGGTTCAGGACATGATAATTATACCAGAAGCCTTGAGAACCACTATCTTGAAGGAAATGCATTCGTTAAACGACAAAACTGCGACAAAAGTGGTGGAGATTTTCACTGATGAGTTCTCTCGTTATAGTTTCATTGAAGAATGTGTTTGTAACAATGTACCCTATAATAGCCGAGTGTTCCTCATCTTTGCAGCAGAATGTGGATTTAAGGTGACGAACTCTAAGTGGTCCAAGATACCCCAGATTCAACAGTTTGGTGGAGAAAGGTGTGAGCATTAGCAAGAACTTGATGCGAAAAACTTGAAATCGGCTCTTTTGCAGTAGAGGAGCTCGCCTATTATGTCCCTTGGCTTCACACCCGCCCAACTATTCTTCGGCTGGCGTCTTAGAGACAGACTTCCCATTCTGCCGACATCGCTCGAGTTTAATGTCCCACCAAAGAGGATTGTGAGTTACAAACTGCGTCAGGCGGCGGAGGAATCGGCTAGGCTCTTCAGCTTCGAAACAGCAAAACTCCAACCGCTGCAAGGAGAAGAAGAGGTGTTTGTGGAACAACAGAGAGGCCAATGGGAGGCAGCTATCATTGTGACGCCTGCGGACTAACCTAGATCCTTCGTCTTAGAAACCCGACAGGAAAATGTTTTGAGGAGAATAGGCAGCACATCCGAGCGAGCTACGTGGCGATAGCTCGGGTACCAAACTGCTCAGTTGGTAGGGCGAGGGATAACGCCCAGCTCCACCCTGTAGTGCATTATGCAAACTGGTGCTCGCGCCACTCAGGCGCGGGGCCGCTGACTGTGGGTGTAACAGTCTCCCACGGCATTTGACGGGGGATTTTCCTCCTTGCTTGCGAGGGGGGAGGGAGGACGTAAGCACAGTGTGCTGGGATACTCCCTTTAAATCAACCCTGGGATTTACAAATCCCAGGAGGGAACAAATTTAGCATATCCGAGTGAAGGGACAGCAGGAAGTCCCACGACCCCAGGAGGATACACTGAACAATCATGCTGCTACAATACCTATGGTTGCGAATAATTATAACCCCAATACACCCCGGACGTGTTAGAAGACAGCTTGGACGAACAATTTCGTGAACTAATTTAAAAAAAGTGATATGATTTAAGTTGTCGATGTTTATCACCACTTAGGAAACGATAGGTGACGTGGCCGGACCAGATAAGAACAACCCAGGAAGGTGATTACCATTATGTGGAGTGCGGTTACGAATATGTATTGCCTGTGTCAAATAGAATTTAAAATAGATCGCGTTCGATTACAACTTATTGTTGTTCATTACAGTACATCAACCGAATGGTTACAAGAACTAGCAGTTGAGGGGTTTCTTTCAATAACCAAATAAATCCAAAAATTAAGAAAAAATATATAGAGGTGCCATTTTATTCCTCAACATACAAGCAATCTAGGTGGAAGATTGTTTCTACAAGAACCGTGTATGTCCACTTGCTGCAAGGCTTCAAACATTTGTCTGATGACGAAATGAAAATAAGCGTTCGGCGTTTCACACAATAATCCAACAAGTCCATTCAATTAGCTGCTGGAAAACCTATGCGAGAAGTTACTGCGTGTCAGTTTGCAGTTTTATTGTCACTCCACTATGCTTTATGTTGATTTATATAATAGATCTAAATAATAGATTAGGTTCTCCCTTGAAAACTATCCTGCGCTGTGCACAGCAATCAATATAATACACGTACCTAATATGTTGAACAAACCTTAACTAAATTAAACAGCTGGAATTCTGCAAGAACCGAACAAGTCACATTTTAGCAGAGAGCCAGCTTTTTTTTGCGAATATTTCATACACAAATAGGGGATTTAACCAGTTTGAGATTTTTAGACTTATTTGGTTCTCGGAAGAAACCCCTCAATTGATTTAGAAATTTATTTACATTTCCAAGTCAGGAATAATCTTCATTTTGGTCACGATAATGAGTTCCACCCAAAATCGCTACGACTACCCTCGACCTGTATCCAGTACGGTTCTTCAAGGCTCCTTCACGAGTATGTACAGTGGATTTCCTCGTTCGGTAACGCGGAATTTCCAAGGAATCCGTTGATGCTGTTCAGAGGGCGTAGAGGGAGAACGACACGCCTGTTTTCTTCCATAGTCCGTCCCCTGTGAGAAACCCCCGGTCGACGAGCTTCTTTGGAATCCGCCCGCGTCAAATAAAACCATCTAGGAAGTCGGAGAAGGAGAGGGCTCGTGAGATGGATGCCGCAGAACAGGGAATGACTCACAACGCTCTGGTCAAGCTGAGATAGCTGAGCCAGCCGCATTACAAGTCTGAGACCTTCCATTGTTCTGCTCTGGAATATTGTGTAATGACTGGATCGCAGCACAGCAGGAACCATCAATATTCCAAGCGCATGTAGTTTCTTTTTCATGGGCCCAAGCTCTGCTTTGCAGGAGCTGTATTCACAGGCCTTTTGCATATTAAAATCGAAAGAAAAAAAATCTCCCATTGTATCCCACAATCCCGAGAATCTCATTCCCATTCCTCCGAAGATTTCATTTCAATCTCTCAGGTAGGTATGTGACATACAACGAAAAATACACTGACAACGAGATGGCACAGCAGCTTCCTCGTTACATTCTTTATCATATGAGCTAAATTGAATCAAAATTATAAAAGTTATACCTGTTTCAAGAATTTCACGTTAGCGCATGCGCAGAGCGTAATGCCGATGTTTCGAGATGAAATTCCTATGGGACCTCAAGAGACCTTACCCGCATAATCCCTCAAAATTTGAGCTGAATTCATTTAAAAATGTGGAAATTACGGCTGGTTCAAGAATTTCACGTTAGCGCATGCGCAGAGCGTACCGCACATTATATTGAAATGAAATTCCTATGGGACCTCAAGAGCTAAATTCTTTCAAAATTGTGGAAGTTATGGCTGTAACAAGGAAATGCGGACAGACAGACTGACATAGACGAAACCAAATTTGTTCAGAAGCTATGAAACGCTAAATGAGAGTGGAAATTTTGAATTCGGACAACAAACATTTTAAATTTCGGTTGGTATGGGTCTATCAGTAATCATGGCAACCCGATAGCAAAAGGCGTTTTGTGTTTTCAGGCAGAGTTAACCGCAACAGTTTGCGGATCTGGGGTACCGGAAATCCTCGTGAAGTTCATGAACTTGAACTTGATTCCTCAAAATTGAATGTGTTTTGTGCCATTTCTCAACACAAATTTTACGGTCCATTCTTTCTTGATGGGTTGTCAATAAATGGGGACAGCTGTCTCAGCATACTGCAAACGTAGCTATTCTCCCAATTTGAAGAACAGGGCAACTTTGAAAACTTGATATTCCAACAAGATGGGGCACCACCTCATTGGTCTCTTCAGGTACACGAGTTCTCAAATGACTTTCTCCCGCACCGGTGGATAGGCCGAAGTTCTGCGGAAGACTAGGTTCTTCACCCATTGCCTCCTCGTTCCCCTGATATGACTCCTTGCTATCTCCTTATGGGTATACATAAAAGACGCGGTTTTTGTACCTCCTCTAGCCAAGAATTTGGTTGACCTCAAAGCCCGCATAGTAGCCGCAGTGGAGAGTTCGACCCCCGACATGTTATCAAGAGTGTGGGATGAACTGAGTTATCGTGTCAATGTGACAATAGAAGAACAAGTCAATAGAAAAACAACGGTTTATTTAATAGAAAAGTGAACCTCATTGATTTCTACCTAGCCTTCATTTTTCGAGTTAATCATTATCCAAAGTGGCGGAGCGTTGCATTTTGGGAGGAGAAAAAAAGTGTCGCGAAAAATGCCTTGACCCCCAGGCAAAAGACATATCCACGTCAAAATCTCTACGAGGCATTTTTTGTTGGAAATGACCGTAAAATAGACTCCTTAAGTTTGGCACATAGTTAGTGTGGACACCCTGCGTAAAATATAATTAAATACATAAAATGTTGTGATAATTCAGTAAATTTATTTTACTTATTTGCATCTGGCCCGTCTACACATACTAAATTTACTATATGGCCCTTTGCAAAATCGAGTTAGACACCCCTGATTTAGGTTGAGTCTTTATGTCGACTGCCGGTGCATTTACTTTAGAACCTCAAATTGATTCTGTACTTAGTAGTAATGCTTTACCTGTTTACAGCTCTCGATGCTGTTTCCTTCAAGGAAAACTCTTCTTCGAAAGAGTTCATGAAGATCGGACTACTTATCGGCTTCATCTTACATCGTTCCGAGTACTTGAAGTAATAGTTAATCACCGTCGCTAATAAATCATCTACCGTGTCTACGATTAGTTCTTCTGTTACAGGAATGATCAGGAAGAACCAATTGTCACTTGCGGTGACCAATTTCATTGTTCTACAACACAAAGTACACTCTAATATTCAATATTTCAATTTAAAAAGAAAAACTTTCTACCGGTAAACATAAATCGGATGCTTTACCGACAACGGAGACGGGAGGCACTGAGATAATGAACTCGGCCTGAGAGAAGGAATATGTTTCCCTCCGTTCTTATCAGGTCCTCGAAAAACGACAGGGAGAAGGAATACTTTTAAACAATTCAACGAAAATTGTATGATCCACAATCCTAATCCTTCCATGGTCCACGAACCTTCTCGTTGAATGGTTTCGAGTATTCCTTCTCTGTGTCGTTTTCCCCGAACCTGATCGGAACGGAGGGAAACATTTCCTTCTCTCAGGCCGAGTTCTCACTGCCTCCGTCTCCGTCGGTGGTAAAGCGTCCGATTTTTGTTAATTTATAGATCGTTCTTTTTCTAATTCAAATATTGATTGTTAGAGTGTACTTTGTGTTGTAGAATAATGAAATTGGTCACCGCTACTGACCATAAGTTCTTTCTGATCATTTCCGTAACAGGAGAACTAATCGTTAACCCGGTAGATGCTCTATTAGCGACGGTGATTCATCCATCTCGTTGGGTACTCGGAAAACTGCAAGAAGAAGCCGATACGAAGTACGATCTTCGAAATTGAGCACAGGTAAAATCATTAGAACTAAGTAGGGTAACGCACTGCCAACTTTTTCTAGGTAACTATTTAGTCCTCTTGAGGAAGTTGAACGAATCGCACAGCTACAAAACAAGGCAACTAGCACATTGCTTCCGGACCTATTCGACCGGTGAGTAAACAATCGCCGGTAAAAATGGGAAATTTAGGCGAGATTTAGGCTTGTGTAAATTAAGTACCTAGTTCCTTGGTACCTATTTCATTGACCAACTTATTCCGATGAGTTTATTTTTTATTTCAGTTTAATTAGGTAACGCGTACGCAAACGTCACGACAAGCTTTATGATTTTATGAATTGTGTATATAGGCTATAAGTAGACAGTTAAAATTTGTAAGTAAAAATGTATTTCCTTCTTTTTAGGACATTTAAATGAAAGCGTTCTTATAAAGGTTTTTTGTTTAAGTGATGTATTCATGTTGCTATAAAATGGCGATCTGTCGAAGTCATCTTCTTTGAAGTGTTCAGAACCAAAAAAAAAACTTAAATTTTTTAATTAGCGGGTTAGTCGTTCAGCTATGCTATCGGGACCCGAACCTCCTCTCAGCAATCGAGCAGTTTGTGAGTTCGTTTGTTTCTATTTCATAGATAAAAATTGAATTTGTTTGAGATGTCATGATTTCAGCTTCTTGAGTGTACGGTTCCGATATTATGTTGCTTGCCAAGTTTGATCCGATTGATGAGAAATAACTATTTAGAAGATTTAAGATTTAATCGCAGAAATAGCGATTATTTGCTGAGGGCGAGTTTCCACGGATCTGAAATGTATTCTTGTCGAATTTTCCTCGAAAGTTATTGGGGAATGACTCCCTACGTGATTATGTCTGTGAAAATCTCGGAAACCATGTAGGTATGTAGAACGTTTTTTCTACCAGTTTCTGTACCAGGTGCCTTTTCTTACCGTTGCATGGGAATTCAGTATAAAACAGGTATAATTGGGTGTGAAAAAACCTGTACTGGATAGGAAAAAAGTTGTATCCAACGCGTTAAGAGTTAGAGTTGCTCTTAGAGTTTTTGGTTTGTTTCAATAATGAACCTCTGCTGTCGATCTCGAAAACGACTTTTTTTCTTCGAAACCACTGGACCGAATTTCACGACATTTGTCTCAGAAATCCAACATTGATCCGGGATGTGACAGTGATCTCGGAGTCTCGGTCAATCAACCATAAGGGAATTAATCAATCAAAAAATCTAAACCTCGAAAACTACCGAAGTAAGAGGGTAGTTTTTTTGCCGGGTTAAGATGGAAATTCTCTGAATTGAATGAGACCAGTCGGGTTGCTGAACGTTCATCCGTTAGTCATTAAGAAAGAGGTTGCATTTCATGATTACGATTGTTATTGCAATTCTTCATGTTTGTGTCGGTCATTGCCATTCGCTAACCGCTGTAAATATTTGGGAGCCCAGTTTGATGGAAAATTGAAGTTTGACATTCATATTATAAATTTGTTGGTGAAGAATTACAAAAGTTTTTTGTATGTTTTCAAGATTTCATCAGGTTGCATCAATTTGCTGAGGATGATTTATTTTGGCCTTGTTCATTCACATCTTAAATATGGTATTGTAGTTCGGGGTGAAGCCAATAAAACAAATTTAAGGAAATTACAAACCACGCAAAATGCTTTAATTAAAATGTTACTTCATAAACCATTTCGGTTCAGTACCAAAAAACTGTTTAGGCAGTTTGATGTGCTTTATGTAAAAACTATACTCATTAAAAAAAGCATGTTTAATTTCGTTTATTAGGGGAATGGATGTTTGTGATGTTAGCGAGAGCGAATACAAACCAAGAACAGCAACTAGTTCTAATATAAGACTACCAAAGATGAATTTGAAACTTTTCAGAGGGAGTGCCTATGTAGTTGCTTCGAACGTCTACATATATAAAATTTCCGTGTCACAATGTTAGTCACCGTACTCCTCCGAAACGGCTTTACCGATTTTTACCAAATGTTATATGGGTCATTTCAAAATTTCGGTCACATTTATATCACTCATCAGTGTTGCCGTCAAATCTCAACTAAATACAGTTTGGAAGTGTTTTAAAATTTTCTCCTATGTGAATGTACATGTTCCATCGAAAAGTATGTAAACGTTGTGCCTACAGGACCCAGGAGAAAATACCAAAGTCCGTATTTCTCACTCCCTACAGCTGTCACTAACCAGAGGTATGCAACTTCCATCGTCACTACTCAGCGAAATATTTATTGGGGCGTTTATATCCACTTGCACTTTGTAAGAACAACATCTACAATGGATATCCGCCTCTGATCAAAAAATTGGATTAAATCAAGTAGCCTTATATCAGCCCATTATTTCAGTGTCACGAGAATTTTCCTCACTCCCTACAATGTTTTGAAAAGTAGCCTCCAACAGGCAGGAAAGGGTGTTTAGGAAGTTGCTTCTGTTTTGTTGACATCCCTTATTCAAGATGGTCCCAACGCTGGTGGTTGGATTTAGCCAAGACCTTCCCAGTCAGTTCTACCGGGAAAACCATCCCTGGAGGCAGCCGTGTGGGTTTTTTAACTCTCACTCCCTACTCCAGTAACATTCTGACTGTGGCAAGTGAAACTTGATTGGACTTGTTGACAACATTTTGGTTCAACCAGTTTCAATTGATTTGTGGTCTGTAAAGGTGGTGAAAGGCTATAACCTCACTTCCTACAATATCCAGCCAATAGCCCCTTAAATTGTAGGGAGTGAGATCTGCTTGTAGCAAGTGAGATTTTGGCAAGGAAACCTTAGTATTTACTGTACCCAAAATTAAGCTAATTTGTGTTGTTCCACTCACCTAATTTGGAAGACTTGAGCGGTGAGGGAGGTTGGAGGCTCAAGAGGGGAAAATATACTGCCAAGGAGATGGCACAGCAGCTTCCTCGTTACATCCTTTATCACATCAGCTAAATTGAATCAAAATTGTGAAAGTTACCAGTTTCAGGAATTTCACGTTAGCGCATGCGCAGAGCGTACCGCTGATTATATTGAGATGAAATTCTCATGGGACCTCAAGAAATCTTAGGTCACACACCTAATCACACAATCCCTCAAAATTAGAGCTATATTCATTCAAAATGTTGGAAGTTATGGCTGTAACAAGGAAATGCGGACAGACAGACAGACAAACCAAACCAAACCAAACCTGAACCAAATATGTTCAGTAGGCTATAAAACGATAAATGTGAGTGGAAATTTTGAATTTGGACAACAAAAATTTTTTGGCTTCCGCTGCTTCGTAGACTCGTAAGCAATAGTACTATATATACCTATAAAAGGTTTTTTTTTTTTTTCAAAATAGCGTATCAGCAGTATGGTTCAAGATTATGTGTGCTCACTTGGGTAGTATGCCGAGAGAATCGCAGTGATTGATTAGGAACAAGAAAATTGATCAAGTTTCAACTTTTATTTTTCGGAAAAGTCGATACCTTAATGTGACCCTTATAACTCCCGTTTTCAGAGGCCGTTTGGTTTTGTAACTAGGATGGTTTTCCTCTAAGAACCTCTGAACCAAGTGAATACGTATGATGAAAATCGCAAAATCGAAAAAATTGCACAAATGTTGGTTTACCTTTGAGGTACAGAGTTATGATTGCAGTTCGCCCAACGCTGGTTGAGGGTGTTGAAGATAGGAGGAGGAGGGGAAGACCTCGGGACTTGGAGCCGAATTTGACGTCGACGTCAGCTGGTGCCGTTGTCGTCCTCGATATTTCTTAGCAAACGTCGGCTGCTGACCTTCGTCGAAAATCCGCGAGGGTCCTCACCCCCCCCCCCCCCCTCCCCTCCACTTCCTTCCCGCGATTCAGCCGGCGTGAAAACCTCCGCGACGCCGCCGACGGGTCGGGACAGTTATTTAGGTCGGGGGCCCCGGCGGCGCGCTGTCTGGCGCGAGAGACGATGGACGGGTGGGTGGGGGGTGGGGGGTTGTCCCCCTCGTCGCTCCCTTCAGCCGCGTCCGTCAAACCCGCCCCGCGCCGCAGCCTCCCCGAGTCCTTCCGCCCATCAGCGCCCAAGGACATCAGGATCCTCATCGACATCTTGACAGCCACCCGAGATTTCGTAACCTCAGCATAAATTACAGAAATTCGTAGAACCCATTTCACGGGATATGAAACAGAAACCAATTTATTCAATAATGTCAATCCCAGTACAACATTCCAATAGCATATAAATACACGGTGGAAGCGGATAAATGACGAACAATTTTTTCTGTTAATCTGCATCAAAAATGTGGTGAAAACCCGCCAATCGCACTTTTCTATCTCCACCTGTTCTCTAGATATAATTTTGTTGTTTATTTGAAGCCCTGTTTTCACTTGCGGGAGCCAAGATATTTTTGTTATCCGAATTCAAAATTTCCACCATTCCATTTCCATTGATAGTCGATGTTTCCAAAATATCGATGTTTGCATGTCGATGTTCGATGTTTTCGACATCGATGTTTTAGAAACGGCAAATCGCTTATTTCATTTTCAACACTTGAAAAAACTTGGAGTTGATATAACTTTTTTAGAATAAAATAATTTGTGTTGCATTGCATTTTTTCAAAATATGAAAGTAGTTGAGTGTTTTATTGTATCAAGTAAATTCCTACAATTAACTACTTGAAATGATTTTTTCCAAAAACATCGATGTTTCGCACCAAGCTATATCGATGTTCAGAGATGTTTTCCACACATCGATGTTCTACTTCAATGTTATCATCGATGGTCAACGTCCATGTTTTCTCATCGATGCTCATCCCCACCATGCGGTTAAGTCCTCTTGAGGTCCCATACGAATTTCATCACAATATAATCAGCGGTACGCTCTGTGCATGCGCTAGCGTGAAATTCCTGAAACAGGTATAACTTTCACAATTTTGATTCAATTTATCTCAAATGATAATCGGACGTGGGGTCCTACACACCCTCTCACCCTACTATTCAATAAATCACTATCTAGTGGAGTGTTCCCAAGAATGCGGAAACTTTCTTTATGTTACACCCATATTTAAGTGAGGTGAGAGGTGTGATGCTCAGCGGTAGAGAGAGAATTTGTACAATATCAACCATTCCCAAAATCTTTGAAAGACTTATTGTTGAACAATTGTCTGCCCTATTTTCTCCGTACATTACTCCAAATCAACATGGGTTCATGGGTGGAAGGTCCACCACCACTAACCTCCTAGAATTCCAAGAGTTCACTCTCTTGTCGTTGGGGGCTGGAAGTTAGGTTGACCTGATCTCCACTGATTTCTCAAAGGCCATTGACCGTCTCGCGCACACAGCTATAGTTTCCGTTCTGCGCTCGTGCGGAGTGTTTGGTGGCCTACTCAGGTGGATGGTTGGAGAGCTACTTGACAGGTCGCTCGATGGTGGTTCGCCTGGGCGGTGTAGCTTCGGAACCTTTCAATGCAGTATCGGGAGTCCCCCAAGGGTCCCTTTTGGGTCCCCTGCTATTCTTCAGAGATGGGCGTTAATCGATTAACGAATACTTTTGCGACTACAAATGTAATCGTGAAAAGTATGCGTTAATAACGATTACTTTTGAAGCAATCGTTATTTGTTGGCGAAACGATTAACGATTACAAAAGTATTCGTGATTAACGAATACTTTTCAGCCAATACTTTTAAAGTAATCGTGATTAACGAAAACTTGTTTGCGATTACAGATACGAATAACGATTACTTTGTTTTTCGAAGTCTCAGAAGTGAGAATCTTCGAAGAATCCAAGAATCTTCTTGTTGAGTGAAGGGAAAATTAAGAGGAAAGTTATGTTTTTGTTGTCATAACCCCCCTGCCGCGGGAATGACCCCGGGCTGAGAAAAGTAAATTTGACAGTTTAACCACACTTCAATCTTGAAATTGGAATGTTGAAACACATTCCAATCAATCCAGCGTCCAAATTTACAACATACATGAAAACGATACTCCACTCAAAATCCCAATTTTCTCGCCCATTTTTCACTTTGAAACTTTAACAAAACCGTTAAAGTTCCGTAATCATTATTCATAATGTTATAAATAACTATAACTGCTATTCCTTTCAAGTACCCGCACTTACATCGCAAACAATCTTATGAGCCTTAAGTTTTTTCAATTTACCAAAAATTTGTAAAATGCAGAAGTACCTACCAAATTCTTCAAAATTGTAACCTTATGGCACACCACACTTTTCCATTAGGCTAGAATGGTCAAACTTCGCAAGTATCCATTTTGGTCGATTTCACAAAGAAAAACTACTAGGTATGACCACACCATTATCGAAAAAGAGTTTGAGTTCTTCTGATTCTTCCAGTACTTTTCTTTTCTTTTTTGCAACATTTTTTCTTTCAAATTCGCTAAAATCAGTTGTGAACTACGTTCAATAATATCCTTTCCCATAGATAGTTGGTTGAGATAACAAAGCAAATTGAACATTCAATAATAATGGTACTTACTTGTGATCACATGAAATTGGAACCAAAAGTGCCTACTAATTTAAAACCAAGAAGTAAAAATACGGAAACATCGTTTGAGTTCAAATCTTAATTTGTACTAATCTAAAAATGTAATTTTTCATAAAATTATTGTCTATTTTATTATTCATTTTTGAGCTGCGCCTGCTTCTGACTTTGTTTAATATGCAGATTTTTTCATTGTTTATTATAAAAGTCAATTTTTATTAATTAAATTCAGGTAGAAGTCCGTACATCTAAAATAAATAACAACGGCATGGACCATTCCAATCGGCAAAAGTATTCGAATACAAAAGTAATCAAAAACAATTACAATTGTGATCGATTACAATTGTACTCGAATACTTTTGGAGATTAAAAAAGTATTCAAAAAAGGAATTACATCGCGCGAATACAAAAGTAATTGATTACTCTCGTTATTCGATTATTTTTACGAATACTTTTGTAATCGCAAATGTAATCGTAAAAGTGTTCTTCTCTGCTATTCTTGCTCGCCATAAACGATGTGGCCTCAGTTCTTCAGGGAGTTCATTTCCTCTTATTTGCTGACGACCTGAAGTTGTACTGCTCTATTGAGACTCCTGTGGATTGTAGGGCCCTTCAGGCGAGCTTTGACGCCCTCCAACAGTGGTGTCCTTCAAGAGGTCTCGCCTTTAACCCATCAAAGTGTTCGGTGATAACTTTTTCCCTCTCTCGTGATCCACAAATATATCCCTATGTGATTGGTGATGAGGAACTGAGGTGCGTGGAGACCATTCGTGACCTAGGCGTGCTCCTAGACCATAGGCTCCGATTCTCCAATCACATATCTGCCATCGTCTGATATGTCCTTCCTAACGCTCAAGAGATTTGGCCGACCTTAAGTTTCTTCTCCGATTGATCCGGGGAGATGTAGATTCAATGGCACTCCTTGGCGAGCTCAATTTCCTTGTCCCTCGATCTGGTTCCCGATCGGAGAGCCTCCTTTGGATTCCCTTCTCAACCACCAACTATCTCCAGCATCGCCCACTCTCCAGGATCCCCCGCTTATTTAATCAACTAATGAACGAGAGCCGAGAAGCCGATCCTTTCTGCCAGTCGGAATTGGTTTTTATCAATAAAGTGAAGAGCCTCATTTAAGTTACTTATTATTTTTTTCGGATAACAATGTTACATTATTGAATTAAACAAAACGAAATGTACCTATACATATAATGTTAATGTGCCTATATAATAACATTGTATTGGGCTTGCCCGTATTATAAATAAATAAATGATGAAGAATATAACGAAAAAGCTGTGCCATCTCCTTGGCATTGTACTTTAAAGGTTTTTTTTTCTTCAGAAAACCACGTTTTTTGACATAAAAACCCACGTTTCTCCACTTCAAAACAATTTGTTTCTACTTTTGACCACATTTTCGGATTCAACGTGAAATTTACTTTACGACTAATGAACATTCATAATCATAAACGAACCCGTAAGGACCACAATTGCAGTTCAAACATTGAAATTCTAAAAAAAAATGCTAGTTTCTGAATTACTTTTATTTTTTACTGCACTTCCAAAAAACGTGCTGGAACTTGTCGAACCTCAGAAAAACTTAATTTTAACTTAAATTTACTCAAATTTCTAATGGTATGGTCAACTTTACGATTCCGCGTCGATCTCGCGGAGAAATTCCCGTTTGAAGGCGACAAAACGTTAGGCACTTTTCGAAACGAGTCATTAAATGCACTGTTACTTTTTCTAGAAACTTGTAATGACTTCTCAAAAATGAACCTATTCAAACTGTGATAGCTTCTTTCAATCCCCTACTAACTATATCTTTTGTAATGAGTTTAATTCATGGCATAAATTATTGGTGTCACCCACCTCCAACTTGTATTCCCTCTTACCTATAAATTTGTCATCATGAACTGTCTATCAACCCATCAGTTGTGTAAAAATAGGGATAATTGAGGAAGGTTTGAACTATATAAATGTGTTTTTGTGCCATTA
This sequence comes from Creontiades dilutus, assembly GCA_031894815.1. NCBI lineage: Eukaryota > Metazoa > Arthropoda > Insecta > Hemiptera > Miridae > Creontiades > Creontiades dilutus. The sequence continues at coordinate 1,105,645 of JAVIWC010000324.1, forward strand.
TAAAAAATAGGTTTGCTGCATTCGTTGCATTTCCGCAGGTTCTGTACCTATTCCCACATAAATGGCACACAGCAGCGGTATCAGAGATCCTCTCAAAATAATGCCACACACTAGACATTTCACATCAAAGAATCACAATTACTGAAGCTGAAGCGAACACTATAATTATTTTACTCTGAGGCCTGAAGAAAAAACTTCACGAGGAAATAAACAAACTAGAAAATGAACACACGAAACAACTTCCTCTTCTTCTTTTTCCTTATTTGTTGACCATGGAGAAGTTCATGTAGTCACTGGTTTTGTTGAAGGATTGTTTTTATAGTTGTTCTTGTCCAGCCCACCACTAGTTTTGTACAATACCCACTCGTTCCTTGTTTGCAGCACGATTTCAGGGCTGCGATCCGTGTAACATGTTCTACTTCCAATGTCTCCTTCGCTTAATCCAATCCCCATATCTGTCTGCTTGTTCATTAAAAAATACCCCCAGATGAGATGGTACTCACTGAAGGTGCACAGAGCGAACTTGTTCATTCTTTATGGGCACAACTTGGAAACAACATCTTTTACATTTTTTGGACACAACTTGGAAACTGAAAAACTTGGACACAACAACAACAATGGATGATGGATATTGTCTTCTTCTTCAAATTTCAACGTCTTGACAGTCATGCCAGACATAAGTAATGTGTATGGGGAGATGATAGTTGTAGATGAGTAACAACTGTTGGTCATTAGATTGTAATAAACAGTGATGAGAGTTCTAAATTTTCGAGGTATTTTCACTTCTTGCTCCTTTTCCATTGTTGTTGTTGGATTTGTCAAAAATTTCTTTCAAAATGAAAAGAGTTGGGCAAATTCTCAAAATTTTGAATCTATTCTTTGATACTTGGGGGGAAAAAAGAATCTAAAAAACGTTGAATCGTCTCGATCCCAAATGCGTTCCAGTCCAGCCGAGTTGCCATGCAACATGAATGTTCCAGTAATTCTATTGGAAAAAGACATCAAGTCGTTCAATTTATCCAATTCATTGTTTTAACGGTACAGTGAGAAAGGAATCGAAAAGGTGTAGTTACTGTTGCCTACACTCAGTAAAAAAATGTCTCCGTACAACCACTTTGCTTTTCACGAATATTGTAGCTGCTTCTCACAAACCTTGAAAAACGGGATACTAATTGTATGAATGTATCCACAGACATCTTAATTGATGAATCGTAAGCCAACCAACTTTTCAAGTGGACAAATCAGGTGAAATTGACGACAGACGTTAACGAATTCACTTTTATCAGGGCAAAAAAGTGTTCGCACAGTCCAAAACTACAAAAATCGAGCTCAAAAAGTGGAGTAATAGTTCGGGGGCCCTCCTTTTTGCTTGACAACTTCCAACAAACGGAACTTCATCGAATCGACGAGCTTTTAACCCTAGTTAGGTGAACTTCAAGAATCGTCTCTTACAGGTGGATTACTTAAAAATGATGTACTTAGTGTACTAAAATTTCTTGTCTCAGGGCCATCTTTTGAGTTTCGAAGAGGGAGAAAAGCATAAAAACTGCAATACAACACTTTATAAATTTATTCATTCTTAAGAACAATTTCGAACCAAATACAAACATTATAAATCACTTTTCCATCACAGTCTTTGACCTTGTAATCAATGCCCTGTAATTAATGAATTAAGTAGTCTTTTAGTGAACATTGTTCAGCCCACGCACTTACTTGAAAAAGAGTGAACGGTTTGGTAGGATTCGTGGGCAAAAGTTATAGTTGAACAAATTTTTTTAGTGCTACAATATTGTCTTAGCACAATTACAGTAAGTAGATTCTAGTAAACTTTTCTCTGTTGATAGAGAGGTACCTATACGTTTCTTACTAATTCGCTAAATGCTGCCTCAGTAACAATATGTTCCCTGAGGCACTCCTAAAAGGAGCGATCTGTAGAGCAAAAGGTTAGGGAGGGCAAGCACAAACGTCCCCACCATTTTGTTTTTGTTAGCTTAGTTTTTGTTAGCAACTACCCACTGTGCTCGGCGTCGTTCCAATGGAGATGGGGTGGATTCTTAGTTTTAAGGACTAAAAATTAAATTCCGTTTTAGGGCGCCAGTCCGCTTTATCAAGTCATGGAAAACCAAATATAAAATTAAAAAACTACCTGTGGTCCTTCAGGGAAATAGGGCTTAAGCGGACGAAACGACACTATTTTAAAACCCTTACATAAGCATAAAAAAAAAAAAAATAATAAAATAATAATAATAATAATAAAAAAAAGGAAAGATGTGCAACCCAGCCAATGTTGCTTGTTCCAACTTTAGTGACTGATAAAGAAAATACAAAGCTTTTCTAGATGAATTTAATCAAACTCAAGTACCTACTCAACTGCAGGTTTGATAGTGGTGCGCGTTTGGGTAGGCAGCAGTCATGAGGAGATTCTCCGTTTGTTAAATCCGGGGGAAAAACTAATTAAATTTCTCTTTAGCCTTTGAGGCTGACAAAAAAGAATCGAAAATGAATGGGAGAAACTATTCCTTAGGACAAAGGGCCAATTCAACTTATCATTGGGTTTCTACGAGGTGCAGACCAATAATGAGTAGATTATTGGAGCCTGAGCCCTTTGCTTTGGTGGAATATACAGGAAACTCTCCTTCTGATGTGGTTTTCTAGTTCAATCCGCAGAACTTGAATTATTCACGGATGGAACAGAACGGCCCTGGACAAATGATGGAAACAAATGTGTAAATTTATCAGGTTTCAAGCCCGCTCCCGTCTTACCCCGGACATTTGAGTGACGCCCACCTTGACGAAATAATCCTGGATGTTCCAGCTGTTGATTTCCGCCCAGGAAATTGGATGATTCAACCAACAGTTGACCAAATTCGAAAATAAATCCTGCAAAATGCAGCGAACACGTTTCCATGAAGTCGACTGATTGTTGGTAGGTGGACTTGCCCACTGCTACGGGTGGTCGCTCTTCATCGCTCCAAGTCGCTGGAGAGAGAGCTCGGTACGAGATGATAGACGGCGGGATCGACGCGGGGGGTACCTGATTGAAGTGGACTTGTCTTTGCGGGGGAATAGGCGCCCGAAAATGTTCAGTATAAATTCGCCATTGTAACAAGGGATCGAACATGATAAGAATCAGGGGAATCGGTTAAGAATTCTAGCCTGGGGAGCTTCAAACTGATTCGATGCGAAACAAAATCAATCAATAACAAAGCTTTTTCGGCTTCCTTCCTCAATATCTCCATTTGTCTTTGTGAAAGTCAACATTTTCAAGGTTTGTGACAATATTAGACTTCAAATGATATCCAACAAGATAAGAATCATGAAAATTGGTCAATAATTGTAGCCTGAGCAGCTTCAAACTGATTCGATGGGACACAAAATCAATCAGTAAAACAGCTTTTTGGGTTTGCTCCTCAATATCTCTCTTTTCCTTCGTGAAAGTCAACATTTTCAAGGTTTGTGACAAAACTAGACTTCAAGTGGGATCGAGCAAGATAAGAATCATGAGAATCGGTTAAGAAGTATAACCTGAGGAGCTTCAAACTGATTTGTTAGATAACAAAATCTATCAGTAAAACAGCGGGTTTTGTAGATTCGAGCTGTAAGAGTATTAGCATGATCAGTCATTCCATTGCCCTGTTTTCGATATCCAGTTCGTATAAAGCTTATTGGCTGAAAATTAAGCGGTGAAGTCAAGCGATAAATGTTATAAGCTAAATCTACCGAAAGTACAGTTACGCGCAGATGAGTGCTAGCTACCAAGGAATGAAAATGATAAATACAGAATTTGAAAAAATAATGGAAATTACAACTATATTTGTTTTTTAATATCAATCTTGTCAATAAATTCATTCATTTACTCGTTCATGTAGAGATAATAAACCCCTTTTGTAATAGTTAGCAGTGTTCCTCTTTCTCTTTAGGATCGTTTGTACTGTTCGTACAGGACGGTTCTGAACTGACCACCACCACTGTGTACTGCGACAGAACGAGTTCGGGATTTTTAGTTCCCTGACCAGACAGCGATAGCGGATCTGTATTGAACTAGTTCCGACAGCTCTGAATTTTTTCACGAAGTTCTCATTCCTCTCATGTGCTTTCGCTCACCTATATTTCCCCGTGATGGTAGCAATTGGTCCCTGTCAAGTCACTTTTATCATTATCCAATCAACCAATCATTTATCAATCTGTTTATGTTATCGTTATTTCCCTTGCGAGTCTTTTGAGTTTCCAATCTCCTGAAATGGAATGGGAAGGATTTTTGAGTGGCTGGGAGGATTCAAATGACAGTGCAGAGCTCATCAGTTGTGATTGGTTCGAAACGCGTATGGGCTGCACGAGCTGCATGACCTGTTCTCTTGCTCTCCGTATTGCTCCCAGAAGGAACCTTGTTCGATTCTGAATTGGTCTAGAACATGCTGTACAAACGAACCTTCTACAATAATCAACAATTTTTACGTTCACGAATCCACCAAGCCTTTTGTGATGGGCTTGAACGGAACGAACCATACATAAAACCATATTCCATAAATATAGAAATAATAGTTTTCAGGTCTCTCCTTCTCTCAACAACGATCAACACAGCTTGATGTACGATTTATATTGGAAGTAATATAGTAAATACAATTATAAATCAAAAATCTCCTCAAACGTATTGTCAAATTTAATTTTCTCAAGTTCTGTTCGACTACGCATTGGGCTGCTAATGCCAACTGTTTAGGTTCTTATGTTACTACGTGGAATGTTTTAATATAATGGCTACCCCCTGCCTAACGGTTACTCCAAGGTGTGTCGTGTTTTAAATATTATTTGTTAGGTTTATTTTCAAGATCAAATATACATTTCATATATCTATCTCCTTTTTTTTTTAATTTGTTTTATTGCACCAAGTTATAAACCTATAAGCAACATTATTCAAATATATAGTTGGCGTACATTAAGAAATCTGAGATACATCACTTAGTCCTTATTGCCTTGATATTTGCACTTTATGACGCTCACACTAAGTGAATTGAATCGTGGGGCTTGGTACTCTTCAGTCTTCTAAGCAGATCCTCTGCGTTGAGAAGATGGACGACATCCTCATTTACATGATCTTGTAGCCTCAAGAGGTGATGCATGGCTTGGCTTCGAATGACCTCATTGACAGATTCAATCTGCAGCTCGTAGTGAAGTCTGTCATTTCTAAAATATGTGTATGCATCCACGCAACTCCGTAGAATATTATATTGCAAGCGCTGAATAATTTCACGGTTGCTCTTGGCCGTGCACCCCCACAGTTGGGCACCGTTAGTCCAGACAGGCTTTTGGACTTGCTTGAACAGTATCAACTTATTGTGGAATGACTGTTTTGACCGTCGGCCCAATAGCCAGTGCATTTTCTTCATCTGCTCTTTTTTCTTGACGTGGGAGTTCCATCTTAATTTGGCATCCAGTGTCATTCCAAGGTATTTCGCTTCATTAATCTATCTATCTAACACAGCTTGATGAGAATGAGGAGGAAGCTGATGACGCACACGACTTGGCAGTCGATTTCTTTTGCCTTGGTTGAAGGAGCGGAGATGGTGGTGATGTAGTGGCCTGGAGGGGGGCTCGTTGGATTCCACTCCCTCACTACCAATCACGCATAACAATGAATCTGGTATGCCACTTACTACCAATCTCCCAAGCGTAAATACGCAATATTAAGTGTAAACACACATTACAGATATGAAACGATGCATTAATTTTCCCAAGTTCGATTTACTCGCGCTACTCCCCGCACCAAATAAATAAATCCTTGTGACGCGGGGAGGACTCGATGATACGCTTTTTAACAAGTCCGCCTGTGACATTCAAAACTTAGAGCTGCTTAATTAAAGTTAATATTGAGACAATGGAGACTACACATTCGATTATATTAGCGTAACCAATTAGCTTCTATTTAGTAAATAATTTTTTAATCTTTTGTTTGAATTGCTTTAGGCTTAAAGTAAGTATTTCTTCCTCGAACGGGCGATTGTTGAAGAATTTCATGCCAGTTTAGTCAGAACATTTTATGCCGCCGTTGTACACTTCTTTGGCAGCGTTAAGATAATTTTATTTTCAGACCTAGTATTATTTATTTCTCTCTCCAATTTTTCCGTTAAGAGATGTTTATACACTATTGCTATTGCCGTTTTTTCTACCAGTTCTTTTACAGATAATATTTTTGTTTCTGAAAAAAGTTTCTCTGTAGGATATCTGTTTGGCTTATTGGATAGAATTTTGATAATTAATTTCTGTGATTGTACTACATTTCTGATTCTGTTTGCGTAGGCATTTCCCCATGCAACGGTTCCATAGTTATTTTTTAATTCGGTGAAGATGGGAATCAGCTTTTTAAGTTTATTATTCACTGCTTCAGTGTGTATCTCCCAGGATGTCGTACGACCAAACGGTACACCTAGATATTTAATAAATTTAATTTGTTGGATTACGGGGCATACACTGCCATTTTAGTCACAGTTTTCCTGCATGTGGCAACGCAGGTTCGGGATAATGGGAACGTCAGAGGCCCTCAGTGAGAACGCCATGAACTTGGTTTTTTTTCAAGTTTGGTTTTAAATTCTTGTTTTCATAAATCCTGTTAAACTTTTCTAGGTCTTCTTCCGTTTTCATTTTAGCCCCATCCCATGTTCTCCCCAATGATATTAGAGCTGTATCCTCCGTATTCGAGACCAATTCACCATTAATTTCAGTCTTGAGGATTTCCTCATTTACATATACAGTATAGGACACAGTATCTATAGGGCTAGTCATAGTATTCTGTGGCACCCCACATAAGAGTTCCACTGTCTCGGTCAGTTTCACTTCGATTTTTAATTGTGTTGCCTTCCCTCCAAATAGCTTTGCACCCATTTTATAAATGTGGCATGATACTTATTTTCCAGCAAAATTTTTATTAGTATATTATGCGAAACCGTGTCAAACGCCTTCGAAAAATCTTGGAACACAACTATTTCTTTGTTGCTTCGATCCAGTTCATTGTTTGTTTGTCCGTACAGGTGTAAGATGGCGTTCTGAGTGATTTTACCCGCCTGGAATCCGTATTGGTTCAATTCAATTCAATCAAAAATTTAAAAAATGTTTAAAAGAATATAAAAATAACTTAGAATATACGTAATATGTATTTGACTAGAATAGAAAACTTAATTTTAGAGAAATATTTCATTTTTTATTCTAGCTAAATGATATCTACCTACTGAATTTTTTCTTCATATGTTATAAAAATTATTTTAGGAAAGGAAGATAGGTATAAGAGAAATGAGAACAATATCCTATATTTGGATGCATTCCGCTTAATATTTATCTTGAATCGTATGTACTTATAACTAACTCCAACCCCAGCAGAAGAAACTTTTCTTTTTGGGGTTGTTGCATTTGGTAAATACGATGTAATTTATAAATGTTTGTCATTTTTGTTGAATAAATGTATTAAACAATAAAAAAAATTGTCATGACCCGGTAATTACTAACCAATATGTTATTCTGTATTACTCACAACTAATGCCTAATGGATATTTTGAAACCCCCAAAAATTATTTTTATCGGATTTCCCGTGATTTGTGGGACGACCGATAACACTGGGGTCCCCTCTGATTGATAGAACCATCAAAGCAGGGCCTGGGAACGGCTCGCTTCCCCATCGGGTTCCTCCTCGATCCCGACGTATCAGAGATGACCTCTTCCGCGGACAGGGCGAACGTGAATGGAGCGGGTTGATCGCGAGTTGCGTGCTTCGGAGGTCAAGAAGGATAATTGTGCGGATTGTTTCCGATGACGCCAATGCATGACTCTTGAGGCTGTCCCTGCAATTACTGGGGATATTCCCTGAGAGCCAGCCGTCAGACGCTGTGTATTGTACTATCGATCAACTCATAATCCCCTCAAACAAGATTTTTTGTTTTCGCTTTGCACCTCATAATTACACCGGATGGAAAATGATTCACAGTTAGCCATAATTTGTTATTATGCAAACGAGGCAAATCAAGTTTAAATTAGACGTGATTAAATTCAGTTCATAATATCATAAGTTCTTGGAAAACATTCTTTATTCATAATGAGTTCGGCAAACCCTTTCTCGAGAAATACTACTTCTTTTTGGCTTATTATTTCTAATGACCAACCGATGAAATAGACAAAGGAAAAGAAAAAATTATTGCCAAGGTGGGTGTGTCACACAGCTTCCTTGCCTAGATAACGAGAGAGATCTTTTGAAATATTTCGAATGATGTAGAATGTAAGCTTCTTGAGACGATTCACGGGATAAACGTGCAGCGAGGCATGTAGGTGGGACATTCAACACCTTCGAAAGGTTAGTCGACATGTATTCCGGGTCTTCCGCGCTAACTCTATATCGGACAGGGTTGTGTTGAAAATTATATGAGATGATTATTTAATATTCCACAGAGAAGACGTTGGAAATCAGAAAGAACACAGTTTCAGCCGAATGGCGTATTTGCTTTTCTATTTTTATAAAACTTGTAATCATGTAAAAAAAGGTGACCTTACGTCATGGTAACGTCGAGAATGTTCTCCCAACATGCTTTCCCTTCTTTCTATCTCTTAGTGTATTTTCAAAATCAAAAAAGCCCCTATTTCTTGATCAAATATTGAAGCCTTGTTCTTGGTAGAGCCTTCGTCAAGATGTCGGCTGCTTGTTCTTCTGTTGTGATGTACCGAACCTTGAGGAGACCTTCTAAAACCTTGTCTTGTATGAAGAAGTATTTTATTTCGATATGCTTGGTGCGGTGATGGTTCTCTGGATTGTGGCACAAACGAATAGTTGATTGGTTGTCAATTCGCACTGTAGGCACTTCTTGGGGACAACACATATTTCGATATAGTCTTGGCAGCTATAATTTCTATTACTGCTTCATTGGCTGCAACTAGCTCACCCTCAGTTGATGAAGTTGCAGTTAATTTTTTGCGCTGATTAAGCCACGACACGGCTCCTCCAGCATTAGTCACTTGCACTTCAGAAACTCTGCCCACATAGCTTCTGGGAAGCTGCCCACATAGGAAGAGTGCGAAGTAAAATCCCTGCTGGACAGCCGCCATGTTTCACTGCACAACAGAATGAGGCTCTATGCCCAGATTTCGGACTGGACGCAAATCCTCACCAAAAACCTCAACATCTTGGTGCAACGCAACGGAGACTATTTCAACCCCCTCGTTGTAGACGGCTTCACACGACCGGGCGTGCGGCGATTAGTGCGGCCTCGTCACATCATGGACATGATCACGTCATACTGCTTTTCCGATCAATTGGTGACGTTACTACATACAGAAATTTAAATTTATACACCCAAATCTTCAAAAAGAGAACTACCTCCAGGGAGGATAGTTCTGGAAAATATGTTAAAAAATGCAGTGTTATATTCATTTTCTATACATTGAGGTATGTTTATTATACTTAAACGGTCTCAAAGAATCAATAAATAAAAAAAGCTTGTAGGAAAATAAAAACTTCATTTGAATATTAAAATGTTCTCGCCGTTTCGACTGTTGTCCGAAATTCTCTTTCACAACTGGCATTCTACTGGGGCGTGTAAGGAGGTGTCAAGCTCTGTATGACTACCGCCGCACTCAAAATCTCTCCGATTTCTTTGCTGTCCATTTCACTGTCACTGTCACTTATCATTTTCTTTTCAAAGCTTCTAAGTCAACAAACTGACGCTACTATGGGTGCCGGGTCATGAGGGCAACGAGGAAGCTGATCGCCTTGCTAAAAAGGGATCAGAGTCCAACCCAATTGGACCTGAACCCCAACTAGGGGTTACCACGAGTTATATAATTCAACAGGTTCAGAAATGGGAGGACAAAACACGCACAGAATACTGGCACAACACTCCTAAGCAGAGGCAAGCCAAGCGGTTCCTCTCTATTTCGAGGGAACGCGCAAAAACCCTTCTATCATTAAGGCGCAAAGACCTTCGCAAACCAGTGGGTTTTCTTACTGGCCACTGCCCCCTAAGGTATCACCTAAACAAAATGGGAAAGGCCAGGACAGTAGAATGCCGGCTCTGCTGCGAAGAGGCGGAAACAGCAGAACACATCCTCTGTAATGGTCTTGCTGTTGCATCAACTAGATTCCGGCATTTCGGGAAGGGTGCCCTAACACCCACTGATATTGGCTTAGAAACGCCTGAAAACCTCCTACACTTTGTGAATGAAGAGGTTATTAATAAGATTTTGCATTAAAATGGGGACAGCGCCACAATAGATCCTAGCGGTCTCAGTGACCAGGGGCTCCTCCCATCCCTTATTGAAAAAAAAAGTCAACAAACATGAAACCTGCAGTATCTGCTGCTGAGGCCTCTTGGTTTTTCTTGGCTCTACCATCTGAAATCCATTTCTCACAGTCCTTAACCCAATGCCCAGCCTTTTTTCAGTAATTACATTTATTGCCATTTTTATCAGTACTCTTATTTTTCCCTTTTTGCCATATTGTTTTCTTTGTATCTACAAAGCCTCTTGTGAAACTGAACTCGAATTTCCTGTTAAATATAATAAACTCCTGTTTCATAAAATGAACAAAGCTGTACAGTTAAATCTTCAAAAGTCCTATCTTCACCTTTTAACCACATCCAACTTGATTTGAATTATATTACAGTATTTGGCATAATAGGTATTAACAGTCTTGCAAACCAACAAAAGCTCTGGCAAAACATTATCATCCTTAGACTTCAGACCATTATTTAGTTCATTCTAAAGTGATTACAGTTTAGCTATATGCATTGAAACATCCTGACCATCAATCCAGTTAAATGAAAATGAATCTGAACAAATCGTGAATAACTGGTCTTTTGATGATGCCTCAAAAAGTTGTCTGAATGTATTCCAAGCATCAAAAACCGTTTCTTGGTCTATAATTTTCTGGTAGACCTTATCAGTTACAGAACTTGCTATCATAGACTTGGCGTAACTATTGGCTTTTCGAAATAGGTCAACTTTTCTTTTGAACTCTTTCATTTTTGGCTTCTGAAGCACATTCTTCAAGATTATCAGGTTTAATCAACCGCCGTCAATGACGTCTATAGCACGTTCATGATAGCCTAAAAGATCTCGAATTTTACGCTTCCGTACTGGCTAATCTGACTCATCTGCCAATGTTTTGACGTGTTTGAAAAACTCTATTCTGATTTGCACTAATAAAATACAGAAAGTTACACTACTCCTAACCTTAAACACTGACGAGTTCCTGATGGTCGTTTTTTCACAACACTTCACAAATCACGATATTTGACTTAACGATACCTCTGCATTCTAAACATAAACTGGGCCCATAACCGTTTGTGTTTCACTGAGAAAACGTTGGGAATCAGAATGAACACAATTTTAGCAGAATGGCGAATTTGCTTTTCTATTTTTTTTTTTTTTTTGAACACAAGTTTTTGGACCAACATATGAGAGAGAATTTGCTTTTCAATAGATTTTTTTTTTTTTTTTTTTTTTTTTGTTTAGTAACCATGTAGTTTTTAGTAACTAGTAATCATGTGAACAAAGTGACCTTACGTCAAAATAACATTGAGAATGTTCCCTCGACCAACATATGAGAGAGAAAAATTTCCTCACTTCAATAGATTAGACCTTCCTTAAAAAATTAAGCTCAATAAGACCTCTAGCACTTGAAAGAATCAGAATTTTATAATTTTCAATATTGCAAGATAACAAACATTCACAATATAAATTACAATCGAACATGTGTAGTCTTTTTAATACCTTGACAGCCACTTGAACTGATGTGGTTCCAATCCACGGTTTCAGCAACAGCACAACGATTCTCATAGAAGTGAAAGAATGTATTATGGTGCATCCAATGATGACCATAAAACGAGTCTCATCCAATCGCATGACTTGGAGTTGAATAATATACCAAGTAAATTGTCTTCCTTCTTCCAGGTCCTAGAGTTGTTTTCATAAGTTTCGGTCGTTCAATGATGCAATTACGTACATAAGTTTTACAAAAATTAGGGAGACAAAGTAATTTACAATTCGGTGTGTATGTTTCAAACAAAGAGAAGTAAATAACGTTGCCCGCCGAAGAATAAGTTCGAAGACCTGTGCTCTTCGGGGGAGTTCAAATGACAACAGAAACAAAGAAACATTTGTAAAAATGAACGTTTAAATTTCAGTATTTTTCTGCTTGTCTTTTAAGGCGATTGGTCGTCGACAGCCTACTATCCATTTTCGTTCATACGAGCAAAATCGTTTGCACTTCAATTTTCGTTTGTTTTTCTGTTTTATTCAACCGTGAGCTAACGTTCTGTCCGAATTGAACCAGATTTTGAGGGAACACTTATGAGTATGTTCTGAACTCAGTAAACAGTTGGAACTATTATCTATTAACCGACTGACGGTGTGAAGTATGGAAGAGACGGATTGCTGACCGGTGACTGCAACTGGATCGACACCCCTCTAACTTGAGGCACCCTCTTCTTCAGTTTCTGTATTTGATCGCCAATCACCCCGCACGTTGAAACAGTTATCGATTGCATTGCTGCACGAAAATCGACTGCAAGTGTTTGGCATAGGACTTTTATTTAATGTCTACAACTAACATGGAAGGATTAATAGGAAATGCCTTGGCGGACACGACGCGTGTTGGAGAAGTCTGGGGGTTTCCCTGAGAAGTTTACAAGGAATGGAAAGTTGGGCGGCAGTTTCAAACCAGATATAAATATCCGGGGCGGGCGCAGAATCGGCATGGGAGGTTTTTCGCGTGAGGTCGCGACTTGATGAGGTAAGCAGCCGAGCGTAATTATCCAGGCGTGGAGCCCGAACCCGTTTGGCCTCTGGCTATGGAGGATGGAAGTTTACCAAGACAGCTTGGCGCGGCGAGTCTCCAAAGAGGCTTGGCCGAGGGCAGTGGGCGCTTACTCATCCTCCCGGCCGTTTCGGGGAAGTCTACGGCTGACGGCGGCTGTCGGACGCGGTTCGAGCAGTGCAACACTGTTGTCCGGCCGGAAGGGAACCGACCGTGTGGTTCACGTCTTGTCTGTGGAAAACTCTGAACTGTCAAAGGCGCCGTCAAATTCCTATGTCTTCTTCCCTAGGCCAGCCCCTTACAGAAGGGACGGGAGGGGCACTGGACTTGATGCCCCCGGGCCCGCCCTTTATAAGGGGCCCAGATTTTCGATCGTTTGAAGTCTTTAGAAGCACCCTCTTTTAATTGTAATTTGGTTTGGAAGTATTAATATAGAATTAATGAATATACACATACCAAGCTGTAGAACTCAATCATTCTCAATTTTTCAAAATGGTTACAGTAGTTCATAGACGCTTCTTTTTTGTTTTAGAGGGACCGGAATTTTGCCCCTGGGCCAGGATTCTCTCTCCACAGCAATCTCTGGTCCGCATGATGTATGGGAAAAAACCATGATGTGTGGTATATATGTGAAAAAACTCTGCAAGCTATCACACAAGGGTTTGTTATTTCTATATTAGATGACCTTTTTTAAATCAGTGATTTATGTTCATTAGACGTAGTTTGTGGCACACTATCTAAACTCGTCTAATAGTTGAGGTATAAACAATGAATAAACAAATTAACAAACAAGAAACTAAGAGAAAAATCAACGTTGAAATCATCGACCTTTTATTGAACTTTATTTAAAATCATTCTATGGCTCACAACTGCTCGCTATAGACATTAACATTGAACAATGACTTGCTTCAAATTTCGTTCAGAGTCATAAAGAAAAAACTAAATTAATATATTCAGAAATGAACGAGAAAAATAAAAAGTAATTCAAAGCAGAAATCCATCGAGAGAAGATCTTTCTGATATACCTTCGGAATTCTATATAAAAACTCACAACTGCTCTTGAATTAATTTTGAAATTTATTCCTAATAATGAGGAAAAATCCTTAAAAATAGCAATTTTTCACGAAAAACTACCATCATTTACGGTTACAATTGGGTTATATCGAGTCAAACCATAAAACTGACATCACCGAGAGATTCAGCGTCGAAAAACAAGGAAATTTCATGTACCACATTTGGGGTCCCCCCAAATCAGATTTTTGCGCAATTTCAGGGTTTCGCATGTTTAAACACACGCTGAGCTGGTTGTGCGAATCCAAAAAAATATCCCAGAAATTAAATTTTCAAGGGGTGGGGGGAGGCGGATCGTTCCGTGGCACACCCTGCATAACGATTTTATCTTAAATATAACTCCGTAAACACCAAGATCCACAAGTACAAAAGCTGATATCATATCATAATTTGATAACATCATATCTCACCTTTGTGATCGAACGGATGATTGTACTGCAACCCAAGTGGTCTCATTCGTTTCATGAAACCAATTTCTATCGGAAAAAACCGTATTACATCGAAAGATCATAGGATAGCGATTTTTTAAATAGTTGAATCTTTAAATATTATCCCTTAGGGTTCATTGATTTCTGTCAAATCCCGGATCGAGGTTGGACTTTTTCAACTAAATTTCGTCCACATTGTTCCAACAGCGTGGTAGAAAAACTTCGCGAGGCGGACGGCGGACGGACGGAGTTTTATTTTATTTTTTTTTTTTTAAATTACCTTTTTGATAGAGTATTCTGAAACGAAAATCAACAACTTTTGACAGGGGGGAGGTTAAATGTCTGTTTGTGGTCGATTAGAAAAATTTATTGTTGAAAATATTTAAATAAGAATATTGGTTCTCAATTCAATTAACGATCGGGGGGGGGGGGGGGGGGGGTTCACATTTTTTCCTATTGAATTAGAAGGGAAGCGCGAACTTGAACAATATGCGCCGGATAGTTTATTTCCGTTTTTGTGTACTTTCAGTAATAATCAGATTCTGCAGGACATCCTTGACTCACTACTTCGGTGCTTGATTGTTAATTTAGCGGGCATAAGCCCGATTACAATGTTATTGTTGTAATAGGTAAGTGATAAACTGCATACAGATATGAATACAAAATAAACCTTGAACAATAGAAAGTTGATTACAAAATTAATTGATTGATTACGGTGGAGCTCTTTGAATAGCTAGGAACTGAACCCAGCAAGTGTTATGTTATGCTTACGTTTCAACCACTCCCATGATCCGCTCACTGTAAATTATGTGCTAGGGCGTGAGATCCTAGACATGTTTATGTTTCTTCACATCGAGATCTGGGGGTACTTCTTGACCCGAGGCCATCATTTTTGACCTAGTGTTTGCCCTTTCCACCCGAGCAGTTCGATTATTGGTATTTATCAAAGTTAATACTCGTGACTTGGACTACATCCCCGCTTTCTCGACACTTGACAAGTCACTTATTCCCTGTTGCATGCCTCAGTCGTTTGGACTCCGTATAACAGACGCCATTCAAACCAGCTGGAAAGAGTTCAAGTTTTTGCTACACACCCTACAAATTGAATGTTCCACAGGATGCAGTCGAGTTTGAGTTCTCGGATGGAAAATGTTGCACACAGCGCCCTGAGATAATGTTTTCAACAGACTGATCCTGGGCTTACTCGATTCACCATCGCTCATGAGCAATGTGAATTTCACGATCCCCCGCTTTGGTTCCCGTTCCACTCTCCACTTCTGGATACCGTTCTCTCCCACTAATTATCTCTACGATTGGAAATGTGCAGGTTGCCACGCTTCTTGAATCATGTGATTGAAAAGTTCCCAGACACGAACGTTTTCTCACAGTCACTAACATCCTACATTTATCTTAAACATTGAAAGAATTTATTTGATTTTAAAATAAATTGTATTTTTCTTTCCTAGGCCACCATCTGCCATCGACTGTTTCTCCCGCTTGAAAAAGGGCATCGCTAATGTATCTGCTGCCATTGTAGAAGAGGGCGTGCCATTAATTGTAAAGACTGACTCTTCTGATTTGGCTCTGGTAGCTACTCTTTCTCAGAGTCATCGCCCTATTGCTTTCTTTTCCAGAAATCTAACAGCTAGCCAGCAAAACCATTCATCAATTGAGAATGAAGAAAGCTGAATGACATGTCGAATATCGAACAATGTCGAATGTCTCAGAGAGTGGAAGCATTTCTTGACTGGAAGACACTTCACCATTATCACGGACCAAGAAGCATTATCATACATTTTCGACACCAAGCACTCAAGTAAGATTAAAAATGACAAGATTCTACGCTGGAAATTAGAATTATCTAGCTATAGCTTCGATACCACTTATCGCTCAGGTAAAGAAAATGTTTTTGCCGGTACGCTTTCTCGAATATATGGAGCTACGAAAAGCACTAGCCTCTTTGAACTTCACGACTCGTTTTGTCATCCAGGTGTGACTAGATTCTTCCACTGGATCCGCAGTCAGAACTTACAGCCTGGATGAAATTCTAGCAAATTCCCCTTTATGTGCTGAGGTCGATCCACGATTTTTCAAAAAGCCGCCTGGCACTCTGATTAAGGATAGGCAGCCATTTGAACGTGTTAGCGTCGATTCTGACCGTCATATTCGAATTTTCACGCTTTCCTTTCGCATTTCCATGCAAGGATATGAGCTCCTCCACAGACATCAAGTGCTTCAGTAAACATTTCACTACTCCACTCTTACATGGGAATGTCATTTCTCTCTCGTGAGGTGACTAATTTTCTTCATCAACATCATGATTCATCAAAGAATCAATATACAAAGTTTCAGGCAATTTCACAGTCACATTTTTTTCCCAAGTTTCTGGTTTTTTGTAAAAATTTTAAAATTGCTTATTTTTTAAATAGTCTAGTCATCTGAAATCGGGGGGGGGGGGGGGGAGGTTGCAAAAATTCCAAACTTTCGGCAAATTTGCTGGGTTGTTTCTACCCCCCCAGGGGTGCTACACCTCATTTTGCGGACAAATTAACCTTGTGGTAACTTCAGGAGGGCCGGAAAACCGCGATTTTTTCGGAATTTTTTCAGTTTTTCCACTATAACTCGAAAACAACGCATCCTAGCGAGAAAACCACTCTATTATAAAATAAAGAAGACAAATTTTTCTACAAAATGATCTACTCGCATATAATTGTTGACCAAGTTATCATCAAGATATAGAGGCTCAAAGATAGGGAAATTTTCCAAATATGGCAAAAATTAACAGAAATCTGTTTTTGCTGGTTGGGGGGGGGCTTCGCTATGAAGGGGGAGGATATGTAGCACAACAACAGAAAATTTGAAAATAAATTATAATATCATCATCAAGTACGTCGATAACAATAAACTTGGCGGAAAAGAGTGATTTCTGTTAATTTTTGCCATATTTAGAAAATTTCCCAATCTTTGAGCCTCTATATCTCGATGATAACTTGGTCAAAAATTATATATGAGTAGATCATTTTGTAGAAAATGTTGTCTTCTTTATTTTATAATGGAGTGGTTTTCTCGCTAGGGTGCGTGGTTTCGAGTTATAGTGGAAAAACTGAAAAAAGTCCGAAAAAATCGCGGTTTTTCGGCCCTCCTGAAGTTAGCACACGGTTAATTTGTCCGCAAAATGAGGTGCAGCACCTCCGGGGGGAGGGGGGTAGAAACAACCCAGCAAATTTGCGGAAAGTTGGGAATTTTGCAAGCCCAAACCACCAGATGACTGGACTAAAACGCTTTGTATTCTTATTAGTTTTTGTACATGACTGTGCAGACCACTGAAAAACTGCGTCAATACGTCAGCTTTCTAATGGGCTAATTTAATTGATTGTAGTAATTGGATTTCACGGAGAAGATGAGGTTTGAGTGCCAAAATACGTGTTTTCAGGCCAACTCTTGAGTTTTTCGGAATCAAGACTGCGAGGAGGCATGCAGTGTTCCAACGAAAAGGCCTCTGTATACGCAAAAATGGACAATGTTTAGAACAAATTAAATTTATAATAGAATACTTGAAGTCTGAAAATTTCAATTCTTTTCAATCCCAAACCCCTATCCTAAAACGGTCAGGGTTATTGGGTTGTCGCGGAGACGTGAGAGTCACCCCATTCGATTCCGAAAGAACACGTACTTCGCCATTCAAACCTCATTTTCACCGTGAAATCCAATTAGTACAATTAATTAAATTATTCCATTAGAAAGCTGACGTTTTGGCGCAGTTTTCAGGTGACCTGCACAGCCTGCTACAAAAAATAAGATTACAAAGCGTTAAAAAGATAGGTAATTTTAAAATTTTGACAAAATTCAATTTCCGGACTATTCTTCCTCACTTATTTCTGCTTAAAAAAATGTTTAGGCATTAAAAATAACTTAACGGGCTTCCTAACGTTCTCCTCAAAGTTGATTTTTTTCGTGCAAATTGAAGAAGTTATGGCAATATTAGGGAAGTAGGAAAACACGAAAAAAACTCTTAAAAGTGAAATCACTAGGAAACGATGTCTCTAAAGAAAAAACGCTGGGAGGCACTTTTGGTCGGAAATAGATTGTAGAACACGGAGAAGAGCAGTAGGAACGGTACAAGACCGAATCCGTTTAAAAAACGCCTAAGGATCTTAACCGATTTTGTGTTTCTGTTTTTGCTCGATCCCAATTTTACTCTAGTTGTGCAACGACTCTCAGAAATTTCGAATTTCACGACGGAAAGGAAAAATCTGAGGTGATGAAAATTCTCGTGATCGTGAGTTCTGGAAGAGAGGCTTTCCTCATTTTGAGCCAGGTTCACTAGTGTGGTACACGGATGGGTCTGTGATGAATGGTGCAGCGGGATTGGGGATCAGGGGCCCAAATTTTGCCATTTCCAAACCTCTGGACAATTTAGCCACCATTTATCAGGCTTCTGCCTGAAACCCATGCAATTGAATTTTGTGCACAAGAGATTGCTAGGAAACGACTCAAAGTTGCAAGAATTTACATATTATCAGAAAGCCAGGCAGCATTAAAGGCCATTTCTGCCTTCTCAATAACATCAAAGCTGACCTGGAGTCAGCCCTCGGCAACAAATTGACGTTGCTTTGGGTACCAGGTCATGAAGGAATAGAAGGCAACGAAGAAGCTGATAGAATAGCTAAAAGAAACGCGCACACTCCATATTGACACTGAGGCGTACAGATCTTCGCAAACTTGTGGTACTCCTCACTGTGCACTGTCTTCTAAGGTACCACCTTAACAAAATGGGTAATGCCAGGACGATAGAATGCTGGCTCTGTTGCGAAGAAGCGGGGACAGCTGAACACGTACTCAGCGACTGTCCTGCTGTTGCATCGATAAGATTCCGGCATTTCGGAAAGGGTACTCTAACACCCGCCGATAATGCCAAGGAAACACCTGAAAACCTCGTTCACTTTGTGAATGAAGATGCTATTACAAAAATTCTGAAGTGAAACCGGGAAAGTGTCAACGATAGATCACAGTGGTCTCAGTGACCAGGGGTTCCTCCCATCCCATATCAGAAAAAAAATATATTCAAAATTTGCAATGTCTGTATGTATCACACGGACCCTCAACCACTTTCAATGAATGTTTCGGCGATAAAGTTTTAAAAAGATGACACAGCCTACAAACGATCGACTTTTACAACAGTCGGAACGAGCACATCTTTTGGTATTGGGATCAAATCGTCCTCCCGGACTCAATATCAATGATTGATATCATCATGGGGACGGCTAATAGGACATCTAGATGCAAGCCCGTACCCAAAACCAAAAATCACTTTCTTCTAATGTTTGACAACGATTCTTTCGAAATAACAAATTCTTTCGCCTTTGTATCTGTTGAATTTTTACTATTCAATTAAAAAAAGTTATATAGTTCAGTAGAACAGCTAACCAGTTATCGCATGTATCATACCGGGTGGCCAACATGTAATGGACCAGGCATTTATCTCCGTAATTTCCGAGCTTAAGAAAAATTTTCAAATTATAACTTCACTAATTTTTAACAAGGAATTCAAATATCACAATTTCGCGAGTTGCGCACGTTTGCAAATGCGCGATTTGCGCATCAACTTTGTTATTTCAAACGAGAACCCCCATTTTTTATTCTGCTCAAGATTTCATGAAAATTTGACCCCTCAACTAATTGTTTTATTGAGCGTAACAGGTTCAGAGAGCACGCAAAGTTGCGCTAACCTGAATTTGTTAAATAGTTTATGATGGTGATCTGTAAAGTGCGGCATTTGAATTGTCATTGTTTTTTATCGCTAATTCACTTGATGCTATCCGTTTTTTGATGTGACTTAATTTTTGCGGAATAATGACCGAAATTTGTTTATTTCGCGTCCGTTTTTTTATTCTAGGCGCCTGTTTTCAGATTGGTACAGGGATTAATTTTCAAGGTCTGGTTGAAAAATATAAAAATAGGAGATTGAAACCTTCTTCAGTTATCAAGTGAAAAATCATCTTTCAATCAATCAATCTGACAGTTGAAAGTAGGAATACATTATGATTTTTCACGCGAAATGAACAAATTCACATGCCACACTTTACAGATCACCATCATCAACTATTTGACAAATCCGGGTTTGCGTAACTTTGCGTGCTCGCTGAACCGGTTACGCGCAACAACAAAAATTGGTTGAAAGTTCTAATTTTCATGAAATCTTGAGTAGAATCCGAATCTGCAATAAAAAATGAGGGTTGTCATTTGATATCACAAAGTTAATGCGAAAATCGCGCACGTGCGCAACGCGCGAAATTGTAACATTTGAATTCCTCGTTAAAAATTAGTCAAGTTATCATTTGAAAATTTTTCTTAAGCTCGGAAATTACGGAGATAAATGCCTGGTCCATTAAATTTTGGCCACCCTCTATATACAGTATTTATATTTACAGGAATTCCACAGACAACCACTATTCTCCTACTTTGAAAAAGATTAATGTCGAAATATCAAAATTATTCTCAGTAAATCAAGTAAATATAAAAAAAAAAAAAAAAAAAAAAAAAAAATTCATAAATTGGCGAGTACATTGGCAAAATTTTGAAATCGTATGAATAAAAAAACGTCTGCCAAGTGGGTGTGGCACATAGCTTCCTCGTATCGATAACATGACTGTATAGATCATTGTAAGATATACGCATCGTTCAATGATGGTTCAATATGGTTCGATCCAAGCTCGAGGCTAAAACTGTATTTTCTCTTTATTACTCACGAGGACCATCTTTACGTCAGTCCGAATAATCCCTGAAAATTTCATCGAAACCCATGAACTCCCGGAGTTAAGCGTGTAACAAGGATTTCACGTTTGCGGATGCGCAGAGGCTACTATTGATCCGGGGGTCATGAAACTTATAGGGGATCGTCTACACATCAAACCGAACAATCCCTGAAAATTTCATCGAAATCAGTCAAGAACTCCCGGAGTTATGCTTGTGGCAAGGATTTCACGTTTGCGCATGCGCAGAGGCTACTATTGATCCGGTTGTCATGAAACTCATAGGGGACTATCTACATATCAAACCGAACAACCCCTGAAAATGTCATCGAAATTGGTCAAGTACTCCCGGAGTTATGCGCGTAACAAGGATTTCACGTTTGCGGATGCGCAGAGGCTACTATTGATCCGGTTGTCATGAAACTCATAGGGGACTATCTACACATCAGACCGAACAATCCCTGAAAATTTCATTGAAATTGGTCAAGAACTCCCGGAGTTATGCGCGTAACAAGGATTTCACGTTTGCGCATGAGCAGAGGCTACTATTGATCCGGGGGTCATGAAACCCATAGAAGACCATCTACACCCCAACCCGCACAATCCCTGAAAATTTCATCAAAATCGGACTATAACTTCGTGTTGTTTTGCCCGTAACAAGGATTTGCTGACAGACAGACACGGAACCAAAATTGTTCAGAAAGGTCTAAAACGCAAAATGCGAGTGGAATTTTTGATTTTGGAGACGAAAAAATTTTCACATTCCGAAAGTGAAAACAATGCTTCCGCTACCTTGGTAGGCTCGGAAGCAAAATTCCTGCGATCGGAAAATTACAATAATAACAATATTTGAGTTGATAACTATCATAATGATAATGTTTTTTCTATTTGTGCTAAAAATTGTTAAATTGTATATTCTTACGTTGTGTTTCTTCACACTGATAATGCCAACTGTTTCTGTTCTTATGTTACTACGTGAAACGTTTTGATATAATGGCTGCAGCCCGCCTAACGGTTATATTATTGGTTTGTTATTTTTCAAGTTCAAATATACATTTCATTTATCTATCTCTATCTAATAGTCGACCACACGGAAGATATCGTGTGTTGCAAAGAGTAATTCTGAGGTGACCGTAACGATTGAGATAGTTGTTGGAACACCCTCAATATAAAGGAAATCACAGGCTGACAAAAGCTTTTGAGTTGACATCAATTTATTCTTGGTTGGCAAAGTTTCTTGGGTTCGGAGCGAAGGGAGCAGTAGGCTGACGCAACGCAAGCTGCTTTCTCATCACATAGCTTGCTCAGGGATGTTTTCGTTGTCACATAAGGCTTGTTGCCTATGTTGTTTCTACTTATGTGCTATATACTATAGTATGCTATGCTGCCCTCCAAAATCAAAGTTTGCTTAAATTTTGTGTTTTCAGGTTCGTCAACACATTTGATACATTGCCTGTTTCTAACAATTCTAGCAACACTAACAGTCCTCTAGATTTCCATAGAGGATATAAGTGACATTTTTTCGTTCATTTCCAAATCTACAATATCTGTCCGGGTCATAAAAGGCCGTAGAATTGATGTAAAAATCCGTTCATTCGCTCAAGGATTCCATTTGGGGTCCAGTTGGTATTAACGTCTCACCAGCACGACCGCTTTACACGTGTAGGTTGCCTCCTCTAGGAAAATATTTGCCTCTACGGGGGGTTTGTTTGGAGCTATTGGGGCACTTGGGGGAAGGAAAAGTAAAATATTTTATCTATGTTAGCATTTTCATTTTCAGTGACCTAAGATACCTAAGAATTGATATCAAATTTAAATTTTTATCAAAGGAAAATATTTGCCTCTATGGGGGGTTTGTTTGGAGCTATTGGGGCACTTGGGGGAAGGAGAAGTAAAATATTTGATCTATGTTAGCATTTTCATTTTCAGTGACCTAAGATACCTAAGAATTGATATAAAATTTAAATTTTTATCGAAGGAAAATATTTGCCCCTTTGGGGAGAGCTTTTGGGGGTTCATGGTTTAAATGGGGCCATTTAAAACTTTTTTTGAGAGAGATATTATTTTAATATCTCAAATCTGATGCTGTGAGTAGAATCCGATGGTCTGTTTGTGTATTTTAATTTTTTTTTTATCAGCTTCTTTACGTTTATGTTGAAAAATCGACTTTTTAGGGGGGATTTTTGACCGTAGAGCAAACTTTTGAGGGGTACACGATATTCTGACTTCAGATTCGTTTTTAGCACTTCTAATTCCGCAGGAAAAACCTAATCACAATAATAGTTCAGTAACTTTTTTTTGTGGGGCTGTGTAATCAATGGATTGTAACCTACACTCAGATTGTATGGTAATTAGGTCTGGAGCCTAAAATAATCAAATTATCGGAATTATAATGTTATATCAATAACAATAAATTTACATTATGAAAAAACATATATATTTATTTTGGAGATACGGGACGAGCCCAATTACGAGGTGGAAACAAGAAGCACCTAACTGTAATATAGTGATAATATGTTATAGTGTCATATTATACAGGGTGTCCCAGGAGTTATTCGCAATCCGACTCTTACGTGTTCTTCAACTCATTTCCGACCAAAAGTGCCTCTTAGCAATTTTTTTAGAGGCTTCGTTTTCGAGTTATTCGCGATTTAATTTTTTTCGTGTTTTCGATATTATGTCACTAAAACTGTATGTCACTAATTCAAATTTGAAGACACCGCTAGAAAGAGCGTTACATTCTCTATCCATTTGACGTCAGATAACATTTTTTTATTGCAGTGAAGATGTGCTATTGCCGCGCGAAATGGCAGTTTTGTCAGAATCTTGAAATCGCCTGTTTTTCATCGCGCCCAGCAACCCCATTAATACTTGACACAGAACTGTGCAGACCTGGTAAAACGTGCGCCAAAATGTCAGCTTTCTAACGGTGTAGTCCTTTTGGTTTTTAAAAATATTTTTCGTTAAGAAAATGGTGTTTAACTGCAGAAAAACGTGCGTTTTCTGTTAAAATTGAGGTTGAGGTGTTTTCGACCTTACGTCACTAGAACGGCCGTAACTCCGGCGATTTCGAAGTATTCGCTAATCTAAGGATACCGTTGGAAAAAGCATTGAATTTTCTATCGTCTCAGTCTTCAACAGTGATTTTTCAAAGGGAACTGAAGGGTTAAAAGCTAGCCTGAAAAGTGAATTTTGTCAAATTTTGAAAAACACTTATTTGATGGCTCATTAGTCTCTCTTGATTTTAATGATAGGTTTGAGCCTGTAAGCCTAACAAATGCGCAAGAGCCTCAGCTTTCCAATGGTATAATTAGTTTTTATTTTTTAGAGGGAACTTTTTTGAGAAAATTGAGATTTTATGCAGAACAACGTGTGTTTTCAAGCACATTTGAGGTTAAAAAAAAACCTATATAACTAAAACTTTTTTTTCTATTTCTGGGAGGAGAATGTCATTTCAACGGCATTACTTGAGAAATTGATGTTTGAGTAAGGGCGTCCGCGTAATGAATTGATGGAAATCTCTACCGAACAGACTGAATGACTGAATTGATTTTATTACTCGAACATCAATTTCTCAAGTAATGCCGTTCTAGCGGTGTCTTCAAATTTGATTTATCTTTAAAATTGAAGAAGTTTCAACAGTTTTAGTGACATAATATCGAAAACACGAAAAAAAATTAAATCGCGAATAACTCGAAAACGAAGCCTCTAAAAAAAATGCTAGGAGGCACTTTTGGTCGGAAATGAGTTGTGGAACACGTAGGAGTCGGATTGTGCATAACTCCTGGGACACCCTGTATAATACTGATAATATTTTACAGTCTCGGATAGCAGAGAGAAGCGAGGAAAGAATGTCAATGAAGGGTATTGTTGGTGAAACCGGCCCTCATCGGACGATCGGACTCACAATAATTACTTTCTCGGAGATGTAATTTTTCTGCTCAAGAAAGATATTTTTAAATTGAAATCTAGGGATACTCTTAGATAATGACATCGGCCAATAAAAATGAAAGACATTGATTTTGCCCAAAACTGAATAAAATCTCCCATTTACTTGTAATCAAATTACTGCCGTGTAATGGGATTACTCCATTCCAATTCCTGTAATGGCAATCGAAGTTGCAATTACTTTTTCCGAGAACATGTAATTGGAATGGGGTTTTTGAATTCCCATTACATGTAATCAGAAAAAGTAATTGCATTATCAATTACCATTACAGGAATTGGAATTGCAATTACTCTCAATGTTATTTTCTTGTTCAAAGGGGCCTGAATTGTGAATTTTGACTGTTGCTGGTGTCAGGCAAGGTTCCATCAAAATAGCAAAGTAATTTAAAAAATAATCAACTCTGATATTTACGAGTATGAATACGACTATCTCTGCTGGGGACATGGTACTGTATACATATATATTTCCCCCTCCCCGTAGGATGAGCCAAAGAGACGGACGCCGAATTTGTTTTTGGCAGAAGGGCGGAGGCGGGAGCGACGAGCGGCCTCTCGTCAGGGGGTCCGCGTCTGACGACGAGGGGTCCGCGGGGGACGACGTCGGGTCCGCGGGAGGACGACGATGGGTCCGCGGGGGAGGGGAACGGCGCTGGAGGCGCGGGAGGGGAACGGCGGCGGCCGTGGAGGGGAGCAGCCCGGAGCCCACTATAAGAAGACCTCTAGGCCACATACCCTCTTTCAGACAGTTCAACCTGGTAAATCGCCTGCTTAGGGTTGTGGACTCAACGCAGAAATCTCAAGTCCTCAAACCCATAAGAAATTTTTCTTTCTATTTCCGGATTTTAATTAATTTTTTTTTTTTTTTTTTTTAGAAAAAAAAATTTTTTTTTTTTCTCTTCTTTCCATCAAAAGGGAAGAACGTTGGGGTGACCGGTAACCGCGCTCAACTGAACCACACAATCGTTGTCAGTGAAAGTGATTTAACAATACTCAGTGATACAGTGGTGACTTTCCTTCAGAAGGTGTGAAGAAATACGGTGAGTCTCTCTTTTTCTCCTTTAATTTGTACCGTTCACTTTTTTCTTTTATCCTTTTTTAAACGGTGATTACACCGCGAAGGTACCGCCTCTCTTGGAAAAGGAACAAGGCCCGCCCCTTATACAATACCTTCTCAATGCGACTCGTCAGGTGCCCGCCAAAACTGTCAGACTTCGCCCTTATGGAGGACTCGAAACCTTCCGGGTGTCTTGCATATCTTGTTACAGCGCGTAGGTTATGTTGTGGTAGGTAGAGCCAACCCAATCCTCCCGCCCGAATCTCTTCATAATTCCAACACTTTTGACAGTTAACTATCAATTTCGACTACTAAATTTTGTGAAACTTCACTCACATGTAAAGGAAATATTCGCCGTCTCTGCAGGGAATTTTCCATTTAATGTTATTGGGAATGGTAGTAGACGGAGTTGAATCTGACAGACTGCATGGCGGCTACCACTACTGTAAGTATCATCTTGGCTAAAAACATTCTCCCGTGGTCCCAGTTGGGAGCGACATCCAGGAAAAACTATATCGCGATTTGATCGACTTTGATTGCTACTTGGGAATGTTGATAGTTGGTGGGTAGTTGGACTCGAGGTGCTCCAAATCTTTTCGAAAGGATCTCGATGGACGGACACACTCATAAGACCGTTCATCCTGCGTCCTGAGTTCTTCTGCCCTCATCCCCCGTAAAGAAACCGCCTGGTTGTGAATTCCTGCTAATCCGGTCTTTAACTCGCTTTCATCTCTTAACTCCGCAACCCCATAAAATGCCATCCTCTTCTCCATTCAGGTTCGAAGCAACCGAGACATTCGGTTATTTATACGCTAGATAATGAGGTTTCAACCGCGCTCAACTAGAATAGGTGAGTAGTGATCCCCAATGAGCTATCATTCGTGCAGAAAAGAGTGCAGTACTCATGACCTAGATAAGTCAAGTTAATATAATAAGTGGATACACAGGGTGTCCCAGCTATATGGGCCCAGTAAGGCATTACAACCGTACGGTGCGAGCTATGAAACAATTGAACCGACCTTTTCTATATTATTTTCACTCTGGCTGAAGTTGGTGGAACCCGTTTTTCATTTTTCGACGTTTTAGTGCCTCAAATCTTCGATTGGAACTTGATGTTACTTCTTGACCTCCCCTTTTTTATTTTAGTATTCGATTCTACGTTGAATGTGGAAGAGAAAATGTGTCTTTTGTCTGTGAATTTTTTTAGAGACTTCGTTTCAGAGTTATTTCAGTTTTTACGAACAATAAAAATTAATTCTTCTAGAAAAAAAAAGCATTTCCCAAATTGTCTTCAAAATTTTTTAGATTATGGCCACATTTTTGAAATCAGCATCAAATTTCGTATCAACAGAAGCCAGTTTCCATTATCAACAATCATCATCATCAGTTGAAGCGCTAACGATTTGAAAAATTAAATTTTTCTCTTTAACGAAATCAGCGTTTTGGCTCGAGGTAATGCCGCTGGCGTGGTGGGGAGGGGGATATACTCGTAGCACGTAAATTCAAACGCTGAATCGAATGAACACACTTTAACTCTCGGGATGATTAAAATTGAAGAAAGAATTTTTCGGAAGGGGGGGGGGGAGTTCGAAGGAGAGGCAGAACACGGCGGAGGGCACTTTGAACTGTTGTTGTGAATTGTACAAGAAACCTGAAAAAAGATGTAAGAAATTCTCTTCTAGGATTTTGGTTTTTATTTTTTCGAAAAGAGTAAAAAAGTTGTATTTCAGATCACGTCATTTTTCATTTCTGCGCTACCCATCAATCTCCCCTTCTTTCTTTGATTTTAAACATTTGGAGAGATTTAGAAAAGTTTTCATTCGATTCAGCGAAAAAAAAATTAAGTAGTAACATCCCCCTCCCCACAACACCATTGGTATTATCTCGAGCCCAAACGCTGACTTTGTCCAAAAAAATCACGTTTTTCCACATGTTCGAACACCAATTTTTCTGTCACATTGCTCTAAAAGAAAAAGATGTAATAGAGATAGAAAGCTGATAAAATGTACGAGTAGATGGTTGTACCGTAGGGCTCATCCATTTTGCAGTAGATAGTGTGGTGGTAAATGAACATTGTTTTCGTTGACGAAAACTCAAGTTTAGGCTGGAAAAACCCATGTGTTGAGAGAAAATTATACGGAATAGAAATTATTGAAAAAAATAAAGGAAATGTATAGCTCTTTTCAACGGTATATTTAAAAACTAATTTATCTAGCAAATTAAGGGAGTTACGGCCTCATATCAGTGAAGTAAGGTCGAAAATACGAGAAAAAAAAATTTGGTGTAGAATAAGCGAAAATAAGCCGACTAAACGAAAATTGCCATGAGGTAAAAGTTCATGCAAAACAGTTGCTGCTAAGCTTTCGAGTATACACACAGGATATTCCATACTTGAAGTAAACATTTTTTGGCGCAAAACTAGACTAAAAATGGACCACAACGCTGCCAACCCCACGTATTTATCTCTACCCCTTCCCATGATATGATTGGTTTTTTTTTCTCAAGAAAACTATGTGTTGTGCTATAAAATATCTCCCCGTTTGAAAACGAATTTTTTCATCATTTATTCACAATTTCTGATTCAGCGTTAAACTTCCTCCTGGCGTTTTCATAAACATTAAATAAGTTTTGGAATCATAATTTTAGGTCAAAGTTCATCAATAAAAAAAAACTTCTGAAAATATTTCAACGTTAACTACATTTCTAAAAAAAACGTGGCTGGAAGGTCTCAACTTTGTGGTTTAGTAAAGATTTCTTCCAAGATAAAGTAAATACATATTCCAATGCAAAGGCGAAAAATGTCTCAGCCAACGGATAATCCCTGGGATACAAGGAACAAATGTTCGAAGGGTATAAATTGGGAAATACATCATGTCCAGGAAAGTGCAAAATGGTTTATAAACAGTACAACTTGACAGTACCAAAGTACGAGCGGTACAAACGTGAACTTGCTACGGTACGAAGGTAGTCCATACATTTTAGGGGCACATTTTTTGTTCAGTTAAAAACCATTTCACATTCGGGAAACAATTTTGACGGTCCAATCATTTTTCCAATTTACACCGTTCGGAATGTTGCTCCTTTTATATCTGCGAGCCTCCCTTTGCTGTCTTGGAAGGTGCCCGTTTGCTCGTGAGTTTTTGCTCCTTCAAACTGAAAATTCTCTCTGAAATTGGTACGGAATTGCAAAGTCGACCATACTACTAGAAAGCTGATTGAATTTGCAAGTTTGCAGAGGTATAATACCTTCCACACGTTTTCTGGAAATGGATTTTTCAACGTTGAACGCTTTGAAATGCAATTAGGACCCAAAGAACTTAGTTTTTGACTATGAAAATTTGTTAGGCCTTCAAGAAATTTAACGCTAGATCCAAAAATGTTGTCAAATGTTGACAAAAGTTGTTTTCTATTGGAAAAATGTGGGTTTTAATCACAACGTGGTTTTCTTGAAAAGAAAAAAAGTCATATCTAGTGAACGGGTTGAAACAGAAAGTGCGGGGCACCCTGTAAATACATTCGATATTCACGGAAATGAGCAACAGATTCTCCTTCTTGTCTCTTAAATAAGTGACGCAATGCAAATACAAAACCATAGCAACGTCAAGGAAACATTTAGAATCGTTGAATCAATTGACGCGGACATGCATTTGGCAGTCATTAACCACTAACGGAAATAACTTTCTGAATCTGTACTAGTCATCCTGTGCCGCTCAGCTAGTGCGCACTTATTCAGCTAATCCGTCCAATGTATTCGCGAATAGGGTGTTCATTAACCGTTTCTAAGCTACCTGAACAAACTAAGTGATTATTTGAGATACGCCTTCTCTATAGAAGTCAGAGGCATAGTTTTCCACTGTATACACATTCTCTGAAAAACAATGCCACGCATCCACTATACAAAGGTATTGTAAGGAAAACATCAATCGTATAACGTATAGCGGCGTAATGTGCAGGGTCCTAAAAAATAAACCTTAGGGTTTTTATAGAAAATGTAATCTATTTCCCATAGACATAGGTCTTTTAGTGAAACCCTCAAAAACATTTTTTTTTTCAATCTGTTTTCTCTCTTTTTCTTCTATCAAGAAATGTCTCTGTCAACACGATCGTACATCAAATTGAAGGTAGAATTCCGCCCGCCGCTCTTTTTACATCTCAGTTCACGGGCGAAGAATGATTTTTTGAAAGAATAAGTTATTGTAATGTTAATTTTTCTCACTCAAAACTTGTTTTTTCGTTTACTCCCTCATGTTGATCTCTTCACATACAGTGAGAAAATGCCTGACACCATTGTGACCAATTGGATGAGCGGATTTGCATTGCCTTGAAAGGCATTTACAGTTGATTCGCTGTCAGTCTCTTAATTTTTTGTTTTTGTTTTTTTAAAGATGTTTTACTTGAAAAGACTAAACTTAGGTATTTATGGGCAAAACAGCTTTTGAGTGAGAAAACGTGAAGATTACAAAAACTTATATATCTGCTTTTGAACTGAAATATACAGGAGGACTCGGGCCGCCTGATTTGACATGCTTAAAGGTATGTTTTTGATATAACGAGCTCGTTCATAATAATTCTTGAGTGAGTATAAGAAAACACGTTTTTATTTTGTAAATCCACATTTTTCAGGAATTGCGTTAAATATCCTTTAAAATCCCCAGGGATTATTGGAACACCCTGTATAGCGCTATCTCTATATGTATTTTTTTTTTGTCATAACAAACCATACCATATTTTTCCAACAAAAACGTATTATATAAACGTATCATATTTTTCTACGAAAAACTATGGCATAGATTCCTTGAACATTCTTTGAAAAACTATTACATACTTCTCCTACACAAATTCTATGTTAAAAATGGCACATAAATATTTTAAGAAAAACGATGCCATGAGTCCATATACGTCTACTACTGATAACGATGACATTCTTATATTATGTAAAGGATGTCATATACGTCTTACATATATATACATCAAAATCGATCCCACATATCGATTTCTATACATATTTTTATACAGTTCTATGGAAGATGATGCCATTCATATCCTAAAAATATTCTATGGGAACGATTTCAATCGTATTCTATACATATTCCGCATGGTATGATATACGATGTCATACATAGGCTATGCCACGTATATTCCTTGTTTCACCAATGTGAATAAATAAGCTTACAGAAAAACATCCTCACATGAACAAAATGAGCAAAAAAAAGAAGGTTTTCTTTAAAAAATTTTTTGTATTTCTGATACCCTGGTTACACCTAGTCAGTTTATTACTCAAGAGCAGAACAAAGAATTTTAAAACCGAGAATTTGAAGAATTCGAATGATCTCCGCGGACGTTTGGTTACAGAATTGATTTTGAAATGTTCCAGTTTAAAGTTGAGAAACGCTATCCTGTTCGTAACGGTAATCTGTTTGCCAAATATTGTCATTGTAGTTCATTATGAGCTCTCTCCCTGTGGACAACGATTTAAAATCAATTAAAACCCTTATCAGATCAGACCGTCGGTTGAAAATGCGTGATCTTTCTCGGCAGGCGCCACATAACGAGGTTTGTCACCTTTTGATCAGTTTTCGGTGGAATCGGCCTCTTGAGCTATCCATACTATCTTTTAATATCACCTTCATCGCGTCTATCAATATTTTCTACCGTAGGTCACGTACCGTGTGCTCCTACCGATTGTGAAATGAGATATTGAGGAGGGTCTTACTACAAAAAACCTCAAAAAAACCACAAAATGTTCCACGCATGCAACTTCACTAAAGTTTGCAGGTGATCTAAAGCAGGCAAACCGAGGATAAATGTCTTTGTAAGCCCTATGAGCAAATTCAATGATCTTGGTTTATTATTTTCAACAAGCTGACTGAGTTCTCGGAATCACATTCCGTCAATCCAAAATGTTTAAAACAAAGGGATGAAATCAGAATGAATCAGTGCGCTTGAGACCACAGTAGATTCCAAAACGCTCTAAATAAGAAGGAAATTCCTCATTTTCAACATCAAGATGTTCAAAAGTGTGATCTGAAGAGCAGGAGCTGGTCTCACTGCTAGAGCACTAATTATGGCCCTCATAAAAGCTACTAATTGATATTTATCGATAATTATTTGAAGTGGCGTACTTTATAGCGTAATCTTCAGGTTAAAAGTAGAGCAAGCGAGACGGTTTTACCTCGATTTCCATGTTGTTTCAAATGTTCATCCTCGTCGCCAGCTTGTGGCGAGTGGTAATGCAAGAACGAGGCTTGAGTAAACTTTGAACGAACCGTGAACGTATATTTCGATTAATGAGAATTGTAAGAATTTAGCTAGGGAAACCGCGGCACATTTCCTGTAATAAGAACATGGAGACTAAATCACAATTAAACTTCACAATAAGCTTTATTATGGATTGACGCCGCTATCGTCACATTTCTTCAAAGAGTCGCAAGAGCTCTTTCGGGCAGCGATATGTACATACGTTCGCTCTCCTGAAAGGCCAGAACTTGAATGGGAGCGAATTTAAAATCAATCGAACATTTTAAGATTAACAAGAGCAAAAACCGTCTACATTTACGGCTATTGCTCGAAAAGGCGATTGGCCGAAATGCATTTTTCCCTTAGTTTTTTCCTATTTTGGTGATTTTTTGGCGAACACGGCATCTTTCGGCAATTTTGATGGTAACGTCAAGTTCTTCTGATCCAGGAACGTAACTTCGTGGCTGCAATACGAAGTGCTTTCGATCAAATTTTAATGTGTTAGCCAATAGATCGACCGCTTGTCCCGGTAACGCCGAGACAAACCGACTAGGCTTTACGTTTTTGATCTTTGCCGTCAAACGATCAAAATTTTCTCCGATATTTGTTTAAATTGGAACAATGAAAATCTGAGCCCAACCTCGGTTCAACCTAAATCGGTTGAAATTAATGGCTTTAGGTGTGAAAACATGTATATACCTAAAAAAAATGCTCTCTTTCGTTTTGAAGTCGGTAAAAAGAGCTTCAAAATGAATGTGGATGTGAACGTGTCAAACAGTAAAAATCGCCTAGAAAGTTGTCAGGTCGAATCAGTTGATATCGAGTTATTCATCACTTTTTTTGTGCGTTTGCGGATTGGTGAAGCGCAGGTTATCTCGTTGAATTTAAGTTGTTCTATCCGTGGATTTGCTCATACACAGTACATGGCACTAGTGACTTCTTTTAACGTCAGCTTCTATTTTGTCCAAAGGGACACGTAAAGATTGGCGTACACGGCGTTATATTCAGACCAATTCATCTAACTCTCGTTGCAACATCTAGAAGCGAATTACAAGGTATGGAGACAGAATGATCAGCTTAAGGACCATGATGCAGTATAAATAGAGCTCTTTTGAAGTAATCTACCTTACGATTACTAAGAAATTAGAATAGAAGAAATTTTCTTGTGCGGTGGATCGCAAGGCTTACAGGTATTGAAACTACAAACAACTAGAGCAACTACTACAACTATAACAACTACAGCAAGAGAATAAATAGAGCTCTTTTGAAGTAATCTACCTTACAATTACTAAGAAATTAGAATAGAAGAAATTTTCTTGTGCGGTGGATCGCAAGGCTTACAGGTATTGAAACTACAAACAACCTACCACAATTTTTTGATCGGTTCAAATAACTCCATTTTTCACGAGTATTTCGCTAAAAATGAGCTCACCAGAAAGGAGGTGTAAGCTGATGACGATGATTGAAACTTCTTTTCTCGTTCAAATGTCCTCTATTTCACCCGCTGACTTGGCGTATTCTCCTGAAATCGTAGGGACCGCCACTCATTCTTCGTGACTCGACTAAGCACCGCTTAATATAAAATGTCGCGGAGATAGTTAACTGCTTTTGAGCACAACCGCTTTTGCCATCAGTAACGATCTGGCGGCTTTGTCGGGGTTTCCCCGGAGTTTGGCAATAAAATTCAACAGCGTCTAATAATCAGGCGGTAGCTGATTGAGTTCAGTGCAAGTTAAAGGTGTCAGCAGTCAATGTGGACAACTGAGGAGAGTTGAAATTTTCCATGGAAGTGAAGCTGCTAGCAGCCATTGATAGTCATCATGTAGGTTGGGAATAGCAATAGAAACTTTTCTCCTCTGATGTGGGAGGATTTCGCCTAATTCTTCGGAATTCGTGTATCAATCTTTCAGTAGAGTAGGTTAGTCGGTTGTTTAGGTGAGTAATTCGTATGATTTTTTGTTATGAAGTAATGATGAATGAACAATCTGAAATCCATCCGTTTTGTAAATTATATATCAAAATCAAATCGAATCAAAATCTATTGGTGGGATCGGGGAAAATGAATCTAGCCTGAAGACCTGGAGCCAGTGGCACCAGCTTGTCAATATCATTCGGTTGTAGCGATGCACAGTGGTCTAGATCGAATATGTACCTGGAATCTAGAGCAAAGTCTCATTCGAACAAGAGCAAGCGCGAAAATCGGTTGAGAATTCAGTAGGTATAAGGAGTGGTTGAATGAATAAGCGATTGACCTCATTGACTTATATACCACATTTATCAAACTAAATTGCCTGAGGGCTGCAGCAAAAATAGAGAATATAAAATCTCGGCGATTCTTGTCTTAAGTCCTGTCTATTGTACGACATGTGTATTGAAAATGAGAGATGCTCACGTAGTTACATCTAATTCGGGAGTCAGTGGAGGTAGGTACATACCGGACCGCTGAGAAAATTTCTTGGCATTGTTATTCCCGATGGGGTTGAAAAGGAGTCGACACATCGTGAGCCCGAGTCGCCTACTAGAATGAGAATCAGGGCAGCCTTTTTGTCATTGCCGCGGTATGTGACATAGATCCAGCCGCCCGGAGTTACATCCTGCACGTTATCTGTGAGGGAATCTTTGTCCCCCTTACCCTCATTTGCATGTATAGTGAACATTTGCACGGATTAGATGAACAAACTGGATTAGATGATAAGACCCAGTTTGGTTTAATCATGGGATAGAAGGGCGATTAGCATCTTTTGCAAGAGTGACATGGAGGAAACTGGTCTCGTTGCTTGGTCATGTATGCCTCAATGATGCGAAGGTGAAGAATTTTCCAAAGGCCTTATGTGACATTATTGTATGAACATGCATCTCTCTTAACTTTGACATCAGAAGTTAGGTTACCCATCCTTTTTGTTCTGGCGCAGCGTGAGTCTACCGATCCTTCCTGGGGTTGTTGGAAACAAATCGGGTTTTGCCCAGTAGGCTCTTTTGTTATTCAGGTTATGATGATTATGAATACTAGTTCCCACTTCCTTCGAGAGAGGATGTCGAGGGAGTCGAAGGTTAATCGCCTGGGCGCTTATAAGGGGTAACTACATTGTTCTATCGCCAAGTTGGTACAACGTTACTTGAGTGTTTCAGAACCTATCTCAGTAAGATTCGTAGTGATGTAAGGAGTTACCCCTTATAAAGAGCTAATTAGAATGTTTTTATTTCGATTATGCCTCAAAATACTTTATTATTTCCGTAATTCAATACAATTAAAAGGATTTCCTGTAGGAAACAACTCTGATTACGGAAGATTATCTCAATCACTCCTCAACTGCTCTTCTAACGTTGACTTGGTTGCTCTGACTGTTGAACTAGGCTGACTCATACAAGTTTCATAAAAATCGTAGGAACTTGTGTTGCCATATTAGTTGCCTCATTAGGGTGCATGAGGGTGAAGCAATTCCGTTGACTGGCTTCTTCACATGTATTGTCATCATCAGTCCCTATTAGTTTCGCCTTTCCATTTAACAAGTCATCATCTGGGAATGTCTTGGTGTGAAGCATTTATAGGGCTGCAAAATTAACTGTGCATTTCTCAGCGCAATGAGAAAAAGATGTCTGAAATTGACACTCAAGTAATGGTTGTTTCTTACCACTGTGGACACATTGTAAGTAAATTAAAACAGTCATGGTAAAAAGATAGGATCCAAGATACATAGTAGAAGCAGCAAAATTGTTTCCTAGAAACACCCAATTATATAATATGGTTATGGGCATTGTAGGATCATTAGATGACAATAAATGTAAACAAGGCGACCAACTCATTTGCTTTACCCTCAACGTTGGTGATATTTTGAAGAGTCAGGTAGAAAAACGAAATCGAAATTTGTTCTTGTTTCCTCGAATCGGGTCTGATTTGTCACCTCCTAATTAAGGGTCTTAACCTTTAAAGCTCCGGAGAATATGAAGATTGTCCTAATGCTCCGACTCCGGTCATAGACCGCCAGCACAATCTCTCAAACGACTCGAACATTTTTGGTAACGAACTGACAGCTACTTTTGTAGTCTTTCTCAACGACATTCAGCATCCATCCTAATTTTTGTGGCATAAACGGAGATTTAAAAACGCTGTAAATCTGTCAGAAACATCAAAGCTAAAATTATCTCGATACAAACCTTTGCAATAATGTAACTCAGTTGTATGTGCTTTGACAGACAATCAGACCAATGTCAAGATTGCTTGGTAACTTTGAAGGGCAAAAGTCTTTAGGCGAAATGTACAGTTCTCCTATAAATGGGATCCATCAGGGTACGATTCCATATATCTGCTCACAACTTGTGATAAGGGTAGCTCACCTGTTGAAGTTGAACTCTCATTCTTGACAATTAAGGCAGTGCTTATCGTTACACGTCCAAATTGATTAGATTTTGTCGTTCATTTGGGAAGAAGTATTCTTGTCTTCTCTCTTCTGTGGCTGAAATATTATTATTATTTTTTTTTTTTTAATCTGTCCGTTTTAAATTAAATACCATTCCCAGCATATTTCTGAGGCTGAGGATTTTGTTGAGCTCGATAAATGTAATGTGTTTATATCGTCAGCCACCAAACCACTTTTTGCGCTTTTGGAATGTTACTTTAATAGGCAAACAGAACATAATTTTGAGGTTCTACTCGTTCCATATGCATAACATTTTTTGAAATTATTCACAACATAGTAACTTATAATAAGTGTCTTATAATAAGTGTTTTCAACACGGAATAATTTTCAATCATATTTTTCCATAAGAACACTCGTTTATTTCCGCCTTGGCCACCAAATGCGCGGAGGCCATTATTCTATTGGGAGGATTAAAGGTTGTACGACTCGTTCTTGTTAGCGCCTACCGCTCATTTATCTGCGTTCAAATGTCTAAATCGTGAATGAAAGTTTCGAGAAAAAAAAATATCCATCCACCATCAGGGTGAATGTCTCCCCTATTATACGCCATCAATCCTCCGATGTATACTATTAAAGTTCTTCGTCTTTGTAATCATAAAGTAAACATGTTTTACAAGGCCCCCTCACCTTAGTATTACGTTGCGTAGATTCGACGTTTGCAATGTCCGTCCCCCGTTCGCCATAAAAATCCGTTCTTACCCACGTGGACTCCACTTATCGTCTAGTTAGTTCGGTTCACACGCAGAGATGCTATGGGCAAAAAACTGGTCAGAAACGTGGTTCTACAACGTTTTTAGCGACATAGGCAAGTGGGGTGTCATTTCCTAGTAATTTTGTAGTCTTAACCGACCTTTTTCGATTTTTTTCAGACCTCTCCAAGCTGATTTGACTAAGAAATTTTCATTTCAAGGGTGAAAATGTTAAAAATTGGAGTAAATTTCAATTGTTTAAATGCCAATTCGTTTCATTTTCTCCTTTTTGACGAAAAAAAGTTGGGGGGGGGGGGGGGGTGTCAGAAACAATAAACCGTTGTGAAATAATTTCCAGCGTTTTCAAACGTTGAGTGCGTTTAATAGTTGTAAAGCAGTGACCCGGCTCCACTCGCAATACAGAAATAATGCATTTTTGAGTAGTAATTTGACAGGATATCCATTGTGGGCCGATTTCTTTGGGAAAGTAACGCTGTGACGAAAAACCAAATGACCGTCCGTGTTGAACCGGCGTATCCTTGAGTTTGATGGTCCGACGAAGGGTCGGTACGGAGAAAAGTACGGTCTTCGTCTTGAGAGAAAATGGGTGGTCGGTCCGGCTCAAGTAGGTACGCAAGCCGCCCGGACGTTGCATCATCCCAAGCAAACCCCATATATAAATACATATTTCTTGTTCTTTGCGAAGCGAGTTTGATCGTCCGCTTGACTAAAAATCACTCGAGAGGCGACGTTAAAATAATAAAAAGAATGAAATCTCATGAAGCTGTTGGTGACCCTTCGAATATGTGAACCGACCGTTTTAACACTGTACATGGCCTTGGCATGCTATCACTAACAAACTTTTCGGTGAAGCCACGGCAACTATATCTAGTTAATTTTAAAACGGAGGTACGAATTTGGCATGAAAGATTGCGGCGTCCAAAAAAGTCAATTCGTGACATTATCTCTCGTATGGTGATTGAATCTGTAAGGTTAAATCGGTACTTTGAGGAATGTTCCAGTCCTGACTGCAAGATTATCCTATGATGGGCAAATATAACTGCTATAACATATAAATACTTGTAGGAGCGAACGATCGAGGTATGAACACACTTATGCATCGAAATTTGTGAACTTTAAGAGAAAGGAGAATGTTAACTACCAGTTTTATAGCATGAAACTAGGTACTCTGAATAATAGTTCTCTTTTCGTGCACACTTTGGATTTTAACTGTTTTTTCCGAGTCTACCTCAGTAAACTTTTCACTTTCGGGAAAGTCTCTTCGGGGAGTTTCGTCCAAAACCAAATTCTCCGCTAGCATTTGGAATTTTAGACCATTCTGGACAACTTCCGTATTTCAGATCACATCCTTTTGCTTCCGAGTCTGCGAACAGCCTTTCGAGGAAGCCTCGTGTTCACTTTCGTGAGCCAAAGCATTTTTGTAGTCCCAATTCAATATTTCCACTAGCATTTCGCGTTTCTTAGCCTACTGAAAAAATTTAGTTCTGTGTCCGTCGGTCTGTCTGCCTGTCTGTCAGTCTATCCGCATTTCCTTTTTATAGCCTTAACTTCCACAATTTTGAATGAATTTAGCTCATATTTTGAGGGACTATGCGAATAAGGCCTCTTGAGGTCCCATACGAATTTCATCTCAATATAATCCGCGGTACGCTCTGCACATGCGCTAACGTAAAATTCTTGTATCAGGTATAACTTTCTCAAATTTGATTCAATTTAGCTCATATGATGAAAGATTAAAGGCACAATTGCTAGGAGGTAAAAGTTGTTGCGAATTAGTAGCTGAATCGATTTCTGAAGTGTCGTAGCAGCTACGACGTAGCTCTTATATCGTGGTTTCTATATAAGACGTTCTCAGGTAAGCCATTCCTAGATATTCGACAGAGTTATTTGTTTGTGATGTTTCCATTTAAGCTGCATTTTTTTGAATCAGCGACAGTAATTTATCTGAGGAAACATTCAACCTAACCTAGCCGGTATAGTCCATTTCTAACTAAAAAAAAAAATCTCCGCTTGCACTCTTTCAACAGTCCAACATTGTTAGTTATGCAGTCGTAAGATCCATTCAATCGAGCTACATAAAGCCGGTTTGTCACACTCTCTTGGTAGACCTATTTAAATTTTACCCAACTCAGTCAATATATCTATAAATAACTCCTTTCTATTGAAGCTTTGCATTCTATTTAGTAGGTTTATTTTATTTCTGTCACATTCATGCTGTTGCAATAAAGATAAAAGGAACTGTAAATTCCACTAACATGAAAATCAAGGAGTAGGAGCCCCTTCCAATGTCAATACTTCGAAGTATACATGGAAATTACTCCTATTATGGAAATAAGCCGTCTTGGAGCGACACACTATCAGGCTGATGGCTATTTGCAACCAATTTCCTGTCCATCCGGAACATTTGGCTTGCCTTTTCTCGCACTTTCTTATATTCGTACCTTCACGTCCGAGGGGAGAGAGTAGTCAGTCAGTCTGTTATGGGACCTCCTCTCGTACGCCTTCTCAACCAATGCCATCGTACCTGGGATTTAGGTTCTGGCCGCGATTTGCAAGTCATATGACCCCCACTGTGTCCAGAAGAGGTGCCCCGCGCTCTTAATCTTCGAGGTTATCCAACACCGCAATTTTATTCCGATGACGGTTGCCGATCGTCAAGCGTTTTTGGCTTCGCCCTCTCATTACCTCTGACACGCCTACAGTCCAAATCCAGCACATGATCCTGCAACGGAACATTCTAATGGTTTTTTTTTTTTTTTTTTTGCGCACTCATATAATAATTGCTCAATACTTATTCCTTTTGGAATTGGCAACGGGCTCTTACCTGACACTTATGCTAAATTGGATTCCTGGGTGACGATGGGTGTGAAATCTGATAATGACGCATGGACTTGTTGGATTGGAATACAAATCACTGTCAATCACCCGGTCTTATTTCAGAATCAGGTTTTTGAATCAGCACTTCGAGTGAATCTTTTGCATACTAATTGTAATT
The DNA here is from genome assembly GCA_031894815.1 of Creontiades dilutus. Classification (NCBI taxonomy): domain Eukaryota; kingdom Metazoa; phylum Arthropoda; class Insecta; order Hemiptera; family Miridae; genus Creontiades; species Creontiades dilutus. The sequence continues at coordinate 1,146,045 of JAVIWC010000324.1, forward strand.
ATAATTGTCCGGACTCCATCACCCATTCCATCAAGACTGCTCAGTAACTTTGCCATTTGTTTTGTAACTTGTGATGGATATGGTTAGTTGGCCTTTCCCGATTCTTGAATCTGTAGCCTTGGACGATGAATCAGCCGCCTTCAAGCGTCTGGGACATCCTCTGAGCGTGGCGGGCATTACCGCATTACGCTCTTGAAGGGACCACTGCACCATTCCATCACCTCATCTCCCCATGTTACAAACTGAAATTGGAGGCAGTTGCCACACCAGCTTATTAGAGGTGGTGCAATTCAAGGAAAAACAGGCTGACACACATAAAGTCTCCATTAGACCTTGTCCACACCCAAATATAATTCCCATTCTCCAGGTTCACATACAGCCTTTTCCAAGTGAACATCCATTTATTATAAGGTTCGTTCCAGGACAGAGCTAGACTGGAAGTTAGCGCAGTAGTTACCCAATACCTAAATACGTTTCTATGGAAGTCACAATGCTCAAATCCAACATTTGAAGAAATCGGTAAACTTAAATCGTTTTGTTAAAATACGAATGTAAGATTTATCACGAGAATATTGGTAACTATACGTTTTTGCTACTTTCTTTCTTTTTTACCATGCTGTTTGAATTGGATCAAACGGATTCTGTATGTGGCTTTACCATCAGTACTCCAGCTCACCGTTTTTATGTTCCTTTCAAGTCGACATTCTGAATAGGTTCAAAATAGAACGACGCCCTAAAATAGAGAAGGATTTACGAAAATGGCAAATCGTATGGCAAGGGGCATTAGGTTTCGAAGTCTACCTATGACTTATATCACCATCGAGATTCAAATAGAAACCGATTATAGTCGCTAATGAATTTGCCTTGATATTTGCTCCAGAACAAAGGGGGAATCCCGGAACTGAGGGAACCTGACCATTGACTCAGCTAATGCTTTTTTTCCCCGGCACATCTCACGTTCGTGGAGCGGCATTCGGCAGATGATACTAAAAGTGATCACAATCAGAAATACAACCAGTGTACTGAACACGTGGAATGCTTAACGTGACTTTCAAGTTCCGTATCCTTGTCCTTGGTTTAGACATAAAATGAACTCTTGTTGTTCAGATCCATGCGCGCTGGAAGCAAAGAAGGACGTGGAAGCAGATGATGACGATTTGGCCATTTTCATTTCCCCAAGACTTAGATCTGGTGATGGTGCAAAGCTACATTTAGCTTGCCGCAGTCCATTCAACAGGTGTCTAGTTATCGTGAGCACGAACATTTTATCTTATCTCGCGCCTATGGCTATCATAAAAGGACTTTCAAACAGATTTCGGAAGGCAAAGTCGCTCTTCGTGTTGCAAATAAACATTTCAGATCGACATCGCTGATATTATATTTTAAACTGAGTTTCAACTAGTTTGTAGAGTATCCGAAACCATCCGGTATCACCTCATACAGTTCAATTGCTACATATAAATTTGTTGCCAAATGCATCTCAAGAGGATGGGATTCGCGTTTGATGCCTAAATTGGTAAAACTCATTTCTATAATTATTTGCAAGTTAGGCCAACGTTCCAGCCAATTTCACTTCATACAAACTAAATGAGCCACCAACAGCTGAGTTACTGCTCAAGTTTCAATTAGTTTCAGCAGGAATCTGCTGTGTATCCATACACACAATATCATAAATAATATCAAACAAAATTCATTTTCGTTAAGCCCAATGAAACTTTCATATGTTAATTCGGATTAGCAGAGTATTATTTAGGACAAGTTTGATTACCATACATTTGTTTATCAAACATTTATTTACTCCCAAAGTACTGAAATTTCAGCACATTTTAATGTAATATGCCGTAGGTATCTCCTATCATATATACTTACATAATACACATATTAATAATAATCCTTAGTAAACGTATAGGAAAAATCGTTGACGGCCCTCCTCAAATCCGCAAATCTGCTACGTCGGCAGACGGCCATCCTTTTCATTTTCATGATTCTTATCCTGTTCAATCCCAATTTTAGTCTAGTAGTGTCCGTGGGAATGTCGAACTTCATGGAGGAAATTACAGATTTGAGGGAGGAAAGTCGTAAAAAGTGTTTTATTGGTGGATTTTGTTCTATAACAAATCACGTTGAAGCTGCTCAGGCTACAATTATTATCCGATTTTCATGATTCTTATCTTGTTGGATCCCAATATTAGTCTAATTGTGTCACAAACCTTGGGAATGTCGAACTTCATGAAGGAAATGTCAAATCTGAGGGATTAAAGCCGAAAATCCATTCATTCGTCCATGGACTCCACTTGGTCTTACATTGAAAAAACATGGTTTTTCCTGTCACCATTTTCTGGTAACATAGGATGAAAAATCGACAAATAGCAAATAATTGCCATTTCCGAATCTGAAAGTGGGCCTTAAAACGTGGAAATGTCACGAGCAATCACGGATTATTGAACAAATAAAAAACCTTCATGTTAGGATGGGCAGCATTGTTTCACGGATTCGGGCTTACCACAGTCTGAAACGGATTCGTATTGAGTTTTTTCTTTTTCATATTTGGTTTGTCCCACACAAACACACCCTCTGGATCAATTTCAATAGGCGCCCTTCTGTTGACGAAGCCTTGCTTCAAGAGACGTCCTAAAAACGGTTTTATGCGACCGCATAGGATCTGATCCATTACAACTCAATTATGAGGGCGTGATCGCTGTACCGGCATCTCGCCACATCTCCCACCAAAGGCCGGCAGCGGGAAATAAATCACTTGGAGGGAAGTCGATTTTATCTTAGAAGCTTCAGACGAGATGACTTCACCTGCTTTCCATTTTCAAGTCAGTGTCATTATCTCCGACCTATCCGTCACGAATGAAAAAAAGGAATGAAATAGTTCAACCCAACAACGGGCAGGGATCAACTGGTTGAGTTCGAGGCCACATTAGCTTTCCCAGCTCGGGACGGAGACTTACAGGGCCTTGATGATGCTGCTCCTTCTCAAGATTACTGCAATCTCCAAGTCTGAAAGAAAATACCCTTTAAGAAACGGGATATCCTATTGCATCGACTCCATTTACAATCTTAAATGATTCGAATGTTTTTCATTGCCTCACTTACTGGAATCAAGGGGTAAGTAAAGATGTGTTGAACACTGAAACAATGAACTTGAGTTTTATTATCGTTTTTGGAGGTTGAAGGTTTTGCTTCGTAGACAACTCAACCGATATAAGTAACTCAACGTTCAGTCAACACATGCCGTCGCATTGGGTTCCAGCAGAAGCCCGACCAGTCAGACGTACAAATACAAACTGCTGCTCACTGTTGGTTATTCTCGCCTTATTCATAATTTTCCGATCATTTGTTCATAATGAATACTATAGTAATGTCTTCTTGAATTGCTTTAGCCATTGCGAAAATATTGTTGGGAGTTGGAGACACTCCATCGACTGAATCCATTTTGTTGAATCAATAAATATTCAGTTTGAGTTGGAATTTAAGTTGTAACATGTAGCAACATGTTACTAGCAGTACGATTAGAAACGTTTAGAGATGGATGAAGACTGCCTGTTTCTAAAAGTTCCCAACCATATTGTTCCCAACAAAACCAAAACCATTCGATATCTGGAATGAGGTAGAAAGGAAAATCATCGAAAATAGCGGGCCCTGAAGGCGTTCGGTCACTTTACACGCCGTTGTGGAACCATCTAATAACTTCCGAGAGTAAATCTCGGGAAAGACATCTAAAATGGGGCAAGGAGTGTTTTCGATTAATTTCTCCACCACATGTGAACTATGAACATATGAACTGTGAACATATGAACTAGGAGGTAAAATTTATTGGACGTTTACAGCTAGTTGGAGTATTAGGGAGGCGATGAACTTAGGAGTTTACCCATTTTCGTAGTGTTTTTATTCAAGGGCGGAGCAAAAGGCATTTTCGACGTGTTTCCTGAGAAGTTGAGAAAGTGGTAGAAAATGTTTTGTATGGTAGATATCGAATACCCGAGCCCTAGGTATTTTTGATGTTTACTAATGCAGAAGGACAATTTTTTGTAGGAATATAGTTACGGAATTGTATACCATCAGGGTCGAGTTTACGAAAATGAAGTGCATTGTTAAAAAAAAAAATACATATATATACCCGGTATACAGGTTGGCCAAAAATTTAATGGACCAGGCCGTAATTTCCAAGCCTATAAAAAAAATTCAAAGGAAAACTTTACTAATTTTTAACAAGGACTTCAAATATCACAATTTTGCGCATTTTGCACGTGCATCAAGTTTGTTATTTCGAATAGGAACCTGAATGTTTTATTGCAGATTCGGATTCTGCTTGAGATTTCATGGAAATTTGACCCCTCGACCAATTTTTCTTATTGCGCGTAACCGGTTCAGCGAGCACGCAAAGTTGCGCAACCCCGAATTTGTCAAATAGTTGATAACGGTGAACTTTAAAGTGTGGCATATGAATTTTCATTGTTTTTTAACACTGATTCACGTGATGCTATCGGTTTTTTGATTTAACTCAATTTTTGTGGAATAATGACTGAAATTAGTTTATTTCGCGTCAGGTTTTTTTTATTCTAGGCGCCTGTTTTCAGATTGTTACAAGGATTAATTTTCAAGGTCTGGCTGAAAAATGTAAAAATAGGAGATTTAAACCTTCTTCAGTGATCAAGTAAAAGATCATCTTAATGTGAGAGTTGAAAGTAGGAATAAATTATGATTTGTCACGCGTAATAAACAAATTTTGGTCATTAAAAATAAAGGCAAATCAGAAAACGGATAGAATTACGTGAATCAGCGTGAAAAACAATGAAAATTCATATGCCACTCTTTACAGATCACCATCATCAACTATTTGACAAATTCGGGGTTGCGCAAGTTTGCGTGCTCGCTGAACCGGTTACGTGAACTAAAAAAAAATTGGTTGAGGAGTCAAATTTTCAAGAAATCTTGAGCAGAATCCGAATCTGCAATAAAAAATGGGAGTTCATATTTGAAATAACAAAGTTGATGGGCCAATCGCGCATTTGCGCACGTACGCAACTCGCGAAATCGAAATATTTCAATTTCCTTGTTAAAAATTAATGAAGTTATCATTTGATACTTTTTTATAGGCTTGGAAATTGCAGAGATAAATGCCTGGTCCATTAAATTTTGCCCACCCTGTATATGTGAAATATATGTTATGTTCCAGAGAACCCTAAGAACATCTCACACTTTGAATCTATCCTTGACCATCCTGAATCACCCATTATTCTGCAATTTTACTGCTTTAGAGGCTTGTCATAGATATTAAAAACTGTGACAACCCAGTTATGATTGGGAAAGCTGTTTCCCCACTATCAGTACATTAGCCTTCACGGGTTCATTCATGGTTGAAGGCATATTTTAATACACAGACCTCCCCAATGGAGAAATATTCTGAATATGTGAAGAAAAATAAATAATAATAAAAAATGGATGAACCCTAAATGTCATCGTTTCGCCAGTCCTCCAACCAACTGTTCAGTTCCAATCAGTTTTAGCTTCTTGTTCACATACATGTAGGCTAAAACACATCCATAAAAAACCTACTCTCTACATTCAGTTTCATTTTTTTTTTTTTTTTTTTTTTCCGCACTTGTTGACAATTTGGCCTCAGTGTGCGCCGTCTTGGCCTTCGACTTTCGATGTCCGTCCGATGAAAAATTGTCTACCACGTTCCCACCCTCTCAGTTAACACGTCGAAAATGCTAGGACTACGTTTTTTGGTGTCCATGATACACACTGTCGCATTTTAAACTCTCCCAGAAAACACGTCGAAACTGCCAATGACTCGGTTTTTTTTTTTTTTTTTTCTTTGTCTATCCAATATCACATTTTTCAACATTTTACTCAACCTCAGAAAACATATCGAAAAGCTATGGCTTCATTCTTCGATTTCTAGCTCATTGAAAAATTGCTAATTCTTTCCCAACCCTTCAGACCTAAAGTCGGAAAGGTGGAAGAACCTATTCTACCTTTTCCCTTTCGACGAGATTCCCAGCAGGCAAGAGTGCGAAAAACTCGCCTAAAACCCTCCTGGTTTAATTTTTTTCTGTCTTTCCTGCGATCTCTTCACGGGTTTCTGCTACTCTCCACTACTATGAGGGGAAATAGGTATAAAACGTCAACACCTCAGTTTTCGATGTGATTCCTTTTATGTGTCGTCTACTATAAGTAAAATTGTTGACAAATTGTTTGAAATCGCCAGACCTTCAATTTACAACGTATAGAATTACCCTTTTTATTTATTAAACATCCAACGAGCAAACCCGTTACAAAAAGGAGAAACACAAAAATACATTCGACAGTTCAGTCCAGAACAGCAAAAAAGAAGTGGAAAACTCATTTGAACTTGTAGAATCAAAGGAGAAAAAATGATATTAAAAATTTTATTTTTATTATTATTATTTATTTTTTTTTTATTTATTAATTCATTCATTTTTTTTTTTTTTTTTTTTTAATAAGGAGAAGTAAAAAAGTCGATATCAGGATTTTTCTCGGGAAGTAAGTTGGCATTACGCACAATCCAGGGCAGAGATCGGTGAAACATGTGATCTATTGGAGCAAAATCTTCCGCGAAAACAGCAGTATTTTTAAATCTTTGAAGACATTTGAAGACAGCATTTAACCTACGACATTGACCAGTCAGAGAGCTTGGAAAAGATAGGTTGGAGCACAATTGTTTTTCTCTATTCTCTTTGATATGGGCGTTTCCATTTGCTTATTCTTGTTCTTCTCATAAAAATGTGCTTCTTATTGTGGAGGTGTTATCAGTGTGTTTCTGACCACTAAGTCCTGTTTTCGTTGTTTGTTTGTTCCCTGTGGTTGTTTTCAGTTCTGTTTTCTGCTCCTGTATTTTCGAAGTTATTTATGAGTGCTAAGACCCGTTTACACGAAACAGTTTTCTCAAAAGATCATGAGCAAGTTGCTCAGGCGGTTCGAACCGTCACCCGCGCTGAAGCGAACTCCCAGATGCTGTTCGCTAACATTCTCGAACTTTCAAGCGCAATATCCCCTGGTGATCTCTGGCACCCCCTGAGTTTCACGAGAGGAACCGCCACTGTCACCAACACACCTCGAACAACAACTCTTTTTGATATCCTTCTTCGCTTACTTACTTACATTTTGACGACTGGTTAGAGGTAGAAAAAGTGTCGTGGATCTTGGGTACCACTGATGATCCACACAGGTTCTGAACTACTGCTGAAGAACAAGGTGAGTGTTTTTTTTTCTCCGGAGCAGCTACCGTACACAACAATTTGAGGGGGATTCAAAAGCATTGGGACTTATAAACGGCAGAAGTATTTCCGGTTGCAAACGGGACGAATATCTTCCCATGTTAACGGATTGTATTTATACAACCAAAGTTGGTTCAAAATCTTCTGCTCGATGACCAACCTCTTTTAAACTTTTCTTGACTTGCGAGACGAGACCCTTCCTGGTTGTTCTTCCAATTTATTGACAGCGTCAACAATGTCAGCTCGGCGGCGAGTGGCGTCCGCGGGACATCACGACAGTTTCAGAGCAGTTCTGTTTATTGTGTCTATCGTGGAAAAGGGTGACAGGCGTGTAGTTGTCTTGCCATATAATTTTACGAGCTTTTTCCATGACAGTAACCTGTCAGTATATCATCATTATGTTGTTTGAGAAGAGCCGGCCACGATTCTCCCTGTGGTTTATCGCCGCCTATGATTCTTATTATTGCCTTGCACAGATGGAGAACGGGAAGTGAGTCATCCGATTTCTTACCAGAGGATGATCGCTTACTAGGTGCAATCCGAGCCCGGCGTCATGTAGCTATTTAAATTAGAACAGATTACGATACTAACAGATAAGATACAGGGATTGGACTATCAGAATCTAAGAAGTCACCCATTGTTCAAATGAAATAGGAGGTATAATGAGTATCTACCTACGAGTTGACGTGACAGAGTCAACAAACTAGAAAACTGTATAGCAATTGTACCAGCTGGTCCGATAGTCGTAGTTTATAAAGACAACTTTTTCTATATTCACACCGGTTCACATTGGCGTGGTTTCGTAATTCCGGAGTTCTCGCCCTTAAGGAGAGCGTATGGATAAATGTTCAGCGATCCGGTTGGGCTCATTCGATTCATTGAAATTACGTCTATGAATAACAAACAGTAAGGCAATATTCCTATCCTGAAAATTCTCGTAGGACTGATCAAATGTGATGATGTGCACTCAGTCCAAATTAGACTATTTGGTTGTAACTTTGGTCCGGAGGATAGTTAGGGTACGGAGGATAGATACATTTCTATCAAACAGCTTAAAACGTCAGTGTGATGGAAGAGGGGGAGGGGGTCAAAAGCTCATTATTGAAAACAGTAAACCGAAATTATATTCACTTACTACGAAACAATCATAAACTACGTGAGGCTGAATTTGGAGATTTTCTAAATGTCTACAATCTTTAATTGATTATTTGTTATTCCAACAGTCGCAGACGCTTCATAACAAAAGTATCGTAGAGCAGAGAGTTTTGTTTTACTCGAAACATTAATGCGAGTGTATCATTACGACACTGAAAAACAAGTAGGGTGTGTCACTTAGCTATCTCTTGTCGGCAACATGAATGTATAGACCAATCAAGTACGGACTAAATCACTCACGACGAAGTTGTGGAAACCCATTTCAAATAAAAACGGAGTGAGATAGAACGTTGTCTATATTTCCACGAAAGTAAAGAGTTACTGTGTTAAATCGATTTCGACGGTTAGGTCATCATCAGTAACAAACATGTACTGATGTTCCACGTCGCAACGATTCGCGAGACAAAAATGTCATGGGATATGAGCGAGTGCAAATTGTAATTTTGAAGAAGAGAAAAATGTTCGTCTCCACAAATTAAAAACGAAGCTTCTGCTACTAGTAGGTAGACTCGAAAGTGATTATATCTATCTTGTAGAATGAATTCAAATATTAGGAATATTCTGATAAAGAATTGCCAAAAACATGTTGGGAACAGACCAAAACATGACTACAGACTTTCTAGATCAGGGGTCTCCAAACTATTTGCCCTACGGGCCGTATCATAGTGTGGAGGTGGTGGGGCGGGCCAACAGGGGGATAGTCTCCCAGCCCAAGGGGGGTTCGGGGGCCCTCCTCCGGAAAATTTTGAAAATTTGACACTTGAAAACAGTGTTCTCCTTGACGAGTTTGACAAATTCAAAATTGGGCCTAATATAGGTACAAAAAATTAGATTTCAGTGATTAAATATATTTTTTAAATATTAGTTTAATTAAATATTAGTTTAGTTGAATTAAATATTAGTTTTTCATTGTTCAATAAGAAATTATGACAAGTACGGGTAGCTTTAGCTGGGACATATGAATGACTTTTCTTTCTGGTCTGGCGGTAGTCTAATTTTTTCCATTGGCGTCCGCGGGCGGCGGGCCGGACCAAATCCTTCCGGGGACCGTAGTTTGGAGACCCCTGGTTCAGATTATATATATATATATAATTATTATATCGTTATGAGAACATAATTTGGAACTGAAAAACAAAATTATACGGTATGATCTAATCATTGTGAAAGCAGAAGTAAGATGGTTTCGGAGAAGATGCGACTGCTTGTGGGCAGAAGCAAGTTATGATCCTCTAGCTAAGATTTCTATTATCTATGGACCATCCCAGGTATAATCCATGTGAGTAGTAATTTAGAACTTCAGTTATAAATAAGTGTTTATGTTAAGTGTAACTTCACAATTGCGGATGCTCAGTGGCTATTTTTGATCTCAAAATAACGAAATTGATAAGGAGTCATGCATTCATACATTTATTGAAATATGGTTCACCATATACAGTTTGGAGTGAATTCGAATCGTTGAAAAGATTTGCCGTTCTAAGTTCAACTGTGAGAGCTAATTGTCATACATGAAGTGAAGAGTCTAAGGATGTAACCGTTGATCAATCCTTGTAAATCGGATCACATCATGGTATCGAATACCTCTACGAGGTCAAACTCAACGACGCATTGTTCATACCTCTCATATTACACCTTGCGCGAGAGCTCTTGTGGGTCGCGAATGAAAGTGATGGAGTGTTTATCGGCACAGGAAAGCTTGAGAAAGGGAGGAGAGGGCGTGAATGGGTGGAAAATAAGAGAGCAGCAGAGAGAGAGAGAGAGAGAGAGATCGTGAAAAAATGCGAATCCTGTTGAAGAGGCGCCTTCAGCGAGTGTGGCGAATTATTCAAGGAAAAATCGGTGGGATCATGAAAACATCGCGTGCTCACGATGGCAACAAAAGGACCGGAGCGCCGGGCGACATGCAGGCATCTACATCTGGTATCAGACAGTTTTCATTTACAATGTTCGGTCGGTTACGGCTAGGAAAGAAACTATCTTTGACCACTCAAGTTCATCGGTTCACGTTCCACGGTATATGGGTCATTTCAAAATTTCGGTCACACTTATGTCACTGATCAGTATTGCCGTCAAATCTCAACTATATACAGTTTTGTAAGTGTTTTAAAATTTTCTCTTATGTGGATGTACATGTTCCATGGAAAAGTATGTAAAACTTGTGCCAAAGGACCCAGGAGAAAATACTAAAGTACGTATTTCTCACTCCCTACAGCTGTCACTAACCAGAGGTGTACAACTTCCATCGTCACTACTCAGCGAAATATTTATTGGGGATGTTATTTCCACTTACACTATGTAAGAACATCTACAATGGATATCCGCCTCTGATCAAAAAATTGGATCAAATCAAGTAGCCTTATATCAGCCCATTATTTCAGTGTCACACGGATTTTCCTCACTCCCTACAATGTTTTGAAAAGTAGCCCCCAACAGGCAGGAAAGGGTGTTTATGAAGTTGCTTCAGTTTTGTTGACATCGCTTATTCAAGATGGTCCCAACGGATGGTTGGATTTTGCCAAGACCTTCCCAGTCAGTTCTACCGGGAAAACCATCCCTGGAGGCAGCAGTGTAGGTTTTTTAACTCTCACTCCCTACTTCAGTAACATCCTGACTGTGGCAAGTGAAACTTGACTGCACTTTTTGACAACATTTTGGTTCAACCAGTTTCAATTGATTTGTGGCCTGTAAAGGTTGTGAAAGGCTATAACCTCACTTACTACAATATCCAGCCAATAGCCCCTTAAATTGTAGGGAGTGAGATCTGCTCGTATCAAGTGAGATTTTGGCAAGGAAACCTTAGTATTTACTGTACCCAAAATTAAGCTAATTTGTGCTGTTCCACTCACCTAATTTGGAAGACTTGAGCGGTGATTCCCATGGAGGTTGGAGGGTCAAGAGGGGAAAAAATAGTAGTATATACCTATGACCCATGTAGCCCAAACGAAACCCGCCTCAAAATTAACTTTTAAAAAACGTGATGCCCAACGATGTGTCTCAAGCCTATGGCAACACTTCAGATAGCTAAATCGATGCCAATTTCTCTATTTCTACGAGAATTCGCTAAATCTTGAAAATCCAATCGAACGCTATTTACTACGTACAATGTAGAACTTCTAAAACCTCATTAAACGACCCTTATGTACATAAAAATGGTAAATGTTGGCTTTCTTCGACGTTTTTACAGAAACAAGAGAGTAGGGTTTAATTTTCCTAATAATTTTGGGTGCAGAATCGACTCTAACAGATTTCAGATCGTAGAAATTCACTCATTGCAAATAATCGCCATTTCTTAACTAAACATTACTCCAAAAACCTCATAGAGACAGAAAGCGATCACGAATTGTTTAGAAAAAACAAATTCTTTGTTGGAATTGGTGTATATTTGTTTTTTGTTTTTTTTTTCATATTATTATTTACTGGAGGCCGTTACGAGATGTAATATAATCTTATCGGAATATCCAAGATTTTGCTACCACCGGTTTCGGTTATCAATGATAGCAGTAGTTAGTTGACGAAAATAAAGGAAACTTTATTAAACCAAAGGGTAAACCATTTCCTATGTTCATTATTGCGACAGAACCACCTACAATTTGTACGTGGCGTGAATCCTTCACTTCACTAAGGTGTCGGCATTAGCTTTCCTTTCGGTGTGTAATGGGATCATGAGCAGAGCGTACCGCTGATTATATTGAGATGAAATTCCTACGGTACCTCAAGAGACCTTATCCACACAATCCCTGAAAATTAGAGCTAAATTTATTTTAAAATGTGGAAATTACGGCGGTTTTAAGAATTTCACGTTAGCGCTCACGCAGAGCGTACCGCTAATTATATTGAGATGAAATCCGTATGGGACCTAAAGAGGCATTATACGCCTAATCTCTCAAAATTAGAGCTAAATTCATTGAAAAATGTGGAAGTTATGGCTGTAACAAGGAAATGCGGACAGACAGACCGACAGACACGGAAACAACTTTGTTCAGTAGGCTATGAAACACAAAATGCGGGTGGAAATTTTGAATTCGGAAAACAAAAATGTTTTGGCTCCAGAAAGTGAACACAAGGCTTCCGCTGCTTTGCAGACTCGAAAGCAAAAGATACCTGATAATGATAATATTAAAAGTATAATATTATCATACTGTTTCCCAACTTTTCCCCATGAATTCTTATTGAAGAGCAGAAGATTTCCAAATTCACGTGCCAAACAGAGCCTCAGGGTGGGTGAGAGGCCGGTGGAGTCGTGAGTTTGATGAGGGGGTTAGGGTTTTGCTGTCCGGGAGCACTCTCCGTCTGTGTCGCGCTGGGCGGATCTTGGAAGTGAAACGCAGCGTTTGATTCGATCCGGATCCGGAAAATGAACCAATGAGAGAGTGCTCGAAATTTGTCGCCCGAAGTTTCAGGAATCACACATAGTTGGCCGCACGTGAAATTTCCAAGAGCACAATTAATCTTCCGCTCATCTAGTGGAATGTGTGCATCTCCAAAACACAGTCTAATTCTATTATCAGTTGATTGTCCCCAACCCTTGTGATTGAACTGTATTACCTGTATACACGCGATGAATGCAATAAGTGCTATAAAACGTGAGTTTGCTAAATTGTCAATGGAGCATGATCTAATGAGCAAATTTTCCAAAATTATTCAATTGATGTTAAACTAGGTTAAAAAAAAAATTTCTGAAGCAGATTTTTTTGAAAAGAAATCGTTTAATATCAATTTTATTGAAATAAAACTTGTTAAAAATAATACACTATTTTTCAGATAAAGATTTTGGCTTTTCATAATTTTAGTCATTTTTAGCGAAATTTTGGACACTGAAATTCCAGTATTATTGTCAGTATAAGTTAGAACTTTAATTTTTAAACGACCTCGTTCATGGTTGGTGAACGTTTTTTAGCTATACCTACTCGTACAAAGAAAAAACTTCTTTTTTTCTTTTTTTTTTTTTTTGTCATTGTTTTAGTACATTTTCAAAAATTTAATTTGATATAAGTGTATAGGCGTTAAAATCCAGGAATCATTTCGGAACTCCTCAAAACGGATTTCGATGGTGAGGATGTTTGAAAATTTGTATTTCAAGTTTTGCACAGTCACTGTATTGGCTTCATTTTCTGAAGTTTGAGCATTGAGAGCTGCCTTCAACGGTTTTAGAACAACGACGGCCAGTTTGTTCGGTACCTGATAGTTTCTTAAGAGCGAATTCCTAGTTTCTGCCAATATATATATTTATAACACCTAAATGATCGTTCTCTTCTCGTAGATTCCAATCGGAAAGGTTCGCCTCAATGATACACACATATGATAGTTCACACACTGAGCACTTCCCATCCCTGTCACTAATTTCCTACATTTGGATAGTTGCGCGAAGCCTCACAACACAGCTGTCTAGCCGCGTGGGATTGTGTGCATTTTGTTAGAATCTTGCAGAGGATGAAGAAACCACAATTATTAAAATTTTACCTCTTGTATAACTTGTTGGAAAGTCCGTTAAAAAGTGTGACATTACACTAGATAGGAAGCTAAATCGTGTCTTTAAAAACTACTTCCTGCGAGAAATGTGCTAGACCGATGAAGGGGAACATTGGTATGAAACTGATATATGACCAACGAGCACTGCAAACTTGTTTCACGATTAAGAAAGTTCCAAGTATTACATAAGAATTATTTATCCTGCGATCCGGAACTCGCGAATCGATTGACCGACAAACAAAACGAGACGGGGAAATCAGCTTCGACCGAATAAAGTAAGTGTGGGATGACCTAAATGATGAATGTGTAGCTACCTACTCAACAAGACCTGAAACTTTTATAGTGGTGATCTGTCAGGCTAGATAATTTCCTTTGAGTAACAATCAAAGCATTATCACCGCGTCCAGCTCATTGGAAGGGGCATCTTGCCATTCCATTACCTCACACCTCTCTATGACTTTCATGGTACTTTTTTTTAATCTTAACCGTGTGACTAACCTGTCCGATATACGTACTCACGAAACCTGGTATATCAACGGTCACATTTTTATTGAACAAAATCTTTTCAAATCCGAAGTTGTGCACTTGCCCTGTCATGATAGGGTAAGTGCACACGGACTAAGTCACTCTCGACGAAGTTGTGGAAACCCATTTCAAATAAAAAGGGAGTATGATGGAACGTTGTCTGTATTTCCACGAAAGTAAAGAGTTACACTGTTAAATCGATTTCGACGGTTAGGTCATCATCAGTAACAAACACAAACTGAAAGTACATCACAGAAAGCATATCTTATGTAGGATCAAGTGAGAGGAGATTGAATCCTATTGGTTCAAGGAATGAAAGGGTTGGTCCTCCCCGCCCCGTTACTCCGTTTTTATTTGGGTAAGTGCACAACTGACTTTCTTTGAGTATTACTTTTATATGCGCAAGTGCCAAACAGTTCACTTCCTGACGATCATTTCGCTTTTTGAATTTTTGAATGATTAAAATTGCATTATTACTTGTGGAGTTATCCACTTGAACACTCATGAAGTTAAAACACCTCTTGAATATAGGGACTTGAAAAAGGGAGAAATATTAGCAAAAACTTACTACTTGGATGTAGGGAAATGAACAAGCGAACAATGATTGAAAAAATGGATGAAAATATCTACTTATGCTACGAAATTGTCTCTACGAGTCTGATCTGACGAAAATAAAGAGCCCATACAAATGAGAGCTCCACTGAATTGTGGCACAAGGCAAGTAGGTAGGTAACTTAAAAGGTAAGTAACTTTTGAAAAACTATCACACGATGGCAAACAATATCAAAACTCTTATCATATTACTACAAGTTGGAGTTGAAAAAGTCAACTTTGAAAATGAATTCCCCCCTCCTGGGAGTTTGGGTGCACTTGGTCCAGGATCAGATTTTTGTGGGGAAAGTGCACAACTGGGTCCATCATTTGAACAAAAACAGTATCAGAAAAAAATCAATGCTACAGATAAACTACTACATCAGATGTATTCCATCGCCTCTTCAAAAAGCTAAAACCACATGCTAAGCAATACAGAAGCCGGAAGTTTGCAACCTTCCCAAGTGTTTACTTTTCTCTCTAGCTCCATGTGTTGCATTCACAACTAGGCACATATACTTCACTCTTAGCTCACTAGATGGCAGCTTCATTCTCAAAGGGTTTATAATAATTATGGCCTGCTTGTGCACTTGCCTCACTAGCGGTCTTACCCCACCTTACCTTAATCACAACCTGATCGAAGTAAGAAGCTGGTGAAGATAGATTAGGCTGTCCCACATGATTTCGGCTGATTCAATGAAAAACAAATGTTGTTAAATAATGAATCCCTACGTCCGGGTTGTACATTACTGCATTAATAAAATTAAGAACTCATGAATATTTTTTAAAACTGAACAAATTTTTAATCAAACCACAATTCTAGTAGGTTTGAGGAGCGCTTGAATGGATTCTGTTACTTCCTACATTGCCCCTTCCAACAGAAAATTCAAAATTTCCGCGGTTTGGAGTTTTCCGGTTTGGTTTGGTTTTCTTTACCATAGAAATCGGTTATGAATTATAGCCTAAGCTTGTTGGGGAATAACACATTTTTTCGGCATCACCCCAGTTCCTCTCTTCCGTTGTGAAATTCGAAATTTCCAAAGTTTTTTGCTCAAATAGGGTAAAATTGGGATCGAACACCTATAGTTTTTTTACTCGGATTCTGTCTTGGAATTATTTGAAATTCAAGGTTTGTCCTTCAAAAATTATTTTATTTCATTGTTTGTTTATTTTATATTAAATTTAACCAAGTATTTACGTTTTTTCATATGATGTACTTTTATTTATTTTAAATCGTTTAAACTTCTCAAATCAAACTAATAAATATACCTTTTTTTATACAACAAATTAATGCTTTTGTGCCACTCGAACACATGCGCACGTGATAAAGAACTCTCACCGTACGCCTCTTTTAAATATTTATAGCACTCGGTTAGGGTTTTTTTTTCAGTTTCACGAGGAATGTGAAAAAATTGGTAGGTCGAAATCACTGCCCTTTACGACTTCTACCGCAGAATATGGGAATTCCATGGATGGGAGACAGCAGTTATATCTGGCAATAATGCGTTGATACAGCTATCGATAATTGCGGTGCATAAGAATCGTTGAGAGCGAAAGGGCAAGGGGAAGGATCCAATATCGTCGACTGACCGTTTTGTCTGACTTTTATTTTCGCTCAAGAGCCTGTCAACGGCGTTACCTTTCTCCTGTACCAAGGCCGCTGATAAAGCGAGTGACTCAGAGGCGCAAGTGGATGGAGGAAGAGGTTCAGGAAAGGCACCTCCGCACCTACGTCCTTATCGTCAAACAGTCAACACCTACCGTCCCTTCCTTCTCCGCCCCTTCGAATACCTTCTTGGTCAGAGAATGTTCCGCCCAAACTTCAGCGGTCGATTTCTCTACCTATTTGCAACAAAACCGTAAGCAACCGAGCACCAAACTTGCTAAAATGTAATTTTTAAAATGTGAAAAACACGATAGTGCAAGGTGATTAGGTCTTTTGGTCACTTCTAACGGGAGGCCGGATTCAGTCCTTGTCAAGTTGGCGTGAATAGAGTTGATCGGTGAAAAATCTAGTGAACCGGGAAATAGAAGATGAAGTGTAATAATTCGTTACACGTTTTTCAAAACAAAAGTCTCGTGAGGAACATTCATAGAAATCAATGCAATGATTCGAAAAATTAAATATTTCCAAAACGGAATGATGGAGTGGAATCCATGGTTCAAGACCTTTGCAGTTCTGTCTGGAAATAATAACCATCAATAACCAAAACGGAGTGCAACCCCCCCCCCAGAAGGGGGTCTCCAGGCCCTAATTTGCGTGTGTAAATCCTGAGAAATGCTTCAAAATCGTAGACAGTTAAGAAGTTTTGCTTGTTGCGAAAATGTATGGGCAAACCGACAAGCGTGGTACCGAATGAGCTCGTGGATTTTGAATTGTAATTGGTGAGCGGTGGTTTTCATGTTGGTAAACAAAGAATTCTCACCTTCCAAATGTGATCACAAGGATCGAATCACCTTGGCTGACACGGAAGCAAATACATTCAAGGTCCGAAAAGCTCGAAGGTCTTCAGTAGGTAAAATGAGTAAAACGTATTAATGAGGTAAACCAGAAACCATCCGACGCACCTGACAACCACTTTTTTGGTTCGTGTTTTTTCTTCTTTTGAATTTCTTTGTTTTTTAGTGCATTCATGATATGTAATTCTGGCGGGCCCGATCATTTATATGAAGTAACTCAGTTAAGTAATCGCCTGTAGAAAAAATTGTCTAAACGGCACACATTGGTGCGAAACGAGACAACGGAGTGAGACAGTAAATATGAAGAAAAGAGACAGAGCAGAGGGTCAACTGAAAGGTCAGATAGAAGATCCGGATGCGAAGGGATGGTAACTTTCAAGCGTTTTCCACGCACCCTGAGATGACGTTGTCACCGCAGGGTCACCATTACACCTTCTGACAATCAAGTTAACAGTTAAAAAGAAAACCTATAGTTATTAAATGTTGAGGTCTTGAAAGCAGTACAAAAGAACAACTGAATTTTTGGCCAGAGTATCTCTGCAAGTGGAGCGATCGAGTCCCAAAAACTTGGTTTTTCGTGGTTTTTATTGACATAGGCAAGGTGTCATTTCCCAGTAATTTTGGGCGCCGAATCGATTGATCTCAGCCACACATCAGTCTGAGCTCAACTCACTTAGAATTTTCTAAATTAATCTTTCATAGATTTCTAAGTTATTCTAAATAAATTTCTAAATCCCATTTATTTCATTTTCTCGAATTGACTGCTTGACAGAAAAAAGGACAGCGGAGGAAAATGATAAGCCTTAGCTAAATTATTCGCAGCGTTTTTTGTAGTGGCGTTGTTTGCAAGTTATTTCACTATTTTGAATTTCTTTGTGTTTTCGATCTTTTGAGCCATTAAAATGGCCGTAACTCCCTTGAACAACACACATGCACATGAGAGAGAGAGAGAAAAAAACATTTATTGATCATTATTAGGGGTGGAATGTTGGATTAGTTGGGTTTGTCAAAAGTATAAATTGATATGCCAAAAGCTCAAATTGGTATGCCAAAAGTTGAAATTGAGTCGCCAAAAGTTTAAATTGAGATGCCAAAAATATTAAAATTGATTTGTGCCGTAAAGGTTCAAATTAATTTGCCAAAATTTTCAATTTGATAATATGTACATTATGTGCACAACCGCCCGCTGTGTAGATTACCCTGAGAAACTAACCTCTTAATCAGCCAATCCCCACATACAGGTGTCCCACGAGTTGTGTCCCTCAACACTTCTTTTAGAGAGTAGTTTATTTATTTATTCATCTAATAATTCGGGCAAGCCCAATACACCAAGAACAAAGTATATGAATACAAAGTACAAAATAATATAGTTAAATAATAGATAAATATAGATAAATAGGGAAAGAAATGAAATTGAGACTATTAACAGCCTCGGGGAGAAAATATTGTGACAAGATGCAACTTTTAAAAACTACCATGAAGGAAAGAGCAAATAGAATTAAAAGAACTGAAAAATGTCTATACAGGGTGTCCCACTAGTTGTCCCCCCCCCCCTTCTCCTACAATCTTCCAAATGGGAGTAAACAAAAAAATTTTCCTCTCGAATAGCATATTTGCGCACCCGTCGCAACTGAGCAATCATGCGCAAGTGACACTAACTTTCTTATTTTAAATGAGAACCCCAATGTTTTATTGCAGATTCGGATTCTACCCAAAATTTCATGAGAATCTGACCCCTCAACGAATGTTATTACTTCCAAGCAACCGGTTCAGCGAGCACGCAAAGTTGCTGCTAACTGCTCTCAAAAAGAAGTGTTGAGGACACCATTCAAAAGAGCGTAAAATTTCTCATGTCCTTGGAGCGAAGTTAGAAATGTTCTACATAAGTGAGAATAAACAAATTAGTCGGAAAAAATTAATTCTTTCCGTTCGTTACCAAACTTCCCAAGGAAAACTTCCACAGAATTCCAGCTTCCTCGCGGTATAGAAAAAAACTTTTGGTCATGAAATTTTTCGAAGAAAATGGCGTTTGAATGAGGAAAACTCGGATTTATACGGTCGAATCGATTTTTTTACCCATATACAACTAGCTCAAAAGAAAGAAGAGTTTTGCATCGAATTTCATCACTTCCACTGAATCAAATGGTGCAAATCATGATACATGATATTTGATGCCGTAACTCAGTTTTTGAGTGAAAACGTCTACTGCACGGCAACAACCCCACTTCGCTCGTTGAGCGGTGATGACTGCCTGCTTTTTATGCATTGTATTACACTAAAACAGCTCTTTGAGGCATTCTTACTATAAAAAGGGCAAGATAGCAATTAATGGATTTATATTCACAAGAATCCTCGAAAATTAGTTTCAAAACCATAATTTGACCGTAAACAGGCTTTTTCAGAAATAGGGCAACCCGGAACAACATCTGGCGATTGATCGGTAATGTTTTCGTCAAATCGGAGAATAATGCTTGTATTACAGGGACGTAAACTACGTTTGGTATGCCGTAGTAAATGTAAATTGTCCTCGATCCACTGGTTCTAACACTGGCTCAGCAAATATTTAGTGTTGAAAATAGAATGAAAATAGGGAAGATATAACGGTTTATCACAATTACCTCCTCACCTAACCCCCTGAAAATTTCATCAAAATGGTATGAAAACTGAAGCAGAAAAGGTCGTTACAGGGAGGTGCGAAGCAGCTGTGGTGCCAGTGGCGTAACGTACACCCCCGCAAACCCCGCGAATGCGGGGGGAGCCCGGGCTAAAACGGGGCAAAATTCTTTTTTTTTTTTTTTTTTTAATTTTTAAGAATAAAGCGGAACTAACGATACACAGAAAAATTCCATTATGTAACATCAAGTTTATAAACATCAACGGTAATGTAGGTTCATTGATCGATCATCTCACAAGTTTGATCAATCATCTCACACGGTCATCCAAAAGTTTGCTACGTAGACTAGAAGTCTCGAGTTCGTAAAGGTAGGTTAAATTGTTATATTATATTATGTATTTTTAGTTAGGTAATCTTAGCGTATTGTATGATGACCGTTGAAAAAATGCACGCTTCGCAAAAAAAAAAAAAAAAAAAAAAAACATGGGGAGGGGCCCCGAAAATATTTTTGAGGGGGGGCCCGCTGAAAAACGATACGCCGCTGTGTGGTGCTGTTCAGCACAACGACCGTCTCAGATGGGAGAGAGAAGTTCACGGCTCAGAAACAAATTATCTCTCCAATTTAGAAACATCGCTTCCGATACCATCAGGTAGGCTAGGAAGCAAATCATCTGGTTCTGTGACGCAGGTAACGTCAACCCAAGAGCGCCGCCTCCGCTCGTCTAGGGGACGAGAAGGTCCAGCGGAGGTAGAAGACGGAAAAAATCCGCCGGGTCGACTGATCGGATCCGTTGGAGGAACCGACAGCTTTGGTTTTCACAACTTCGTGATGAGCCTCGTTGGCAACAGAGCTTTGTGCCGCAATGTGGGTAATGAGAAATTTGAATCCCAAGCTCGCCAACTCCTCACCTTGATGTGACCTGCTGGCTTTTGGCCTCGGCGGAGTTGCGCAACGTTTTTCCGATTGAAAAAGAACCGTCTCAAGGAAAAACGTCGTGAACGATTGCACAGATGTGTATTATTTCTCTTCTTGACGGTATTTCCTTAAATCCCTCATCTATGTTTTTCGCTTCCGAGTCTGCGAAGCAGCGGAAGCCTTGTGTTCACTTACGGTAGCCATACAAATTTTTGTTGTCCGAATTCAAAATTTCCACTCGCATTTTGTGTTTCATAGCCTACTGAATAAATTTGGTTCCGTGTCTGGCGATCTGTGTGTCCGCATTTCCTTGTTACCGCCATAACTTCCCTAATTTTGAATGAATTTAGCTCATATTTTAGGGACTATGGGGATAAGGCCTCTTGAGGTCCCATACAAATTTCATCTTAATATAATCAGCGGTACGCTCTGCGTATGCGCTAACGTGAAATTCTTGAAACAGCCGTAATTTCTACATTTTCCAATGAATTTAGCTCAAATTTTGAGGGATTATGTGGATAAGGTCTCTTGAGGTCCCATAGGAATTTCATCTAAATATAATCAGCGGTACGCTCTACGCTAACATGAAATTCTTGAAACAGTTATAACTTTCACAATTTTGATTCAATTTAGCTCACATGATACAGGATGTAACGAGTAAGCTGCTGTGTCATCTCTTTGGCAGTGTATTTTGTGTATGTCATCCACGGTACAGTATAGATTCATTCAATTGTGCTCACATTTGCGATTCGGGAAATTACTGCTAGTTTGTTCTAAATCTAAGTCTCATATCTGGCTAGCATGATATAATAAGGAAGTGAAAACTTCAACGCCTTCAACGCCTTCAACGAAGAAAACTGAATCGCTGTTGCTACAATTTCAGTTTCCACTGTGGAATCACTGATCCGAAAGAAGAAATGTTTCTATTCCCATTCCTTTTTGACGGAGAAATAGTACCAAATACTTGAGGCATACCTTAGCTTTTTAATAGACCCTTCCTTCCTTGTCTAAAGCCTCCCTGTTCTTCGGGTAGCATTTCTGTTTTTTTTCCAGCTCAAGATCCTGTACGTTTTGCGAGACCGTTGTAAGTAGCTTAACTGATAACCATGGAGGTTAGTTTGGTCTCCGTTTTTATGTAGTAGGCACGGTTCAATATTCCCCAACGACTGGGAATCTCAACACTATCGAGAGTCCGATTTAAAAAAATCTACGCATCTCCCAAATCTTACATCCGGGAGGATCCTTAGCAACCCATTGGTCGCCGTCAGGACCAGATGCCCTTCCTAGCTCATGGCCGGAGATGGTTGCCCTCAATTCACTTACAGTAAATCCTAACCAGTCCAACTCCGGAACAAAGGCCGAAGCCACGAGTTGCAGCAACGGGGCAATGAATCGATCGCCATGAAAGTCTCAATAGAATGTTTTCCATCCCTCCAGATTTTTAGGTTTAGTTGATCCCAGACAGCTACTATCTAAATGGTTTATCATACGATTGTATTGCGATGAAGATTCCTGCGGATCTTCACAGCTGTTGGTTGGTACAGAAGTCTTCGCGCGTGCCCGACCGTTAAATCTTTGCATCTCGCAGGATTCCTCAACCAACAAAATTTAAATTATCCATCCCTGCGTGCATGATCTTTTCCAGGACTGTCACTCTCAAGACCGTTTCATTCTCTTCAACTGTAAACATTAGCTAAATAGCTCCCTCAATGATTTGAATCAAATTCGTCTATCTAGTCTCCACACTCTTAAATTCCTTGAATTGGTTAAATTGCAACACATTGGTTTCATCTTAA
This sequence comes from Creontiades dilutus, assembly GCA_031894815.1. Classification (NCBI taxonomy): domain Eukaryota; kingdom Metazoa; phylum Arthropoda; class Insecta; order Hemiptera; family Miridae; genus Creontiades; species Creontiades dilutus. Next base: position 1,168,821 of record JAVIWC010000324.1, read on the forward strand.
TTGTAGTTGGGGGTGGCCAAATATGTGTAGTTCAAGTCGTAATCGTAAATAATTTGGTGGTTCCAATGGCAGTTTTGAGTATGCCTGGTACTCATGTACCTCCCGGAGGGAAAATATTACTTACTTCCCATTTTCTGGAGGCGTTCAAAACTAATGGACTGTGAAGGACTCGAAACTGGGATTCTGTCAGTGAGAAAAACTGAGAGAACGAAGAGATAATTTTCAAAGCGAGACTGAATGGCCATAATTGGTCCTCCATCATATGCGAGGACCTTGGTCTGCTTCCGATGTCATATTGGCGACGCGACCATTTCCCGGTTCGACGTTCATCAGTTCATCGCAGTTCATTCGACCCAGATCCAACGGACCGTAATCTTGAGACCAGCACGTCTGGGGTAACAGGATCATTCTATGATTACGTTTCGTTGTCACCGAAATTGATATTTTTTACTTCTGTATCACGTTGAAGAACACTGAGACCATTTTGATTCTATTTCTGTGTGGGTCCATGGATCCAGAAAAACGGAGTTTTTAAGAAAAATAGAGTCTATTTCCACAAAATAAAAGATTTATCAATGCAATAATCGATTTCGTTGGATAATTCATAAACAGTAACTATTGTAACCAGCACTGACTTAACCGCCAAAATCGACGTTTATTGCTCTTTAATCATGTGGAAACAAACTACATTTTATCTTAAAACTCTGTGTTTTCGTTGACATGGTTTCCACAATTTTGTCGCTAGTGATATAGTTCGTGATCGTGATACGGTCACGTATTCCAATCAAATTCCATGGAGCGAATCAGGGCACCATTTTCTGGCTCGACGTTCATCAGTTAATCGCAGTTCATTCAGCCAATGAATTGTCGTCCGTACTGAACTTTCATGAACGTTCATCCTCCCAACCAGCTACAATGATTACGTTTTCGTTGTCACAAAATTGATACTTTTCACTTCAGTTTTACGTTATAGAGCTCTGCAAGAAATGTTGGTTGCATCACTGTAAGAATCAAAAACCATTTTTCCACCCATTTTTGATGTATCAATTCCATAATATATCGGTACTTTTGAAATATCGGACTCTTCTACCTTGGAGTTATGTCGTGACTGAATTTCTGACTGCTAAAAAATCAGGTCCTTCGCTGTTACAGTCAATCGTCCCGTCGTTTCCTGATCTTCGTTCGCCCAGTGTGTAGTGCACAATTAATCATTTCCATGGTTACCTACCCCCACTCACAACACTTTGGTTTCCATTGACACTGCGGGCTGGACTCTTTGAATCAGTCATAACTGACAGGCGCAGTTAATCAAAGTGACAGCTGGAGAACAATGATGTTGACCGGATCTACTCCACACTTCTTCTGAACCACGCTCTTGAACACGATATCAATTGAACCGAGCAAGCTGATAAATTAGAGGTCACGATTCTCTTCCGATGACGACACTCCTAGAGCATCCAACATTAGCTATGTATGTCACAGCTTGGTTATCGATAAAAATGATTGTTTTTGTAAATGTGTGTTTGTTTTTTCTCAGGAAAGCGTTCAATTTAATTGGACGGAAGGAGTGTATTATGGAACCTCCTTTTGTTTTTATAACCCTATCATCGTGATGATGCTAGTTAATCATACTAACCGCTTCAAGAATTCATAATGCTCACAAATCTAGAAGAATTAACAAATGGATCGTCTGTGACTTGGGAAAATTAAACTTTTCCTGAAAACCTATTAGGTGAACTATTAGGTTCGGAAATTGCGATTATTTGATCGGAGTGAACTTCTACGGGTCTAGAACTTATCCCAGTTTATTCTGCGTCCAAATGTGCGTGTAAAATGGCACCCTACTCCCCTTTGTCATTAAAAACCGAGGCTGAGTAAAACACGTTTTTGACTCAGAGCGTGCGGCTGATCTAAGGAAACCTCCCCGGAGCAAACCCTAGTGTGTTCAAACAGCCATAATTCAGATTCTAATTTGCTCACTGTCCAGTTTAGGTCGTCAAAGAGCTCACACTAAAAGCAATGCCCCTGTTCTCTCTATGCTGTTATGTAAGTTCGGAGTGCCATCTAATTCAATTTGAACCTAAAATCGAAAACGTTTAGAAATTGCCTTTAATTCTCTCTCTTCTGCGGGGTTCTAATGATCAAATTCAAGGTCTTGTATTTGGTAAAACGTAATATTTGGCTCAATATTTTCAGTAATAAGCCTTTGCAATCGTGTAGCACATATTTTCCCCAATAGCATTTGGTTCTACCTTGTGATCGGGCTGATCTCCTCACACGTATATGTGTCTCAAAAACTGGACAAAAACGTGGTTTTTATTGACAATAGCAAGTGTAATGTAATTTTCAAGTAAATTTTGGACGCATCGATCGCTTTTTCGCTCGTCGTTGATTAATTTGCAATTCTGATCTAACGGGTGGCTTCAAATAACTTCGCTTCATCACACTGAATATCAATGCTTACACAGATTTAGATCAGTTGCGGGACAATACGGGAGGTGATTAAAAGGCCTGACTACCTAAGTGAGAGGCGGTCCTACAATGAGGGCTGATTGAGGAGAGCACTGGAGCGGATCATCGGCTCAAATTATAGGGTCGGCCCAAAACACAGAGCACAGCTCCTTATCACGACCCACGCGAAAGCATCTGGAGGGCGTTCGGGGTGAATAATAGAGCCGTTCATCAAACCCATAACTCGTTCCTTAGATCAAATGTTGGCTTTGGTCATGTAGCTGGGAGAGGATATTTCGGTAAGTAACCGGTTGGGTCTTTTCATTCGGGAGCGCGGCTAATTGCAGTGCGTATGAATACTTGTTTCTAAAGCACAAATATCACAGACTCCAAAACAACGCGTTCATAAAGGAAATATAGATATCAAATAGCAGTTTTTGAGTTTGTTGAACGCGAATCTAATTCCCGTTTATCGAAAATTCTTGGAAATTGTGGACAGGTGTGGCTTCGAAAATTTTGAATCAAGTTCAACAACCGTATTTAATGAGAGATAATGAGAATTTGCTCAATAATTTGCCACGTTTTTATCTCGAACCTGTTCGAGTTTTGAAGGTACTAATTGAAAAATGATATAGTTAATACCTATTTGATAATGACATGCACACCTGCGAAATGGCGGTAATAGGTAAGTTGAATGCGTTTGGTTCTGCATCACTTGGTTTTACGAAGGAATCATATGGATAAATGACCAGTTCATGACAGCTTCACACTAAGACCTTGATTTATTCGCCATCGGTTTTATAAGATCGCCTCCTAATAGTATGATATTGTAGGAATGTGCCACTGAGTCTTTGCCACTCTCGAATGGGTTATTCGTGATAAATGACAAGTGATCTGCTTGGCCTGGACCCGCGGCTGATATCAGACGCTCGTTATGCCGAGTAATTTGCCAGGGGAAACCATCAATATTTCAAAGTTGTCTTCGGATAGGATTGAAGAGAAGTTTTGCGAGACGGTTCCTGGATTTGAATCGGGCTTTCGACCGGTTTACAGCCCTGCTGATCTGGTTTTCAAGGGCAAACCACCTCACTTACACTTCCTATAATCGCCTGACCATTACCCAATTCGAATTCACGTTTCTGAAGACAATGCTTTGAGATTAAGAAAGCAATCTGAACGAAAATTGAATTGTTATAGGTATCTCGGGTTTCTTGCCGGTTGATTGGCATCGGCCGTTGAATCTGCTCTTCTCTTCCATTCCGTCATAAGCATACATCGATTCGCATACTATTTAATACTTGCAAATTACCTAAGGAACTCAAGCTATGCGTCATAAGGTTACCACGATTGAGTGCAATCTGAAAATTTCGATGTTTAGTGTCCTTTTCGAGATCTCAAGAATGGACAGAATGCCACCAACCACAAGAAAAAAAACGAGTTGAGACTTGAAGGAGAAGAAATTGAAGTCGTCTGTGGGATGTCCATTAGGCATTAGTGTTTCAAAAATACAACCAACAATGAAGAGTCCTTTTTTCAGAAAGCACAGTCTTTATCTTTTTCGTTCTGATAGATGTTTAATGTGAAACGCTTTGAAAGACACTTACATGTTACATGATTCCTGCTTAATCGTCCGACTATAGTAGACTAGGGTAGCCTGTATTTCTTCAAATAAATCCTAACTATTTACCTCTTGTTTTCGACATTCCAATATTTATGCAGCCGATTAGAGACAGAATTTTGGTATACATTTTATATACTTTGATGTGATTGATGGTGCAAGGATTAGTGGAGATTTCGATTCAAGAATGTTGAGCATGGGGCGTTCTTGCTATCTGCTGTTCCCACCACACCTCTGAATCTAGTCTCGAATAAATCTCATGGATTGACCGTGAACGTTGGAGGTAGGTCTGCCGATACACGCCATATTGTCTGCCAATTGACTTGTCTCGTTGTGAGGGGGTTTAGCTCTCGCGGCTTCCACTAGTTACTGGTTGGCGGCGGATGAAAGTGGCGGACATCCAGTTCACCTCGATCCTTTCCTGAATCAGTCAACCCTCGCCGATCCGACGGTGGGAAACGGCAATGGTAGCCAGATAGGTGAGAGGAGCGGCGGAGGTGGAGGGGGATTCTGCATGAAACCCTGCTGTAGAAAGCTACCTACCGCGAAAACAGGTTTCTTTGTTCAGTTCAATTTGCTATTTATTTTCATTAAACTATCCTTCAATGAAAAATTAACTGAGGGGTTTCGATATGCACCCCATAAATAAAGGACAGATATGAATAAAGAAGAAAAAGAATAAAGGACATCCCACGAACGAAGTTGCTACTATTTTCTGATTGATTCAACATCGACAAGTGGCCTGAAGTACGGAATCAATCATGAAGTATGGGTCAAATTGTGATCTATACACACATGTATCCAAATTCTCAAGGCCAAAACTGTCTGATATCAGTCATCAAACAAAAGTTCCAGTTGAAAGTAGACCAGACACACCTAATAAAATAGCCCACGTACTGTAATTGTAGGGCGGAAGTTGTTTAACGGTGAATATACAGCAATTTTAAAAGCCAAAACACGTTCTACAGTGTTTGAGTTAGAACCCGAATCGATTTTGAACCCCATGAGTTACATAAAGGTAATACATCACACAAAAATGGCTCACAAACAGTCATTTGCAGGTAGGTCGTTATTGCAACTCTAGAGAGTGATAAATATTTACTACGAACCGATGTCTGTGAATCACTTTTCACATTAATACATCACCCACTCTCCTTGACCTTATTTGAGTAAAGAATAAGACTTGGTTGCCATGTTTTGGTCAAGAGGGGGCGCCAGACCTTTCGAGACATGTGATTTACTGTTAAAGGAATTAAATGTGAAGCAGATTTTATTTCATAACTAGGATAGCTCATATTTGATACTGCATTTGGCAGAGTTTACCTAGAATTTCTCGGGTCTCCAAAATAGAACCACGATCTCCAAATGGCAAAAACTATTACTTGTGCTTACTCAGTTATATATGTTGGCTCTTGTATAACACGTCATGCGTCGTCGTTCCTTTAATGTTACGCACACTTCGTTTTTAAGGCTTTCCAATGATTCTCACAGGGTTAAAGCAGTGTTGTCCGCATAGCATACATCAGGCCTACTACCAAAGGCTAAGTATATTAAACTGTCCATTGCATCTCTAGTTCCATTCGTTCTCTGAGTTTTGTTTCAATTATTTGTTCATAAGGATTCAGACAAGTTCAGCATCTTCAAAATTAATCTTCTATTCCAGTCCTCTTAGTACTTTTATCACAGGTTCCGATCCAATTTTTCAACTAATCTGAAGCTTACTAGAAGGCTTTAGGATATTATTTATTTATTTATTATTGAGATCATCCAGACCGGCAGAATAAACAAAAATGATAAGTCTGCCTGTTTCTGTAGACCACCTGGCACTTGATAGGATGTGTGGAGCAGTACTAAAGTATTTCAAGTAGGTTCAAAATCGTATTTCTAAAACTAAAATAGGATCGTGTAAAATCTAGTTTTGAAAACGAGAGGAAGCGTTAAAAAACACTCATTAAAAGATTTTCTTTACTTTTCGGATTTTCTGATAAATAACATAGTTCAACTACACCAAAAATGTTTTAATCGTCCTTCGTTGGAACCGTCACAATAATGATCTCTACTTTTTGACATTCTATCATCAAGATATGGAAATAACGAAGTTTATCGCTCCGATTCCATACTTGCATCTTTAGACTTTTACTTTATTTACTTTACTTTACTATTATTATTATTACTTTACTATTCAATTGCACATGCAGCGAATAGATGGATTTTGGTATTTAAATAGATTATTTTGTTGCAGTCTTAATAGTTCGTTTTATCGTGTTCAGCTCGTAGTTCCATCATCAGATCTTAAAAATAATTATTCGGCAAAGGTTTCACAAAACTGAAATTTGCCACCCAGTAGATCTACCTCGCTCATAAGAATCGTAAACACCGAGTGATGTGTGAGCCTCTATTATGTAAATAACAATACTTCTACTAGTTTAGGAGTACGTCTTTCTTTTTCGGAACGCTCTAAACAGTTTCATCGAAATTAACATGTTTATTCTTAGGTCTAAAACGTTGGCTTCAACCAAATGCGTACCTAAATCTTTCAAATGGAATTGATTTCATTTTCGGCTAATTATGTCATTTTTGACGAAGGCGTTTTTCCTTATTACGCCCCTTTGAAGCAAGGCTTTTCATGCTACTCCGAGACCAAATCCATGAAAAAATATATAGGTGTACATGTGAGTGAGTGGAATATGAAGGTAACGATCTGCGGCAGTCGTTATCTGAGCTGAAAGGAGTGGAGCCTAATAATATCAAGGTTGTAGCTGCAACCGTGTCATAGCTGGAAAAGTGCTCGAAGTTACTTGAGCTGGGATTCTCGTCAGGAGTACTTCGTGGAATCACCACTCGCATCATCCGGGGCTCTTACTGAAAAGTGTTCGTGTGAACATGTTACAAATCATCATGCCGTCCGGGTGGCTACACTAGCAACCGCGTTGAGGTGTTCCAGAGGCAGTCGTGGGGCAGTTTTTACCCTCTGCCACGCCTGTCGTGGTAAAAATTAGAACCTGTCTCATGCAGTGCATCAATGTCCACGAACTCACGGTGGCGCATTCTCCGTTATGGTGAGGTTGCCAAGCTGATTGCGGATGAATTCTCATCCAGTCCATGGGATGTGGAGAGAGAGAGAGAGAGAGAGGGACTGTATCATATGCCGATTGACCAGGGTAAGAAGCCACCACGCCGTCGTCGTTGCCATTACGCCCGATGGGTCTGCCATAATCCTGGATGTCCAAGTGGTCAGTGGCAGCATGGACGTGGTGCAGATTAGGAGAGATAAAAATAGTAAAGATGAGCTAAAAGAAGTGCTGCCTATTAACATCAGGGTTACGGCTTCAACTGGGTCATGGCACAGGGTGCGATGTGGGAAAAGTGAAATGTAGTTACTCGAGCTGGCCATCTCGTCAGGAGTACTGCGTGGTGTCACCATCCGTGTCATCCGGGGCTCTTGCTGAAACTGGTGGTCATTATATGAGGAAACTTCCATCCATCCCTCTCCAAGCCCTCCATCAACCTCTATTTCCCTAATCCAGGGATCTGGGGATTTCCCAGGCCTGGTAAGCCTGGGCGTCCTCCACAATTTTATTTTGTTTTATTTAGTTTTTTTCGCTGTTATTTAATGGTGGCCTTTCCACCTTTGAGACGGAGATTATTTAAAACAGAAAAAAAGGTGTGTTTTTATGTTGAAGGGGCAATGGCCGACCCATTCAATCGCTGCTCATACCCAGCCGATTTTGCTGTCATTACTTGCCAATATGTTTTACTGTTGAGTTGTGGTAAGATATTGTCGTTCACATGGTGATGTACCAGTAACATTTGATCGTCGGGTTAGTTGAGCCATTCGGTTTCAATCAGTTTAGCTGTTTGGAATCGTACGTTATACCGGGTGTGCAAACAAAGAAGTCACTGAGATAATGGGGGTCCAAGAAGATATTCCCTCCTGAATTCACTGGGGTAATTTATATGTTCGATATTCACCTTAGAAAATGGGTGTTGCCTAATCAAGACTTACACGAGGATATGCCCCTTGCATACCTATAATTATTAGGTATAAGTATATTCGATTTACTGGGAAATTATTGGTTGAGGTACGGATTGACAGGCAATTAAAATACCTGCGGGCCCTTCGGCTCATTTTGATGTTTCCTACCGAATCGAAATAACGGGTGTGGTTGGCCATTATGAAAAGGAATGAGACCTCAAGGCCAAGGACCTAAATTAGGTAGAGAAACGCAAAACTTGGACGTCCGAATATAGGCTTATTAACTGTTGGATCGGTTACGTAAGACGTGTCTAGTCTACTAAGGTAGTGTGTTAGATGTTCAGCAGTGTTTATGAGTAGTGGGTGATTTAAATAACTAGATATCGATGGAGCCAATGTATATAATCACTCTTGTTAATACACGTAAGTGCACTTTTAGAGGGAGATGAATATCATCTAGCGAGGGATGGGATATCATCATACGCTCTACCGTATTTGGTAGCTTCAGGATACTCAGGAGTTATCTAACGATTCTTTTGTTTCCAACCCCAGAGAAAACTTTTTTGAGATTTTATTGCAGATAGTAATCATCATTATTAATTTGAATCTGACTTATTTCACTATAATATATTACTCAGGACCTATGATGTATAACTTACTTCCGTTCCTCCCGAGCAAAACAAATTCACATCCCACACAACATCGTGCGGTTTTGGAAGCATAAGGCGTTGAGTTGCAATTTCACATTCTGCAGATTTACAGCTTCCTCATTCACATAATCTCTTAGTCAGACCAGTTGAGCCGTTACTCGTTTTTTTATCACCTCATCCACACCGTCCACTCGAAGTTCACGGTGGAGTGTGTTAGATCGGAAGTACAATGGAGCATTAGTGACACATCGTGATACATCAGTGGTATAGAGTTCTGGAAACGCTAAATCACCTGTGGCTGTGCAGCCCCAGAACTGCGCTCCATCATACAAACTGGCACTTTTAGAAAGAGGTGAGTATCATCTAGCCAGGGCTGGAGTATCATCGCACGCTCTGCCGTAATTGGTATCTTCAGTATACTCTTGGATAATTAACTGAAGGTTACGTGTCTTCTGTTTTCAACCTAAGGAAAGATGAGAGTAGCAGGAATGATGTAGCCTGCCTACTTTTACACTGAGGTATATAAGTTAACGTAAGTTATATCCCACAAATAGTCCTATTACGACTCTGGGGTCTGTTATTGTCAAATTTGGATATTGGTGAAACATCTCAGAACGGCAGAAATTCTACAACTGTTTCCTCCGAGGTGAAGTATCGAATGTGCAGTTTTTTACTTCAATTTTGGTTTTCTGGTCATTTCTGTTATTTCATTTTGTTTTCGACATTTTATACTATAACTTAAAATTAAAGGCTTTACTAAAAAATGTCCTCTACACTTTTTGCACTTTCTTTTTTTCTACCTCATTGGTACCAACTTACGTTTTGCTATTTCTGCAGATTCTCTCTACCAACATATGATCTCGTCATTCCCACAAATTACGACATTTCCTACTCATAGCTTTCATCATCAATACCCCTCGGCACTTCACAATACTAATCCTCAATAAATGAATTTCCTCAAGCGCTCGTAATGTTTTTTTTTCTGTGTGCACTATAAATGTACTCATAACGTTGCCGCAATTTTATTTGATTTCATATCATCTTCTTTATTTTGTGACATTCCAGTATGTTTCTTGAACCATTATATTATCATGTTTTGCATTTTTCATTTATTTCATTTTTTGTTTCACAGGTTTCATAAATTTATGAAATGATGGGTCATCACGCTGGCCACTTATCCCATAGGTAGGTTATTCCTTTGTTTTTCGTTTTTCGTTATTCGATAAAAATTTAATTTCCTATTGTTTTTATCACTGCTCATTTTTTATATGTATAGTTTTTATTATTTGTTAATCGTTCAAAATCATGAATTGATTCGAAATTATTGAAAATCGTTGAAATACCTTGAATCCTAGACCCATACCGAATGGACCATGTTGTTTATCATAGCATGAGATGAAACTCATATACGTCATCATATCACTGAAAGCTACTCGTTTTATTAGCAATACTTGAATCGGCACATTGCTAAGAGGTCGTTGCATGGATCTGTCCAGCGATCGCGAAACGAATCATTAAGGTGGTGGAATTACTTTGGTCCCTATGGAGTTAGACCGGACCACGAATACCAGCGTTTTACTTTCTGAGAAGAACTACTAGTTTTCAAACGACGATTTCAATACAACCTACGAAATATTTCACGTATGAGAGATGATGTAGTAGCATCATACAAGGATGTGAACTGACTTTTCGGCACCGCGATGCCCTCTTTACCGTTAATTTTTTGATTCCGTAGTACAGGAAAGTCGATTAAAGCTTACTTAAGATTTACTATAACTTATCTAATCCATTAGTACCAAAGCAGTACAATTTTTTCTGTTCAGAGTTTCACGGGTATCATTGAATAAGTTGGTACTGTCGTGTTATTGAAAAATCCAAGGAAAAATTTGGTTTCGGATTCAAAATACCATACACAATCCAACCCTAGATTTCGTTTATGTATGTAAAATGTACCTCGAGTACGTATACTCCAGCAAAAACACACATTCAGTACACCCCATACGTTGTATGTTGCTTTTAGGTAAGTACCTAATCATAATTATTCCATACATATACGTTCCTATGAATATCGTGGGCTTACACTTCTTACACTCACCGCATAATATGAAGTTAACGATCATTCATACAATTCACACAATTACCTACCCAACTCCTCTAACTACCTACATATTTAAAAGTACGTTTATTGCCGGCGACTAAGAAAAACCGCAATATAGCTATTCAACAATGCCTAATTAGGTGGCTACTCGAATCTTTTCACTCCTGGGAATCCCATTCCGCTTAAAATGATGTTGTAATTCTTTGTTTAGTCGAGAATAATCACAAAGACAATTTAAATCGCACACACCAACTCCGTGCTGGATTTTGATTCTCTGCTTTGTTGTGAGATACGTAACTATAGGACGGCAGGTGGTCCAATAATTGATATCACTCGATCTCACTTCTCACGTGCCTATATCATTATCACTTGGTCTCAATAAACCTCTTTAAAATCTAAAATTTGTCTTCACATGTAAGAGTGTGGATGATCAGAGGGAAAACTGAGGCCAAGTTTTCCTCATGACTTCTTAAAGACTTCCATAAACCGGAGAAAGAGACTGTCACGTTAATTACCGAAAATCTAAACAAACTGTATATTTGTCGATTAATTTTTTCCGATAATGAACTTGAATTTAGTCGTATTGCAACATTCCAAAAAATTCTATGAAACTGTATAGTATGTCAATATCATTCCCTCAAATCTACGGTAATGGTAGACGTTCGGTTGTTATATCCAAACTAAGACTGAAATCTTCAAAAGGCCCTCGAAAATCTGATTTTTCGTTCATTTTTCTTTATTGTTTAAAAGATAGTTTGATTCGGATTGAGACGAACAAAACAATCTGTCCAAACAATAAATATTTTAGAAGAATTTTCCTTCAATCATTGCTTTTTTCAAAGATTAAATTTTTAAATTATTGTTCCAGCTCGTTCCATGTTGATTGTTCTTTCTTGCAATGTCACGTGATCACGAACTATACCAATAATTGCAGTTCAGGTAAACATGAACAAAAATTGGATATCTTATCCTCAATCCATCAGTTCTTATTTGCTGCTGAATTGTTTACTTGTTATGCCTGGTTTTACCTGTTTAGTGTTAGAATGCTTCAGAGTTTGAAAATATGTAGTTCTTCCCTCTTATTATGTAGTCCACGGAATGGAACCAATACAACAAGGAATATGTCTGAATTTTCTTCATCTGACTTAAGAATCAGTTCATTCGGCGAACTTCATCTTTGAGATCCTATCGTATGTACGCGTATTCACGGAAAATAAATCTGAGAGTCTATTTCTCTTTCATCCAGCTACCCATGTGCGATTACGACTGATATTTTGACCGCAGATGGTGTCACCCCAAGATCCTTCACCCTAACCGTTAAATGATAGATTTTTGGAAAGCCCGCTTCCCACTTCGTATGGTCGCTTCTTTTTGTTGAATTTGTTTCGTGTGCTTGGCCTTTTTCCCTCGTTCTCCTTGTGCTCGCCTTTCTCCATTGAACAACTAACTAAAACTGAAATACTTAACTGCCGTGTAATAACTTCCAACATTTGAATTTCTCGAACCAGCTTGTAAGTTCTTCAGCTGCCAGAAGTATTTACTGGGAAACAACGTACGAGAAACATACGTACCTCCAAATTCCAAATCAGTTAACCTCGAAATTCGAAAACTTTTAGTTCAAGTTGCGGTCTAGTTTTATCTTAGCCCGGGTACGAAGATTACGCGTCACGTCCATCTACTGATCCCCAAAGCCAGGAGAGGGAGCTTTCGCATATGCTATGTCGTTTCTTTACTACTCGTTTTAGCCCTCTTCCAATAGCTTGAGACCTATTATGTTGAACGGTTTTGGAAAGCTCTTGCCGATATGCTTTTTGAAAATATCGAAGTATGTGTATCGCTTTTACTATTGCGTTACTCACCCCGTCAATAAACTGAAAGAACCATCCAAACACAAATTCACATAAGCCTATTGGACGTGTTGAGTTCAGAAGATTCAGTGATTCCTTTTACCGATTGGTTCGGCATGATGCTTGTTGGAAAAGTTTTGCATACCTGTTACATCCTTAAGTTATTTTATTTTTTCGTTTATTTATTTTTTATTTCTTCATCATAATAATTGTAGAATGGATCTCATTCTAGGTGACGATCATTGAAAAGGTGCCGGGGGCTCCCAAATCTCTTTATAAAAGATATTGGACTCTTGGGTGAGTGAACAAAATTCGATTTTCTTATTCCTCTTTCACATTATCCACCTACCTATTTACCGTTGAAATATTTGTACCTGCGCGTTTGCCCAATTTCAAGATATTTCCTTTTCCAAAAAACCTGCCGTCCAAAGTTGTTCTCATCACCCTCCTTCACGTCAAAATTCAAAATCTCCCGGACAAAATGTAATTGAAACTAGTTCGGAAAATCGTCAAACCGAATTTTGAACGAAACGCCGACAGCCTGTTTAGTTCCGCGCTCTCTCACTCGACATCTATCCCACAGATCAAATCAGGTACGTTATCAACTTTTTGAGACCCAAGCATGAAGCATCGCAAGTGTAAACTGGAATTCACACATGACGCCTACGTAAAATAGACTTGTTACCGTTCTCTACAACGAGCTCGCGCATAGGAATTTATAGGAAACATCCTGGTAGAACAACGACCATGACGAGCGGCTTGTAGATCACCAGCACTTATGTTAGTTGCACAAAATATCTCGATCCTCCACTATATTCCATATTCTGGACAGGGCAGAACCGGATTATTACTAAATCAACAATATACATTGACAACGACTTTATACCGCAACGGATTTTAATAGTGAACGCAAGAAGAACCGTTCTATCACGTAATTAAGGAGAATATTCGTACCTACCAACACTTAAACAGCATTTTCTACTTTTCTTCTAAAAAAACAACCCATGAAGAATAGGTAGGTATCCTTAGGAGTCCATAGGAGTATTCAGTTACTCATAGAAATGACATAACATCAATTTTCAGTACCAAAAAATCAGTCGAAATAATGGATGTCCAAACGTTGGAGTGGGCACTGTAGATTGCACTTCCTCGATTTTTCACTCTGGTTGGTCTCTATTGTGATGTACACTCCATGTCGCTTTTATCTTTACAGCTGTTCTTTCCTTTCTTACTATTGTCGTATGTTTTCGTTCATTAAACTATTAGTTAGGTATTCTATTAAGTTCCGTTCTCTTCCAATTGCTTTGATGTTTCGAGGCGAAACTTTGGAAATAGTTTGATTGCGGTCTTGTGTGATAACCGGTAGAACTACGAAAAACGGAATGACTTCGACGTTCGTCAGTATGCTTGAACCATTTGATGGGAAGAATTTTTCCAAATGGTTGCTTCGATTAGAGCTACTCCTTGAGCAAAACAAATGTTAGGATGCTCTGACGCCGGATCCATCTCTGAAGGATGCTGCGAAGGCTTCATTCATGGACATTTCCATGAAAGCGAGGAGTATAATAGTTTAACATTTAAGTGACTTTATTCTTACTTCAGTTCGGGGTCAGTCAACGTCTAAGCTTTGGATTGCTTCCCTTAAGGCTACCTACTCTCGTAGCGGAAAAGCAGAACAAGTTAGGCATAAACAGGAACTTATTCGACTCAAATTTCCTAATCAGGGTACAATGCTGGAGTGTCTTTCTCAGTTTGAGGGTATTTTCAATGATTTTAAGGCTGCTGGTGGTACTATGGGTGGTTGTGAGTTAGTTACCGAACTTTTGACCCGTGTTCCTGCAGCCTTTAAAGGGTTACCTTGGCTTGGTGAAGAATCATCTGCTTTCTGAAGAGCGTCTCATGATATCTGAAGGTTTGTAAAGTACAGATACCCTGGCTGAGTCATCAGCTTTTGCAGGTCAAAAGAACATTGGCCACAACAACCCTAAGCATTTATCAAATTCTAACAAACCGAAGTATAAACGCCAGCAATGGGGCCATGTAACGAGGCAATGCCCTAATAACAGGAGCAGTAGTTCAGCGAATTCAGTGAAGATCAGGTTCCCATTTCATTGCTGACCTCTCCTGGTGCTGATGGTAGTGAGGCTCATTCTTTTGTCTCTAAGAACACTACGTCTTTTGCTGTTGACTCGGGTTGTAGGTACTCACCACTTGATTCGCAGAGAGTTATCTAAGCTTTTACAGAACATTGAAAACGTGGACTTTGATATCAAAGATCCAAAGAAGGGTAAATCGGTTGCTGCTCGGAAGACTGGGACCATAACGTTTTTCTTCCTAATGGTGATCCTTTGGTCATGAAAAATGTCTTTGCTTGTTCTGGATTAACTTGGAATTTATTGTCTATCAGGTGTATCGAACATGCAGGTACGTCTGTCAAGTTTGAATCGAATAAAGTAATTTTTAAGAAAAAGGATTCTGTTCTACTCTAGGGATCTTCTACTGGGAATCTGTATGTGCCGAACTTATTATTGAATTTTAAATCTGCGAATGTGTCTGATTTGGATTCTGAATCATCCAATTTCACTGCTGAAGATACATTAGTGCATCGGAGAATGGGTTATTCAATTGTATAAGCTACATCTAAAATTTGTTATGTCTGCATGAGTGGAAGGCAAACGCGCAACCCCTTTCCAGTTTTGCCTCAAGATCGTAAGGCTACTCGTGTATTGCAGGTTGTCTCATCTGACGTTGATGGACCTATGAGTTTGACTCATAACAATATGAAGTAGTTTGTCACTTTCATTGACCACAATTCACATTTTTGTACTGTCCATTTAATGCAAAGTAAAGACGAAGTTTTTGAAACAGTTTCACAGTTATGCCAATGCTAAATTTGATTCTCAATTGGAAATTTTTAGATGTGGTGGAGGAGGGAAGAACATGTCTCGTGTGTTCAAAGATTACTGTATTGTATTACTACAACCCAGAGCAAAATGGCGCAGCAGAACGTTTCAACCGTACCCTGCTGGACACAGTGCGTTGACTACTGTTTGATTCAAAGCTTGGTACTGAATTTCGGGGTGAAGCTCTCTTTAGAGCTGCGTATTTTATGAACAGAAAAAGGACCTCTACTCTTCCTCGTGATGTCAACTCTGCTGACCTTTGGTATGAGTATAAACCAAATTGCAAGGACATCAAATTTGATTGTGTTGGTTAATCTCAAAACGGCTATGCAAGAAACTGGATGAACGTCTAACACCATGATAATGATTGGATATGGCCCCAATGGTTACAGGCAACGGGATCCTGTTGGCAGAAAAATCGTTTTTGGCCGAAATGTTCGATTTGATGAGTTCACGTTGTTTTCAGACACCATGGCATACTACCAGACGTTTGGACCAGCCTGTCCATTTTATGAACCTGGTTCCTCACAAATCATGCAACCTCAAGCTGATGTTCCTCAACCTCACGCTTAAAATGAATCTGATACTAATCAGGATGAGTTGTCCAATTCTATCCCATGATGAAATGATGAGCCCGTGGATCATAATCACAATTGTGATCGCCCCCAACATGATAGGGATTGCCTGAATGGCTTTCAGATGATGAAATTGGCATGATGGCTACTCCTTCAGTTGACAGGCAATAGAAGGCGGTAAGCGAATAGTAGTGTAAAACGGACCTTCTGATTGAAATAAGGATTAGAAAGAAAGGAGGTAGGACAAAGGAATTCAATTAGTTCGATTTACAAGAAAATTTCAGTTAGTAGAGTATTACACCATCATTTGTCTGAAAAATGATTTTTGAAAGCTTCCCATCCCAAGATCATCCCTTGTATTGTATCCCCCAGTTTGACTTTAAATTCCTTCCCAGTTCGTCCAGCGTACTGAACCCCAAATGCACATTTTAATATGTATACACCACTATCTAACTATCTAAAAGAATTTTATCTTTGACACTCCCTAATATCTTCTCATTTAAAAATCATCAATCTCGGTGGAAAATGTGAAATTTTAGATTTTCGATTGGAATGTTCTCCTCCTTCCAAATCATTCAACAACATAAATTGGTAGGACAGTGGGTACCCTGAAAATTGTAGCTGTTCCAGATAGTTAGATTAGGAAGATAACTGTCAATGTCAAATGTTCAAGTTGAACGCATAAATAATTATAATAAGTAAATTCTAACATCGGGTAACTTCGGACTGAGTCATCACAATAAAAACGGAGTACTATAGAACGTTGTCCATATTTCCACGAAAGTGAAAAGTTACAAAGTCAAAGTGTTCTTGTTTGTTACTGATGATGACCCAACCGTCGGAATCGATTTAACTGTGTAACTCTTTACTTTCGTGGTAATGTAGACAACGTTCTATCGTACTCCGTCTCTATCGGGTATCTACATTTTTAGATCAGACAAGTACTATTCACTGCTGAAGCACTATTTTCGCTCGTCGAAGGGATATATTTAGTCGGAATTTTCCCCTCGTCCATCAAAAACATATTTGTTTCAAACCGAAAAACGATATTTCTTCATCTCCTCTAATCGCTCGAATCACGAAATCAGTCCATCGTTTCAAACAGTTGTTAGGTGTCCCGGAATTGGAGTGGTCATCACAGCAGCTTCATTGGAGATTCATCAGACAAGGTACATTGTTTTTCAATCTACTGGGCTCAGGGCGAAAAGTAAGAGAGTAATTGCTCTCGTTTCCATTCCTTGTTTAGCGCTCTGGAATTCATCGTCTCGTATGCGACCGTCTGCTTCGAAGCATAGCCTTGAAATGCATGTTATTGGCATCGGAGTTCTTGCCATTATTGGACGTATGTTTTCTCTCTGTATACCAGAATAGTCGCTCTCTATTAAAAAAAAAAGGTCTTCCCACCGTCTTGTTGATCACATCCAGACCGCGCAACCATTTGAAAAAATAAATGAATCTCACTTTCATAACTTACAAACATTCCGTTTACGTCAATAGAATAATAAGCGTGGGAGGGTTTCCAATTAGAGAAGATTTTCTCAAAATGATACGTCGCTCGAAGTGTAAATATAAATATTGAAACTCATGTGCAGTTGAAGTGTAACGATGATATCAAGCGGAAACAATGTGTGGGAATAATGACTTTGAAACAATGGCGTTCTGAAGCCAAATAGTTCTGGCCACGTCGATAATCCACAAACATTGTTCGAACGAAAAAAAGAAGGGAATTAGATGAGCGGCAGACCAACGTCCGGAATTACATCATTGCAGATTTATCGCTCTTACTTCACTCGACTGACTCCGTTAATTGGGAAATGCAAATATCTCCAACCGGCTGAAAGTCCAGTGGAGCATGAAGAAAATTATCATTTTGGGAGGAGCGTTATTATCAGAAGATTTCGGCTAGTCGATGACAGCATCGGTAGAATGTGATGACGATATCCAACTAGAGTTAAGATGATGAAACGGTTCCCTGAACATTTCTAGAACAATGTGTCGCGGGAAGTGATTAGTTAAAGTTGGACATCGTGAACTTGAACGTGATTGCATCATTTCCACCTGCCTGAGAAATAACGTTTTTCCCGTATCTCGGGGAATCTGACCACTTCCCGAGGTTGGTTGCTGCCAGTTCTCCTCCAAGAACCAGCACCCACGCCAAAATGGACGATCGATCCCAAGAAGCCGGGTCTCTTGTCTGATGGAGCTGGAAGATTTTTCCCACAGAAAAAGGACATCCCCCAGTTGAGCTCGTTTGAGTTATGGCCCCAAAGACAGATGGGGCTCTCAGGCAATATCGGATTTCTGGTTCGTTGTCGGAAGGGTGTGGCGTGGCACTGCGGGGGAGGACGCCAAGTCCCACAAAACCACTTCTCGGTCCCGCCTAATTAGCTCCCGGACAAGTGGGAAGCAGGATCATCACACTTTTCACCATTTAAGGCCCACCGCTCACTCAGCCAAAACATAACAGAATTACCCAGTTGAAACTAACCACATCCCCGTTGCTCCCACAGATTCTTCAGCCGTCCTTCTTATAGGCTTATAATGATGAATCAATGTCCCGTTCATAATACAATACGCTATCTACAGTGTACACTATGCACTCCGTATACAGAAGGGTCTGCTGATTAGGAGCGTTACCCTAAAAGTAAGTTTCCCTGCCTGGTGAAAAATTGAAAACGTTTTGAAAAACTTTAAGAAGGTATTTCTAATCAGTAGCATGCAACTATTTCATTACCTAATCCAACTCTTTTTCATAATGATTAAAGAGTTTTTTAAATTCCGTCATGAAGCCAATCTCCCAGACACCCAATTTCACTACGTTGAGAAACATTTTTAAATGGTTTTAAAAATCACCCAAAAAAGTATTGGCTCTCAATAACAATCAACTACTCCATTACATAGTCTCCATTTTACCAAATATTTTCATGACGGTATAAGGATTTTGTAAATTCGTCATGAACGTCTTACCAATCCAAACTCCCAATTTTCCACCTCTGCCTTTAGTTCATTTTCATTGGCGAAGCGTTTCCCAGCGAGATGTTCTTAGTGCTTCGGAAACAAACGGGATTCTGACGGTGAGAGGTCGGGTGAGTAAGATTCTTATTTGTTGAAGCTCAAAGATCCAATCAAAAGAGCAACAAAAATGAAAAGCAACGAACTTGACTGATTGGTGGGAGATAGGTTTCATAACGGAACTAAAAAACTCCTAAATCGTTATGAACATTATTAGGGGGAAAAAATGGCACTTAGTGCGAATACCTTCTAGCATGGGAGATGCTTTACCCATGGACTAACTACCTAAAACCGTTACGAGAGAGTGGAACGCGGGAGTATCACATGTTTAGTCTCCCAACAGAGTGGAAAATAATGTCCATTAATCTCCACTCCCAAGGGGTGGGCATTTAAAGGTGCTCTTAATAACCGAACGAAGATGTAACAGATTTCAGGATTTGTGATACTCGTAACCAATCGATTTACCAATGCAAAAAGATACCACACTTATTCACGAAGTGAGCTTCGGATACCTCAAGCATGTTCCATGTTTCTCGAATTTTAACCTTAAGCTATAAATGAAACCACCCGGTGGTCTATGCAAGGCCATGTTAATCTATTTTATTTAATATTTTACGTTTTTTAATTTATTACGAAGTTGGAAAACTCACTTTTTGGATCCGCTTAATAGAAATATTCGCATGTTGGCATCTAGCCAAGTTGGTACGTACTGGATCAGCGGAGGTGACATTATAATAGTTGTAACTTTAGATACTACTAAACCGGTTCAAATGTCTGCCAAACCGTAAGTGTCTAGTGGGGAAATTATTGAACGCATTCTTCAATTCACTCGACCCCAAATTAGGTTTTAACATGAGAGATAAGAACATCAGAAATATTAACATGGAAGAACTTCTGAACCAGCACGGAAAATAATTTTCTGGGATATTTTGTTGATTTCTTTTATAAAAACTCAATTTTAATAATGTTTCAAACCTCAGCTATTCCAGTCATTTATTTATTTATAGGGTGGCTCTTGATAGGTGGGAGTAAAAATTACATGAGAAGTGTCGGTCGATTGTGAGAATAAAGTGGTCAACAATGATCTCTTAAGGTGATAAGGCTCATCACAGAAAATCCAGGCTCATGACTGGAAAATTGCAGGCAATCTGTGAAATGACCTGCACGATCGGCGGTCCCAGGGAAAAGGAGTTTTTGCTCATTACATCATATTCGTATAATAATTTGGATGCTGAACTACTACGAGACTAGGCGGAACAATAATCTTCGCGACGCCGCGGAAGGGGCTTGCATACTCATTTCCGTGCCAAATTTATCTTCATCAACAAAGCAATCCTAATGTTGATGGGAGATCCCCCTGGTCTGTACATCATTTTGTGTATGATTGCACGGGTAGGTAGATTAACTCAACAAATAGAAGAATCGTCGTAATGTGCACGCAGTTGATCTCTGAGTTCATCAAATTCTGTGTAATATAGACGTTCTCATGTACCAACTACTTCAAGACAGAATTGGGTGTATGAGTGCGGGAGAAAATTAATTCCCGTGAAGTCTCTCTCAAGGCATAAAATAGTAGGTAGTTTTTATCCATTTGAAACGAGTTTTGCTCCTCTACAGAAAAGGAGGATAATCAACCTTCGAATATTTGGCGCTTTAATATAAACTTCGAATAGTTGTACAACGGACCATGTAAGCTAGTGCCGAACCTAGGGATTTTTGGAGTCCAAAGTTGGCTACATTGAATTAGATTCAATTACAAATGACCGCTTTGTTTCCTTTCCCAACCATATCTTCTGATAACTAGAATCCTGAATGCTGTTCTATGTTTTTCCTTTTTTGGATTGTTGGTGGTACAGGGACAACAAAATTGAACTAACTCGAACCATCTCCTGGAAGGGACGTTATTTTTTCTGTCTGATTTGAGTCGGTGCACGAAGGAACAAAATAACCACGACAACCACTTTGTCGAATCATTTATATTCTTGAAAAAGTTAATTTAACACATCTCAACTCGAACCAGAGCGTTTTAGCTGTCTTGACTGTTGACAGCCATTCCAACAGTCGAGACAATGAAACGGTTAGTTCGCTGTGGTAATCTGCGGACTAATCGCAGGGCAGAGTATGGACTTTTGAAATTTGTAGACAGGGTTGCCACTGCGGCTTAAGATGTCCCTAGCCGCGGGCTCCAATCCAAATCTTCGAATTTCGTTAAGCTTTTGAAGGGTAAAAAGGAAATTTCCCCCGAAATAAGTAGCCTTACGGAGACTTCAAGCTTGCAAAAAAAGCTGCAAAGTAGTACACAGTACATTATCTAAACTTTGCGCCGCGCAAAGCATATTTCAGCAGGTTAGGTAGACTGGGAACAGAATTGCCGCAGTGTCTCCAGACCTCGTAATTGGCATCTATATGTCCCAAAGACAGTTGGTTGACTTCGTGTAGATGAAACTCCGCGGACACCAACGAGTTCGTTATCAAAACAAATCAACAAAAGCTGATATCAAAATGCCTACGATGGTGCAATGTACCCACGACGTAGAAATTCACGAATAGAATAACTGTAATTTTGCGAGATAAGATAAAACACCTACCTACTCTTCACCTGTCCAGAACTACATAACTCAAGTCTTGAAAAACTCGATTCCAAAAGGAACTATAGAAAACAAAATTCCAGTGTAATTATGTGAGCTGATAGGCTCAATAGGCATGTTAACTGTGAAATTCACATTCTTCAAACTTCTAGCCCTTAGGGAGGGTGAACGGATGAACGTAAATCGGTCTGGGAGGGCCCATCCGATTCAATGAATCTCACCCACCAATAACGAATAACATGAGAACATTGATGTTATTTTGAGGATGTTCGACATTCCGGTTTTTTTATATTTCAGCCCTTTGATTTGGTCCTATAGGATTGATTGAGAGCCGATGCCGTCACTAAACAATATTTCATCTTAATGCAGGCTACTTAATCGACGTTTTTATACAGCAAAACTAATAGTAACCACTGCGTCGAATAAATAATACGCCTTTGTGTTCCACGGGTGGTCTAAGAACCAATGTTAGCTCTGATTATCCCTATAAAAGGCATCATTGGATACAAAATAAACGAAGAGTCCGATGACCTCGCCCACGAAAATATATTACCTCCGGTCTACAAGAGATCGCACCTACATACTAATAATAGCGCGGCACATATCGGTGTATCTCACATCGGATGTCCGCATAAATCCCCAACACTCCCGAGTTCCTGGAAGGAGTATCGGAGCAAGGTGGCGGAAATCTTCAATGTTGAAAATACGAGGTGATAAATAGGCGGAGGGGCCCAGTAAAAATCCGAGCTATTGGATGTAACTGTCAGCGGGTGACATAGTTATACTCCCAGCAGTTGGATATCTTCCAAAACGAGTCTGTGGATGCGCGACTGAGGACGGTCATTTGCACATTTATGATTTTCTGTCTGCCGCTGCAGCTCTCCATCCCGTTTTTCTTTTTGTCCCTGTAAGTAGCATCGCTCATCTCACCACTTGCGCCAATGGCCACTTCGGTTCATTCTTCCAATAAAATGGACGGGTTCTTGACTTCGAACGAGGTGGATGAAATTACTTCATTCAAATTGAATTAGATAGAGCAAACAATTTTGAATGAATGCGAACAGACTTGACGCAGGATATTTCCATCAACTCGTGTAGCTGTCAGCTCACTCCACACCTTTTCATCTAGAATAATAATGAGACGAAACTATGCACATGAGTACTAATCATTAGAGATCTAAACTACTGTGAATTGTACCATTTCCACTTTTAATACAGTTACCCCTGACATTGGATCTTTCCGAAAAGCTATTCAAACTAATCACCCCCAATTCTAATCTGAAATTACTTATAAAATAACGAATAAAAATAATAATAAAGGGTAATGAAATTGGTAAGGTTATTCATTCTCTTTCTCCCTCTAAGATTTCCATAATTTGGAACTTGACTGTCTAAATGTAATCAATAAAGTAGCAACAATAAAATAACTGCAAATCCCGAATAAAATGTCAGTATCTTTAGTGAACCGGGAAGAAAGTAGTCTCAGTGGTCAAATAGCTGATCGGGACACATTGTGGCTCATGATTATTACCCAAAACCTTGTAGGACTACAAATGTCACCGCTCTGAAAGATTAATTTTCAAATTTACAAACTAGCTTAAAAATGAAAAACTGGCAATTTACTATTTATTAATAAACTAAACGTAGAACAGTGTGTCCAAACCCATCACAATCTCTAAACGAAAAGTCCGATTTAAAGTAAAATTTACCTGAATTATCAAACCCATGTCAAGCGGCAAATGGCCGTTTCCCATAGAGATTTCGAGCTTTCACCAACAATATTGGGAAGTACCAGGATTTTCGGGATTTTTACAGTAACAGAAGCACCATCGAAATAACTTGTCTGGTTCACGTCATAACGATCTACATTCCACTAAATCACGATTTCCATTACACTCGATACATAGAATATAGAATACATAGAACCCTCAGGGCTATTGATGTTGGTTGAAGAAACCATCAATTCGTTCCAGGAAAAAGTTAATGGTTGTTCCCATTAGTGAACAAAAACAACAAACTCGACTGACGCTAAATGAAGAGCCGAGCAATAAACAAGGAAACGGTAGGTGCACCGCATTTGTAAACATGGAATCCTGAAATGGGGCGAGAACCAAAATGTCTCAGAGGAAATCATCGCCAATATTAACAAGTTCACTTTTCTCTCTTCAGTTTGAACATGATGATCTTCCAACGATTTTCAAAACGGAATTAACACAGCTATATTCACCTCTATGTAGTATTTTTAACTTTGAACAATGACGGGGAAACTGCTGAGATAGGCAGATTTAGTTTCAAGTTATTGTTTCCGAGTTAAACAAGGTGGTACTTACGTTAGCGTTTTCGTTTGATTAATTCCAACAATGGTATGAAAAATGAGCAGTGATTGTGTTGATAGTGATGTATTCCATAGTTATTTTAGCAGTAAAGTCTTCAAAAAATGTGCACGGTCTAAGAATCAAACATTTCAGGATTCTTGCTCAACAGTGGTCCAGAGTCTTGAATATATTTCCTGTTGAACAAGAAGATTTTCATCATTTTACTTTGTTATTTCTCAACTTCGTAACGGGGAAAAAGTGCCATCTTAAACGTTACCTACTGATAAGTTTTTTAGAAACTAATTTCCAATCATTCTATTTATCAAGTAACCTAATGTTTTAGCTTCAAAATTCTAGATTCCTGTTTTAAATGCCAAACGTAAGACATTACTCTTTAAAGACCGGGAAAACATGGGTTGAGCTCCGCCACTAAGGTTGCCGAATGAAGGAGCCCTCGTGGTATTGGTGTATTATATAGGTACATTTGTTCGTACCAGAATAGTTTCATGACAAACTCAAATCTGTTTGCCGTACTTATCTATAGATTACTAGAAGAATTGACTGAGGATATTTCTTTTATTTTTGAAATGCGAGCGTTGGTAGCATCCTGACCACCAAACTAACTAAAACCACACGGCATTCTCTTAACAGCCACTCGGAAACGTTCGGTAACCTTCGTGGGGGAGCCGAACCTACTTTTTTTCTCCTTTTAACAGTCTAGTGACTACGAAGAAAAGAGAATGTATCTCACTAATATATAAGTAAACTAAAGTAATATAAAGTATCACTAAAGTCAGGATATGTATACGAGGAACTTGTCAGGCTCGCCTCAATGCAGCGTCTAACAAACCTAATAGTTAAAAATCTAGGGATCAATTCTAGAGGTCATTCCCAACAAAGAATGTCTACTAGACTTTTCAGGAATTTTTTCGTGTTTCCAACTATACGTTTCTCTACTTAGTATACAATTTGAGAACACCACTGGAAAGAGCGGTAAATTCCGAATGTCCTTCGGGCAAAACTATAACATTTCATTTTGACTTAGAAGGTGACGAACCTGCTTCATTGTATGTTTTCTCCCGTTCATAATAAACAAGTTTTACAATTCCTTCCTCAATGGAGTTTTTCAACTTAAAATTCCCAGTCTGAAAAACCGTTCTTTGTTGAGCAAACTGTCCCGCGAAGGTCACCATTTAAAGCCCGATATCTTTTTTTTTTTTTTTTTTATAAAATAGGAAATTACAAATGTTTACATATACCGATGAAAAGCTGAGATTCTGGAAAAGTTTCCTGGGGATCGGGAGTTAAAATACCGGTTCATGATAGGCGAGAGAAAATATGGAGTAAAGAAGGTTTTTCATAAATTCTTACACTTTGATCTTCGAAGTAATTCGTCACTTTCTAAGTGTAATTGAAATTTTCTTATTTTTCCTTGAGTACATTGGAAATTTAACGCTCTTTCCAACGATGCCCTCAAATGTTATGCTAGTTTAAGAGGTTATGGCAATTTTAGTGACGTCGGAAACACGAAGAAACCCTTTCAAGTTAAATAACTCGGAAACGGAGCCTCTAAAGAGATGGGTCTAGTAGGTATTTTTCGTAGGGAATGACCTCTAGAATCGATCTCTTGATTTTTGAAAAATGGGTTTGTTACATCCTGTAGGTAGGTATGGTCTACATGGCATGGTATGGTCGGCATGGTGAATTTGATGATTATGCGTATTGCCTGGGATTTACACTCTTAAAAGATTATTTTTACTTGGAGCATCATTCTAGAGCAAAGAAGTGTAAACCCAAAACTGTAATTTTGATGGCATTGCTTGCCGTGGTGTCTATCTATGGTGACTGGTTCTCACAGCTTGGTGGTGCCTCGCTTTGTGTTGTTGAATAGTAACTTCGAGCCCACCTGTAGAAAGTAGAGTTGTTTAAATTATCTGATGATTGATTTCTCAGTGTAGACAAGAGTGATCTAATATGTAGATTTTGTACCCTTGAAAACTTTGTTTTACTCCGCACTTACTGTTATAGCAGAATTGGAATTCTGCTGACAGTTCCAAACTTAGTTTATTTAGGCACTTGTTGTTGATGCAGAGTTGTTGTTTTGTTTGCTTGAATGGAACACCCGACCTTCTCACTATAGATATTGGGGTTATTTGAACATCTCTTTACCCTACTAATTGACTTAGTACCTACACACGAGGAGATGGTATTGCTTATTGGTAGTGGTTTTTACTCTTGAAACCCTATTTTTACGTACTTATAGCGTGCAAACGCAAACCGAAAACTGTAATTTTCGTCGGCGCGTAGGGTGACTGGTTGTTACGGTAACTAGACCTTTGAGGATGTAAGCGGTTTTCACAGCTTGGTGGTGCCTCGCTTTGTCTAATTGAATAGTACCGTCGGGCCCACACTGTAGATAGCGGGGCTGTTTAAATGACCTGTTGATTGATGACTCAGTACAGACGAGGACAATTTTTCCAGGTGTTTTTCCGAATAGCCGATGAGCCGGACGGCTGACGCCCGCCCCAACCGCAGCGCCCCCGAACCCCAACGAGTAGGGTTAGCTCGTCATATAGGAGAATGGTTTCAACGCAGGTGGAACTACTGGATACCAAGAAAAAAGGTAAGCCGTGCCCTCGACCCGACGCACTGCGGTTCAAACCCCTTCAAAACCCGACCAAAACCCTGGAAGCGATCTAGAGAACACCAAATTAGGTTTCTGGAGGTTTTTCAGGCTTCTGACCACGAATCTGAAGTCTTTTTGTGCAATCACGCTAGGAATGTCAAATACGGGTAGTTTTTTCCAAATTGATCGTTAATTATTTGTTTCATTTCTGGTTCGCATCGGTACCACAGACATGGTCGAAATCGATTTACGATCAATGTAATGAATTTCAATACTAATGTTAATTAATCTTTTCCCTGTATGGTTGATTGATGCTAATATTATATTCAGGTACCTACCCTAAACCGGGAAAAACGCGAAGATTGGCATTTACGTCAGTGGTGGGATATCAGTGACACGTCACCATCAAATACCACTCTGAAAATTCATGTTTTTTCCTTCTTTAATTTACTCTATACGAAACAGCCAACCAAAAACGAAGGAGGGAAACGAAGAAACAACATCACCAAAAATAGGCTTAAATTTTAAATTAAAAAAGAAACAGGGTTACCTACTTTTGACATCATAGGTATGTTACTATTCCAGATATTTTGCCCGAGAAAGTCAACACAACACACGGAACGCACCACACGACTTTATGATACGATAATTTTAAAGAGGCACAGTAACTTGGAGTCAGAGAGTCTCACACTTTTCGATTGTATGAGCCTTGTCTTGTTGTCACCGGTGCATGGGATGTCCCATACATCGGTCAAACAATCCTAACCTTGGCGTGGTCGGAAGTACTAAGTCGAGTTTTGGGGTTTTATCCAGGTTTTGAGGTGTTTTGAACCACAGTGCGACGCCGCAGCTCGTCATTTCGAGGGCGGAGTGCGTGGCGTGGGTACCGCTCCAAGGCATTTCACCTCTAAAACTCCTCATTTACCGCATTTCCAAGTCAAATTCAACCTTTTCCAAGTCAAATCCAACGTTTTCCAACTAAAATCCAACCTATGTTTTTTCTGACCACTGATGATACGCAGTGTAGATTGAGCGCAGTCTCTCTTTTTTTCCAACGTAAAAGGCTGGACACTGCCTACACACCAACTCATCCGCACACATAGGTGTCCCATCTGTATGGGTCCATTAGGGAATTACAGCCGTACGGTGCGAGCTATCAAAAAATCGAACTGGACCTTTTCTGTAGTATTTTCACTCTGCCAGAAGATGGTGGAACCTGTTTTTCATTTTTCGATGTTTTAGTGCCCCAAATCTTCGATTGAAACTTGAGTTTACCTCTTACTATCCCTTTTTATTTTAGTTTTCAATTCTACGTTGAA
The DNA here is from genome assembly GCA_031894815.1 of Creontiades dilutus. Classification (NCBI taxonomy): domain Eukaryota; kingdom Metazoa; phylum Arthropoda; class Insecta; order Hemiptera; family Miridae; genus Creontiades; species Creontiades dilutus. The sequence goes on from JAVIWC010000324.1 coordinate 1,196,799, forward strand.
TTTGGAAGAGAAAATGCATCGTTGAAATATTTTTCAGAGACTTCGTTTCAGTTATTTCACTTTTTGCAAACAACAAAAATTGACGAATTATTTTAGAAAAAAACGCTTTTCTCCAATCATCTTCAATATTTTTTAGATTTTGATCACATTTTTGAAATCAGCATTAAATTTCCTATCAACAGAAGCCAGTTTCCATCATCAACAGTCATCATCAGGAGACTGACATTCCAATTCTTGCATCGAGTGGCAGTATATTAGTAGTACACATACAAATTATACTAGACAAGTTTCATTGGCACTTTTTAGGCACTTTTTTGAAAGACGTCTCCTGGCTTTAGCTGTGAACCGGCCATGTCTCAGATTTTCTAGAATTCTAGGAATTACCTTCCTTGATGGGTGTCTTCTTCCTGGATAATTCAGAGCATAGGCTGATGCAGTATGACGGAAATTCCCATCACACTTCCTCAAAAGCAAAATAATGTCCACTATCTCTGAAGGAGTAAACGCAGCAGTTGGCATTTTCGACGTGTTGCAACACAACTGGCTAGAAATCTCTTCGCGGTACTCTTTTTTAGCTGCATTCAAGAATCAACAAAACAACGGTTTATTGATAATAATTGTTCACTCTGAACTCTGCTCTTTATTATCAAGTCAACCTAGACTAGCACACAAGACGGTGCGGAGTTTCAAATATTCTTCAAAATAGGCATAGGTATGGTTTTTCTGCCAAATTAAAATAGGTATGGTCGCATTGAATAATGATTCCTAATTTTCGAAAGCTGTTAAATGACTAAAATACTGAATTATACGAGCTCTATTAAATGTTTCTTTTTTTACAACATTTTTTCAACAACCAAAAGTTTAGGAAAACTTCTTTTTTTTATCGTTAGCGCTTCAATTATAATGCCTCTCATGATGATTGTTGATGATGGAAACTGGCTTCTGTTGATAGGAAATTTGATGCTGATTTCAAAAATGTGGTCAAAATCTAAAAAATATTGAAGATAATTGGAGAAAAGCGTTTTTTTCTTAAAGAATTCGTCGATTTTTGTTGTTCGCAAAAAGTGAAATAACTCTTAAACGAAGTCTCTAAAAAATTGGTCAACGATGCATTTTGTGTTCCAAGTTCAACGTAGAATCTAAAACTAAAATAAAAAAAAAGGGGGGGTTCAAGAGGTAACCTCAAGTTTCAATCGAAGATTTGAGGCACTAAAACATCGAAAAATGAAAAACGGGTTCCACCATCTTCAAGCAGAGTGAAAATACTACAGAAAAGGTCCAGTTCGATTTTTTGATAGCTCGCACCGTATGGCTGTAATTCCTGTAATTAATAGATGGGACACCCTTTGTATGTATGTATGTGTGTGTGTGTGTGTGTGTGGCCCCCTCCGTCTTCGAGGGGAGATTATTAAAAAAAAAAAAAAAAATGTGTGTGTGTGTTGCGGCAAGTGATATCTGAGCTAAAAGGAGTGACGCTTAACAACATCAAGGTTATGGCTGCGACCGTGTCATGGCGCTGGGTGTGGTGCGGAAAAAGTGCCACGGAGTTACTTGAGCTGGGCATCTCATCAGGAGTACTTCGTGCTTTCACCACCCCCGTCATCCGGGGCTCTTACCTGAACTGGTGGTCATTTTATTTTCATCCCTCCCTTCCTCCTCCATCATCCTCCACTTCCCGTATCCCAAGGGCCGCCGTCGGGTAAACCTTGGCGTCCTCCCGTTTTTTATTTTATTAAGTTTTTTGTTTTTATATATTCTAATGGTGTGCCCCTTCCGCCTTTGAGGTGAGATTATTTAAAAATATATATATATATATATATATATATGTGTGTGCGTGTGAGTGTGTGTTTCGGGAATCAATCATGGAGTCTAGGGGAATCTATGTTGTCTGTGTCTGTGGAGTGTCAGTGATTAATTTTTTCGACGCAATTGACAACAATATGACTACTCTCGAGCAAGTTCAGTTAATAACAGATCGTTTTTCCTCCAAATTAGAGTATTTTTCGTCAATATTTTCTTTTAGTTTCATTATCAAACACTACACGCAAACGAGACATCAAGTCGATTCGGTCTTCATATTACTGTTTGATTCTGTCTACGTGTTATCACGCCACGCTAACGTCTGGTAGGTTTGAAGAAAGTGCTCTTGCATCCCATTTAGATGTATCACCTGTATGCAGATGGCACGCGCCTGTAACCATGTGGTTCAATGTATTTCATTTGTCCGTACGGCAGCGCACACATGCGATGTGAATTTGTACTCCAAATGTTTACCCGTTTACCTACATGTTGCGCTGAGCGATATCGTCAAATTCACAGTCACATCGATAATGCTCGTAATATCGCTTAATGAGCAAATATCTCATATTATCAAACTGATTCCTACTGAACATGAGCCTCCATTAGCGCATTATTGTTGTTACTTACTTTGAGGTTCAACGTACGGTTATGTTTTTTATTCCAATTTGGATTCTTCACCATTGAAAAAAGTCGTTTCTCAACTTACTGTTTTAAATGCTCACATCTTCAATATTTGTATGTTTTTCTAAAAATTGATCCCCTTGTTTTTTCCTCAATTGTTTCCCAGCCAAGATGTCAAAAACTTTCCAAATAATCACTCTTCTACATGGCATATAGGAGATAATTATTCGGGACGAAATATTACAATATTAGTCATGACTTTAACACCGCCTTGAAAATTTATTCTGTGTTAAAAATCCGACTTATTCCACGATTTACATCATTTCCAACTCATTAATAATAACATTCATGTTGTAACTGTCTGACTTACTGTAGTATTTAGTTTGTCTCTATCCCTATTTTAATATAATTTGAAAACGAATCACCGAAGTTCCAGTTATATTAGTTGTGTTCCTCGGAAAAGTGAAATTGGGAAGTGCTGTACTCGCGCAAGAGGATCAAAACCGTTTGACTCTCCAAAACTGAAAATGCCGCTTCTTTAAGGTTTTTCGAAATTCCAATTCAACTTGAAGCTCATCATCAAAGTAAAATCGGCAGCAAATCGTGTTCTTGAGGTACCTGCTTCTTGGATAGGGTTACTCTTGTCAAATCTATTCTTAGTCGAGGAGTTGACGAGGACCAGAACTCTCGGCTGAAGGCTCCCAAGTGTTCAGATCACTCAAGAGCCCGTGGGAACGCTTCCATCTTTGCCCGGTGTTTTGTTTTTACGCCGATATTGTTG